>CM061187.1:20036814-20636814 GCA_030763345.1 Mythimna separata | reverse complement strand
GAGAGCCTCTCTCCTGGACACGAGTCGCCTTGGCCAATCTAGAAAGCCCTTCACAGGCTTCGCACCCAGGTTGGGCGTAGCAAAGACAATCTCCACAGATGGGGGTTCTCGGACGGCTCAGATCTTCAATGTGTGTGCGGCGTATCCCCGCAGACCATGTCCCACCTTCCATCCTGCACTGCATGCCCTGTCACGTGTTCACGTCATGACCTAATCACAGCATCAGTGGACGGCATTGCCTTGGTCGAATACTGGGCCAGGCAAGGTATTTGAATAGGTCACATCGACACGCTAAGAAAAAGAGGGAAAACTATATACTTTCTTGCCAGCTACAGGCGATATAAGTGATATCAATCACCACTTTTATTGTACAAATGAGTTTTCTGTTAGCATTCAAAATGTATGCCAATGACAGTCCCTGTCACGTGACTACTCTGTCGGCAATGTCATTGCCATAGATTTGGCACTAAGCGTTTGGTGGGAACGTTTACAGAAAAGTCATTAGTCTAAGCCTGCTGATCGGTCGTTGATAGAAATAAAAACATCCTTCTATATATAATTAACGACACAAATATTAATAGATAACTTCAGCACCATCTCATAAGACTATGTTGAGTTTAATTTAAATGCACAATCGGATCAGTGCTTGAACAATTGACTGCTGCGCTGCGTATCGCGGATTCGATCCCCACATGAATTACATATTTTTATGGTATGGTCTAGAGTTGGTTTTTCAGTATCTTAAGTGTATTTTGATTGTGACATTAGGTATATATTTGTAAACGCACTCGCGATACTATAGTATGTCATTAAAAATAGTCCCTACAATGGGAATCACAATCTAAGTATATTACCGGAGATATTTTCCAAAAAAATTGTTTGACTGAGGATTTAAGACTGTGAATTATTTTTGCATTCTATAAAAAATAATTATTCGCAAAATTTCAAATTTCCGTAATCGAATCATTGCT
The DNA here is from genome assembly GCA_030763345.1 of Mythimna separata. Lineage (NCBI taxonomy): Eukaryota > Metazoa > Arthropoda > Insecta > Lepidoptera > Noctuidae > Mythimna > Mythimna separata. The sequence continues at coordinate 20,635,843 of CM061187.1, read as the reverse complement.
GAAATATAAAAGCAAACATAACATAGTCTGTGTGTATAGTCTCACACAACAGGCACTCCACAATAATCAAAAACCTCTTGTATTCAAATCACAAATCGCTGGCCTATAGCTAACAAAAAAACAAACCATTCTTTTTTCTCAAATGTTTTCAAATTAAATTGGTTTTTTAATTAAAAGTCAATTTCCATTAAACATTTCGTTTCTAACTGTACTTCATGTTTGTGATACGAGCCTTGGTCCGCTCTGACATTTAATAAAGAAAACATTATTTGTTTGTTTGTTCCGAACACACCTACTGGGCCTTATGTAATCGCCTATTTTTATAAACATGTGCCAACCAATCAAAAACCACAATTTACCTACAAACGTCCCATTAGGCAGAATTAATTTGTCAAACAAAACCGCGTGATAAATTCGTGAAAAAGGATTTAAAATTCGCGTTCGGCAGAGTTCGAGAGAGTTCGTGCACGTTCGAGAGCGTTCGGGCACGCTCGGCACGGGTCATCGCTCCGACCTAGATCGGGTGCGCCCGCGCACCGCACTGTTGCTAACCGCGCGGTTTGTTCTATTATTTGTGTTAAATAGTGGAGCGTTGCGTGTCGGTGTTTAGTTTGTTATAAAATTACACATAACTGGCAGTAACAGGTTCTTTTTATGACCATAACAAAGTAGAAAATGGCGAAGTACACGCGAAAATAAACACCATGTTTGTTGATTACTTGAGCGGCTTTCGATGTGATGAACGGCTGAGTCATTGCGACGTGTATTTGCAACACTTCCAGGATGTAATAAACTACTAGAAGCAGATATTAATGTGTGAACAGCTTTGTTTTGCTAGTTTACTTTTTGATCACGTAAAGTTTGAGACTTTCTCATACTTTTTCTCTAAACCTGTCGAGCGTGGTTTAATAAATTGTAGTTAAACACTAGGAAATACGACTGCTATAGGATCGGTTTAAAACGCAAATGGCAAAAAGAGAAACACGAGACTCTTTTAGTCTGTAAAACCCAGGAGAACTAATTCGATGGCTTCCCACTTAAAAAAAACAATAGATTTACCATTTTTTACAAGGCTAAATCATTAAAACTTTTAAAAAACTGATTTTTGTTTAAGTTCATTTATGTTGCCTAACTCGTTCCACTGCTGGGCAAATACCCCTCTTATATTATTGGTACCTTCCTTTTCTACACAACTCTGTCTTGCTATTGCGGACCAGTCTTTCCAATAGGTGTCTTAGCCTTAACAATCTTCATCCTGGTCTACCACGACATGACCACGACGTTGTTGGATCCGTTCCGACCCCGGAGGTTTTGAGGCATAAGATCAAAAGTCTTGTAGTACCTATTGTGAATTCATGCTTCCACAATAATTATTTTTAATTTCCTTGCTCTTTTGATAAATAAAGAAACAAAGGTTCAGGCAGATGAAACCTTTAGGAAGTTTTTACTGATTGAAACTTGGTGATTTTTAGCCTACGGGTCATTTTTCTGACTGACTGAATTCCTAACAATAAATGCTTTGATTCTTGAAGGTCTCTTTTTCAGGTCTCTTGTTCCACTCTACTAGAACTAATGGTCCAGTTCTCTTTCTACTTTATCTATACTAATATTATAAAGAGGTAAAATTTGTAAGTTTGTATGTAGGGGGTAATCTCTGGAACTACTGGTCCGATTTGAAAAATTCTTTCAGTGTTAGATAGCCCATTTATCGAGGATTGCTATAGGCTATATACCATCACGCTACGACCCACGGGAGCGCAGCAGTAACGAAAAATGCGGGTGAAACCACAGGGGACAGCTAGTTAATTTATAAAAAACTAGCTGTCCCCCGCGGTTTCACCCGCATTTTTCGTTACGGCTCCGCTCCCGTGGGTCGTAGCGTGATAGTATATAGCCTATAGCATTCCTCGATAAATGGGCTATCTAACACTGGAAGAATTTTTCAAATCGGGCCAGTAGTTCCAGAGATTACCCCCTACATACAAACTTACAAACATACAAACTTACAAACTTACAAATTTTACCTCTTTATAATATTAGTATAGATATTTGCCAAACCACAGCTCCAAGCACTAACACTTTTTGTACGAGCACGTAACATGCCAGTTACATACATCAGCACGTACGAGTTGTATAACCGACGGCTGTCATTACCGCAGGTGTGAGGTGGCTAACCCTACGACATATTGGCCCCTTTGGTGCTAACATAGGTGCCAACGTAGGTGCCACATAGGTTAGAGCAGTGGTGGTTCAGTGGTAACTGTCCCGACTTGCAAGTTGTAGGTCACGGGTTTTTTAAGGTAGGGAATCATCAAAACGACTTCTCCCGCTCTGGGCGAAGCGGGAGGAAGTGTCATACTTCTACTGACTGAAACCCACTCCTGTTTCTTGTTTACCCTAATTCCAGGGCCCCAAGGTTCTCTGTCGTCAACCCAGGCCCCTGTAGGCTTCGAGCCTATCGGGCCCCGACGGTTTGTTTAACATCTCTTTGAGGAATGAAGGATGGAACAATACGCGCCATCGATTATTTGGTGTAGATCGCGGGTTGAAACCCATCCTAGCTCATTACTTTGTGTAATTTATTTCATTAGTGCTACACTCAAAACAGTGAAGGAAAACATCCTGAGGAAACCGGCATTTATTAGAATTAAAAATTCGAAGATATGCAACATTCACCAATCAGGTGGATTTTGCATATCTGCCTGGTGGATTCCTGGCTGGATTTCTCGTAGAAAGGAAACCTGAGTCCCAACAGTGAGAACAATACAAGGCTTACGCTGACTTTGACTGTTCTATTGGTCTAGTGGTTAGTGGCCCTGACTGCTATGCCGTTGGTCGTCGGTTCGATTCCCACTCAGGACAAACACTAGCTAGCTTGGGACTAGATGGCGATGTGTAAAAGTTGTGGAATATTAAAAAAAAACATGCTAATAGGTGCCACAAGTGAAGCCTGCATGCGGGAAATGGACTTATAGCACTTAGGTTTTAGTTTCAAGCGGGTTAACGGACAGTGGGAATCGGCACAGCTGATGGGCATTAAATTATGTAGTAAGAAGTAATATAGGGGTGGAAATAAAAATAAAATGTGGCCGGTAAAAGGTTAACCCCACTGTGCTATGCAATGCTGGTCGAAAATCTTGTTGACAACTACCAAAACATATTATGAACCTTCCAACATGAATTGTTTCTCGTCTAGAGTTCGGAACACCCTCTATCAAAAGTCCGAGGTATAAACTCATCATCTCCCCAGCCCTAGCCTTTTTCTTACATAGCTGATGAAATGGTTATGTATGCGGTGGGATATATACAATCTAGAGAATTCATAAAAAAAAAAAAAATCTACCAGACCTGCACAATCCAGTTAGTGGGCAACACGACACGTTGGATAGACTGATGGTCAGACTTTCTGGCATACAACTAAAGGTAGCCTTTCGAACCGAGCGTCTATAGCGTCAGTGACGCCGCGTCAGTGACGTCATTGACGCCGCGTCAGTGTCGCTGGGTTCGAAAGTCGTTCCCTAGAATTTCATACATTTGCATAGAACATCTATCTGTCGCTCTGTCGCGGCGTCACAGTCGCGGCGTCACAGTCGCGGCGTCACAGTCGCGGCGTCACTGACGCTATAGACGCTCGGTTCGAAAGGCTACCTTAACTGTAACAGAGATCAAACAAATGACAACCGAGAGCAACGTTTTGACTTGCTTTCCGAAGCACGCGGTGTCAGTAAAGTCCTAGATAAAATTAGAAAAGTACATAAATGAATTGAAAAATTCACACTGAAAACCCGGAGGTTTAAACCAAATATGAAAATGAATCATTTTGACAACCCATAACAACTAATCAAAAACTCACATCACACTCTAATATCATTCCAGTAGGAAACCCCATTAAAGTAGCCATATCAATTAATTCCCGAACACATTAACTCCACAATACCCTCCATCCAGCGAGGTACATGGAGGCACACCTACAGCTTTCTATGAAATTACCGGCGACACGTAAATCATGGCCAACCCACTGGAATTAGCAGCCATTTATGTAATTATGAATACGTTTATACTCGTTCTGTTCGTTATTTTATAATTTAATTGATGTGATTATATTTTTGTGTAGTACATAACGTTTTCATACATAATTTGGGGAATAGTTGTGATGCTAATTTTGTGTTATTAGTCGTTTTTTAAATGTGTAATGTTCGTGTTTAGTTTACGTTAAAGTGGAATTGATTTGAATGACACTGTCTTAATTAGGCTTTTTATTTCAAATCAGAAACAATTTAACAATTTTTTTTTGTATAACCTAAACTAGTGCTCGACTGAAATCCCGCCTGATGGTAAGCAGTGATGGTGAGGCTCACAAGTTTATTAAGATATAAATATATCGATGTCTTCATAGTAAAACTTCTGTCAGAACAAGCTTTTGTATTTCTGCAAAACTTCACTAATAGTACCTAAAATCCACATTTGAAATTATTACTCAAGCGCCCATCTGTAATCGACTCCTATTTCAAGATGAAAACTGCAAAAATCAGAACACTATCTTAGAATTTTTGTGCTCATTCAATCGTTTTATCTCTATCACTGTTTTCCAGTATTTAGAGAACCACATGACCCTTATCAAATCTCCACAACCTAAGATAACATTCTGAAGAAGAGACTTCTGATATTTATTATTATTTATTTATTTATAATAATAATAAAAGTTTATTAAATAAATAAATAAAATAAAAAATGTTTTTATTTTACATAGGCCTACATGGGCACTTATAAAAAGTCGAAGCTAGTGCACGGTTCCAAATTGGTCGTTTCCTATGGAGAAGAACCGGCAAGAAACTCCATGGTTACTCTTTTCAAAAAAAATGATTGGGTTTACAATACTTTCATATTACAAAACAGACACATAATATGCGAGGACAGTGTAGACCAATCAAAATTGTAACCCAAATAAAAATACACACTTTGACATTTATTATACGCTTTGTTGTTGTTTATTGTAGCTGTAGGCCTCTTGTACAGGGTACGTTTTTTCAACCTCACATACACACGTACGTAATAAAACGTACCGTGTACAAGAGGTCATAGACTGCGGTACAACACTGACGAAACACGGCGGCGGCGCCGTGCCGTAGCGCCGCTGTTTGTATCAACAAGCTCTCTCAGTGATCCATACAACACTGTGCGCCGTGCTTATGGACGGTGATTAACCGTGGCTACGTACGGCCTAAAAACATACGGTTTACAAGAGGCCGTAGTGTCACAAGATCGTGCAGCATCGTGCTGGGGTCGGAACCATTCGGAACCCTTCGGAAACCTTCGGAGTCACTCGGTGTCACTCGAAGACAGATAGAGGCACTCAGAGGCAGTTGGAGCCACATGAAGAGACGCGCTCGGCGAGAGGTTACGTGACCAGTGGAGACTGTGGTGAAGGACCTAGCAACGTGACTTGCGGAAGACACAGTGTGGGGGAAACAGAAGGTCAAGCTGGAAATAAAGGGGCATCTTGATATTTAAATTCATGCTGATGTATGGAGGTTTAGATTACTGCATTGTCAAAATCAAAATCTTTTTATTTCACATTTTATGAAATGTCGAAAGGTAGTGCACGGTTCCTATTGGTCGGTTCCTATAGAGAAGTACCGGCAAGAAACTTCAAGATTTGTCTTTGAAAAAAATGTATGATTTTTCAATATTTCCATAATAATATTAATAGATATATCGTTTGTAGCTAGGTACTTAGGTACACAGAGGCATTGCAAAAAAGTTAGTGGGGCAGTGTTTCAGTTAAAGCTAGTTTGATAGATGCTAGACTAGTTCAGAAGTAACTTCATCTACAGATATTGGTTTTTACAAAATATCAGAGATAGGCTTTGTAATTCTCTTACGACCGAAACCAATAACCTATCTATCACATATCTATACTAATATTATAAAGAGGTAAAATTTGTAAGTTTGTATGTAGGGGGTAATCTCTGGAACTACTGGCCCGATTTGAAAAATTCTTTCAGTGTTAGATAGCCCATTTATCGAGAAATGCTATAGGCTATATATCATCACGCTACAACCCACGGGAACGGAGCAGTAACGAAAAATGCGGGTGAAACTGCAGGGGACAGCTAGTCGGAGATAGAAAAACAAATGAAACAACAGAAAACATGATAATTTTTGTATTCTCCAGTATGCCAAAACAGGAGATCGATAGGTTATTGGTTTCGGCCGTTATACAACACTAAAAATAACCCCTTTGAATTCCCAATGTTCAATCAGTCCAATTCAATTTGAGAGGCGATACAAACTTGATCTACTGCTATCTCTCGTTACAACTTTCCCCGATAGTTAAACTACATGATTCGTAGTTATGGCCTCAGCACTGCTGTCCCAAAATAGCCGGGCCACAAAAACTACGTGTATAACACACGTACCACAGATTGCTAGTAGTAAAAAACATTAATCGAATTTATTATTGGACTGTCACTATCTGTGAAGCCATCATGGCGGACCACGGACAAGTAAGAGTAGTGGCAGTGATGAAATAGTCGACAATTTCACTGATTGCTACCGTGGAAATAAAATCGAGATGTTTTTATTCCACACAGGTCTATATGGGCTCTTTTGTGACGTCAGAAGCTAGTGCTTGGTTCTAATTGGTCGTTTTCTATAGAGAAGAACCGGCAAGAAACTCCACGGTTACTCTATAATAAAATACATCACTGGTTTTGAACAGCTTTGCATAAATAATTCTAAAGGTTTAGTAAAAAAAAAATTGTATAAAGGCTTAGTATGTTAGTTTTCTTTGTTTATTTATATTATCATACCGACGGCCCATTTATATTATTGTTTACCGTAGGTACCTACAAAAAAAAACAACATCAGAATTGTCTAAACTTGCTCAAAGACTAAAAGCTATGAAAAATATTAGACAGATAAATATTATTATAAAAGTAAAATAGAAGGAAATTATAACAGCTTAAAAGCTCTTATATCTTTTTTCCTGCGTCTCTACGAGATGACTGAATCTTGTAAAGACATTTTCCACTAAGAGTCATTGACTCTTAGAGAACAGCCCTACAAGACATTATCTCATGGACAAAGTTACCACAATTATAGGCCTAGAACAAAAACCGTAATAGCCAATAAAAAAATAATAACATCATTAAGTCTCGGCGTATTTGCGAAACAATGTAATGTGGCTGTTTAGTACATAATGTACATATGCCTAATGTAACCACATCATGACACGTAATGATGGCATGGCGTGATGATATTTACGATAATAACAGTGAAAGTTACATCTAAATGGGTGCAGCCATGTTTTTGATAGGTAGGAACTATAAGTAGTTTTATGAACAAGGGGAACCAACAGACATATCCTGAAAAATCATCAAACTTAAATGGCAGTGGACAGGGCACATTGCTCATAGAACCGATGGTCGATGGGGATAGTTCTAGAGTCCCGAGAGAAGTCCCGTCTTCCAGTACGTGGTGGAAGACCGGTCGTTGTAAGGCTTCCCACAAGGTGTACCTACCGATGACCTGGTGAGACTTGTAGTATTCTGATGGAAACGAAACATACAGCTCGTTAGGGCGATGCTTAGGGGAAGCCTATTTCCAAATGATGACGATGACTTACTAGTTTAATTTTAAAATTAAAGGGGGTTCTTACTCGAGTAACTTTATTTTGTCGTCAATTTCAAACAGTACCTAAAATAATATACTAAACTAAACGTTGTTTTTGCTATAAAAAATACGAAAACATATTATACTGTGTAGCTTCTTGCTACATAAAAAAACTATTCACCGACTTCATTTATATAATTTTTTAAATGATTTTCTTTAATTTTTATGACAGTATCTTAATTTAAACGACAAAAAACAAATAAAAGAAATGTGTTCATCCCGAGATTAGTTCCCCGATAGCAAACAGGGCAGTTTGTCACGGCACATAACGGAGCGGGACCGTTTGCCCCCACGCCATGCAGAACGCCGTAAAGATACGCACAATAAAAACATACGTCGGGGAATATTTTAGAAAGATCACGTAGGAGAAAATTTCATAATGTTTTTTTAAGTTGAATAATCGTCCAATGACTTTTCTCGCTCTAGGGCAGAGCGGGAGGGTGATTCAGACATTTACGGTTTTCCCTTCCAAAAGTCTGCCCCCCGTAGGCTTTAGCTTGCTAGGCCTTGCTACGGTTTTGCCGACATCTCTTTAAAGCGCGTGTGGTGACAAAGTTTGTAATTAACCCTCTTTTCATCATCATAGCAAGCCTATCTTTAGGTGGCCTACCAGGGTCACATGAATCTTCGAAAGAGTTTTATATACATTTATATCCCCACAGTACCTATCCTGAACTGCCTACTAGTGAAAAATGTCTAATAATTTCACAGGGTTTCAAAATAAAAGTTAAATTCTTAGCTATCGTGCGAGTGAACACGACACTAAATTTTACAAGTAAAATACATTCTACTTAGAGGATTTACATTTTTGCAAAAAATGGGACCACTTTGTAGAAACACTTTTCTAAACACAAAAAGAATCATCAATATCAGTTAAAAATAAAAAGTTACGCGCGAATCGATAAACCATGGAATTTGAACATAGTGAAATATACCAGCGTGAATTTTACACATCTGGTCCCCTCATGTATCCTTTCAGAGCGTACTGGCGTGATGTTATGTTACGAAATGGTGTTAACAATAAACAGACATGCGATTGCAGCAATCCGGGACAATTTGCTATCATTTATTGAAGTGTTGCATTGTCTATCTCCAAAGATTTCCATCATATCTTCAATAAATTTAAATGGGTGTTACTCTTCCAAACACAAAAAGAAAAATCAAAATCGGATAACATTTTACGAAGATATCGCTGAACAAGATAAAAAAAAACTGATGACTTGAGAGCCTTCTCAGTTTATGAAAGTTCGTTGATAACGGTAGGAAAACTTTCTAATATTCCAATCTTACCTGACTAGCCTATTGCCATACTGCAGGACAAATCCTTACAAAATCTACAATTCTTTCATTGGTTTGCTGAAAACTTAAACCACTGATTCAAAAGTATTATTTGATAGAGCCCATCCTGAAACGCAAAGGCATCCTGAAGGAATAAGGAGGATTTTAGTCAATAAAAGTGTCACACTCCTTCTCACTCTTCTCAAATCGGGTAGCAAAAAAGGATTTCCATCCCAAAAATAGAAGCCTCTGGGTCTAGAAGAATAATACGAATCATAATTTGGAAGTAAAATTACTGTTGATGAGAAAACCAAACCCAAACAAATGTGTGCCAATTACAAGCATCGAAGCAAGTTTTAAAAATAAATGAAGGCACATATGCTACAGTCCGATGTACCTAACCTATATCGCAGAGGCACGTTGTACAGGTCAGGTCGAGATCTATAATAGCTCGTCTGTTTCCCATCAAGAGCTGGTCCATCGGTTTGTTTGTAGGTTCATTGTTTTGCTGATTGAATGCTGTTATTCCGTGGTGGAATGTAGGACAACCCAGTTTTGCCACACCTGGGGTGGGATGAGTAACCCGGTAAGAGATGTTTGATTGTATGCGTCAGAGATAAATTACGTATGGAATAGTGAAGAAGGCTGATTGGCTATTAATAGATCTAAGTATAATACCAGCCTGCGACTTTACCACAACGTCTTAAAATCGTCATAATTCCAGCCCGAGAAAGATAAGGAGCTCTACTGACTGTATAGCACTAGGCTTTCATTTTTTCAAGCGACAAAGCGTATTCTAAGTAATTTTACATCATAGCAAGAGATGTCAGCAAAACGTAGGGGCCCAGCAAGGTCGCAGCCTACCTACTGGGGTCCTGGGTTGTACGAAAGAGAACCCCAGAGTTCTGATACGAAAGTAAAGAACGAACAACAGAGTAAGTTTAGTTAGTAAAAATCTGTCACGCCTTTCCGGTTCGCCCAAGAGCTGGAAAAATTATTCTGATTATTCCCATCTAAAAAAAAATTCATCGTTGGCAACTACAAACTTACATTCTTTAAAATTGTTAAAACAAAAAACCAGCAATAACAGTAAACGTTTCAGGTTTTCCCTAATCCTGCGAAATACGACAGTCCATTACCTACGTACCGACATTATTGGAATAGCTTGGCACAAAGACAGCAAACAACTAAATCACTAAGTGCTCCATTTCCTCTCATTAATATTGTAATATCAGCTCTCTTTTATCTGAGCCCACTGATTTTCTCCGCCATGCGCCATTGGCGCGTCATCAGCGAAATTATCTGGACATCAAATACGAAGCTTGTGTGTAGAAAGAAACTATGTCGCACATATTAAAATAATGTTAACGCCACTACAAAGTGCTAAACATACGTTACGAAAGATTCCTTACTTTGATGTACACTGAGAGTAATATATTTGTTTAGACCACCCGAATTGTAATGCAATAATCTTTGGCAAAACATACATTGAGTAACGCAGCTCTTTTTGCTGATAAAAAAAACTGAATACCATTAAAAATCTCGAAGCGAAATCAGTAAACGAATAAGTTGGGAAAATTTCTTATTTATCGAGACGAAATCGAGGGATCTCTGTCGAGCGAGTTTCATGAAAATGGGAAATTGATTTCTTCAAAATACCTCTCGCTGTTTGTCGCCTGAAAGGTTTTCGTTAACTTACTTTTTTCAATATATTTTATATACAATTTAAGAGTTTCATTTTGAAATATTATTATTTAGGTATCGAAAAATAATGCTTTAAATTCATAATTTTTATTCAAGTAAAAAGTAAGTAAAATTTTATTGTGAATTACATAAATTATTACAATTGAAAATTAAATTGTAAGCAGTATGTTTCGGTTCTCAATCTATCAACAGTTTACAATCTCGCGAGACAGATTATAATCTAACGTTATTTACAAATTGACGGTGACATATACCACAATAGTATAAAAATGCAAACGAAATACGCATTCGATTATTGAAAATAAATAAATGAGAGCAAGTTTCAGTCAATAACAGTGGGTATGGCTGGCGCACAATATGCCTGAATAATGCAAACGGTCGCTCGGATGAGTATCGTGATATGTCACCGGCAGAGACAATGGTAGCCGCCCACCGGCCTGCTGACGTCACCACGCGGGGTCGACGAACCCTTTATTTTTATTGAGCGGTGGCTCGGTTAAAGTACTGAAGTATTTCACTTTCTGAAAAATGTGGGAATTGTTTACACGTTTATTTGTGACAAATACGCAAATTATGTTTTGTCAAAACACGCGAAATTGCGAGTTTAAATATGTAGTTGAATGATTTGCTAACTTATCTCATTTTTTAAATTGACGAATTATATATTAAAAAAGGAAAATAATTTTTACTTTTTTTCTTGGCAGTTCGAATGCTGATTCTCTTTTCAATTAATTTTTAAACTCTTTTATTTTCTTCCGAAATTAGGCCAACCCAAAACTCAATTAGCTGCGAATCGAATTGGTAAATTAACGATTCCTGAAAAAATTAATTACTAAGTTTTACTGCAATCATTTTCAAGCTAGTCGTACTTGGTTGAAATTACTAGAAAAATATTAATTTAAAACAATTATGAAAATGGTAATTTGTAGTTGGTTTTATCAGTAAACCGTTCTGAGTTTGTCCTTCAATATATACTTTGTTATCACCATAGAATATTAAAAAATAATGAACTAGTCACGACCGCCTCTAAGTACCTTCTGTTATCGATCATAACCTTACCTAACTGATTTATTGTTGAAATGAAATGAAATTTTTAATATTCGTTCCGACAATATACAGATCTCTCGTAACCTAGATATATTAGACTCGAACAAAGAAACATAAACCACAGTCACCGAGAATACCGACGCGATGCGAAAAAATGCGAAAAACATTTTTAGCGAAAACCAGTTTTTACCGGTAAAAATCACAACTAGGTCTGAAACTAGTAATAAATGACCACAATAAAAATCCGCTTTTTATAAACGCCCCTAATCACCGGCTTGGCAAACAGTGGTGATAGTATACTATCACCCATCTCAACTGAAACAATTTTATTGCTTGAGTTTATTTCTTCTTATCCAATTGATCTCTATAATTTGTAAAAATCCGGCCCAACTAATAATCATAAATATTCGGGAAATGCGTAGTTAGATACTTTCTACGCATTGGTCCACAAAATCACTGACCTTATTCCGTTCTAATATAAAATATTGTGTAGGTTTTTATTTACGGAGATCCTGGATAAGAATAGGTTTTCCGCACTTGTGGGTCGCCACCCACGCCTAAGATCGAAACCTGGTAGCTGCGGATATCCCCTAAATAAACATTAACCTGGAGAAACATTTAGGTAGCCGGTACAATGAATTATTTAGTAAGGCCAGAAATCCTTATAAATCTGGACCAAGTCTTCAAAGATCTGAAAATATTCAGTAAAACAAGGATTACGTCGCATTCCTGACAAAATACGTGGGAAGCTCTGTACGCAAGTGACTCTTAATGTTTTTTTCTGACGTCCAAAACTTAATATTAGCGTGGCAATGACATCAAAAAACAGTTTTTTGTAAATTAATCGAAGAATGTCGGTATAAATAGCGCTTGAGGAATGAGTAAGTCTGGGCAGGTCCTACCACTGTACCAATTTGTTATCGACCATCGTTCAGGTGTTCTAGTTCCGTTCTGATTATGTCAAGGGTCATGCCCTTAGGTTACCAGAATCTGAAGCCTTCCAGCTGGATTTACTAGTGTCACAGATATTACTTTATAGGCAAATTTTTATGGAAATTTTATTTTCGCTCGGAGGTCGACTCTTGTTGCCATTTAATATAATCTTCCCGATCTTAAAGTACAATAAGATTTTAATTGCTGCATAATAACAATTATTATATGCAGCACTATTATATTAACCTATTTTCCTCTTTTTATTTTATTGTCGTGGGTTGATGTCATTAATTTGTTATTTTATAATTATACGTTTATCCTAATCCATTTTTTTACAAAATTTAATATAGTATTATATATATAATATCCTATTTTCTCTTCAAAATCATTTTATGAAATTAACAATAGTTCTTAATTTTTGTACTTACCAAGTTTATCTAATAATATGCTCATTAAGGACAGGAGTCCTTAACGAGTGATAGAAAATTACAGAGGTACAGAGTCGGTCACAGTAATTTTCTTTAAAATTGTGTGTCGAGTTCAATCCAGAATAAATAAAATTTTTTTTGGTGTTTTTGTTCTTTCGTAGTTCCACAGATAGAAGCTACTGTTTCTCAGACATATAACAGGTTATGATATTTCTTAAAATAGTTCATCGAAAGAGCTTCTATATTTCAAACTGTGTGCGATACGGAATCCTGGAGGAGCGCTGGCCTGATGGCTGGTGAGCGTACGTGACCCATCGCCACTACCACTCCATCAGTCCATCGTGCATATGCTATAAGGAGGCTGTTGGAAAGTAGCCGATTCAGACGTGACTGACATCAGTCCATAGGTTACATCAGTCCATAGGTGTAATTGCTGCAAGGCGTCAATGAATAAATAAATAATGCTAGAAATTGCAGAATACCCAAGCTTGGGTTTGCAGCACTTGACCCGTTTCACATTATTGCATCACCCAAACAATTAGCAATCTAAATTAACACAAGCTTTCATCAAACATGTCTCTATCACATCTATAAACCGATGTTCTTGAGCTCATCATTTCTTTCATTCGTTCTATTTCAGGTGTGACACAGTTAGGTAGGTCGCATAAAACCTCAAGCGGTCCATTCAATGGCGGCCGGCTGAAACAACAGCCATTAGCCGATATCTTTCAAACAAGCTCGTTTACGAGCATTGCAGACACGACAGCCATAAACACACGCATCGAGGGTAAGGATGTATGTGCGTTGGGAAAAACAACAAGTCTTCGCGAAGTACGCAAGTTATGAGTAGTTAGTTTTTTTTTGGTGAGAAATCACCAAGTCATTTCTCCCGCTCTTGGGTGGGGTGGGAAGACTTTCACGGACTAAAACCCACTCCTTTGTTCCTGGATTTCGTTCCAGGGTCCCGGGTTTTCCTTTCTGAAGCGAACCCATGGCCCTAGAGGCTTTGGCCCTGCTAGGACCCTACGGTTTAATTGTCTTTGAGGCGCGTGGAACACTACGCGGAGTCGACGATTTGGGCTCAGTCCGGATGATTATCGGACCGGACCGGATTACGGTTATATTTAGATGTGAAATACAATTTTATATCGCTAAGCAAGCCCTCCAACCAAACAATTGCTACATTAAAATCTAATTTAAGTAAAAATTGGTGAAGCCGATTCACAGGATAACAAACTAACTCTTCGAAATTTCATCACCGATTTTTATAATTTTTTTTCTTTAATTATTTATATGGCAAAATAACATTTGCCGCGTCAGCTAGTAAGTAGGAATACTCCTTACACTTAACTCTATACAGAGTTCGATCGAACTTTTTAATATTATTAGTCTTGGGTACAATATTGACTGTCCTCTGAAAATTGTAATATTGAAATATTGCAAAAACTTTTTTTACCAATCAACCAATCAGCTTGGTTGGTTGGGTTAGTTGGTGGTTAAACTTTATTGTATCTTGCCGGTTCTTCTCCATAGAAAACCAATTACTATACGAATACGTAGTTTCTGACATATTAAAAGACCCAATACAGGTCTATATATTGGGACTTAAATGTTTCTATATATCATATATAAAAACATTTAAAATTTTAATTTAAACTTATGAACACATGCTCACCCTAACACATGCGATCTAATTTTTAATTCGCACAGCACGTGGATCTCCCGAAGTGTGTCGTGAGATATCTTCAGCTAAATATCTCAGTCGTTGTCACTATAACTATTTATAAGTTAAAGGAAATATGCGCGTGGGTATTTGTTTTAGTACGAAAGTGCTCTAATCAGAGTTTATTGTTCTGTTATCTGGGCTGAGCATTAACTGTCTATTAGTACGCACTTGTGAAAGTTAAATGAATGGGTTATCAGAAGGCTGAGGCATTTATTTATAAGTGTTCAGAAAGATTGATAAGACTGGATTTGTAAGGCCTGTAATTTTTTATGCCTTGCCTTTTGAAAATCTAAATGTTTTATTTTTTATTTGCAAAAAGTGCACATTTACAGATGACACTTAATTTAGGGTACAATAATTGGCGAGATACAAGAGACATTATCAATGTGTTCATATAAAAACACTAAGATGGTTATAATAAATATACTACTAAAGTAACTTCTGAAAAAGATTAAAAGAAAGTGCGGGACAAGTACGAGTATTCAAGAGGACAAAGATTTAATACAAAATGACGTAATAATGACGTCTGTTTGTATTAAATTATAGCGCGTAAAAATTGGTTTGCCTGTAGCGACATTTAATTTAGTATCAGAATTCTTTGTGTAATTAGAAAATATTATACAACAGTCCGAAACCAATTATCGGACAGTTGTCCAGACACAAAAACCTTCTAATCGACGGATCCCTATCCCTTTTCACATGAATTATGTGGGATCTTGGCACACAGTTCCACCTGAATAAATGCCAATACATAATTAGGGAAATACGGAAACTTAAAAACGTTGTCAATCAAAATAAAAATAAAGTTTACGAGGTACCAAATTACTTCCTCCACGTGTAACCATGAGGTAAACAAAAGAAATAGGCACATTTTTTAGATTCCTGTTCTATTATTATAAACTTGGAGTTTACGCACAGTAATTTATTTAACTATAAAACACAGCCGATGTCACGGGACTGCGCTAGAATTAATTCGCGGACAATGTAAACAAAGTTGTAAATTATTTGAGCCACTTGCACGCTACGGAGTGAGGTACAATGTTAGCGCACTGTAAAAGGGGCTCGTTGCTGATAGGGAAGAATATGTTAGAATCGGGAAGTTTGCAGAAACTAAAAATAACTTCTAGACTTTTCTGACAAAATGGATCAGTGAAACGAAAAAAGACCCTCTTTCTTTCCCTTTTTCTCTTTTTTGTCCTAAGTATTTTTGGTGATGGTCAAATCCTCAAAATATTCTTGTACAGTATAAAAAGTGTTCCCTTGACGTTTTTGTTTTTATATATTAAGACTTATTTTTCGTATGTGACTGGGTAAGTTTATTGTGAGCGTATCCATATAGCAACTAAATGTGCCCCCATTTTTGCTATTCGGATACGCAAGGTTGATTGGATTGAAGGAATCACAAAGTATGTACTTATTTCTAGTTTTAACAACATGAATATCACTGTATTTTTAACTGAAAAGGCACAGTAATCATATTCATATCCCTAGTTTTTTGCCGACTAGCTAGGGATCTTTTCCAGGTTAACCGAATGCACGTACGTGGAGCGACTGCTTGTCATACACCACCACAGCCCATTTACTATCGTTTGTTCTATAAACCCGGAGACTGAATTGACACAAGTAATGTCAAATTTACTATAGAAATGACGCCAGTTCTCTTGTGTTGAAATGTCATTTTAGTCTCCGGGTTTATAAAACAGACTTTAGGCAACAAAATACTCCTTAGAAGGACTTAACCAAGGAATATCTTGTCTTGTCTTCTACAAAATCTGATCTGGTCAGGCTTTCTGGCGTCTAACGACTACGACGGCAACGAGGTTGATTTCTTAAAGTTAAAGCCTGAAATGCTAGGCACAGAAGGAATATAGGTGCGATTTTAGTCAGTAAAAATTTAACAGTTAAAATTACCCCGAATAGCCTGTGCACACAGAACATTTTTGGCTTATCAATTACTCAGATTAACACATCCAATAATTACTTGTATTTTTTTCCTATCCATACCAATGATGAAAACTACTTCGATTTTCCCGCTACTAATATAGCTCCGGAACACCAACACACATAAATTAGTCAGCAGTCCACTAGTACGTCAGCCGGGCGACTCTCTCAGCGGCCCATAGCTTCGCGATAGTTACTGTCTTCGCCTAATTATATCACTAGTTTATTTTATTGAAACCGACTGCTGAAATGTAGTGAGGATAATGTAGTGTGGCGCAACTTCCAAGGGCTTTTCGTTCAATAGTACTGTTAGTTTCTATGGGTTTCGAGAAGGAAAATATAGTCAATTCTTTTCCTTCCTAAAGGGCGTCTAATTAAATACTCGTAAGTATAGTTAAGCTACCAAGTCATGATGAGGCACCAGCCTTGATATATACTCCTGCCTGCCCAACTAAGTTGGGTTTGCCTTTCAGTCTACCGTGCTGAAACTCCGTGGGATATTAGAAAATTTGTCCCAAGGAACCGTACTTTTGCTATTCCAGGACAC
Source organism: Mythimna separata (assembly GCA_030763345.1). Taxonomy (NCBI): domain Eukaryota; kingdom Metazoa; phylum Arthropoda; class Insecta; order Lepidoptera; family Noctuidae; genus Mythimna; species Mythimna separata. The sequence goes on along the minus strand of CM061187.1, from coordinate 20,618,565 downwards.
GGGATACCTGCGTGCCAAATTTCATCTCAATTCATTCAGCCGTTTGAGTGTAAAAAAGTCACAAACACACACACAGAGACAAACTCTCGGTTATAATATACTGTGATGTGTTTTGTGTGTGTGTGATTAATCTTATTCTTTTTTGTGTAAATAAAAGGAGAAACTGACTGACTAACTGACACATTAACACACAGCCCAAACTACTAGGACGCAGGTGCATGAAATTTTGCTCAAGGTTTTCTTTTTTTTCAAAATTCTCCCTCTTAGATGATGAAACTAGGGTCCTAAGTCTATATGGAGAAACCAATTTTCACACGAGCGAAACCGCTGACAGAAGCTAAATTACCTACACCATCAAAGTGTCGTCACATCCCCACACTGGAAAGAATAACCAGTTACTACTCGTAAGGTTGGCAGCCCAGCGGAGAACCGGCGCCCACCGGACGTAGGTAAGTGTCTACTAATGAAACATTAAAATGAATACATTATAATTTAACTTCGAATGAGTCGACGGCGTGCTCGTAAAACGGTAAGACGGTGTCAATGCATCTGTGTAATGTTAATGAATATGCGAGCGCTAAATAAAAGCTAATAATTAAGTAAATGGTGATCGTTTCAACACCCAGTTTTTATACTGTTTTTTAGAGTTCCGTCCCTTAAAAGGAAAAACCGGAATCCTTATAGGATCACTTTATTGTCTGTCTCTCTGTCTATTGAGTTGAAATTAGAACAATATATTCAGATCTGCAGTCCCTTGAAGCTGTGCAAAAATAAAACTTGTTAGTTAATGAAAAAACAAAGAAACGGCTTTTTTGTCGCAAAAAACGTACGACACTCAAGGGAATCATAATTCATAGGCTACTTCCCGTTGACCTAGAATCCTGGTATTAGGCATAACGACCTTGTGTTACTTATACATTATATTTTTTTTTTTGCTATTCGTAAAACATATTCAAGACTCAATTCGGGAATTGAACTGTTTGCATAAGTTAATTGGTACGGAACCCTTCGTGCGCGATTTTGACTTGCACTAGGCCGGGGTTTTATAAATTTTATAGTTTTTAAAAGATGGTTTGATTGTGTGAGTGATATGAAAGAAAAGAAAGTCAGTGATAGCGTGATGGTTGACAGGACAGAACTGAAGAAGAAAATGTAATGTGCCGACCAGAAGTAAAATAGGACAAGGGCAGGAAGATGATGATTTTATTGTATAGCATGTAGATGGAGACGGATGTAAATAGTGTTTTTTTACGATTTATTTCACATAATATCACACAGCTATATTTGCTGTAGGGTTAGGTAGGTAGGTGACAAACTTTCACCGGTCATATCTGAGTGCGATACTGTAGGTGACGAGCTGAAGTGGCCAGCCATAAGTCCAGGCTACAGGCTACTACTGAGAAATTTTAGATGTAAAAACCTAATAACACTTTGCCCAATCCAGGAATTTAACCCATGATCATACTTTTCCGATGGATTTTTTTCTAGTGGGGAATAATCAGAATGACTTCTACCACTCTTACGGAGCGGGACAGCGTGTCAGACTTTTACTGAATAAACCCTACCTCGTTCCTTCGTTGCCTTCGATCTGGGGACACCGAGCTTACCTTTCGGTATTCCGATCCATGTCCCCAGACGCATCCGATGGATGCGAGACGCAGGACCGTTCATTGTGGCGACACTTGGGAAGCCTTAGCTATGTCCAACAGTGGACGTCTTTCGGCTGAAATTATGATGATAACATGAAAAAAATGACGTTAATAATTTCCTGATTCCATAACACTACGTAACGTTCATTAAAATTATTCGTTGTGACATGAGGTAGTGGAAACATATCGCTACCAATATTTTAGTGACAGATACCCATTTCCTATGAGCACACTGTGACTAATATATCGCAGTTTATATAACATTAATGAAACGACAGGCTGATATAATAAAATATGTTTTTGAGAAATTACCAGATTTCGTACAAAATTTTGGCTCGTGGTTATAGTTGTAATTATTGAGGTCCATGATGAACAAAGAGAACATTGCCCAGATTCTATGATAAGTACATACCCTTTCCATCGATCATCCTGGACGCGAACTGCAGTGTACAATCTAGAAATCTCTTAAGCCCGTTTTCAATAACCTACCGCAGTTCATACATAGATAGCTATCCCCGATAAACAGTAAGATTCTACCTATCCATCCACAACTTTGGTAGGAAATGCTATCCATCGGTGGGTTATAGGAAAGCAAGTAAGGGCAAAAGGATAGATTTGTTTATCTTTAGTAGCTGCAACTGTAGATAGATAGTTTATTGAAAACGGGCGTTAGCGGGTTATGCATAAACAATCTGACCGAATGGATCTACCTCAACCTGTTTCAAACAGAAATCAGAATGCTTCACAGGACATACCTTACCTGCATTGCTGCCAGTCCTGCGATCTGCACCTTTCAGGATCTATACGAAGCCAATAACAGATCTATACAGGTTGCCAAATTAAATACTGGTCAGAAAAAATATGCGAGTCCATCGAAACGAAAAGAAGAAGATCAGCAGATAAGAGACACAGAGACAGGTTTCATGTTTAATAAAGCCCAGGCAGACCACAACACTTAATAGTAAAAAATTATATTATGTTACGAGAAAAGTAAGGAGCAACTATCATTGAAAAATGCCTGTGCCATTTTTCGTCGTAAAGTAGCCACACTAGTGCAGAACAAGCCCATATTAAGGTCCCTAGGAAATCTAATAAAATAAAGTGTACATTTTATTGAAAAAACATTTCTCTTAAAACCGGTCAATGCTAAACTTACACTAATTATAAGAGCAGTGAAGGAATCAATCTGGAATCCAAATCAAAACAGGAACACCCCATACGAACCGGAAAACCGCTCCAGAAAAACTCACAAACGAAAAGTTTATTAGTACAAAATATTGAAACAAGCATACGGACGTTTTATTACATGTTATCACAGCCGAACAATTTAAATGTTTCATCTTGGAAAATATACAACCATTTATCCCGACTTTTCTCGTATTTTCACGATATTTTTAGTTGGAGTGAGATGTCGTAAATATCTTCAAGGTTAGTTCCTGGTTGTCACCGGCAGAGTGCTAGGAATGTGGTCCATTGGCGTCACTACCTCGTTGATTGTGATAGTTTTTAATATTACGCGAGAATACACGTATTATTTTGCAAATTCGCTCTAATAATAGTAGTTATAGGAAACGCATCAGCATCTAACAAATGACCTTGTTGGCACTAGAAAACCAGGATACAGTTTGAAATTGTGAGTGAGGTGCCTAATCAGTTATGACGATTTTTATTATGATGAAATTTTCACAAAAATAACTTTCCCTGTATGAAAAATATACAGGGAAAGTTATTTTTGTAAAAATTTAGGAATTGTTTCATCTAGCACATAATGTGACCAACTGAGTACGATGTTCATTTATGGAAGTATCATAATTAATATGGCAATACAACGTTTACTAGGTCGGCTATACAGTTTAAATATATAAATTAATATACTGACTCACTGACTAACATATCAACGCACAGCAGAAACTACAGGACCTAGGAGCGTGAAATTTTGCACAAGACTTCTTCTTATGACATAGATTCTCGTAATTTCATGCGAGCCAAGTTATTGGCGGCAGCCAGTAGTATTGAATAAAAACAACATAGATGGAAAGAAAAGACCCGGTACCCTGCCCTAAGGAATCGAACCGTTACAATTGATTATTTGGAAAGAGGTTTTTCTTACATCACCCAAAAAAATGAAGTCCATTATAGTGTAGGTGTTTTAGGTCGCAACCTTCCCCGAAGGATGCCTTTCCTTGTGTAGGCGTACATCGGTCAAGTTAACCAAACCGCCCACACTTTGCCTGTGACGTTACTTGAGTCAAGTGTTTTCTCTGGAAATTGGCAAACAGACCCAAAAGCCTATAAGCCGGAACATGATTACTGACCACAGATTCCTGGCACGTTGTTGAGACAAGGGGATTGGAGGCTAAGTGCTAATATTTGTGTAGCATAACCTACACAGGAATTTCTGCAATTTTCCAAAATTGGACTTTCTTTCTAATAAAGTCCAAATGGTTTGATTTCATGAACATCAACGTTACACAACGGTTGGACATTGTCGTTTCTTAATAAGACTACAACTTAACGTCTTTAAGTCAGGAGTGAATAGGTTACTTCTAGGCAAGCGTGCTCCATCGTCGACCACATCATCGCTTACCATCACGTGAGATAATGGTCAAACGTGAGCCTACGTATAAACGCCAAAAACTAACCAGTATGGAGTATAATAGAAGATTTCTTTGATTTGATTCCATTATTATAATACAGAGCAATTTATAGTTATTTGAACACATAAACATTACATCTAATAACAAGATAATGCATCTAGTAATTACTTTTAAAGCCATTTAATAAAATAACTATCACAGCCAACACATTTCTAAGGTAGTCTGACCAAATTCAATCTATTCGTGGCATCGTTTAATAAGAAGATGCTGATGATATGAATAAAAATTACGTTTTCATTATAAAATTCAAATTAAATTACATATTGAAAACGTTTGGAGTGTCAAAACACCTAATAAGTTACAATTTAAATAATTTAGTGTTAAGTAGATCTTGGTAAGTATGTTACCTTGATGACTAATAATTATTAATTATTTCAATAGACCCAATTTTACAGGAATTTTTAAATTGTCAAGGATTGCGTCAGTCAAAAAAGTTTCAAAACAGTTCAAGGCCTTTACACTAGAAAAAAACACTTAAAGGAATGGTTTTCTTTGGCCGATTTTCTAGTGTGTTAAGCAAATTACAAGTAGATAGTTTGTCTGACAAGATAAATTCAATCTTTCCTGCTTAGTCTTTCGAACAGATAGACGTATTTTTCTAATTTATTTAAGTCATTAGAGAGGAAATGAAATCGGCTATCTGACTGACAAGGCCAAAGGCCATATTGCAGAAAACAGTCTGCATATCAACTATTCGGATTCAAAGAAATATTATTTATAAGCAAAATTAAAACATTTCTTCATTCATACTACCGCCGTGGAGTTATCTAATAAGGAAGGAAATGAAAACTTTATTAATCTTTCAAAGAAAAAACAACGAATATGTCACTAAGAGGCGCCACATAAATACAAACACCTAACATCAAACATTTGTAAATCGAAATAAAACAAGAAACAATTTGATATCAAGAAAATCTTAACAACACAAATTAATGGCATTTTATTTATCATTGTAGCTTCGTAAAAAAGCTAGTTTTGAACAGAAGCCATTAATTGTAAGCTACCGAAATAATGCGTTCTCTGCGTCCAAGTGGGGCGGCGTAAGTGATAATTTCATACGCCGCGCCGAGAGTGACCTATATCGATGCGGTGATCTGGATTAAATCAAGACATAGATCAATGGATCACCGGGAATTAGTTTTTTACCTATTTTTTTGTTATGGACTAACTTTTTCTCGCGATTTTACTCCGGTAATTTTTTTAACTGAAACCTTTTATTCCGAAATGACACGTAAAGGTTTTGCTTAATGATGCTCGAAGTAAGATCCTTACAACTTTACAAGCTTTGTACGTATTACGTACAAAGCGTTTTGGAGTGGAATTCCCTGCCAGGGTCTGAGTTTAAAATAAAATAAAAATAAAAAATGTTTTTATTTTACATAGGCCTACATGGGCACTTATAAAAAGTCGAAGCTAGTGCACGGTTCCAAATTGGTCGTTTCCTATGGAGAAGAACCGGCAAGAAACTCCATGGTTACTCTTTTCAAAAAAAATGATTGGGTTTACAATACTTTCATATTACAAAACAGACACATATGCGAGGACAGTGTAGACCAATCAAAAATGTAACCCAAATAAAAATAGATTCAATCAAAAACTGGGTTGAATTAAGTTAACTGATAGCTACAACCTAGGGGTCTTTAAGTCAAGAGTGAATAAGTTACTTCTAGGTGCGCGTGCTCTATCGTTGACCACATCATCGCTTACCATCAGGTGATAGTGGTCAAAGGTCTGTCAATAATAAAAAAGAGTTACCTCATATCAGTAATATGAACATACTATCTTACAAAATGGGCTCCAATGATGTATCAGTCAGCTCCAGAGTCGGTTAATGGGGTTTTCGCCGTCACCCCATTAGAAAGCCCCCGAGAGGCGCCGTAAAACTTTATGGTGTTTTTACCTGCAGTCTCTTTTAAAACCACTTCTTTACACGTTACAGTTGAGTTTATAGCTTGTAATGATGTTATTGATTCTATTATATTGATTTATTTACTGTTTTTATAAACTTATTTGTAAAACTTTTAACCGGTGAAAGTGCTTATGAATTATTATCAACATTTACTAGGTCCACCCTGTATTTTAACTCCTGAAAAGTTTTAATCTGGACAGTAAGTTTAATTTGACTCAGCTCAATCATTACTGTGCCAGGCAAATAGAGGAATATAGCTGGGGTTCAGTCAATAAAAAACTGACACATCTTCACACTTCACCTAAGAACAAGAAAAGTCATTTGATGATATCCCACCACAAAAAGGGCCTCCTCAAAATAGAATGAAGCAAGTAAGAAGCGTTTTCTACTGCATGATAGCTTTCTTTTGACAATGGTCAGCATTGTCAGAACAAAGCTTTCTACTTAGTCATTACGAAACAAAGCTTGCTTGGTGTTATAAAGGTCTACCATCAGCATTTGTTCCAGCTTTCTTATTGGAGCTTTCCCAACCAATATTTCAACGTAACTTTTAAAACTTGTCTCTCACATGAAGGTAATCAAAACACCATAATTTCCACAGAAAGCTACCACCAAAATGATAGCAACAGTTAAATTTACAACTTCCTGTTTTGGCCAAGCTTTGGCGGTCAGAACCTCAGCGTTAACCCAGTTGCGACCCGCCAGCAGACCACCAGGGCGCCAGCTCTGCGGACCAGTCATAAAAGAACAGGTTTGTCTAAAATTACACAAACAACACCTAATATAACCGTCCCAAAATATTATTATGTAGGAAGTTCTATACCGGTCTTATAGACATGGGACACGGAGAACAGAAGGGCAACTCGGATCGAAACTTCTAAAAAACTTCGAAACCTGCTAAACACCAAGATTTTTAGAATTTCTGAAAAAGAAACTCGTGTTCATGAAACATAAAGAGCAACTGAAGGACAAAGGTGTGGTTTTAGTCAGTAAAGTCTAACACGACCTCTCGCACTACCCTAGAGTGGGAGAAGTCATTGGATGATTTTCCCACCTTAAAAATGAAACTTCTACAAAGTGTCTCCGGGTTACAACGTTAAAGTCACCTAAAGGGCAATGGAAAGGGCTATGCTTGGAGTTTCTTTGCGTGATCACATCAGAAATGAAGATATCCGCAAGAGAACTAAGGTTACCGATCCCCCTTTGTACCATTATGTGCAAGATGTTTAAATAAATAAATAAATCACCAAACTTAAGTGGCAATGGGCAGGGCACATTGCTCGCAAAACGGATGGTCGATAGGGATGAAAGGTTCTGGACTGGCGGCCACGTATCGGAAAACGCAGCTTTGGAAGGCCTCTCACAAGGTGGACCGACGACCTGGCGAGGGTCGCGGGAATCCGATGGATGCGAGACGCACAGTACCAGTCATTGTGGTGAAGCTTGGGGGAGGCCTATGTCCAGCAGTGGACGTCTTTCGGTTGAAATAATGACGATGACTACACTATCGGTTGGTGTTACAGTATGTAACCTGGGAAAACGTTCAATATCTGGGCAAAATACGACCTGTGACGCTTACAGAACATAAGTTGGACTTCTGATCTTCCCTCCACTGTGGTCGCTGTTTGTCATCGCTTGCACACAACTATTATATTAACACGAACAATAAATAATACCGGCTTATGTCCATCATTTGCATTTTTATTAAATATTGATTAAATTATTATGATCCCGACAGGTTTCTTCACGTTTTGGAAACTCGAGACATTTGGTGCGTTAACTTTATAATTTATGGTTAGTACTCATTAAGCTAGGTAAGTTTAACTTAAGCTGCCTAAGAGGTAACGAGTAATTAATTGTGGAGAAATAAGCGAGTGATTAGGCATGGTTGAAAGTTTTATTTCATCATTTCCTGCAATTAGCTGGTTTGGTCAGTTGGAAAATGTTCGTATCTTGTGGCTACTGGGTTTTATAATGGCTTGATTAATATTCCAGGGAGATAACACTGAGGAAACACTATTTTATTTGTGAACTTTTGAACTGAAAAGGTTAAAGGTGTGTTTGTTTGAAAATGTTGTCAACCTGTTTTTGGAAGGTAGTATAAACTTTGTAGGTAGGTGTTTTATTTATTAATTAGCTGTTCCTGTTTTGGCTGTGTTTGAATCGCATCTTTGCTTACTACACCGCTCCCGTGGATATTAGTGTGATATAGCCTATAGCCTCGACATGGGCTATGAAGCACTAAAATGATTCATCATTTCAAACCAGAAGTTCCTGAGATTAGCACGTTCAAACAAACAAACTTTATATTATCAAAGTGAAGATGTAAAAATTAAATGTCAATGACATACTTAATATTGTCAAAAATGTCTTATAACTGTGTTAGGAAAATCGTAAAAAACTAAATTTAGAGTGCTAAAAGTTACATATTCATAAAAAAATCTATTTCTGTTTCTGCATTCCTTACTTAGACGGAATACCTTCTTACTAATGAAGCAAAATTGATTTATAGCATATAGATAACTATTCAAATACAAAACCAGAAAAATCTTTGTTCAAAACAAAACCATAAGTCATCACCAAAATTACAAAACGACACTCTTGACAAACCTCACAGAGGACACCTCCATATAGGCATTTTGACATTAAAATTACGAAAAAAAAACCTCTGTTAGCAGTCTACTAATCTCTGATGATATCACACGTGGGTCTAGCAGTAACAATAAGTGGGGATGATACACAGACATACACGTAATGACCTAGAATTTTTATATAAAGATATTTGTGGCGTACCATTACCTACGTGCAGAGTGGAGTGGGGTCCACTGGACAATACTCTGTTATGAGGATTTTAAATTTTATGACCGTTTTTTGTGGTTTACCGCAGGGCCACGTTTTGTATTGGTCTGGTGATGAGTGATTTATTGGGTTTGGAATTATGTTCAAAGAAATTATTGTTATTACTTCATAGATGTATTGGAAAGAGATGCTGTGAACAGTAGGCCTTGTTCAGAGATTGTCGTGTCGTCGATAGAGTTTCGTAGTGTTGTATGTAAGTTTCACGCTGGCGTATACCAAGCGTGTAATGACGAATTCGCGTCTGTGAAGCTACGCGACCGAGGACAGTAGGCTTTACACAATTTCCCTAAGTGAAAAGTTAAAGTGCCTCAAATAATTTTATACGAGTAGGCCCTACTTTTGGCATTTTTTGAGACATCTACCGGACGGCGAGCTACCCAGTGCTCGCTGTCCGCAAGCCTGCGCCTGCGGTGGTCGGAAATTGAGATCAGGATCTCGGCAGCGACGGCGTGAAGGCCGTTCCCACACGCGCTCGCGGTCGGCAGCCTCCTTCGCTAGCATTACAGAAGGAGGTGACCGCCTGCCACCACTCAGACTCTTACAATGGTGGAATATAGTTTTTAAATCACAATAATATATAGTGTTCCTCTCCACTGCACCAAAATACTGGGCCCAGTTCATCATGAACACCAGACAACTGATGCCCAACACTGGCCTACATCTAGACCTGGGATTTGCATTCTAGCTCTTAACACAGATTTATAACGAAAACCCAGCAGTAAAGCCAATTCACCCCCTCCTACCCTCCCATTCATCGTACATTTCAGATCTAGTTCAAACTAATTCCAGCTGTCATCTGTAAGTAAACCCAGGCGTATTATGAGGTCAGGACTTTATGTTTATCTCGGCACCAGTGGAAGGAACGTGTAGACCTAGTGTCTGCCTGTGTGTCTATCTGTCTGTCTGTAATGGAGCTGGCGACACACATTCTTGCTGAATTTTTGTGCTGTTACGTGGGTAGACCTTGTTTTAGAACAGAATTTGCCTACGCAAATTAATTAGTTGAGGAGGATTTCTTTGCAGTTCTTCTCCGTATTCACAGTATTAAAATAATATTGTAATACTGTATCTAAGTAGCCTTATACCGTTCCCACCTGCATAGTCTCTGGTCTCTTTAGGAGAAAGAATTGGCCTTAATCCACAACACTGCTCGGTATGGTTTGGTGCATGTTGCTACTCCCAAAACTATGAAGAAAAACATCGTGAGGTCGCATGGCCTAGAATCATGAATCCAAAGACATTTACGACATCTACTAATTTGTTCTGAGTCCGTGTGGTGGATACCAACAATGGGAACATTATAAGGCTGCGACATGCTATATGTTCCTTCAGTTGTACTATACGTCGAAGCACAGCATCTGTCAGTAAGGCGACGCTTAACGATGTAACTATGCATCCATTGCAGGACGTAGGCCTCCTCATTTCATGTCTGTCGTCTGAAACTATAGCTAATGGTGACGATTTATTTGAAATCATAGGTTTTCATGTAGCAAGTGTCTAATTTATTGTGTCCGTGGAGTTTTAATATATAAAATGCGAAGTTTTTTCATACAACACAACTAAGGTCGAAATACATAATACTGCTATCAAAATGGGACATTACCAAACAAACTCTCAACGAGGCCCGTCAACTCATAAAAATACTTTCCAAGCGTCTTTTAAATTCCTTTCTTTTATTAAGCAAAGAAAACAGAAGGCAATATACTGGACACGTACCCTACAAGTTGTAAAAAAAATCATTAAAAAGAAGTTAATCTGGATCGTCGTAAACTCGCGCCTGAAGGGCACATCTCGTCTAATGGGGTCACTGCCGCTGCTTAGCATATTTCACTAATTAAAGATACGGAATACTTCCCTCTCTTAAAATAGTAGGGGAGGATTTGACTCGCGGGCCGCGGTTAGGGTCGCAGCACACTGAAAGTTGATAGTAATCTATCTGGTGGAACTTCAAGTTGAATTCGTGGAACTTTCCCCTTTGGTGAATGCTAATGAATGATTAAGTTTAAAGATACCTCTATATTCTGGTTACTCACATAGCGTAAGTTCTACTATCCAATTCGATCATAAATTCAGAGATTATTGTTATTAATTGCTAGATAACACGTAGACTTCCAAAAGCTAAATGTGTGCTAATGTACTTACTCCTTCCTTCTGAGGCGTATTGCCTCAGAAGGAACAAGTCGAAAGTGAATGCCTCTAGGCAAGCGTGCTCTATTGTCGGCCACATCATCGCGTACCAAATAAATAAATAACTTTTAGGTTGGCATAGGTCCCAATTTTATTCCACACATACGAGTACATAAGAGTTCTCTAAAAGCTTATCACATGTCCTAACAAAATGTCTTTGAACAGCATGCTAAAACTTTATATTGTTGACGTTTTTGAACTATTAAAGAAGCAAATCTAATTAGCATAGCAAATGGCTGCAGAGCAACAAGATGGCCGCCAGTCTCCAAGGAAGCAATCAGGAAAAATAAGATTACATAAATCCCGTGTAAGTGGACTCCAATTATATCGCCGTATCCGTTTAATATCATTTGCAAAGAGCTTTTGGGGAAAATTTGAGGAATTATTGAAGATCAGACGAACTTGAGTGGCAATCTACTGATGATATCCCCGGGTCCGCTTGTTTTTGTAATTAGCAAGGTAAACAGAATATTAATAGGTGTAATCTACGAAATGAACATCACACTCGGAGCTTAATAAGTCAAAATTAAAATGTTTGAGAGCAATTTTTGTTTATAATTTCCAACGAACAAGAGTCGGGTTTTTGGCTGGATTTTATGAAGTTAGTAGAGTAGGGGCTGTTTTTATTATTAGCAAATTGATTCCTTGAGAAAATGATAAAGTAAAATTAGTGTAGTTTTGTATTAAATGTCTATACATCTAGACAATATGCAGAATCATTGAAACAGGTGCCGATTTCGTCAAAATGGAGCTGAGAATAATATTGTAGTAATGACTACATCAACGAAACATGCTGACTCAACACATTTACTATTGAATACTGCAAAAATTTTCAACGTTTTTACTTCAAACTTATACATATGCTTAGGATATTGCATAACTTAGGCACATCCCTTTCAGGAAGATGTAGAGTTACGGGATTGTTCGAAAGAGTTATCGCGGATCTAGAATGCAAAGGGTGTTTGTTACTAAAGGAACACAGGTAGGTTAGTACAAGTCTGATACTCCTTTTTATCTCACACAGAAATTATTTGGCGCTTTACCACCCGAAAAATGGGGGAGAAGATAAGCACAATGCAAACGCAGTTGAGAATCAACATAACCACAAAATCAGCGTACCAAATCCGCACCAAAACTAAACCAGCACCTACCCCACGCCATAAAAAAACCATAAACACATCGGCCGCTATAATTACCAGCATGCACGAAAATTAGCGCCTCGTATTTACGTGGCGAGTCAATATTACAATAACAACTATGAAATTAACGCGGAAAAGGAAGACATTATAAGCCCTTTGTGTGCTCTTGTTAAGGTCGAGTGCACACCGACAAGGGCCCGGACCTTGGGGCCCTAGTACTGTGTGTACAAGGCTTTAGGTCAGTACTTGCGAGTGCCATACAAAAAAATGTAGCTGTGAGCACGTTCTATTTGTTATGAGTTTATGGTAGGTATGTTGGGGAATAGTGTAGTAACCAAGGACATGTTTTTTTTGCTTTTGTTTTTAAGTGCTTTTACAAACATATTTGGTTCTGCTTCGTGAGTTTTCTTGTAATAGTAATGTGCACAAGAAATCTCAGCATTTATTAGAACTATACTTAACTACTTACTACACTATAAAAAAAATTAGAACTACACTTTTGCCAAGAACTTTTTGACGCAGTATTGGTGAACCAGGAATTTGACCATTTTAGTTCCTTTAAAGGGTTGTGTATAGAGACTAAAACGCACCTGTGTTCCTTCACTTGCCGTAGGGCACTTAAAGGAACATGGTAAGTAAAGGCTTTACCGAACCACTCTTTCTAACACTCCAATCTTTCATTCCACAGTCCCTACAGCTACCTATACACCCACTCCATACATACAGAACCCGCTACTCTCAGCCCAGTAGCTAATTAAACAGCCGGCACTTTTAAACGTACTCTGCAATATTGATGAACACACAGTCTGCACACACACGCCCACATGTTTGCACAACCTAAGACTTGGCGCACACGTTGCTAGGCGCTTTCGGGCAGCCCGATTTATGGCGTCGTAAACGCTGTTGCGCACTCACGCTTAGGAAATGAACGATAGAACTAAGTGAAGAGGGAACCAGTAAAAAGCAGGCAGGTTACTTTTATTAGATGTTAGCAAGCTGCCTTGTTTCTGCATTATCATCATTATGTTGCCCTATTTAATAAGCCTCTTTCTTTCTTTTTTCAGGAAAAATTACGGTACCAGATGCCACTACTTAGCGGTCAGACCTTTGCCTTTGACAAGTATACATGACGTTGACTTCTAACATTTTGACGTTGACGTAAATGTCTACTAATGTCAATAACATAAAGGTTTTGACAGGTGCCTGGACCTGACACCTCAGTGCAGTGGCCAGGTATACGTCACTTTAGAACGTACGGCGATGCACCATCGGTACTTTGTATACACCATGTATTATGTCCACCAATACGCACAAAATGTTTTAGCAACATATTTTATTGTGCCTACAATAGAATAAATAAGCCGGAGTGTGTATTTCCTGATAGCTACATTTGAGCTAAGAGTGAACAACTTACTTCTAGATAAATATACTCCATTGTAGACCACACCATCACCTACCATCACGTGAGATTGTAGTCCCATTTTTTTCAAGCAAATACCAGAATACCATAACTGAATTCAACATCAAGCTGTGGCTTGATTTTATTGTCTATTTATCTCCTAACAAGATAGGAATAAGTACTGGTTCTTTCTTACATAAGCTCAGTATTATTTGAACAATTTTATAACGAGTTGCAAAGGGCAAAGTGTTGGAACACTCGAGCCAGCTAATGGAGAGCCTTGCGCTGATCAATATATCGCTATAACTCTGCCACTACCCGGAAAGCTATAGCGTAGTGTTTAATTCATGAATCCCCGACCGGTCTCATAGGACCGCGCTGTTATTGTCTTACTATTGGGTCTCGTTTCGCGGGTATTGATAGGTTAATATGGTACTTTTTTTCTGGGGATAGGATATGTATCTCCTTCGGGTAGAACGAAGAAGTATCACTTATCAGACTTATTCATGTAATGAAAGTTCACTAACAGTTTTTACAGACATAAATGGTCTATACAAATAAGTCAGGCATACTGTCCACGACCGCGTATCTTCATAGACGCGTATTCGTCATTATAACTACGCCTTCATGAAACTTGCATACAAAACTATGAAACTATCGACGAAACCACAACGACACGGGCGGCGGCACAACGTTGCCGCTTCGTCAACAGAGAGCTTCATAGTTTAGCCTATGAAGAGCTTCGTGGTACGTAGGCCTCATCTATGCTTCTTCTGTTACCGTTTGCGTTAAGGAATCCCGCATATTGTTTATAGAAAACACGGTCATTACAGTACATTATGTTGCTGAAAGATTAATGGTGGAAAGATTCCCAACTAAACCAAAGAATCAGTACAGCTGTTTTTATACCTCGCGTTTTAGTGTAGTTATGAGTTTGCTCAATGGTTGAGCTATTCGCAGCAATACTGCGGGTTGCGGCTTGGTAGGTTAGGATAGGTCAATTCGCTTCGAATGAATTTTTGTATGGCACACAGATAGTAAAAAAAAAACAATGCGATCAGGGGCCTTACCATGACGTGTTAAAATGATAGTCGTGCGAGCGAGACAGAGGGAGCTATACAGATACATCCTATATATATATTTTTTTAATTTGTTATAAACTAGTGCTTGACTGCAATCCCACCTGATGGCAATCAGCGATGCAATCGTTGATGGTGAGGCGCACTAGCTTATTAAGAGCCTATTCACTCTAGCCTTGAAGACACCTGACAAATTGTAGTCGGACGGGAAAACCGCAGCAGGCAAATTGTTCCAGTCCCTCGATGTACGCGGTATAAACGACGAAGCAAAACGCTTAGTCCGGACCGTATAGGTTATATAGCTTCATTTCTTAAACAGTTCAGTTTATGGTGTCAAGAGAATCATGTTAAGAGTTTGTGGTATACCCATTGGTCTCCTTCAGCGATTGGCAGCACTTTCCTTCAGGTGGACTATCGAACTGTAAACCAAATTTCTCTATCCTCAGTTACTAGTTCACTGTCTGTTTTTGCTGTAGAGTAATAATTTTCTTGAAACTTACTCAATGTTAGTTTATCGTACTAATCCCGCAGTCAAGGTGGCAATATTTACATTACACCATACTGGTCGGCTAATTTCAAACGTATCCCACTAGCCTACTGTGTCATCAAGATAGGTCTATGTGAAAGAAAGCCGCCGCTATCAGGCTCGCTATCATACTGATAACAGAACCACGTCTTGTGTAATGCGGGTATTGCGACAAAGTGCGTGTCTAGTAATGTCTAGTATCACCGAATATGCAGGTATGTAGGGAAAGGCGACAAAATTTTACTATACATGACATCATCATTGAAGCGTGGAAGTCAAGAATGAATAGGTTACTTCTAGGCAAGCGTGCTTCATCGTCGGCCACATCAACGCTTACCATCAGGTGAGATAGTAGTTTAACGCGAGCCTATGTATAATTAAAAAAAAGACGTCCACTGTTGGACAAAGGCCTACTCCAAGAGGGGCCACAACGACCGGTCCGTGCATCTCGCATCTATTCGATTTCCGCCACCCTCAACAGGTCAACTGTCTACCTTGTGGAAGGCCTTCAAAGTTGCGTATTCCAGTAAGCCACTCTCAAACTTTGTAGCTTCATCAACCAACTGTTCTGGCAGCAATGACTACATAATTGGAAACGTAAGGTCATTTCAAGTGACCTTACGTTAAAATAATGACCAATAGAAAACGTGACCTGCCTCACAAAAACCATGCATTTTCCTGAATGAAAAGTAGTATGATACATTCAAGGACAATGGAAGTTTCCTTCAGTGAGAGTTTCCATAATTGGATCAATTCTTTCTCATTTTCGAAATATTCGCAGCGACCGAAATATCAATCTACATATAGTTGTAACTAAAAATAAATGGCTGAATTGGGCCAACTTTTATGATCGTTTTTTGAACCATTGGTCTCAGGAAGGCGGTCTTGTGGAGAGAAGATTAGATTATGTTAGCTGGACTTAGCACTTTTTCTTACAGACAGACCGACAGTACGATTTCTGCTAGATGAAATAGTACATAATATTTTAGACTTTTAGGACTGCCTTTGATAGAGTCCCTTTCTGTATACTACACATATACCCTCAAGTTAACAGAATAGAAAATTGTATAAGCCCTCTAAGTACCCTACTAATTTTATAATTTTCCTATTTATAATCAAATATATGAGCTAGCACATCATTAACCGACTGAACGCTCCACACAATAACGAACGCATTATATTGTTGAACGCAAGCGCACGTTAATCTTATCGACCATCTAACTCCGCTGTTTTGCGTCAGACCCCATAAAAGTCATAATCGACATAAACATTATAGAATTATGTTCAAATTATACCATGGTAGGCATGGCCGATACACCATAACACCATAGCAGCCTACCATTGCATAATTTGTTACAATTTTTTATTTCATCATGTAGGAAACCTTTGCATATATTATGTAAAGATAATTCTGATAATATATGTATGGTCTGATTTTAGTTATTTATGTAAGTTTCGGTGTGGCTGTGTAAGAGTCGGTTAACTATGTAAATTAGGCTGTTATCATCGTCATAAACTGATTGCTAATCTGTTCTAAAATGTTATTCAGGTCTATCTAAAGTGGTTGATCTAATTCTTAAGAAAATAAGTAATTAACCATTTCTTAAGTAATTCTAAGCCCCTTAGGAATATGCTTACAGTCCTATATGAAGAGCAAAGAACATCTGCCACCGGGACACGAACTGCAGTGGCCGAACTGGAAATCTCTGAACTGACTGCGGGCTCAGGTAGGCCGCTGCAGAGATAATCTGGCCAAATGGGGTTTTCTCGACCCATCGCAAGTACTGTGCCAGTGTGGAGCCCCTTCACCGAATATGCGTCATCTCCTTTCCTGCCCAGCATGAACAACGACCTATGCGAAGCCAACGATAGAGAGGTCCAGGTGGCCTAATATTGGTTGGACAAAATTTGAGCTGCATCGGTACGACTAGAGGAAAAAGCAAAGAAAAAAGTATATAATATATACTTTTTTCTGTATTATATATAGGTAAAAACACACATAGAAACACAATGGAAACGGAAGTTTTCCAATGCTAAGGTACCTACCTCCCTATCTACCTTCTGGACAGTAGGTATACCTACAGTCATACAATGATCACATCTTTTGAACCAATTAAGTTATTTTTCTGTGGTTATGCAAATGGCTCGCGACGTGATGTCTGAATCACCGCCCTTGACTAACTCGCGCGATATGGTCCGATGTGGTTAATTACAATAAATGACTAATAACTCATTAAAGCTGTTGTGTAGACGTTTAGCCGCGATTGGAAAAATAAAGTTGAGAGAAAATAACAACTCAAATTCAGCTGAAAATAAGAGAATAATCCTACAATTTACACAATTTAACGTATCAATACCAGCGAAACAAGACACAATAGTAAAACAATAACAGCGCGGTCCAATGAGACCGGACGGGGATTCATGAATTAAGAGTATTTTTACAAGGCATATGCTCCTGACCGTAAATATGAAAAAACATAGGTGAGTTTTAGTCAGTATAAGTCTGACACTATCTCTTACTCCACCTAGAGCAACAAGAGTTAATTGGTGACATCACACGCCAAAAAAATGGTTTTTCCACCTAAACTGACCAAGATTTTCAAATTCAATACTTACTCAATTCTTTATTGCATTTCACAAAGTAGGTGGTAAACATTTGCCAAAGAAACAATTGTCGGCCCTGTTAGGCTCTGTATTAATATAGCTACAATATTAGATCTATCTCGAGTTCCCACAGAGGCTAGGCAAGTGTCCTCATAGTAAGTACAGTCATATTTTATCAGTTATCTTTAAGTCCCCTGTTAATGGTGAGTCTATATCAGTTAAGCAGCTACTAATTCAGACTACGAATTGCTACCAAGGCATTCCAGAATTCAAATCAATAACAGTTTTCCCCACTCAAGAATCAAACCCAAATCCTCACACTCTGCAGTAACGTTACGAACCACAAGACCAACAACACAATTGGTTATTACTAAACCCCCTTCTAAAATCGGCATGAATACTTCGACCCAACTTTGCAAGCTTACGTGTGAAAGTTTCCAACAATACTAGCAACTAAAGCTCATAGTAAACCTCTAAGGCATCGTGCTCACGTGCCACTAAACGTAAGGGCGCGGGCACACTTGCGACTCAACTTACACAATGACTGCACAAACTTGCTCTATCTTCGAGGTTGAAGTCAAAGATTAATTTACAGATAGGCTATAAGATTGTGCCTATTAGCATTATCGACCTTGTAATGTTCCCACTGTTGGGACCCAGGACTCTTCTCTAGGAGAGGGAACGGGCCGTAATCCACCACGCGGGCCCAGTGCGGTTTGGCGGATGTCACATGTCTTCGAATTTTTGGTTCTAGGACATGCCGGTTTCCTCATGATGTTTTCCTTCACCGTTTTGAGAGCAGTGGTGATAAAATAAATTACACAAAGTATTGCGCCTGGTTGGGTTTGAACGCGCGACCTATCTGTGCCTATAAGTGTACAGAAATATTACAGTCGTTACGATTGTCAGAAGATATTAAGATTATTGTATGGAGATGGGGAGAGAGGTTGACAGCAGTCTGGTTCTATTCTGAATAGCGTTGGTATGGATGTGGAATTACAATGGTCGATTTGATCAAATTAATTTGAATATTTTAATCATTGCGCCTTCCTTAATTGTTGATTGTTTTGCGTTCTGTGGTTAGCAGCAAACCTTAATTTTATAAATAGGTCAACAGTCCAAACCATACAGGGTAATATTCCAAATTAATTTTTGCAGTCTGGTCTTTCAACCTCTCCTAATAATTTTTGTTTACAATCTGAACTGATGGTAAGCGGTAATGTGATTGACGCTTGAAGTAACCTAATGAGTTTTGATTAAAAAACCCCTGGGTTGTAGCTGTTAGTAAACACAGACTCTGGAAGGGAATACAACTCCTTAGCATGTTTCCGAAACGTTTTGTAGTTGTTACCGGCCAAACCCGATTTCAGGACAAACTAGTTCTGCCTAGGCTAAACTAGTTCTTCCTATACGCGATAGGATTAACTAGTATAGCCTAGTTTAAACTTTATATACCAGTTTATTCTAGAGTGTGCGTATTTATATCAGGATGAACTAGTTTGGCCTAGCCTAAACTGGTTTATCCTGCCGGGCTTAGGACAAATTAGTTTGAACTAGGCTATACTAGTTAATCTTATCGCGTATAGGAAGAACTAGTTTAGCCTAGGCAAAACTAGTTTGTCCTGAAATCGGGTTTGGCCGGTAACAAATGAGTGGGATGTCTACCATGTACCGATGGTGTAACACCGTACGTCTAATAGTTCGATGATGGAACGGACTTGATCGAATTAAATTTTGCAATTCCAATACACACAAAACATTCTCAAGCCTGGAGTTTTGACTCGATGAGTGCATCTTTGCCGATGATCTTCATTCCACATTTTTCCATCGACTCTCGCTAATCTTGACAATAGTCCCTACAAGTCCCTATCCCTGGGACTACATTTCACGTTCACTTGCAGTATAGAGCGCCATGCTACTCTATGCGTCGTTATTCCGAGGCTACTCACATTTACATACAACACACAATTCGTAAGTATGTTTGTACAAATCTACAAACATGGCCAACCTTGTAATAATTTAGTAATGATCGGCGCCAACACACCATGTTTGAAATAAATGGTATGCGCTAAATTAATCAGCAAATGTTTGTTGGTTTGTACAAATGTTTTGTGGATTTTGACCTACATTAGCATATGTCACTATGGTTTTTAGGTGTGTATTGATTTTTGTGTACTGTCGTCTTGTTTTACCTGAGTTGACTTTTTGTTGGGGACTGCATTTTCCTCTTAAAGCCTTACCTTTTTAAATATTTTACTTAGGCTGGCAAAATACATGTGTTTCATTAGACATTCTTGAATTAGCTTCTAACAGCGGCTTCGCTCTCGTGCAAGTAAGTTTTTAAACTTTGTGTGTTCTCTCATCCCATTAAAGATTTTTTTTGAAAAATCCTCTATTAGTGTTCTCCTACGTCATAAAAGGAAAATTTTCACAAACACACATATCAAAATTTTACACTGTACACTGTAGTTTCAGCCGTGTGTTGATATGTTAGTCAGAGAGTTTCTCCTTTTCTATAATTATTTATATAGATCATTATACAGTTATTTTAATGATAGATAAAAATTCGTTTTGTCAAGCTACAAAACAGATTACCTACAAACCCTCCTTTATTACACGCATAAAACTCCAGCATAATTTCCACACAGCCACAAAATTAATAAATACTATCCATTAAAATAATAAATGACGGTATTAACTATAACTGACTTATGACTATCAACAACACATGGATTATGACGAATAAAAAAAAATGCATTTTCTGGCAAAAGCTCAATTTGGGTCAGCTTCGTCCCATTTAGTGATGCGACAGTATAAATAAACGAACTCAGTACGCGGAAGCACTATAAACCATCATAACCTGGTCTATAAACCTAACTAAAGACTTCAAAACTAAGGTCGTGCTACACTGGTCTAATCCCCAGGATAGGCTATCGTAAATTTCAGTCGCAAAGACGTTATTTTGTGTGAAAATGTCGGCTTTAGTTAGACTTAGTGTGGGGCGGACGGAAATAATGTACGCGTGCATATTATATGCCGGCCGCCATTTGTAAGATAGGCGGAGTACGCAGAAATGGTTTGTTGTGGCAATAACACTAACTGTTACTACTGTTTTGAAATATAAAGAGGATAATGTCAACAGACAGCAGAACGTTCCCATTGCTGGGACGAGGACTTCCTGTCTAGAAAGAATGAGCTGTCTCTTCGAATGAGAATCCCTTACGCGGGCCCAGTGCAGGTTGGTGGATTTTATATGACTTCATTCTTTTGTTTCTAGAACATGTTGATGAAGATGCTTTTCTTTACCGGTAATGAAATAAGTAAATTACATATAGTCAAATGCCAGCCTGAAAAACCCATCAAGTGTGAGTTGGGCTCGTGCAGCGAGGGTTCCGTACAAACTTACCTAATCATAGTTCCATTCTCGATATGAGTTTCGAAGATTTATGTAAAATAATGTCGAAATATAAACGACCATTTAGATTGCATTGACTTAGAAGTTTGATTTTTACTGTTCCTCAGAATAGTAGACCTATTTAATAAATTAACAATATTTCAGCTTCATACATCCATGCGTTCCTGAGATAATGGTCTTGGGAGACGATCAGTGCACGAAGAAAGTGGTCCTTTTAAAGATTCCATTTTTACAGACTAAGATACGGACTCCTAAAAACCTTTTTAGTACAGAAACAAATCTCACTAATTAAAATGATGTTGAAATATTATAAAGAAAAGTGGTATTAAACTAAGTAGGCATAGTTAATAGAATGAAAACTCTCATTAATTTACCTTTGAAGTCGGCGCCAAGAAAAACAACATAATAACTTACAAGACGCTAATTAATGTCCGGATTACGGCTGACAATTAATCAAGAAAATCCGTTATTATTCGATTTATTTTGTTCTTAATACCAGCTTCCGATTATAATTAAGGTACCTTAATAATTTATTTAGAAAATATTATGATTACTACAAGTTAAAATGATGCTTAAGGGACTACACACACTTATTCAGCTCTATTCGCGTTTCGCTGAACGATTTTGGTCACACTTATACAGCTCTACTTCTATCAGCCGCGTACAGCGGCGTAAGAGTGTTATCTCCGCTAAAATGCTTCTATCTACTACGTACGGCGATGAATATGCTGCGAAGACGGTCAGCTACTCAATTAGTATTGTGTCCTCAACATGGATGGTTCTATGTGCGATATTTTTGTCGTTTCGCTACTTGTAGAAGAAATAGAAAAAAATAACCGTATAAAATTACAACGCGAACAACAGTGGGTCGACTCATTTTGGGTAAATAGAAATTTGGTTGGAGAAATCGCGATATTGGTATCCCAATTAAAACAAAATGATATTAAATTTAAAGAGCATTTTCGGATAAAACTAATCTATCCAGGAACTATGCAGGTCGCAACTTGTTGACAAGGAGTTGAGAACCATACGTGTGCAGCGCTGTTCTGCCGCATTCAGCGTCGAACGCGGCGGGACAGCGCTGAACGCGGTGGAACAGCGCTGAACGCAGCAGAACAGCGCTGAACTCTATCTAAAGCACTCGCATGATAAAAACACATTTGTTCTCATTTTATACTTGTTTGCCGCGAAAGCTGAATAAACGCGGAAAGCTGAATGGATGCGTACGCGTCTCCATACAAAATCGTTGTTTTCTATGGACATTAGCTGAATAGAGCTGAATTTTATACGTCAATGATTTACCAAATGCAACAAAAGAGCACATGTCATTATTCGCTGACGATAGTACTGTAACTATAGCTCCTCAAAATACTTCAAATTACCACTCGGACTCCAATGAGTCATTGACCAGTATAATAAAATGGCTTAGTGCTAATAATCTAAAAATTAATCTTAGCAAAACAAACATTACGCATTTTAAACAGCGAGATAATTTACGCAATACGTTAAAATTTGATTTAATGTACAAAGATATTGTAATACAAGAAGCTGAAACGGCCAGATTTCTAGGATTAATCATTGACAAGCAATTGAACTGGAAAAGTCACGTTACGGAACTTTGTAAAAAAGTTAGTGCTTCATCCTATGCTCTTTATAAATTGGCACCAACTGTCAATATCGATACTTTACTTACAGCATACTACGGACTTGCAGAATCAATATTAAGATTTGGAATAATTTTCTGGGGCAATTCCACTCTAAAAGAGACTGCGTTCAAGGCGCAAAAACGTTGTATACGGTCTATGTTTGGGTTGCAAACTACAGATAGTTGCAAACCAATGTTTGTAAAGCACAAAATTCTAACACTTCCGTCACTGTATATACTCGAAATGTCGCTTTTCGTAAAATCTAATTCGCATTTGTTTCCCCTCTTAAATAATAATACAGGTAGACATAAACGTGAGAAGTACAGATTTTGGGTACAATCAATCCCCGCCAAAACAGCATTTCTAAGAAAAAGTGTAATATGCATGGCTCCGACAATATACAATAAAATTCCTAATTCCATTAAGATAATGAATATAAATTCGTTTAAAAATGAATTAAAAAAATTGCTACTGACTAAGGCTTATTATAATGTTGCAGAATTTTTAAACGAAAAATTTTGAATCCTGACTATTTAATATTATTTAATTTTTCTGTATTGACTGGAATTGAATTTTTACTATTTTCTATATTGACTGTAATTGAATATTGAATATATTGTCTGTTATTGAATTTTGACTATACTCTGTATTGACTGTAATTGAAGTGTGACTGTTTTCTGTAATGACTGTTTTCTGTAATGACTGTAATTGAATTTTGACTTTTGCTGTATTGACATTTGTTGAATTGAATATTTTCTTTTTTTTATATAAATATTACATATTTTTGAAATAATTTTGTACGCTGGTCACGGCAAAACATGTTGAACTGTACTGACATCATCTCCATCTTAACTTACACATGTTTATACAAATAAATAATCTTATCTTATCTTATCTTATCTTATCATAAGTGTGTGTAGTCCCTAAGTTTGAATCTGGTTTTACCTACTAATATAGTGGTCCGATGTAGATAATATCAACTTGAAAAACTGTCTTGTGTATCATAACATAACAAATCTGGTGTTACATTCAAAGTTAATCAACAGTATAACTTATAGCATAATCCTTATAATGTATAATGTTCCTACTGCTAAGAGTCAAGCCTTCTCTAGAAGAGGGAATGGGCTGTAACCCGCCACGTAGGCCCAATGCGAGTTGGTGGATGTCACATGTCTTCGAATTTTTGGTTCTAGGACATGTCGGAATCCTTACGATGTTTTCCTTCACCGTTTTGAAAGTAGTGTTGACGAAATAAATTAACACACAAAGTAATGCACCTGATTGGTGGCTTGGCTTGAACCCGCGACCACACGGAATTACTCCTGTCATATCATATTAGCGTTCACAAAAACACCGTAACTCACCGTACATTCTACCAAGACAAAAAGAAGCCTTTAACCCAAGCGATAGTCAGGTAGTGTATCTTCTCTTAGAAATACAAAAACGGATGAGAAGCTTCGGAGATTACCTCCTACATCTAACCTTACAAACTTTAAACCTCTTTATAACATTAGATGTAGATTCCAATAAACTAGACACCAGTTTACGATCGGATATTCTTTTTCTGTCTCTCGATATCAGAGAAAAACAGAACAATAAATTAGATTTATTGTATTGATTAGGAATATTTAGTTGCATGCTGACACACCTACAAACAACACGTCATTATATCTCTAGAACCAGTTTGAATTAAAATATCTAGAATCCAGCTCAACCTTTACAAAAATATTGAGTCAAATATCAAATAACATTGTGTATTGTATATTAATTCACAGTTTTTCGAAATATGAGTCTTGATACTTGTTGAAGATCGTAGGCGCCATATTGATTACCATAATTTTATGACTATGTATTCTATATTTACGACGCCAGAATTAATTTTGGTCAGTATCGTTGAATAGTAACTGGTTCTTTATATTTCTCTACAACAGCTATCTTTTGATCGTTTGGAATTGAATGACGTACTTTCAGAAAAGGGGCAATAGTCAAAGTATATTTTTGTTTATTTTTTATCTTTGTTTGGTTTGTGCTTGACCGCTATCTCACCTGATGGAAAGCGACGATGCGGTCGATGATGGAGCGCGCTTACCTAGAAGTAATTACATATTCACTCTTGACTTAAAGATTCTAGTTGTAGCTATCAGGAAACACAGACTCCGACAGGGAATTCCACTCTTTGGGCGCTTTCAATTTATGCGTTTGTAAACGGCCTGCTACGGTGCCGAAGCGGTGCGTTAGTCGTATTGCATACGGAGGACCGCTATTTTCCATACAAAGTGCACCGTCCTGTTGTCGTGCGTTCGCAGTACCGGCAGGCCTCCGTCACTCCATGTACTTGCGCGCTATAAGTGCCTACCGCCCAGCCGAGCGGTCTCGGTCCGCTTGCGGATCAAATCCAGTGCGGTTTTCGCAAGCGAAGCGCGCGCACGCCGTTCTATTTTAATAGTGCTGTTCGTTCGTACGCGTATTACGATGCCGTGTGGTGCCTTATGTACTGTAGATGGGTGTAAATCAAGCAAACGAAGGGATAAACACCTAACATTATTCCCTTTACCTGTCAAAGAACGAAGAAACTTATAAAAGAAATATTTTAACGATAGAATTTAAGATTTTAAACAGTAATTAATTATAGTCAGAACATTCACAGTTCTAAATAACATAAATACAAAAAGTAATGTTAATTTAATTTTATCGAAGAGGCAGCCCTGCGATTGCTGCGGGTTCGCGCGGTGCGAAGCAATCACAATTGTACGCTTGAGCATTTAGGCACATTTTAGCATGCAATGGTTGCTGACGCGACGGTGTAGGCTAATAAAGCAGTAGGTATTGTAATTTTTCTACTGAGTGAAGTATCTGTTACGTAGTAACTATTTAGTAATCTGTGGTACCGGCGCCGCACTGTTGCCGCACCGAGCGTTTTGTATGAAAAACGAGGATCGTCCGTGCGCAGTACGTCTAACGCACCGCTTCGGCACCGCAGCGACACGAAACGCATAAATTGAAAGCGCCCTTTGGCTGTACGAACAATAAATGTGCCATAAGTAATGTGTGTGTGAGTTCTAACAGGTTTTTTGTTCTCAAAAATATTATAAAGTAACTCCTGTCGATTCCATCTGTTTTTATTTTGGTTCTATTAATGAAACAGTCGGCCATGTTGAATGGACCTTGATTCTTATCAAATTAATAATACTTCGCTACCGGTTCTCCATTGAAAACATCATGAAAGATATTTCAAGTTGTTTTGTACAATCGCTCCGTGGTTTTATTAATGTTTCACATTAAGATCTAATAATACACTGATGCGAGTGGTATATATATCTTCAATGGAAGTGACCTTTACATATTTCTCTTACGCGTACCTACAATAACAACCACTACACATCTATACTAATATTATAAAGAGGTAGTAAGTTTGTATGTGTGTAAGTTTGTATGTAGGGGGTAATCTCTGGAACTACCGGTCCGATTTGAAAAATTTCGGTGTTAGATAGCCCATTTATCGAGGAATGCTATAGGCTATATAACATCACGCTACGACCCACGGGAGCGGAGCAGTAACGAAAAATGCGGGTGAAACCGCAGGGGACAGCTAGTCTATATTAAAAATAACATATCTCTTATAGGTCGATTCAAACTTGATGACGTCTGTGTAGTTCGTTATTCGCTATTCGACCCCTCCTTATGACGAACGAATACCCCGTTCTACCCCGTCCCTCATATGAATTTGCTGGAAAATATTAGACAAGAAATCAACAATATTCCTACTCAACTTCTGAGGTGCGTTTTCACGAATGTGTGATCGCTCTGAAGAGTGCTGGAGCCGCCAAGGACGACATTTGAATATTGTTCATCATCATCTGCCTAGCCTTTTCCCAACTATATTGGGGTCGGCTTCCAGTCAAGCCAGATTTAGCTGAATACCAGTATTTTACGAGGAGCGGCTGCCTACCAGATCTCCACAACCCATTAACTGGGGTAACACGGTACATCATGGCTAGACTGGAGTCAGTTTTACTGGCTTCTGACTATCCGTAACGATTGACATTTGAATATTGTTATTACCTAAAAATGTTTGGCTTATGTCTTCAGTTTTTATGTTAGTATAGTACGTTTGAGGGCAACTGCAAAAGTTAGTTTTTCCCAAGACATCATTTATTATCTATGTATTATATTTTTATAAAGGAATTTTTGGGCTCACAGCTGATTAACTGCCCCTCTCTCTTTCTTCTGACCATTCACCCCGGGTTTATATACAAGCAATAAGTAACACGTGTCTATTGTGTAGATAACTCATGTATAGATGTTTTATCTCACGAAAGCGGGTGACCCATACTTGTGTGTGTAAGTGTACATGCACACTGTCTTTGTGTGCGTAAGCTCGGGAGCGCTCAGTCGCGGCCGGGTCGCCGGCTAAGTCAGTAGTGCTTCTTGGTTCGCGTCAAAATAATTTATCGAGTACCGTCAGCATGCAAGGTACGAAGAAACGGGGAAAAGTTGCTCGTAGTGCGATAAGGCAACTTAATGTTAATGTTTGGTGTGTATTTATGTTGTGTATAATATATGAATGTATTTATTTATTTTAATTACTAGCTATACTTACAGTATGCATCAAAGCGTATAGCTAGCCAACAACTTACGAACTAGAGAATTTTACACAGATATTGATCATTTCTTTACTGCTATATAAAAAAAAAACGAATTTCGGTTCCTGAGCAATCAGGGCGTTCAGCAGATTATTTATGTGGCGTAACCATGGTAACCATAAAAACCATCGAAGGAGCATCGACTCGCGCACCCGCGCCTGTCAGTCCGCTTCGCTCACAGATGACAGACGCCACGCTCTTACTTTTGCTGTGTTAACAATATTAGTGGTGAAAAAGAATCTGGGCCGTTTCATTGTGTTCCACCACCACAACACATCAACATTTTAAACGATTTTATAACTGTATTGTTTATTTAGGCTCGGCAAATGATTGCAAATATTTATAATTTGTTCAAAGAAGAATATTAATTCACGGAACTTCATCGAGAGCCAAATTGTGATTTATCATATTTGCGTAATATTACAAAACGCACTGCAGCAGCGACAGCGGGGTAAGTGAAAGAACAGTGCAAAATACTAATAAAAGAAGGAAGAGATGTCGCAAGTACATCTTCGAATTTTATGTCACCCATGATAAACCGAAGAAAGAGAGAAAATAAAAATGGATTTACAGATGACGTTGTACGGAGCACAATACAAAATTTTCATATCGTACTAAAACAAATTCCAACAATAAATCAAATAAAATAAATAAATTGTTTATTTGGTCTCAAAAGGTTACATTACAAGTGTTAATGAAACAGCCCCAGTAAGTTATTATTAATACTAATTGTGTTAGGGTTATTTCGTTCCTTCCCTTAATTGTATAACATTGGCAAAGCTAAGGTCAGTTTTGAATGAAAAAGTTGGTTTCGATGGATGTCTCGTAATGCTGCGTAAGTTATTAAATAAATTGGGCAACAAGTGGCAACTTTATTATTTTGTTCAATAGCGATGAGCTTGCTAACGCTACCTGTAGTTACGCACACAAGAGCGAGTGTCTATACACATCACAACTACAAGTATGGCTCACCCGCTTTCGTGAGATAAAACAACTATACCTACCAACACTTTCATTTTTAAAATTTCCTAACTAAATCCAAAAACTTTCTTCAAATCTCTCCCAAGCACACGCTTTAAGATTAAACAGATCATCTAAAGATTATGTCAAAACGTACTTTCCAGTAGTGGCGCGGCCATTACACGCGCTATCTACTTCACTATGTCGACAGCCGCCATTACTCAGAGCAATAAGTTTTTATGCACTAGGCACGCTTGGCGATGACTGAGATTACCTAATCCTTGTAATACTTATGGTTCTCTTATCTGTCATAGTTTAGTTCATGCACACGAATAGTTTTACGTTAAGGGCCTGTTTCACCACCTATGATTAAGTTTCGAGTATCTTACTTGGCACATAATTTCATACAAATTCTGTTCCATTTTTTAATTTATTCAGTGAGTTGTGCCTACTCGGACATTGTGAAACAGGCCCTAAGCCTAAAATTTGGTTGAATTCGACGATATTTATTCAGGTACTATTTAGCTTCTGCGAACGGCTTTGCTTGCAAAACTCATATCGAACTCGAAAATAATTTACAGCCATTCAAATATAGTGAAAGAATTTTCAGATTCGATTCAGTACTTTCATTGATCACCCCCTACCCTAAAGACGCACTTACTTTTACTTCTTTTTATGATTAGTACAGATTAAAGCTGGTGAAAAATACATCTAAGTTAGTACTCGTTCAAGAACATTCCATCTTTCAGTATCTAAATCCATAGCTTTTCCATGCAAATTGTGTGATCGTTCAGCTCATAAAACGTTTGTTCGTATATACATATATTATTGTTGAGCCATTTGGGGTTAAAGCACTATAGGCGATAGGTTCCGAGCACTCATCAATTTATTCGGGATATCAACAAACAGCTGGTCGACTCTTCGCGTGACCAGAGGTCTGGGCTCTTCTTCAGTAATAATAGTAAGAAATATCTGTAAATAACTGTAAACTGTATTCTAATCTTTGGTATTAATGACCCGATCACGATTTATTTTTAATTTCAAAAAATGTTTTAGTTCCTAACGTGAGATAACGCGGAACAGTAATACCTATATTACTTTGTTCATTCGACCTATCTAAAGTAGGTAGGTAGATACCAATGCCCCATTCATAGGAAAACCTTGTAAAACTATTTGTTTAGCTCACCTCATCTCATTGAGATGCAGCGCACAGCCTCCCATCAACAGCCACAGCCGAGCACATTACTTGTATGCGATTTATGGCATTAATACCAATCGAGCTATCAATTAGAGCTGCAGTACTAATTGGTAGCACATGTACTGCGTGAGTAATTATTATCTTAACCAATTAGTACCGTGAAGTCAAGGTGTAACGTACATAACTATATTTTATGTCTACTAAAGTTGAGAGGTACTGCGGTCATCTGGTAGGACCTTGACACTTGTTAGCCTTACATCACTGTACTTAAAGGGCTTGAGGGCGACGAGCAATGGGTGGCTCGCCGTCCGCCGGTTCAGCAAGGGCCCGAGTAATCGACGGCATGTAAGTATAGTGTTCCACGCGTGTCTCAAAAAGATGTCAGTAAAACCGTAGAGACCCAGCAGAGCTAATGCTCGCTTTAAGCTCCTAAAATTCAAAGGACAGTTGAAAGACTCAACCAACGTTATTTAGAGCGAGAGCTAGAGCTCCAAACAACGTTGCTTGAACTCTACAGTCTAAGCTAGAGCCTAGAGCAGAGGAACTAATTGGTTCTTTTCTCATCTCAACAAAAAGCTTATTTGACTTAGGTATCACATACACGGTCAGCTCACTGTCCTTTCTCTTATTTTAAGATTATATATAGAGCAAACCGAACTATTCCATAAATAGCCTCATTTCCTTCACTAAGCCAGTACCTTCGGAATAAATAAAGCTACAACCGAAAACGGACACCCTCGTGCCTGTTACAAATAACTACACTAGCTGCTTAATATTCATAAACACACAAACAATCATTAACAGGTAGGCAGCGCGTTATCACGGCCGCTTATCGCCCGTGAGCCCCACCCCTTACTTTCACGACTTTATCTCACAACTTTATCTTTTTTATATTCTATCTAAACTCATTTCCCTAGGGCGGGCTCGATTTAAAACAAAAAACTACACGAAAACAAACTTAACCTCAATTCCCAACTCTATTTTTAAAGCCATAAGAGTCATAACTACCTGTGTGCCAGTTTCTCAACCGCAAACTCCGTGGTTACCAGTAAATTACCAATCAGTTGACGTTTGGTAGATCGTAAAAGTAACCAACGCTTTGAATATCGGCCGTAAAAAGTTGCACGTTTAGTCGAGTCGTATCGATGTGTAGCACTCGATACATGTACATCAAACGATTTTTTGACGTTGATTTAGTTTTAAATAAATATTAGGCGAGGTTTGAATTATTGGGCTATTTCTAGAAGGATAAGTCGTGAACTAGCAATTTTATTGGTCATAAATTAACAGTTTACCGCAGTAAAAAGCTGTTTTAAAAACAACTTCCTTGGCTATAGAAAAAGCAATTCAAAGGAATAAAGTCATAATTTACCACCTTGGCAAATGAGTATGTTACTAAGACCTACATTTGCAAAGATCTAAAAATACTGTGACGTTATATAAACAGGTAATTCATAACTAAAACACACATTATTCGCCCTCTATCCCGGGGAGGTTATCAAAGTACACAGTACCTCACACGAGCCGCGCCCTGACTCCACTAAAACCCTTGGAAGCACTCATAAATTAACTTAAAGGCCATGCACGTCCCCACACGCATCCCTAACGTCAATAGACAACACGTATTTATACACCACAGACTAAAAATATCCCTTTTGAGGTAAAAATAAACATATTTGCCTTAGAGGGTAAGCCATGACCTTTAAATTCATCGATTAGTCTATATTTATTTCCGATTAATTGCGTAAAGATAGCTGAAAATAGGAGATACCAAGACGTAGCGTATGTTCTATTTTTAGTTTATGTCAACGAAACAATTTTCCTTCGTTGGAAATCGGCTTAATGTAAATGTTCAGTAGCTTCCTACTTGAAATACGTCAACATTTTCTGAAATTTGAAAGTAGGTATTGCCTCTATTTTATGAGATATTAAATTGAGATAGATGTTGGCGCTTTGCGTATGATTTTTCCAGTGTTGTAGCGATCAAACAGAAGTGTTTTTTAAGACCTTAGTCACGTCTATGTCAACTTATGGACTGAAAAACTGCTTTTTCAAAATACTTGAAACTACTCTCGCATCTCCACAGCTTTTAGGCACATAATGAATAGTATTTCGTACTAAAATAGTTACTGATAGCCAGTCCTCTTCCTTCAATTTATTATATTCTCCACAACGCCCTCACCTTCAGCTCGGGACTTGTACTATGTATTACTTATTCTATGACTCTGGTGTCTATTCCATCTTGGTTGCGATGACAAAGTTTACCAACTATCATCAAAATATACTCTATATAGGTTAGTCGATTACCAAAAACTCGACTAAAAACTTCCAAAAAGCATTGCATTCGATTAAGACAAAGCCTGCTGTTCCGTGCGTGGAAACAAAACACGAACGAAATGAAAACGTTACGCCATGATTTGTAGCAGCAGGCAGCTATAAAAAAAAACATTGCTCACGACATTCGTATCATTTGTTTGTTATTTTACTACTACTGTGAGGTATGAGCGCTTTTCGTTTATGGCGTGGGTTGACTAAGGTGTGACTTGTTTTTAATTACTCGTAGTCAGTGTGCGGTCGTAAATTGAAGTATTTTTAAAGGTTAAGGGCCTGTTATGGTGTGTTTGTTTGCATTAACTAATATACTCTACGTACGTACCTGCCAGATAAGTTACCACATATAAACTATGATAAATAATTTTTATTTTGTTATAAGTTTTGAAAAATCACTTTTACACGTTAATTTTTCTTAGGTCCGAGGTTTCCTAGCTGACTTCCTCGAGAAGAAACACCGAAACAAACTCAGGGCTCACAGTCTGTTTTGAGATCCATACAAAATACGTTATGAGAACCGTGCAGAGTGTGTCTATCTGAGATGATCTTCTAAAGAAAGAACTATAGATATTTGAATAGACATGTCCACTATGTCCAGTCAGTGCAAGCATTTGTCAGTATTCGCAAGCTCAACTCAAGACTACTAAGGAGCTCAACTATGCGTACCCTTTTAAGCTCTAGGTATGTAATAGGACCACCTATTAAATACCTAGAGATACAAAAGTACCTACCTATCTAATTAAGGGACCTAACAATCTCCCTACTTAATAACCAATACAATAAAACACAATACCATAATTTATACAAATATACACACAGCACCGGAACTACCGTTATTACATAAAAATAATGACATAATTAACATTGGAGGTACAATTGCGTTATAATCGCGATATCGCGCGAGCAGAGGTGAGCGGTCGCGCGATGTCGCGGGTCGCGGGGCCGCGCTTATCTCGCGACCTGCGCCCGCGCCGCCGTCTGATTAAAAAATATAAATATTATGGCGATAATAGAGTAGGCACACTAATTGATATGGCACGGTAATAGCCAATTGTGTTATAAATGGCTGCGAGGCTATCTTGGGTCAGGGGCGTTGTGGTAGGGTTGGCGGTGACCACCAAGGCTCAGGCTCAGTGGTCGCGACCCTTACTAAAGAATTACCACGGTCATGGTTCGGAGCAAGTTGCGGTCGCCTCTTTCTGCGAAACAGTAGTGCTAGTGGCGGCCGCACGCGTGAGGAAACGGAGATCCTTAATATTACACCTCAGTCACCAGAATCCAAACCCCGACTAGCACCCACCACAAGCTTAGGCTTGCGGACGACAAGCAATGAATAACTCGCCGTCCGGCCGCTCTGTAACCGCCCGGACCGTTCCCGAGTCATCGATAGTGCGTAGTATTCCACGCGTGACTCAAAGAGATTCCAGCAACACCGTAGGGGCCTGCAGGATCGAGTTTACCGGGGCTATGAGTTGCAACCCAGGAACAAAGATAAAGAAGTAACATAGGAGAGGGGTTTAGTCAATAAAAATCTGACACGCCCTCTCGCTAAACCCCAAAAACGGGAGAATTCATTTGATGCCGGTTACCACCAAAAACAAGGCCAAGTTACAGTCACAGAGACTATTTACAGTTGACCATAGACTCATTTTCTATCCAAAATCACTCGCTCCAATTCTGCCAAGCTCAACTTTCAATATGATCGAAACACGAGTCCATAAAGTATCGTCTACCGATGGTAGCCATAACGTAATGCGGTACACTGCAGTTACCGGCCTATTACGGGGCATAAAAGGGTGATCTTTACGGTTATTGCAGCCTATTAACCGGTATTGTGGACTATTAACCGGTATTGATATTACTTTGATGGCGTTCGATGGGTAAAAATACGTAGTTATTATTGTTATTGTGAATTTGCGTGTTTGAATGATCGGTCGCTTGATGGGTGTATTGTTTTAGCTGTTATTTGTGTTTTTGTTGTTTTTCCGCAGGGGTTTGGTATTTGGGTTGGCAGTTCTAGCTAGTTCTAGAAAGTTCAAAAGTTTCTAGGTCAATAGGTAGAAGCTTAGGAACATAAACATGTTGTAAGCTTTGGTTTTAGGTACTTGGAAAATCATCAAATGATTTCTATTCGACTGTAACAAGAGCCACTGTTATTTTTTGAAGAAATCCACAGCTCTGGTAAGCATCAGCCCTAACTGGGCCCCTCCAATCTTGCTGACATCTCTTTTAGAAATGCGATGTATTTCACCGTCGACCACCAGCTCGGGCCTTAACGGACAGCGGGCTACCCACTGCTCGTCGTCCACAACCCTCATGGTGACCGGGTATCGCCCTGCGACTCTCGATGCGCCTCCAAAGAGAATAATTGTTGAAACCCTTTTTTTAGGTGGGAAATCTTCATCGCATTTCCGCGACTCTCACCAGGACATCGGTCCACCACGTGGAAGGCCTTCTAACACTGCGTCTTTCGATGTGTGGTCTCCAACCATTTGGTCCCATCTATTCAACGAAAATTGTGCCTTGTTCAATGCCATTTAAGTTTGGTGATTCTTCAGGCTATAAGTGTCCATGTAGGTCTATGTGAAATAAAATACTTTGACTTGACTATGTATTCCACAACATTCGCTTAATAACAAACCAATGATAATATTCGCATTTAACTTCACAGATATTGACATGCAACAAACAACAGTCAGATTCCTGCTACCTCTGTAGAATTATTAAAAGCCTAGCAACCGTACAACACAACATTGTAACCAAACCACTTACTATTCGCATCAGGCCGCTGCCGAACTAAGTAATACGGGTTACAGCTCGAAGCGATGCACTCGGAACATTGAGCTGTGTATAAACAATCGGAACCTACTTGTTTACCACTAACTGAACTTATGTCTAAGTGGTACAACGATCTATCAAGCTGATTAGAGATAGCGACTGCATGTAGGTGCAGATAATTATTATGTTTTATGATTATAGATAATAGTATGGTAATGTCCTGAAAAACGGGTTTGATGCGGCAATATTGTGGCCATAAAGTGAGCTCAAAGAGTTTAGTTCGCTGTACCGTTAAAAAGGAAAAGGTTAGGAAAGTTTTCGTTTAGGAAGGTTCCACTTTTCGTAACATTTCTAATAGGTTAAAACTTTTCAACTAAAACATAGAACCTGTAACATTTAACTATGATACATGACATCTAGACATTTTTAGAACGCTATTTAGTATATTCAAGACGTGCAAGGAACATTCGATCCTAATTGAAAATAAATAGGTGATAAACAGTTTATCACCAATTAATTTCCCTAATGGTACATAGATTTAATTCCTTCGTACCAAACTTTGATTGGAAGACGTAGGCTCACAAACTTCATCACAGAATCTCGAGCCAGCAACAAACAAGAAAAAAGAAATCGACCAACAAAACAATTCGGCATGTTTCGGGAAATTAGTTTGTCTTCAAACCAAACAAACTTCATCAAAAGAGGATATACAAGTGGAAACTTGTTTACCAAAGTCTATAATAAGAAACGAAGCTGGGAAACATTTGAGATCCAAACATCGAGGAACAAGTTTTGAAAATGAAAGATTGAAATCACTGCAGCTTGGTCAGATATTTCGAAAGAATTATAATTGCCATAATTTGATTACTCCAGAAAATTGCAAGCATTAGGCCGGTCATAATTATACAATCAGGTACAAATACAGGTGCCATGAAACTGCTAGCAAACAGGTACTTAACCCAATTGCGACGACTAATAAACATCCCAAAACGACGAAGGTTGTCTATTGAGACGGAGGCCCGTTTGAGCGCTAGCTGAAGGCCCGTTTGAGCGCTGGCTGGTGGCCCGGCGGACTGGCACACAAAGCCTTGTTTACGTTCGGCTGAGCCTTGAGCGAGTGGTACCCGCTCGCTAGTTGCGCAACTATCGACGCTGGCTTGCTGGAGCTGTTGTTGCTAGGGGGGCAAAGAGTGGGGCGGAGACGCGTGGGGCCTGGGAGAGAGGTTTGTGCCTACTGTAAGACTTGCATCATAGATGGTGTAGACAAAGAAATTAGTTCGTAAGAGTTCCCCTGGGAGGAGATCTTCTGCTCACCTATACTTTTGAACCAGTAATAACAATGGGCTATGATTTTCAAGATACATCTAAAATTCTAAACACATAAAATTGAGTGTAGAAAAGGTATTTCTCCAGAATAGTTTAGTAATTGAACCTCGTCCTTATCAACATCAGGTATTTCACTATTGGTTCTGTAATCATTTCAGTTTACTTTCAGCCAAATTTCTAGCCTAATCGTTTTGAATTAACGATACTAAAATCTATTCTAAAGTTAAATCAATCAAACAACAAAACATAAGTCAAATTAAACAATCACTTTATTCAAGGAAACAAAACATATTTTCTCACCGAGTTTCCCAAATGTCCCTTGCCTACGTGACTAGGGACTACGCCCCACGACCGCCGGAGCCCTCTGCACTCCTCACTCTATGGCCAGTTCGTCGACCCCGCACTCGAGGCCTACCGATACCCAACAAACAACAGCTGAGCTGCACTGACACACACACACACCGTCCCATCATACACACCGACAGTTTGTTTAGATCACACACACGCCTGCATAGACACACAAACATACACATGTAATGGTTTGTTTAGATGTACCTACATGTTGAAACATTCGCGTTTCATACAGCTTTAGTTTTTCAATTAGAATGTGTAATTGATTTTTTTCTTTCATTGTTTGTACAATATACGAGTACATATTATACTGCTTAATTTTCGACCAGATGTGAGGAAAGATCGTGGAGAATCGAAATTTTGTACAAGGTTGGATCCTTTGTCTAGTCAAATGGAAGTCTTTTAAGGTCTTCGAGACAATATTTCCAGGCTTTACTTATACTTTAGTTAACATCATAATAGTATAAATAATGTAATTTTAAGACAAGTACTTATTTATATTAAACAGAATAGTAGTCAAGCAATATTAGCTACAGAAAATTATAGCTATGCAAATGAGTTATTCTATAGAACATAATGCCTATTCAACCATCATGTAGGTACTTGAAAAGTGTGAATATCCTGACTTCAATACTAATTAGTTACTAGCTAAATTAACAAGCATTCAGAGAGTGAGTTTAAAACTAATTAGTTGCCATTTAGACGTATTCTATTTAAATGAATCATATGTCTTGTCGTATCGGACACAAATGATTACATATCAGGTTAACTAACCTTCAAGGAGTAATAACTCACGTCTCGGCCGATAAGAGGGCATTAGAATAGAAACAGGGCATTAATGATATAATTTTGCTGCACAATAATGATAAAGAGGTGTGCAGAAAAATAATTTAAAATAGACGTTGTTGTACAATGGCTATCGACGATTTTGTACAACCTTGATTGCCATGGTGAATATTTATAGTAATTGTATGTTACTTATTTTGATTTCCTCGTTGGTGGCCTGGTTGCAAACGCGACTGCGGAGCGTAGAGTCTTGGGTTTAATTCCCAGATCGGGCAAAAGGGGCTGTTGGGAATTACTCCGTAGCTGCCCGGAGTTTGGAAGTTGGAAAAATAGGAAGTTGGTCCTGTGCCTGATATCACTCCGGTCGTGACGGATTGCCATCCCACGGGACTATGAGAGCAAAAGAATATACCTGTGTTTGCGCACACACTTTTACACTATAATAATATCTTCTGCGTATTCGGCTAAATTTCTATTAAGATTTAGCACCGTGATTAAATTAGATCGGGAGAGTTATTATACTTTTAATCATCTCTTGGTCCACTAATGACCACGAACCATGTAGTCCACTGCTCGACATAAGCTAAATCATCGATTACTAATGGGCTAGGCCCTAGAAGATTCTGTACCTTACAACATACAAGTCTATTCAACCGTTTCCATCATACTATCATTTGCATCTATTAAACATTGAAAAACAAATGAAGTCATTCTACATGAGACATGTTGTCTGCCGCTTGCATCTGAACACAAAAGGATCGATTTGTTTATATTATGAGGAGATTACCAACACTTTGTTGATGCCGTCCTTTGAGCACCTTATCAGACGGAAGAAAAATCTTCCACTCGAGTCTCTTGCACCACTTCTAGTCATCATTTACCTATCCTTTTCCCGACTATATTGGGGTCGGCTTCCAGTCAAGCCGGATTTAGCTGAATACCAGTATTTTACTAGGAGCGGCGGTCTACCAGACCTCCACAACCCATTAACTGGAGTAACACGGTACTTCATGGCAAAAATAAACAAATTAGGCCTACTGTCCAAGCATGCGTAGCTTCATAGACACGTATTGGACATTATCGTCGTACCGTCGTGTCGTTGCCGCTTCGCCGACACAATTTCGTAGTTTTCTATGCAAGCTTCACGCGGTCTACTATTCCACTCGCGTCTCAAAGAGATGTCAGCAAAACCGTAGGGCCCAGCAGGGTCGAAGACGGGTCATGGGTTGGCTTCTGAAAGGAAAATCCGGGACCCTGGAACGTAGGCAAAAAAGAAAAAAGGAGTGGGTTTTAGACTGCAAAAATCTGAAACGCCCTCCTCCCAAGAGCGGGAGACGTAATTCTGATGATTCCCCACTAAAACAAAAAGCTTCACGCTGGTGTACATCTAGCTTATAATGACAAATACGCATCTATGAAGTTACGAGTGCGTTAACAGGGGGCCTTTCAAAACCATTTCAGCCAAAACGTGTCAAAAGGCTCGCATTACAATAACAAGAATTAATCGCCAACAGTTTTTACTAACTGACCTGTAAAAACTAAACAAGTGATTTAATTACCATAAACATGTAGCACCATAGTAGTAGGTAATGGTACTAAACAATACACAAACGCGTTCGGTGGCCAAGGCCAGCGATTTGCATGACCCGCCATGGCAGCACGCGAACTAACCCTCCTTCATTATGCTATGCTAATTTGTAGCAGCCATATCGTTAGATATAACTAGGCTTTAGTCAGGGGCGTAGCTAGTCACTATAGTCTTTTTAGGGTTCCGTAGCCAAAGGGCAAGAACGGAACCCTAATAGTTTCGCCATGTCTGTCCGTCCGTCCTCGCTTAATCTCTGTGACCGTTTGCACTAGAAAGCTGAAATTTGGTACCAATATGTATATCAATCACGCCGACAAAGTAGTAAAATAAAAATTGGATAAAAATGGTTTTATTAGGGTAGGGTATGTAAAGTGGAAAGTGTTTTTTTTTTTATTTCAATCCTAACGTGTGATATATTGTTGGATAGCTATTAAAAATGAATACAGGTTTACTAAAATCATTTTTTGATAATATCAATAATTTCGGAAATAATCGCTCCAAAAGTAAAAAACAATGTGTGTGTGTGTCCCCCCCCCCTCTAACTTGTTTAGAAAATATGAAAAAAATCTGAAAAGTAGAGCTTTATGAAGACTTTCTAGGAAAATTATTTTGAACTTGATGGGACGAACAGTTTTTGAAAAGTTTAACACTTATTGTGACGGACGGGAAACTACGGAACCCTACACAGAGCGTGGCACGACACGCTCTAGGCCGGCTTTACATAGCATGAGTTGGGTGACAGCAGGACGAAAATATGCATCTTTAATTTGAGAGAAAAGGATAGATAGCAACATTGTATGAATCTGACAGCTGTCACCGAAACCATCCTATAACAATTTAGTAGAAGGGGCCTCGTATTAAAATAAAATTGGGGGCCCCCATTTATCTGAAAAAGCCTAAGACCAAAAGTTTACGTAGTTCGTAATAAAAACACTA
Organism: Mythimna separata; assembly: GCA_030763345.1. Lineage (NCBI taxonomy): Eukaryota > Metazoa > Arthropoda > Insecta > Lepidoptera > Noctuidae > Mythimna > Mythimna separata. The sequence goes on along the minus strand of CM061187.1, from coordinate 20,578,599 downwards.
TCCCTTTTATATTATTTTAGCACCTTAAAATTCGGCAATTCGACAAACCAATAGCTTGAGAGCCTCTCATTAGTAAACGTTTGAGATTTTGCACAGTACTTTTATGCTGCCGGCCGGGGCCCTTGGAACCGAGGGGCCCCGTTCAGTTAATGTAGCTACGCGTCTGGTTTTAGTACAGACTTTGTTTGAGTAAATAAGATGAATGTGGAACCTTTGTTTAGGTACTAACGAGATTTACATAAATCTGACTATGCTAATCTTGAGCTTAGGATTGTGCGAGAGAACTGTGCTGGCTTTAGGAAACAGATGTTTGGATTACCTAAATAAAATCTGTGCCAGTGTTTACGTGTCTCATTTCTGCCGACTTTCTATTTTTTCAATTTTTATAAACTTATGTTTGATGGCGATCCCATTGCACGGTAACGGTAAGCAGTGATACAATAGTTGACGATGAGGCGCACTACTTTATTAATTACTCAGATACCCGCGAAACGAGACACAATAGTAAAACAATAACAGCGCGGTCTCATAGGACCGGTTGGGGATTCAAATGTTAAGAGCCTATTGACTCTAACTTTACACACTAAAATATATTTTTTCTTAAGATTACAAACAAAAAAATCTTATTAATATTCTTATTCTTGATCTGAAATTCAGCACTCCAATATTTTTTGCGATATTATTATCAAACAGCAAGGTATGTAAACGTCAAAAGTCCGCACTTGGGGTCTGCCAGCGAGCAATGGAACGAAGTATCCTCGGGGTCAGAAGAACAGATCGCATAAGGAACAGTTTACTTCGCTCCAAAACACAAATCGCAGACGTATGTTACTCAGCCGCTAAGTTAAAATGGGACTGGGCAGGCCACATCTGCCGCATGTCGCAACAAAATTGGGCTAAAGCGACTACCGACTGGACTCCGAACAGCAGGAGCCGGCGACGCGGCAGGCCCAGAAGGAGATGGCGTGACGACTTGGACTCCTTCCTGGAGGATTGGTCAGCAGTGGCTCAAGATCGAAAAGAATGGAAAAATGGAAGGGAGGCCTTTGCCCTGCAGTGGGACACGACGGGCTCATAATAATAATAATAAAGGTATGTTGTGTGTTGTCAAAGTACGAGTCTGTCTGCAGGATCCTCAGGTTTCAGGCTCGAAATTTTGGGCTAGCACAACCTGAAATGCCTAAAACCGGAGGCAAATTTGAGATATGTGAAACTGATTATAAAATCCTGAAAATTCCCATTGAAAAAAGAGGATCCTCCCACTAGACGAGTGTTAGGGCAACTGTCAGAGAGATGATTTCGGGTTACAGTAAGTATATGTTCAAAGTCGCAGGGTGAACCCTAATTGCTACACAATGGAGTATCTATACACCTCTTTGCTATGAGTGTATAATACAAACAAACAACTCAGAATTATTTGCCAGCATATATTTAAATGGGTGATATCATATTATTATATTCACAAGTAATGTTCAATTTTCTGCTATTAGCCACGGCATTGTTTGTGTTGTTATTAAAGTTATTACGTGATTATTTATTGTTAGACGTGAACTTGCCACTTAATAAAATCATCTCTTATTACTTGGTGTATTTATAATAAATCACATTTATTTTGCAAATAAGTTATAAATAATAGCTGGTAGCGACATCTATGACACCATATAGGAACTAAAACTTCAGAATCCTCGATCGCTGCATCGGTATGAGAGTTCTCTTCGTAATTTGAACATATACAACAGACTTATTTCAACTACTGTCTACTGTCAGACGGTTGCCTGGTCCAGACATGGCCATAACTGTCTGGGTCAAAGTACCCTCTCTTTTCAGCGGTTTCTTATAACAGCTTTGAAGCTTTGTACCTTCGTTATTATTGTTTTTTTGTAAATACTTTCATATTAATGTCTTAACTAAAAAAAAACTCTTAAGAACTAGGTAATAAAAATCTAAAAGAATCTTTGAGTGAACAGATTACTTCTAGGTAAGCGCGCTCTATCGTCGACCGCATCGCCGCTTTCCATCAGGTGAGATAGCGGTCCACCGCAAACCTATCGTAAACCTTTAAATAAATATATCGTCAAAAACTCCTCTGCATCGCTTTAATCTATGACGTACCCGCGAAACGAGACACAATAGTAAAACAATAACAGCGCGGTCTCATAGGACCGGTCGGGGATTCAAACATTAAAGACCGAAGGGATTGTCAGGCCAACATGATTGCATCACTGCTTACCATCAGGTGGGATCGCAGTCAAGCACTAGCTTATACAATTAAAAAAAAAACATATTTGTTTATAAATAGTAAATTATCCAGGTACCTTTTTTATGTTCATCAGAATGACTACCCCCGCTCTTGGGTGAAGCAGCGGGACGTGTCAGAGTTTTACTTACTAAAACCTTCTTTGCCTTCGTTCCAAGGTCTCGGGTTTTTCAAATTATCCAGATACCTACTCTATGTTAATGAAGAACCAGGAAGAATACCCACCTTCCATCCAGCAAAATGAAAACTAATCACGCAATAAACTCCGTTCACTTCACCAGTTTTACTTTACTTCTGACCTCCAAAATTAGGTCGAGTCTACACTACAGTAAATTACATTACCTATGTAAATCACGGCTATAAAGGAGAGTGTTAAAAAGCGCCGTTTCAAAGAAAAGGGACGCTCGATAAAACGGCGCATAGATAAATATAAATAAATCAAGTAATTAATGTCAGCAGAAAAAATACTGGTGTCTTGTTAGATGGACGCATGTCACACCGAAGGAGAATTTGAAGTTCTGTATACAAATAAATAAAAGTTTGAATTTCTTTGAATGAAATGTTTAGAGTGAAAAAAGCAAACTAGAAAAATAAAAATATCTGACTAGTTGCTTTTCAAAGACTTTATTTATTCACTTACATGAATAATTTACATTTAAAAACACTTTATGTAACTATAATATTACAGTAGAGTAAAAAAAAAAAACGAAAAAAAACCTAAACTAAAATTATGGCGTCAAAAAACTTCTCCACATTGCCATCGACTAGTAATGTATCCAAAACATTGGCGGCATTGCCACGTTGTATGTTCTCTGTTCGAGCTAAACGCCAGCCCTAGTTGCTTACTTATTTATTTCCTACATTTAGTGTATGTTCTCTAACCTTTTCCACACTTTATCCATGCCTTTGTTTCGAAATAAAAAAACAATTCTATTAATCCATTACAACAACTTATAATATCGAAAACATTATAAAATAGTTTTTACAACTTCATAAACGCAAGGCTCGTTAAACTTCAAGCAAAAACAATACTTAGTTACAATAATTTATCTCAAAAACCACCAGAAAATTACCCGACATTATCATAATTTAACAATACATAACACAAAAACAACGTATATGATTGACATTAACATTTGAAATGTATTTTTATTACAAATTCGTTTTAGTTTGGCATTGTTTTATTCATTTTAATAACTTTTTAATGATGTTTCGCATAAATTAACATAACAAGAATTAATTAATCAGAAATAGAATTTTCGCATACATTTTCTACTGAGCTCTTAATTAGTTACTATTTCTATGCAAACCAAGCGATTCAGATGGGTATAATGAGTGGATTTGAATTCAACATTTCAAGATTTTTTGAAAATAAATGTGTTTTTCCAAGCTGAGCAGGAAAATAGAAGAAAAATAATAATACCATACTGAGGAAACTCAAGATAAGATAACATAAGATAAATTTTATTGCCAATGAAAACATGTACAAATAGAGGCCCGAACTGTTATAATCCTCGATGGAAACCTCAGTGTTACAGGAATCAGTGTCTTCTCCCAAACATTAATACTAACATATTTCACAACTGAATTAAATTCATTAGTGTCAAAAATACATTTTTTTTTTCGGTTTTTAGATAACCGAGGGTAACATAATAATAGTAAAAAAGTCATCATCAACAGTGCCTTCACTACGTTACGTTACAGTGTAAATGCGTCCCACAATTCGTAATACAAAAATAAACGAAACCGTGGCTCGGTTTTTGGAAAGTCGTTCAAACAGCGGCTGTGTGACACGCGCCCACAGAGGTGAGCAACCTTTTACTTTTGAGGATGGTTAGCACAACAAAACAACTTACTGTAATAATAAAATAAAAATAAAATCGAGTTTTGTTCCCTGGTATGATGACACGCGTTTAACTAAAAGTTAACACTAAGGCTCTGTTTTGTAATGGTACGATTTTTGGTTAGACGGTCTTTTTTAAGGTGGAAAATTATCCATCGACGTCTCGCGCTCTAGAGCGGAGTTGAAGTTCATGTCAGACTTTTACTGACTAAAATCACACCTAGATTCCTTCTTTGTATTGTGTACCAGGACCCTGAGGTTACCTTTCGGACGTCGATCCATGAAAGCGACGCTTTCCACCGACTTATTGTGAGATGTACAACCAAATTGAGCGTGTTCAAACTTGATTTCGTGTTTCTATTGTCTCTGATACAAACAGGTGTAACCATGCCTACTATTTCAATTTCACTGTTTTGCCCTGTCCCACATAATTCGAACCACTGTCCACAGAACCCGTCCGCTCGTTGCGCGCCCCTGCTTGAGATCGCTTTGAACTCCAATTCACAGTAGATGATACCGTAGCAATGTTCTCGGAATCACTCCTATGATCACTTGGCACAATCGGGAAGCAATTACCATTTATCTCCGAGGATAAATATTTCGTCGCCCTTTTGAATTGAATCGTTCATAATATGTGATTTAAGGGATGGCTTCATGCTTGAAAATTACTTATAAATAGCAAAATGAGTCAAACGTTCACTTGGGGTAATCTGACTCTGAATACATAATATGCAATATTTTCATGTCAATTGCTCAGCTAGTCAATTTATTTTGCCTAGCAGCTGATATGTCTCTAATATTTTTCGCTAATATTTTCTAACTCATTTCTAACTCCAAAAACGGGTCTGATTAACTACCTTGTCTCTACAATTGACTAAATCGCAAAAAACAAAAAGACAGTAATAGGATCCATTAGAATCCATTTGTATATGGGTACTAAACCACTGATCATAAAGACCTGAAAGTTGTAGGATAAGTTATTTATATGACGTTTTCTTCTTAATCGTTACACTTTTGACGGAGTGGTCGTGGTTGTCATGAGGGCGGCTCTCCGGAAGCTGTCAGAGTACGCCGCACATCTTCTCGCCAGTTTTGCCTGCTGGCAGTCATCCGGGTGCACCCGTTCGATGGGCTTGTGTGGAGAAACCTAATTTTACGCGAACTAAGCCGCTGGCAGAAAGTTAGCAGCACTAGGCAGAACCTTTTCTTTCAATCTATGTTTTTTCTTTAAATTGCTATGAAGAGTAAAACAGAGAGATCATAAGCTGTGTACACCGTATACCTACTGAACAACTTGTTGACCCATGTCTAGCCGTTATCAGTCGCCTGATAACACCAGCCCTTGGCTATAATTAGCGCCACAAGTACACATATAATTCTACTACAAATAACACATTTTTATCATATTTAATTTAAGCCAGCTTAGGCAAACAGAAACTTTGTAAATATTGTTCTGTTCTGTTTGTACGCTTGTGTTTCAGTTTTTATCAGTGCTTTGTGTTTACAGAAGTGTTTTAAAGAAATTTCATTAAAACGGTACCTATAACTAAATACCCACAAGTATCTTAAAACTAGTTTAATCTAAGAGGGCCTTAGATTACAGCATCTCATCAGGCAACTGTAGAATACTCTCGTGAGTTCTCTTCAGTGGTTTTTGAGTTCTTTAGTTTAAGGTTTATTTACTGGTAAACGTACTCTGAAAGAGGGTTCAGTTAAGGTCATCAACGACTCAGAAGGTTTTTTCGAAAACCATTTTTTTTTAAATAATATCTATCAATAGTGCTTGACGACGATCCCACCTGATGGTTAGCAAAGATGCAATCGTTGATGGTGAAGCACATCAGTATAATAAGAGCCTATTCTTCTGCAAAGGTTTCCACACTCTAACGTATTATAGACTATAGGCAGTACATTAATTAAACATTATCACCAGAATTTGACTAAATAAACACTAAGGCAGTGAACAAAAAAAACATATTTTTCCGAGCCTGTCCCAAAGATCTCAATTTACAAACTAATTAACATTCTACTCACGTCTTTGAAAACACTTTGGTTAGCGCCCAAGTTCGCCATCATTACTACGAGTATTTTTTAGCATTATCGGCCTTGTAATGTTCCCACTGCTGGAACTCAGGCCTCCTCTCTAGGAGAGGGAGTGGGCAGTAATCTACCACGCGGGCATAGTGCGGATTGGTAGACGTCACATGAATTTCGAATTTTTGGTTCTAGGACATGCCGATTTTCTAACGATGTTTTCCTTCACCGTTTTGAGAGCAGTGGTGATGAAATAAATTACACAAACTCTCGACTACGACTATATTATATTATTTCTCTTAGTAAATGAGTTATCGCTTCTACGTAAACCACCAATTTCCGGTCTTTGCCCAAAATTAGGGTAAAAAGGTCCAATTAGAAAACTTAGCATTAAATATATAATTGGTATACATGGGAACATTTATAATTATCTCTTTACTGTACCACAGGGGAAACTTTAGTCCCTTAGCCCACTTTTGATCAAATTGTGGCGAGCGAAATTGACTGTAATTTCATTGGACGATAGTTAGGACTTAGGACTACACATTTCCCTTTAACTGTTGCATTAGTGGTATCATCTGAATATCTCTATAATCATCAAAAGTTAGGCCCTTTGGGCTATATCCCAAGTACTTGGTAGGTAATCAAGTTAAATGCTTTGTCTAGATGTGTGGCTCCCAACCAATGATCACTAGTGTTACGTAAGAGCTAAAATGTTCGTATGGTTTTTGAGAGGAATAAAAGTTTTAGACTTTCCAATTTAAATTGTCACTTACGGGATATCTTCCGTGTTTCTAATTATTTTGAGTTCCCGATATTTGATTTTTGTTTTTTTTGTTTTTTTTTTATTACTTTGTTCCCGTTTTTTTTTTGTTTTTGATATCCCGTAAGTGACAATTTAAATTGTGAAACAAACCGTGAAAGCCTAAAACAGTGTTTTAGACTTTCCAACTAAAAAGTAACAGATTTTAAATTTCTATGACATCCTCGGTACTACTGATAATAAAAAATCGATGTGCTAAAATTTTCGAATCGATGACAAAGGGATTTTTTAAGATACGAGTAATCAAATTTTCATCTGGACTTCTGATCCCTGTTAAAACAGACCAAAACGGTTTAAAAAAAGTTAGGAACCACTGGTTATTCTTACGTCGACAATATATGTTTTTTCGTTAGTTATCCCAAAATTTCCTAATACTCGGAGAAGGCCTCCCCCAAAAATCCTTAATTAAATTTTTAAAATAAAAAAACCAAAAGGGCATTACAATAAGAATATCATCAGTCTTACCCAGAGCACAGAACAGATCAGTTGTAACCTCATTGATATCCAGCGTACGTCCTTAACGAACGCCCACGGCCGCCCTACAGCCTACAGGTACTGTATTAACATTCAAACTGCACTGGAGCATAATACATCGACCAGTGTGAGCAGAGCGACGCGACACGACTTGAAGCTATATTATACTCGTATACCGCTAAGCAAACCAGAAAAAACCTTACCAAAAAATTCTCTTCCATCTGGCTTCATAAGTTCATACCATCATTCGGTCTTATTTAATTTAAAATTACAAAAAAGATGGACGGGTAAAAGTGTTATTTTTATTACTGTTATATCAACATTAATCGTGAACCTGCAACCTGGCTTGCTTTGGGGAAAATGCTCTAAAATATGGCTTCCTGACTCAGAAATATTTGTATACTTAATGGGACCTTTTTCCGCAAGCCATGCAGTAGGGAGCATAGATACATACCTACCTCAATAGCCTAAAAAATACACCTTATTCTGTGCTATATCTATACTAATATTATAAAGAGGTAAAATTTGTAAGTTTGTAAGTTTGTAGGTTTGTAAGTTTGTATGTAGGGGGTAATCTCTGGAACTACTGGTCTGATTTGAAAAATTCTTTCAGTGTTAGATAGCCCATTTATCGAGAAATGCTATAGGCTATATACCATCACGCTACTACCCACGGGAGCGGAGCAGTAACGAAAAATGCGGGTGAAACCGCAGGGGACAGCTAGTTATATTATAAGGTCACGTTTGACCACTGTCTCATCTGATGGTAAACGGCGATATGGCTGACGATGGAGCACGCTTGCCTAGAAGTAATCTATACTTAAAGAAATAAAGACCCCTAAGTTGTAGCTATTAGGAAGCACATATAGGTACCTACTCTATTTAACTATTTGGAGCGACTCTAAGCGATTCTTCTTGATAATACCTACTTTTCTAGTCTTGTTTCTTTCACAAGCAATTTTCATTCAAATCCTAATTACATTAACCCGAAAATCCCCATTTTCTGCTGTCCCAATTCTTAGCTATTTCCCGCATCGCATCGCTTCACATCGCTGTATCCACTGACTGTCCAGTACACAAGAAATGTGAAGATATTACATAAAGATGGTGGAGCTACGTCACAAACACAAACAAGACAGTTAGCATATATAATAGAGCGTTATTATTTTTAGTACAAGTGTACGACCGGCCCGACCGGTTCCTTCGGAGATCCCGGGAATAAACAACAGAGCTCTCGATAAAACGGTTTTCGAAAATACCGCTGGTATTTTTCTTTGTCTCAACTGGTTCCTCTTTTGTGTTATACTAAGAAAATAAGTGGGAAATAAGCGGTTTGCTGTCAAAAATGGTGACTGAATTTATGCCAAGATGACGCGCCAAAAACAACATTCTGCAATTTGCCAAGCTGATTGCAGTAATACCTGTCTACGAATGAATTTTAACCGACTTTATAAGAGAGGAGGTTATTCAGTTTGGCGTCAGCCGTCGATGGGATTATGGCTTCATTAAAATCTTAATCTCCATATGTTTTGACATTAACTGTCAGCCTGACTAGTTAAGTAACTTTAAAGAAACCAGAACATCAGAAAATTATAATACATATTAGTAAGAGCAGTATCTTATAGCTTTCTTTTTAACACCTACGCAGTAGAGAAGTCACGTCTCACAAAACAATACAATGCAATTTTGTAGTCAATATCACACGACATCCAAAAGCTGATATAAATAATAATCTTGTCTCCAAAACCTGTTGAAATTCTTCCTTGTCTATATCACTCTTGACAGAATGGTCGTGGTCATCACTTCAGGTGTTAGTGGCAAGCTTCACAACACGCCGCTACTCCTCTCTGATGGCTGCCTTCCTGATACATTCGTCTAGTGAGCTATATACCTACTGCACCTTTTATCTGGTCAGTCTACTTCATAGGTAATCTTCCTCGTGGCCAAGTACCCTCCTCAATCTATCCGTGGGCCACAAATAGCTCCATAGCCAATTTCCCTCAGCGAAATACGTGGCTAAAATTCCTGTTATAATAGTTTTACTAGAACCGTAATAACCTCGATGAAAATACACCTAACTACAACAAATCATAATGAAAACACACAGGTACAGACAGACGAACACGGCTATCCAAATCCGTCATAACTATTGAAAGACGACCAAAATGCATTAGTCCGTTTGTTTGTGGTACTAATGCTTCAATTAGCATCTATGATGCGCGGGCGCGAGTCGTTAATGGAGATATGGACGGAGAAGTAATTGGTGGCCTGTGGTGTGTAGTTAGACAACTACAGAAGCCCGGCTTTAACTACAGAAGCCCGGCTTTTGATAAATTGTTTGTATTAGGGAACGTATTTAGATGATTAAGCGATCTTTTAAATTAAAGGTGTAAGGAAAAAAGCTTGAAGTAAGCATATAATTTTAAAGGCTTGATTGTTTTTCTTTAGGCAATTTTGCATTTTCGATGTTGGAACAGAAAAAGATAAAGATGAATTTATATTTATCTAGAAAATTCGCATCGTATTGGTAAAACTGTGACTTGTGTTAGCTCGTTTTAACTACCCAGCATCAGCTTTATATTGTGCCCACAGCTGGGAATCCTACCTTTTGAGGTAAGAAATGTTCCGTAATCCACCAGTTGGGCCCAGTGTGGATTGGTGGATGTCACATGTTTTCGGTTTTTTTAATTCTAGGACATGCCAGTTTCCTCACGATGTTTACAGTTTTGAGAGCAGTGGTGAATGCTAGTACACTGTCTTGTCTACTAAATGTTAGTACACTACCAAACTAGTCAAAATCAACAATAATTATAGCCTAGTATTCTAATAGCAGACTTGTGGACCTGGGTTTGAGCCCGCGTCCCGCAATTCGTAAATCGGAGCTTTCGGAGCCATTACCATTGAGCCCACCACAGCATAAAAATACGAGTAATTTCCAGCTTGAATTTGCGTAAGACGAGAAAGAAGTTAAATAAAAGTATTTTTAAAGTAGTTCGATGTTAAAAGAAACGATTGATTTAAACTTCCTATATCGAAGATAAGTTTAAGTCAAGTTCTAAGTTTATCACTTACATTACTTATACAGCTCTTTCTCGATCGTCGCGGACTGAATTATAATGATACCCGTATAAAACGGGCGGCGGTCGGTGTAGATACTAAGTATATGTGCATATAATATGTTGATTTAGTTTAAGCAGGTATATAAGACCAGCTGTAGACTGTATACCTGATTGATTCATGATTGTATTTAAAATATGGGTGGTATAAGAACGAAATGTATAGTTGTAATAGTATGTATGAGTTTTATCATGCCTTTTCTACCACCTGTAAAATCTGCGTAGCTGACAATGATAAAGACATCATTCCCAGCAGACACATAGCCAAACCAAGTTTGAGTAGTGAATCAATTGATGCCAAAGGGAGAAAATCTATTTTTGGGGTGGGAAATCCTGCCTTCTACATGTATCTACAGTAAGGTCTTCCGCAAGCCGGTGTCTCCAGCTCTCAGAGATGTTCCTGCAACTCCCGATCCCCGGGACGCTTCCTTTGGTGACGACTGGCTTCGGACGATGTCCATTCCCTTACGTTTTCGCCTATTTCTTTCGCTAGCATTGCTGCTTCGCAACAGAAGGTGTGCGCATTCCATTACTTCCAGCTCTGGACCATGGCTTGCACCAGAGCCCAGCACGAGAGATCACCGCCGCCGATCGGCTCCAAGAGGACACAGCGGTGTCCGACCAAGTGGAGACACCTCCATACTCCACTGTAGAAGAAGAAAACATTGTATGGCTCGCTGTGATTGAACAAGAAACCGCCTGAAGCTTTGTTTTGAATCCTCTAGACTAAATAAATCTCTAAGATATACCCTCACTATATTTTAATTAAGGGTGAACAAATCTTCATACACCATATATCAGTCTGTCTGTCTATACATCGAAAACTGATCTAATCTCTTAATTGCTTTTATCGCCGAAGGGACCTTTACACATGACTTATCCCCTGATGAAAGACCACACAGGATGGTAATAGAATCTTTATTATATATGGTACAAAAACATGAAGTACCTACTCTATGATACAATCAGTTCTCTATGTAAGATTGCGAGTTGATTAATATAATAATACAACAACAGTGTTGTTCTAATCGTAGGTTCGTAACAACTGCTTTCACTAGCCAGACGCGAACCTACGACCTTTCGATTATTTACTGAGCTCGCGCACGATCCGACACACAAAACAAATTATAACTGGTAATATGTGTGTGTTTCCGATGTATCGAGGGAATAAGTTGTAGAAGTTTGATTAATTTTATAAAGGAAAATATTATTTTGAAACATAATTATTTTTTCGGTGCTTTTCGAATTCGAAAATCTACGAATTCTGGATGAATTTAAACCTAGCTATTGTAATCAACTTATGGAGGTATTTGGAATTGGAGTGTAAAGTCCGTCCCGCAAATCTCCGTAGGAAAGGGAGGATCCTTCGACCAGGAGGAGGTTTTACCTGGTATTTGCAACTGGTTGTGTGTATTAAATCGTGAGGAGTAGTCTAATAGTATGATACATAATTGCGAAGTTTAGTTCGCTAAACGCATGACAAGTATAATACATATAGTTCCAGAAGGCATTGGAGTTCTCCCAAAGAACAGAAACAATAGCAAAAAATATTGTCAAAACAAAAGTATTGACAAAAAACCACATGTGAATTCTAAATTGTCACAGATATAAACCCCGAAGGAGAAAAGAGGTTTCCAAAAGTAAAGTGTTTCTACAATAATACCTTCCGGCATTAATTTATAAGAAAAATATCTTAAATGGTCTATGACTATGATCAATGGAGCCAAACTCGCATTAAACGCGTTATGGTAATTAGTAAACCAGTTTAGTGGGCGTGCTTGATCTGAGGCGCGGCACACACTACAAAATAACTACAGAAGGAATACATAAAGATCCACTAACAAATGTTTATTATTGGGCAAAGAAGGAATCAATTATTTAAAAGAGAATGCGCGTGACATATACAATTATACATCCAAATGTCCTAAATTTTAAATGGATAGAAAATAAAAATACTTATCTATAAAGTATAAAAGTATAATAAAGAGATAAAGTTTGTTTTTTTGTTTGTATGAAATAATCTCTGAAGATCCTGGTTCGATTACATAAATGTATATATTGATAGAAAGCTGCTTTCTTCCTGAGGGCCCTATATTTTATGTAAAAAAGTGAACTAAGTAAATTCAGAAAAACTTTCACGCGGGCGAAGACGCGGGCAAAAGATAGTAGATAATAACTTTTATTTTAGATGTACCACTTTGAATCAAGCAACATCAAGATGAGATAGCAGACTTGAACGTTAGTGTTTACGTGTACAATCCTTGAACCAATTAAAGAACATTAGAGTGAACAGGCAGCATTAGTGACACTTAAGTTAATCATCATCATCATTCTAGCCGAAATGCATCCTCTATTAGGCATAGGCCTCCTCCAAGTGTCGCCATAATGACCAGTCCTATGTATCTCGTACCCATCGGATTCCCGCGACCCTCACCAGATCCTGGGTCCGCCTTCTCAACCTCCTCTTCCTTCGCCTTCCTGTACGAGATCGCCACTCTCTCTGTTTTGCGAGCAATGTACCCTGCCCACTATCATTTAAGTTTGGGTGATTCTTCGAGCTATGTACCTTTAGTTCTCCCACTCATCATCTGCCTAGCCTTTTCCCAACTATATTGGGGTCGGCTTCCAGTCAAGTCGGATTTAGCTGAATACCAGTATTTTACGAGGAGCGGCTGCCTACCAGACCTCCACAACCCATTAACTGGGGTAACACGGTACTTCATGGCAAGACTGGAGTCAGATTTACTGGCTTCTGACTATCCGTAATGACTGCCAAAGATCTACAAATGATGATAACCTTTAGTTCTCCCACTAATATCTTCATTTTAGTTAAATGACCTTTAGTTCTCCCACTAATATCTTCATTTCTGATACAATCACGCATGCAATAATTCATCTCTATCTTTGCCTCAATTATCTTCCATTCAAACGCTGTTCAAAACGGTCCTTCTGACCAATCAGTTTAAGTATTAATAGTACAATCCTTTGTCCGTCCACATTCGGCTGCAGTCGGCGCTCATCGGCAAGCTTCGGGCACACTCGGAGAAGCCTGACGTCACCCGATAAGATCGCTCCGAGAATCGTGCACAGAATTCTCAGAAGTTGCTTGTCACGTTAGATGAGATAATCGCTATTATTGTAATACAGGGTGAATTTTTCAAGTGGAAACCGATGGTCAAATTCAAAACTATATCGAATAGTAAAAAATACTCGAAAGAAAGTCCTCCGATGACCGTTTCTGATGATAATTAAAATCAATATAGAGTTTTTGAAAAATAAATATTCCTGTAATTCATTTTGGGAAAAAACACACGCTATATTATTACAACAATGTTATTACAACATTCGATAATATCGCTTTATCATTTCAGCCCGAAGACGGCCTACATAGGCCTCCCTCAAAATGATATGCTGAAAGCGTATGTTATGTTAGGATAAAATTCTGGGAAGTATTGATGGCAAACTAAAGAAAAAATATTTTTAGTTTTCTTCCTTTACCTATGTTATATTATTTTTAGCTTTAATTAAAATACCTAAATTAAGTAACAAACAAAAAAGGTGCGGTTAATGTAAAATAAAAACTCCGTTTTTTTTTTAAGTTATATAAACTGTGCTTGTCTGCGATCCCACCTGAAAAAAAAACAATTATTCTGTTTTATTTTCATCAAAATCAAACGCCTAACCTTTTTGAGTATTTTTGGCTGTTCCTCATAGTTTCGAATTTGGCTTTCCACACCCACTTAAAAATTCAACCTGTATTTATTTAAATAATAATACAAAATGGGTGAGACAGATTTTTATGTTAATTTAGTAATAATAAGCAGAAAGTTTGTTTGTCGTTTATTTCCTAATTTACATTCATCATCATCTGCCTAGCCTTTTTCCCAACTATATTGGGGTCGGCTTCCAGTCAAGCCGGATTTAGCTGAATACCAGTATTTTATGCGGAGCGGCTGCCTACCAGACCTCCACAACCCATTAACTGGGGTAATACGGTACTTCATGGCAAGACTGGAGTCAGATTTACTGGCTTCTGACTATCCGTAACGACTGCCAAAGATCTACAAATGACAGCCGGGACCAACGGCTTAACGTGCTTTCCGAGGCACGGAGGAAACTCGTTATGTTAAGATGGTCACCCATCCACAGACCAACCTTGGCAAGCGTTGCTTAACCTTGAAGATCTTCGATCGAGATTTCCTAATTTACATTAAGTTTTAGATTAGATGTAGATATTTGGCTGGAGTAAAACCGGTAGCAGGTGCTTGCTGACTGGATTTTACTGCCTTATAACTATAAATTAGAAGCTAAGGCACTTCTTGAAGGTGAAGGTAAAATTATTATCCTCTATTATTTATCATTTTCTAAATCCTTTGTTAGTAGTTTTAATTGTTGTGTCCCTGTCTGAAACACATACCTTCAATGCTACTTATTGTTATTATCAGTGCTCAGTTGGTTAACAAAATGATCACCAGAAAGTATATGTTAGACACATTTGAAATTAAAAAGAGCCCTGAGTTACCGGCGGGTAACTTGGACCCTGATTCTGATACCGGTGGGATACTGTTTTTCTTTTATATATTTTAAATTTGATAAATACCAGGTGGGCCTCACTTAACAGGTACATATTAAGTGAATAACAATGCTTTTTTTATTTGTTTTGTAAAAGTAACTAAAAATGTTAAAAATATATATAAAGAAAATGAATATACGAAAAAATAAAAAAAATGATTTATTTACTTAAAGATGCTGATACATATTCAATTGAAGCTCTGAGTCCTGAGCTAGGTGCCAAGTAATTTAGTTGATATTTATAATGATGATGTTGTAGTACTATTCTTTCATTAAAAACCTGACTGATGTTCCATGATTTAATAAAATTCCGAAGAAAAGGAAGATTCTGTCATACAAACAAAGAAATAGAAATAAAAGCTTTAATCCCTTGTAGAGAAAGAAACAAAAATCTCATAAACATCACCTTTCTCTCTAACTTTCAGCTCCACTTTCAGATTTTATGGCGTCCGCGCACGGCAGCACTTGCCACACTGCGCGCGCGCCGCTCCACGGGGATCAGCATACTAATGCGTACGTGAAAGTGTGGCTCACGAGTAGGGCTGGTGCTAGCTAGGGTATCAATTTCTACGATTTTAATTTCGAAAAGTGTCTTATAGTAATAAACTGAAAACAGTGTCGGAAAATCCACATTACATTACAATTTAGGAAAAAGATAATAATAAAGAAGAGCCCAGGTATTTAATTAGACAATAAAAATTTACTATTTTGCGTTTAGGCCATGCAATCATCACCAACTTCTTACCTGAACTACTCCTCATTTTCATCATCTGCATCACTGACTTGCCCCATGCTTACGTGTCATATCATGCTTTGCTGTCAAAGCTTTTCTTGGCTTCTTGATTTTCCTTTTGTCTTCATTATCTTCATCATTATTGCAGGCATAAACAAAATAACCACTGTTGGACAAAGGCCTTCCCCAATTGTCGCTACAACAACTAGTCCTACGCGTCTCACATTCATCTGGTTTCCGCAACTTTCAGCAGGTTTTCGGTCCAGCTTATGGGAGGTCTTCCAACGATATGTCTCTAGTACTTCCAGAAGCTTTCGACCCTTTATTTTGCTATATGGGCCCTGCACATTTCCGCATAAGGCGATTTATGGACTAACTTTGTCTTAACTTGGTCACAAATGCAATTACATATACCATATTACTTACATACCAACCAAAACGCCAAAATTTATAACAAAGGTCTGCTAAAAATAGTGTCAACCCTGTTGCCCATATATGTGTCTACATTATCCGTATTGTATGCTGATGGGGTGGCTATATTCAAGCCGCTGTGCTTATGACTGCGCTATAGCTCAGCTCATGCTGTATTAGGTCTGTTTAGGCTGCATATATTTGTAATACGTGTCGCTTACTTAGAATAACGTGGTGAGAATAAGTAATGGTGTTAGTGCAACTTGCACTCGGAAAATGGAGATAATGCTGGAAATGTTAATGCTCTTAAATAGCTGCTCTGATTTGAATATTGCTAAAACACGTCCAAGTTATTCTGTTCTGCAGGCCTAGCCAAGTTACGATTGTTTCGTGTCGAACTTCTTTCTACATTTGGTAACGCCTGCGTAAGCGATTTTAGGAAACGATAAGTTGGTAGTCAATTTGGCGCGCCTGAGTCGATCGCTCGTTTTATAATGTCCTTAGAAGATAAACCTAAACATGAGTTCATAAAATTATAGAATGTAGTGATGAACATTGTAGAAATGATTAAATTACATTTCATTTCATGATTTTGAACGATGTGAACTTGCCTACTAATTTTCTATTCGTTTGGTCTGACCACGTGACTGATGTCATTAGCGATTATATGTACAGATAAACTATCAACTTGACTAAGCCTGTGGTTATATGATTCAACCTTTTGAACTTATTTGACTCTCTCTCAAAATAAATGTAATCATGTCGTTTCTTTAAGATATTTTGATGTTTCGTTTTTACTTACTAGCTCATTGGGCTTTTTAACACCTGTCATCTGCCTAGCCTTTTCCCAACTATATTGGGGTCGGCTTCCAGTCAAGCCGGATTTAGCTGAATACCAGTATTTTACGAGGAGCGGCTGCCTACCAGACCTCCACAACCCATTAACTGGGGTAACACGGTACTTCATGGCAAGACTGGAGTCAGATTTACTGGCTTCTGACTATCCGTAACGACTGCCAAAGATCACCACGTGCACGGTGCTTTTTAACACCTGTACTGAATTAATTGTAAATGTACTTTAAACCTGTCCTACTACTAATAATATAATTCTTCATAAAATCCTCAGATAGTGCATTTCGAGCAATTTTCTGCCTTGGGCCTTTGTGATAACATTTCAGCATTCTTATCTTACTTAAACAAAAAAATATTGTAAACCAAGGTTGGTGTATTTACAAAAATCAGCCTACTAAAAACAGAAAACTTACGAACTTTTTTTTGCATATCCTTCTAAGAATTACAAGCCTGCAATTTTAGGTCCTGTGAAGCCCCTGATTGCGACTTAAACAAATTCTTCTTCTTCTTCTTTTCGAATCGAAGGTAAACTCTTTATATTGTTTGGGCCCCGTAGGTAGCTACGTTAATTGCAGCATCAGTGGCACTCATTAGATCCTCCAAAGTGCAGGTGTTTGGGCACTTGGGACACTCCAACGTGTGACTCATGTTTTGTACAGATTGGAAGTCCCATAGATCCTAAAACCCAGCCTAAACCTCTAAA
Source organism: Mythimna separata (assembly GCA_030763345.1). NCBI lineage: Eukaryota > Metazoa > Arthropoda > Insecta > Lepidoptera > Noctuidae > Mythimna > Mythimna separata. The sequence goes on along the minus strand of CM061187.1, from coordinate 20,560,781 downwards.
CCCAGCAACAAGCAGAGTGGTTGGCAACAGGCGATGTTATTGCATAAACCGATCAGGTGGAGCGAGGCGACGTGCACGGCGTACTAATGGCCGCCATTGTTTACTTGACCGGCGCGCGGCGCATGCGCAGCCCGCGCGCGTATCAGCAGGGCACGCCACTGCGGGAGCTGGGATTGGGAAATGTGGAGAAGCTTTTGTGATGAACTGTAAATCTGAAGTGATAAAAAAGAAAAATACACGTTTGTTTTAAGAGATTTTAGAGGTATGCAGGCCTTCGTTGAAAAGAAAGGATTTTAATTTGACTTCTACGTAACGAAACCACGGATTGCTAGTTAAAGATTAATTTGGATCAAAATAAAATTAACTTAATAATTATATAAATATATAAATTGGAGCTAACTGTTATGTTACAGCAGTTATTTGCTTCACTGGCGGTTGCTAGTCAGTATTCGCACTAGCGAATAGTGAAATAGTACCTACCAGTAACAACAGATACAGAGATAATCATTTGAGGGATGGGGCAGAAAAGATAAGCAGGCTTAAGCCAAGTTGATAATCTAAAATCGTTAACGCTATTAGAACGTCTCTTCTCAACGTTAAGTCACATGGTCAGAATAAACGAATAGAAAAACCGTGGCTAATAAAATGTCGTTAAACAATTATATCGTTGTTTTAAAAACGCTTATACGCCGAGGCATTACCGTCTGAAAAAAGAGATTTGATCAGTAGGAGTCGTAACTTGGCTGGGCTTACAGGATATCGAAGATTATAAAACTTCAGCTTGACTTGAAAACTTTCACAAGTACTAACAGTGTAGAACTAGCCAGCAATGAGGACCCCACTCCCAGCCTACCTCAATATTCCACACACAATGATGAGCGCACACGCAGCGCATACGAACGCGCAAGTAATGGCGGCCGCACGAATAACTTAACAGATAATAATTAATATAATATGCAGACGCCGCCATAGCCTCACAATGGATCACTAGCGACTGATTACCAAACAATCGTCATCATCATCATGCATTAACTGTTGTATAAGCCAGCGACGGTTTTGGACAACAAACAAAAGATATTTCATTTGGAACAGTATATCTAATTTTGCGAAAGTGAATGAATTTTGAACAAGTTTTTCGAGGTTACTGCTTGGCATACAAACGATGTGACATCCATATTCAATCATTTGACATCCAATTGTTCATGTTTCTATTTTTGTACTTGTTTTTGTTCCTGCTACATACATTACCGTTCCCAAGGATTACTTACTATTCGGGAAACACTGTTTGATTCGAAGTAGTGTCTTATTAAATAATATTTAAAAAAGTAAGCTGGTCCAGAATGTACAAGACTAGCAAAAGACCGAGCAGAATGGGAACTTCTGGGGAGGCTCTTGTCGAAGGACAAGCTAAACCGGTTGCCGATAAATAAATAAGTAATTTAAAAAAAAAATAGTTAAAAAAAACTTTCACTATAAACTAGTTTTAAGGCATGTATTAGAAATAAAAGCAATAAAGGCTTTTTTATTAGTGATCTATAGCTAGTCCATGTAGTTGAGGCTGACGACAGTATCCCCCTCGTCTAGTTTTAGATCTCCCCCAGGACGCTCGCATTCGGCAGACGTCGACCACTTTTATTCATTTTCTCATTTCAACTTCCATTAATAACGTCCTCGTTTAAGTAATAAGTTTGTCGGTTTCAAACATTAAAAAGCTATAAAATTATTAATTTCCATACCTCTCTCCCAAGTTTTTCACCATAAAGCCAACATCAGCACTCGATCTAATCGCTGGAGCACATAAAACATGAAGAGCTGTGGGGAATAACTTTTCGAACTGAGTGAAAACACCATAAAAAGATCCCTCAGTTAAAATATTCCAAGATTTATGGGCATTCATTAAATAATGCATTTACGTTAGAATTCCGCTGCCCGGGGGAAATCTGGCGGTTTGGTCACAACCAGCCTTTTAATTACACCCTGGCATTAACTGGAACACCGAAATTGTTTTTTTAAAACGAAATTGAGTTATGATCTAGTGTTATCTCTTTGGGGCGTTTTTGTTCGCGTTTTGTTTGGAATATCATTGCCATATAGCATGGCAATTATACTTATTAGCCACTATTTGATCTGTAGTCTTTTTATCCTAAAAACTACCTATATACATGTACATCCCACATTGTCAAAACATATATTCGCACAAACTTAACCCCCAGAAATGTTTCCGGCATGTAATCCAAAACGTGCAAGACATATAGTTTCAAGTTATTCAATTCCATGAAGATATTCGTTACTCGTGCTTCCCAGAGGGCAGACTCAGGATTACATTTCCATGTTCAGCTCGTCAGCATATCGGTGTCTGTCCCTGGGGGGAGTGAACACAGCTCTAAAGTATCTGCTTCAATCTTACTAACTTCACTCGATACGTTCGCTTATTTGTGAGTAGCGTTGCCAGGCGTCCGGATAAAGCCGGACACGGTCAAGCTTTTTGGTTGTGTGTCCGGCCAAATTAGGTGCAGTATGGCCTGTCCGGCTTTTGTTAGGCTCTTTAAATTTGACCATTTTTATAGATTTGTGATGTATTCTTCTAATTGCAAGCGTTCGCAAACCAGCAATTACTGGTTATTTCATTAAAATGTAAAAAACCAAAATTTCGGGAATGGCATCAAAAAAACTGTTATTTTTTTTAATGAAATATCCGGCTAAACAGTTTGGTTTGTCCGGCTTTTAGGTTTGAAGATCTGGCAGCCGTATTTGTGAGCCAGTCCCCCAGGGCTAGGCGTGTCGCTGTCAGACATGATACCTGATTGACAGACACCGTCATATTCAATTAAGTAACCGCCTGAAAATGATTCTGACCTTTACGCGTCATTTGTATAGAACTATAAGTGATTCATGCTTTTCTTGTGCTTGTTATTAACACCTATAATAATTCAGCATTATCGTGTCCAATTAATGTATTTCTTTTCATGTATTTTTTGTAGAATTCGTTATACAACGTTAATAAAGTACCTACTCGTTTAACATTTTAATAGCAATCAGTTTCATAACTTGTTTACAAAAACTTATCTTCTATTATATCTCGTTTCGTTCACAAAACTTGTTTTCTACAATCAAAATATCATAAAATTATGATGCAGTAATATTTTTTACTCAAGGTTTTGTTTTAACTACCAAAATAGATAACTGCCAATCAATCAAAAAAAGATGTCTAAAAAAACTTGAAAGGAAAATTTGAATGAGCATAAATTTGAGTTGGATAAAAAAATGGTCGTAAAAGTGTATTAGTGGGTACCAAATATAGCCGGCGCCGGGACATAGCACTAGTATGTTAATGACACGTTGATTACCCAAGGTTATGCTAACACTCGCGATAATTTGGCCTATATTGTTGACACGTGTTCGCTGTTTATCAGTTTCCTTGCATTTGGGTAAACCGGTCCTTTTGGCACTAGTTTTACATACTCGTACATTTACATACTACTTTATTATTTTTACTTAATAGTTAGGTACTTTATTACTGTGGAGGAGTTTATGGCTAATTAGTAACAGCCACATTTGTCGAATCCCAAGTATAAAAAAAACAATACTTGCTACAACAATAGTTGTGAATAGGCGACCATCATATTGCAATTCCTTCGACCACAACGATTGGCGTTAACCTATTGGTCCCAGATATCATTTGTAGATTTTTTACAGTCTTTACGGATAGTCAGACTCCTAGGAGTATTGGCAAAAGGTTGTTACTCACTTATTGAGTTATTTAAAATCAGATAAACAGTTGTAAATTCGAAGACATGTCATATCAATTTCAATTGTCAATTTTGAGGTAAAATTTAGAGTAAGTTTAATAAAGTAGAATATCGATTCCTCTTTTTACTTGAATTAACTTTTCCTTTCCATACATAATATAGGGGAGAGGTGGCATGAAAGGGACATTTTTGTTCTAGTGGCTCTAGTGAACGCTCTATACAACGTGTAACGTTAAATGCGCAAAACCTGAAATTAGTTTGTTCAGAATAACGAGCAGAAGCAATAAAACCACTTTTTAAGGTCACATTTTTCAAAAAAAAAAAAATTAAAAATTTTGCTTTGTCTATTTATTAACAAATCAAGTCATCACTTGCATAAACCTGCGTAAATAAGTAAACAAACACAAATGGTTGTCATCCAATTTAGATTTTCTCATAAACAGGATAATAATCATACTCCTTTCGATGTAAATACGAATTTTAAACAAACTAAAACAGCACATAAAACCTTCAATTTTTTTTTAATATTTTTTTTTCTCTCAGTATTATGTCAATTGGATTAAAAATCGTTTGGGGTGTCTGAGGTTTTGCGCATTTAAAGTTACACGTTGTATAATATTTTAAATAGGTTGAACCTGAATGAGAAACCTACATTCATCTTCTAATGAAATAAAAGTAAATAATGAATATATCCTTATTCTTAGGTACTCATATTATCGATCTAAAAAAATGTGGATTTTGTCCCTTTCATAAATGACCTGTATTGAAAGGGACGGATTCATTTATGAAAGGGACAGTACATAATATCCATATAAAATCATTTTACAATTAACAAAAACTAGTTTGGTAATGTTTAAAAATCTAGTTTTTTAAGTTACAAACAAATAACAATCTTAAAGTTTGGTTATCTGGGTATTCTAACATAAATCCACTTAGGTGCTAATCGTAACATTATGACTAGTAATGCAACTAGCAAAAAATAAAATAACCAATAATTTTCACTAAAAATATTTAGAGAAAACACTGAAACTGAAATTAAACAGTAATTGACCGTTTTATAATTGTTTTTTTTAAACAACTCAAGTGTTTATATTTTTCATACGAATTTTACTCAATTATCTTAACTTATTTGGTTTCTTGGTTACATTTAATCATCAACTAAGATATATAAGAGAGACTAAGACAATAATAATGCTTATATACAGTTTCATTCACAACTTCTTCTATTTTGTGTACTTCTACAAGTGTTCTGGGTATATTTATACTGCAAAAATAATAATAAAAATATTACTATAAAATCAACAAAATAGATAGACAAATAACATAGAATACTTTTTATTGCAAAACATGAAGATAAGAAAAGCTTAAAACTAGTCATTCGTTAGCCAGATTCTAGGAGTTACAGAGATTGTGTACTAATTAGCTAATTAAAGTACTGTTTATGAATGGGACAGTTATGAAAGGGGCGTCCCATTCATAACCATTTTTCGTGTCCCTTTCATAAATATGACTCAAAAATTATAAAAATGACTTTAAAACCTACTACCAATTAATAAAAGTTTTCTGACCTTTTGTTCTCGTATTTGTCGATAACTAAGTCGATAAAAACACTGATAAAACAATACTTATCTAATTACAACATTTAACAAAACACTTCCAAAGAATAACGAAAAAATTACTTTTGTGTACGATTACGAACACTTGCTCGCCGTCGCCATGTTTGAAATGATAGGAGTGGGACATTAGGTACGAATGGTTGGGCTTCGGGATTGCCACAGAACAGAAATATTCTCGTTTCGAGAAGTTTCTTATTTTACAAGATATTCGTCTTGTCCCTTTCAATACGCGTCCCTTTCATGCCACCTCTCCCCTACGACATTTGTTGACTTATGCGCCATCTTACGAGAAAATGGTCAGCTAGCTCTTATATACTTATAGGTTCAGTAAACTGGACAAAGGGTTGTAGGAGTTAATATAAGCCAAACAGCAATACCACTCCACAAAATTGTATTTACCTACAAATAGGTATATTATATAGATAACCAAATAACGAAAAAGCTCCCAAACAAACATTTTCCAAATGAAAACCCCGTATTAGTAAGAAAATAAACCGATTACAATCAATTACCATATAAATAACACAATCCGGTGGAAATAACACGCGAATGAATGCGCTGTAGTCCGTGCGTACCCCCTGCGTACCCCCTGCGTACCCCCTGCGTACCCCCTGCGTGCCCCCTGCGTACCCCCGGCGTAGCCAGCGCGTACGCGGCGAAATTATACAAATTACTGCATAGAATTTTATGACATACCTAATGCCTTTATCCTCGGATGGTATGGGATATCCGAAATGGTCATGCTTGTATATGATATTGGGTTCCGGGCTGGATCCCACTCGCAGAATTGGGTTTTGTGGAAATTTTTATTACTTGGTTATTATGTTAATTGATGATCATGATGTTTTATAAATTAGGCATATTTTTATTTAATGCCCGTTAAGCCGTAGGCCCCGCCTGTCATTTGTAGATCTTTGGCAGTCCTTACGGATAGTCAGAAGCTAGTAAATCTGACTCCAGTCTTGCCATGACGTACCGTGTTACCCCAGTCAATGGGTTGTGGAGGTCTGGTAGGCAGCCGCTCCTCGTAAAATACTCCTACTAAAGGCTAGGCAGATGAAAATTATTTTTATTGAATATTTTATTTTTAGAGTAATTTAAATGTGATTAACGCCTACTGTTCAAGCAGCAATGACATGATAGCGTTACCGCTTCATTGACAGTGTCATAGTTTTAATTATGACGAAACTTCACTCAAGCGTACACCAAGCGTATACTGTCGAACGCGTCTATGAAGCTATGCGTCCGTATACAGTTAGACTTAAGACTATTGTCTGTACCTACCTTAATGATGTGGGTAGTAGTCTTGACTCTTCTTCTTTCTGCCCTTATCCCGTATTATTTGGGGTCGGCGCAACACGTTTTCTTCTTCCATTCTGTCCTGTCATCCGTCAGACTATCACCAACTCCCTTTTCCTTCATATCGCTCTTCACACAATCCATCCATCTTTTCTTTGGCCTCCCTCTCCCTCTCCATCCATCTATTTGTAACTTGTAAGTAGTCTTGTGACTTGGTAGTCTTGACTATAGACAAAATAATCTAGTCCTATTGTAATAATATTTGTAATTTTATGCTAAATTCACTGCTATTTTATAATATGATCAATTGTTTACATTCATTAGTAAACACTCGAAAATTCGAAACACTGAAAAGGCAAGCATGACATTTTGGAAGTTTTTCCCAAGGCCGGCCAAAACAACATGTTTTGTTCTAAACGACATGACTCACCATTGTTAAAATAACTCTAAATAATGGGGTCTATGTCAACATACTTAGTTTTAATCTAAAGAAAAATCCGTAAACGAACATGCTATTATTAATTTAACTTTGGAATTGCGAAGTTACCTTGATAAAAACAATTAAAAGGCTTGTGTCACCGGTCTACATATAATCGTACAAATTGCGAATCTTAGTTTGTTCAGTTGCTGAACAAACTAACACATGATAATATGGCAAAAAGAGTTATTTCTGTAACATTATGTCAGCACTGAATTTATGCCAAGGTTACCAATACAGCTGGTAAAGCTTTTGGTGACTTTTTTTGCTCGAAGCTAGTTTTTACCATAGGCAAAAAGTTGTACATGCTTGATTGGACATAGACCATAGATACGTAGATGTATAGAGTTGTAAGTAACTAGACGCGCAACTCTATTTGGATTCGTCACAATCGTAGCTATCAGTCCTCTCTTTGGGAAATGTTTAGAGGTTTCACAGTCCCTACTTTCCGCTTGACGCACATCCTCTAAGGATGCGGTTGGTTAATAGAATAGAAGAATAGAATAGAAAAACATTTATTCGGGACAGACACAGCACAACGATTACAAACAAAATAAATTAGAAAAAAAAAACAAAATAAGAATAGTACAGAATGCGTCGGGCGTGCCCGTACCGAAAGGGTCACCACCTCAGCATTTGCTGGGCGTCAGACACCCAGCGCTGGTTTTCAGTTGGCACCCCGCAGTGACTCACGGACGACGGTAACCAATATATAATTACATTAAATTAAATATTTTATAAAATACTCTCTGTTCACTGGTGTAGGTATAATTTTATATAAATAAGCAGAATACGTAAATAACTATATAATATTAAGAAACAAAATATATGCCACATTGTTAGAAAAAAATGAAAAGACTAAAATAACGGTTCTGGACATTTCTATTTAGGATTCAGAACGAAGATATGAAGACACAAGCGACAGCGACCAATAGGCTGCTCACTGCCTAAAAACAACCAGGCCACAATCAACAGCGAGTTGTGTTCGACGCGTGCCTAAAAAGATGTCGATTTAATTAGCAGGTCTTACTAGGGCCTTCCAAGCCTGCGGGGTAATTCAAAAGACTGACTGGTTCTGGAACGCAAAGAGCAACTGACACAAGGTTCAAGGGTTTTAGTAAAAAAAGATCTGAAACTCCCCCCCATTGCTCCCAGAGTGGGACAAGATATTTAATGAACCACTTATAGAGCTCTTAGCAACGAGAGGCCTGATAAGCCAACACTAGTAGACACGAACTCTACATTTTTTTTCCTTTGTCTTTGTAGGTACCTTCATGACTTTTCGTCGTTCAATAAATTAACATCTAATTAGCATAATCAAACTTACATACAGTTAAACACGACAACACATATTAGCTAAAACGTCATAATCGTAAAAAAAAACAACATAATAATTTGGCAATAAATTATCTTTATTATGAAGTTATGCTTGGATCCTCACCCTAAAAATATTAAAATCTACGCAGGGGGTTCGCGAGGCTAGATAATTATAATTATAAATAATGAATCATGATCATCTACCTAGCCTTTTCCCAACTACATTGGGGTCGACTTCCAGTCAAGCCAGATTTAGCTGAATACCAGTATTTTACGAGGAGCGGCTGCCTACCAAACCACCACAACCCATTAACTGGGGTAACACGCTACTTCATGGCAAGACAGGAGTCAGATTTACTGGCTTCTGACTATCCGTAACGACTGCCAAAGATCTACAAATGACAGCCGGGACCTACGGCTTAACGTGCTTTCCGAGGCAATTATAAATATTTAATGGTAGGTAGTAATTTATCCTAATTCTGTGGCTTCCTTAATTTGAGTCACGATTCTACATGTTTGGCTTAGTTTAGTTATTATTCGAGTTGTTTTGCGAGCGAGTGGCCTTGGCCCAAACATGGCTGCGGAACCCGTTTTGGATGGAACCCGTGTTCTCCTCACATCGCTATCATATCCTTTGTCTGTACGTACATTGTACAGGTTGCTACAAGTACCTACCGACGATTATTTTATTGTCACTTGCTGGCAGAATTGTAAGTGGTTTTGGAGTATTTTTAAAACGTGACTCATTGTGTTTTTAAAATGAAAATGTTGCGTTTTTGTTGGTTGGTTTTAAGTTTTATTTCTTTAGGAATTGGTGTTTGATAGTTTTATTACTTTGTGGGCGTCAAAAACACTTTTTGTAGGTCCTGTAACTGACCTTTCTTTTCACGGGATAATGAAATGATACCTATTCTTCGCTCTTTGACTTTAATAATTTTTTTTTCTTTATTTAGAAAGTCATATATTTTCAGGTCATGTTGATGCAATTGTCAGCGTGGTTGCGCGGTTGAGCATTCGGCTAGTGCGTTGTGTGTCGCGGGTTCGATTCTCGCACGAAACAAATAATACTTATAAAATAGTTGATCCGAACTACATGCCTTATGTATGTGAGTTTAAATGTTGCTTTCACATTACAAAATTGATTCCTAGTCAAGGGCAACATTGTTTTTAAGAAAAAGTAAAATAAAAAAGAATTTTGTACAATGGGGATAATAAATAACTTTTAACAGTATTAAAACAAAATAAAAAGTACACCTAATTAACAAAACACGATCGTAACAAATCAAACATCAGTAACATGATCTCCTAAAACCCTCAAGCTATCACATAAAAGAAGAAACTCAAAAAACTCCACTTAAAAATTCATTTCCCATAGGTCTGTTTTACGGTGAAGTTTTAATTAGCCCCGTAAAAGTCACAAGTCGTTCCCTTTCTTACGACGAAGGCAAATTTAATTTCCTGTACCCTGTTGATGTTTGGACAGGCCGGTAGAGGGCGCCTCTTGCGTAAATTAAATTCTTTTTTTCGAGGGTAGGTTGAAGGCTACTCTTTTGGAAACGGTTCCTCGACTGACAAGGGGGTGTCTTGAAAGAAAGAATTTGAATGCGTTGTGATGACCTGCTTTATTGTTAGCAATGTTTTTATTAGAAAGAGTTTTTCAATTTCAAAAGATTTTTTTTTACAATCGTTCAAAACGAAAATTAAAGGAACTGGCAAGAACTTGTAATTTCATTGGTATATACCTACACCTTCAAAACCCTTCATACCACTTTAACTAGGCATTGCAAAAAGCAGCAAGATTTGATTTTTGATTCCATAACCCGGGCATGCACGGAACATCTCATGCTGCTGCTGCTGAGGAATGAGGATTCCCTGTCCTTCACGGTTTCCACCACCTCCTTCCCCATCATTACTGCTTCTCCTTCCCATTAACACCACACCTATACAACTTTCTGGACACAATCCCACAGCCCTATAAGTATATAGCACACCTACCACTATCATACATTTCTAAAAACATAAATAAATTATCCCGAGTGGAGTCGAAATCCAAACCTAGTCTACGAACTTAAGTGCCTAGTGGGGTGTAAAACTTACTTCTTACTGCCACATAAAAACATATTTTTATTAGCAATACTGTGAAAGTGTAAAGATACAGCTAAGTTAAATAATCTCTTAGTTAGATTTCACTGAAAGGGAAAGGGCCCGTGTTCATGCCGAGTTTACTATCTCTACGACTGCTATCACAGGCCTATGGCTAATAGCAGTTATCAGCGTAGAGAAATGTGTCTTGTCGTATTCTTGAGGCAAATTTTAGCAGCTACATGATGCTATGACTAGAAAAGAGGGAAGTACTTACAGCCGAAACCAATAACCTATCTATCACATATCGGAGATAGAAAAACAAATGAAACAACAGAAAACATAATAATTTTTGTATTGTATCATTTGTTTTACAATCTCCAGTATGCCAAAACTGGAGATTGATAGGTTATTGGTTTCGGCACATTGCTGCATAACGCATAGTCAATGGGCCCGAGAGTTGGTCGTGTGTTGGATTGGGTGAAGGTACAGCACCGGCCTGTGGATGTAGCGACGCTAGATACGAGTACATATCTGAAATCATAACGAAAACTTATAATTAATTATGATACACATACTCGTACACCACAGTAATTCCATTGTGAAAAAAGGTTGCTACTCGTCATAACTCATCTATTATATTTTCCTCTCTCTTTCACAAAATCATAATAAGGGTATTGGCACGTCATTGTAAGGGCTGATTGGTACTATCCAAAACAAAACAAAAAAGCCAACTTACCACACCTTTTCTTTTGGAATCCAACCGCAAAACCCCTAAAACGTACACTATATATCTTACCCATTTAAACACACGGCGCTAGGAAGCATATTGTACGGAACCAATAAGGTAATTTAAATTCACATCAGCCACTAAACTTAAGGTAATAACATAACCAAATTAAGCTGCTACGTTCACTTATAGTTCGGCTGCCATCTTGGATTCTAAACACATTCGATTCGGCAGGCAAACTTCCCTCAATTACCTAGTATGAGGTACCGCTGGGGTCGGTGGGGTAGGAAGTACCACCGGGTACCGGGCAGGTTGTGGAAAGTACCGGTGTTTAGAGAAATGTCTCAGCATTTATTACGAATTATGATTTGGCGAAAGTTACTCTGGGAATGGTGTGTGGTGCAAGTTAAAGGGAGGGGGCTATTTCCTGGAATAAACACGTAGGGAGATGGACGTTTTGTTAACTTTGATTTTCTGACCTACATGTTTTTCATGATTAATAGAATCAACGTTGAAGCAACAGTAAAAGTTGTTCCCTACTACTATTTAGAAGACACCAATATTTATTGCTGTAAATTATTTTATGCCAAAGGCAAAAAAGTTAATAGGGCTTAAGGTAGTTAATCCCCGATGACTGAGTTGTGCTAAAGCCGTGGCATCACAACGTTTAACCGCCTTAAAAGCCTCACACTTCATTCACATAAGGATTCTCCGTCCACCTAAAAAGGAATTACAAGTAAACACCGTGTTTTTTCAACGGAAAATGTCATCACCAGCAAACATTAAAGCCGTTTGGCGTCGCAGAAAAAGCGGTTCCGCCGCGCCTGGCAACTTATACTTGCGACATACAAAACTAAATAAATACATATGTATGTACATGAGGACTAAACTAGCCGAATCCAGTTGCAAGTACTTACGTCAACTTTGCTAAACAAACTCAGTTTTTATCGGCATCCGCGGCCGGCCGTCACTCACACCGCACCGTACCGCGGCTCATTTGGCACCGCATGTTACGAACATGGCTAACTTGCCACGTAAATGGTAACTGAAGAAAGGGACAGACTGTCGCTCTATCTCTCTCTTTCGTCTTCTTTGGAAGGAGTTAAAAGTTGTGAAGCGTTATCTCGTTTAAGTTGCTTGATTACCGTCGTGTTTGTATTCCGTTTGGCGACGAAATATTAATGGATATGTTGGAAGTTGGACTTAAAAGAGCTGTCAGGGTGTCTCTTGTTGAATTTTAATTACGACGATTCTGTTATTGTTCTTATTGCTATGATATTTAAATAAGAGAGCTTTGAGTTTATAATCGCTGCTATGATTAGATAAAATGAAACAATGACAAAAGCCAAAACTGAACTAATATCTTTTGAATTATATACCTTTAAAAAAATACATAACATTGTCTGTAAATAAATACATAACACTAAAGTGGTAGAAAATACCAGTCCATTACACTAAAAATTGTCCTGAGATAGCGATGTGTCATAAAGGTCTGTGTTAAATATTAACTAGAGTTAAAAAAATTCACTGATCAATTAAAAAAGTTAAATCATTTAAAGGTGAACCGATGATCTGGTGAGGGTCGCGGGAATCCGATGGATGTGAGACGCACAAGACTGGTCGTTGTGGCAACGCTTGGGGAAGACCTATGTCCAGCAGTGGACGTCTTTTCGCTAAAAATGATGAAGATAATGTATCATTTTAAAATAAATCCTCAGCGCCAATATCAATTCCCGCACGTGATACAAATTCACATCGGTGTAAGCGTCGCCACATATTTTTTGCGTCCGTATCGCTTGCATATGGATATTCGCATTATTATGATAATAGTCCCGCGCACATGTGAAGTCCGTCACGTGCTGCTCGCCAAGCCTGTTTCATACGACACGAGGTATTATTGATACGATTACTACAATTAAACATTGTAATAATCGTATCAGTAATAATAGCTGGTGCGGTTTGTTAGTTGAGATAAATCTCTTTAGACTTCAAATATAAACATCACGCAGACTCACACTTTAAGGACACTCACTCTTCTTATCTCTACTTGAAGGAGAATGTTTTTTTTTAGGTGGGAAGTCATCTAATGATCTCCCGTTCTTAGGCGAAGCAGGGGGGTGTAACAGACTTTTACAGACTAAAACACTCGTATGTTCCTTCTTTGGATTTCATTCCAGGGCCTCTGGTTTTTCTTTCAGAAGCGAACCCATATACCCGACTTCGAAGTCGCTACGGTGAAGGAGAATGTTTTTAAGTATTTAATTCTAGACAATTTAAGAACCAGGCAGGTAACTTTTCGTATCAACTTTCAGAAAATATTTGTGCAAAGAATCAACACATGTTACAAAGGGACACGTTTCTCAAAAACTGTTTGGTATGGGTTACTGACACTACATTATAAATATTTGGAAAAGTAAGACACAAGCAACAAAACAAGAACACATTTTGGAGCTTATGCCAACAGATTAAGTACAAAAAACATTTGGAAAAGTAAACAAAACAGCATTTAACACAAGTTTAGCAGCAAAAAGATCGCAAACCAGAAAAAATCCGGTTATTTTTATCAACTTTGTATAAATAAACTTTCAACGTGTATTGAAATAACATAAAAACATAATATTCAAAGCAAACCACTTCGGTCATCGAGGTTTATCTTAAAACAAATATCCGAGTAAGATAATACAGTTTCACTCATAAAACGTATCTTCTTCTTCTTCTTCCTGCCCTTATCCCATATTACTTGGGGTCGGCGCAACATGTATTTTTCTTCCATTCTGTCCTGTCACCCGTTATAACATCACTGACTCCCTTTTCTTTCATATCAGTCTTCACACAGTCCATCCATCGTTTCTTTGGCCTCCCTCTTCCTCTCCATCCGTCCACATATAAATTCATAACTCTTTTAGTAACATGCCTTGCCTATCATCTCTCCTCTTCACATGACCATACCAAGACAAACGATTTCCTTTCAACTTTTCTGTCACTGGCGCCACTTTCAAACTTCCTCTAATATACTCATTTCTAACTTTATCCATTCTCGTCACACCACACATCCATCTCAACATTCTCATCTCCGCTACATGCAATCTCTTTTCATCCGTCATAAAACGTATCTAAAGGAATGAAAATACTGCACTTATTGACTTATTTTAAGTTTGTACTTGAAGTAAGAACTTGTAGCGAGACGCAGCGTGGTGTTAATTAAGAGAAATTTAATTAAATGAGTTGAACAAGTTGCCTACTTAGTTATTAAGTGGAAGGAGGGTCAGTAGAAGGAAATGAAGTCATTTTTCTTTCCACTTCACCGCGGTGGGGCGAACAAGAAACACCACTCGAGAAATGTACAAGTATCTGAGACTTTATGTAGAAACTTGTTAATAGATACTTAGCTGTTAGAAGATTTCAGACGCCTCCTATCTCACCTGATGGTAAGCGATGATGTGGCCAACGATAGAGCACTATGATGGAGATCTTGCCTAAAAGTAACATATTCACTCTTGACTTAAAAACCCATAAATTGTAGCTATCAGACCCTTGGTTTGAGTTTATTTCGGTGTTAAGACTAGAGTGAATAGGCTCTTAATAAAATTGTGCGCCTCACCATCAACGATTGCATCACTGCTTACCATCAGGTGGGATTGCAGTCAAGCACTAGTTTATGGTATATAAAATAAAAAACATAAACTGACGAAAAACTTGACGTGTTAAAGAGTTTGTAAAAACCAACTTGCAAAATAAAATATAATTTATCATTCAGGAAACACAGATACCGGCAAAAAATTTTCATAAAACTCACATAGCATATTGAATAGATAAAAAAAGAGATTACGCACGTAGCCCAACTCAAAAACAAGGGACGATTTACCAAAATCAAAAGCGACCCCCAATTTTAGACTCCCCAAATCTATTCCTGAAGGGGATGAGAACGAAACGGAGGGGTGTAATAAAGACTTCAAGGAAACGCTTGACACTTTAAGTTTAATGAGCGAGCGCCCTTTACGACTGTAGAAGTAGATAAATATCTATGTTTATTAGTAACAAATGTTTCTCTGATGCTGGACTATTACATGCTTGAAGATTTAAAAGAGTATTAGTGAGTGACAGTTAGATGTGGCTGTCCTACCATAACTACTGCCATTTGATTTGTTGTAGAATACAGGCCGTTTTTACGACGTCTTCAAGTGTATTTTTAGTCGAGTTTCTTGTAATAGTTTCGAAGGGAATGTTAGAAATACATTTAAGTGTAGAAGTAGGATTTCATTGCCTTACTAATGTTATAGTTTTAGTTGGTGACAAGATGTATAGTTTACATCGATAGGTTTAAGTTTGAGACACATGTGTTGACACTCTCGTACGGTGTAATGACTATGTTACTTTTAAGATTACGACCCGTTCAGCAAGCTATTACGATCTTTAACTTATCACATACCCGCAAAACGAGACACAATAGTAAAACAATAACACTGCGGTCTCATAGGACCGGTCGGGGATTCATGAATTAAGATATAGATAAGATAAAGACAAAGATAAATTTATTTGTCAAAACATAGATATACATGCAATTTTTGCATGCAAAGTGTTACAAAATGTTTTGTTTAAAAGGAGAATGTTTGTTTAATGGAATCGAATAATGAGACACGAATCTTTCATTATTTTAATCATCATTTCAGCCAAAGGACAAGACATAGGCTCCCCCCAAAAGTCGCCAAATCCTTTCCACTGTACTCGTATATTTATTCATCTTCATTAATATGTCCCACTACGTTGCCAGATGTAAATATAAGGGCTTGTATGTAGGTACATATGTATAATACATACATATATTGGATTTATTTATGTAGATTTACATTGTTCACAGAGTCCTACTCTCGAATGTGATCTCCCACTGTCATTCAAAGATTTTCTCATTGTTGAGTTAAACTCTCCTTTATACATGAATTGTCGAACAATGTGTATAATGTGTACTACGTTATTTTGTACAATAAAAAATTAAACAGCTTTATTTGGACCATGATAGGTATAGGTATCAGCAAATGAGGTTACCCTAGTTGAATACTGGGCCAAACATAATTTTAACAGTTAAAAATTATAAATGCCATCGACACGCGCAAACAAAATGAATGTGTTCCATATTTTTATTGAGAACACCAACATCGGGCGTGTCACACCCAACACGAAAGTTATAAAAATAACTACAACAATTGCTTTGTTAACAATGAAATCGAAACTAATAAAACAGGCGCATATATTAGCCCTGCTTTCCCTTCACACTAGCGATGGGCCACCACAGTCACATACAGAAAGCCACGACCACACACAACACAGAAATAGCCACAGCACGGGTGTCCCATACCCTTTTTTACGACTAATAAACGTTCAGTGCGAGAACAGACTACAAACTACAAAGATAAGAGAATCTCGTTATTTTGGGATAAAAGACTTTCAATTAATTTATGGTGGAATAATAATCGCGCTGTCAAAATATTTCTTGTAGTAGTTGAGGAAGTAAAGATGGTGTTTTAAATAAGATGACGTGCAAATTAAAAATGTCCATCTATTTTTTCACACTTGGTTTTAAGCGAATGATTATGACTTCTGGTTTTCAAGCTCTTAGCTGAGTATTTGGTATTATTGTATAATATCAGTAACCCAGCCTAATTTATAAGTTTTCAACTAGCGGTAATCGCACCTCGATTTGACTTGCCGTCCGACCGTCCGGTAATCATCCGGACCGAGCCCAAGTCGTCGACGGCTCATCATGGGCTCAGCATGTAGTGTTCCTCACACGCCTCATCGATGTCAGTACCAATAAGCATACGTCCTTGTCCTTACGGTTATTCTGAAATCGGAATCGAAGCCTCTGGGCCCATGGGTTCGCTTCTGAAACGAAAACCCGGGGTCCTGGTACGCAAGTCAAAGAAGAAACATAGGAGTTGATTTTAATCAGTAAAAGCTTGACACGCCGACAGCCTACACCCGAAAGCGAGATTCTCATTAAAACAATACCAACGACACACAACTACACAATACAGCTCAGTTAATAAAGACATCTTTCTTGGAAATATTTCAGACAATCTATAGGAAAGCCACTTACTCTATATGACTTACTAACAAATTAATTATAGAGGACAATATTAACCCGTGAGAAGGCGCGCTATGAGCAATTGACTCACACAAAAATTTAAAGCAAATTTTTTTGGTGATACTGACGCCCTAACGTCTCAAGCTCCTAGGTACCTTCCTAACTATTCATCCCCTTCCCTGTGACGCAAATTTCGTGCCGATCAGTGCTGTTGCGATCACGCAATTAAGTGTTTGTGGAGGCCGCGTACCATTGTGCGGTAATTTGCTCATCACGCGCCCGTCCGTGTAAGTATTTATTTTTCCAATTAAAAAAGTATAATTGTATTTTCTAGATTATATTATGTTATTTATTTATATTAAATGGGTTAATATTACGTAAATACTCTATAATAATATTTTAATAATTATAAAAATTGATTTTAGCTACAAAACATGGAAAATGGCCGACCGACGTCAAGCACAAATTTGTTTGTGGCTGAAAGAGGATTCTAGTGATGATGGTGGCATTAGATGCGAATATTCTTCTTTTCTTTCTTCTTTCTTGTAATCGAAGGCTCCTAGACCTATTTCAGAGTCTAGGCCAAGCGGATTCTGTTCTATACATATGTTTTAGACGTAGAAATAGACGGTCAAAAAAAGCTTGCACTTCGTGCAAGCAATTACTCTGCACCGAACATATCACATATATGTCTTTATTGTGTTTCGAGAGGCAAACTTGTCCAGATCACCATGAAAGAGTAATTTTTTAAGTTTTTGATATGAAAGTTTTTTTATCGTGATTTATATGAAAACTGTAAAAATTTGAAAATAAAAATTAGTTGTTTTGTTATTGGTTTCAGAAGTTGCATTTATGTTTTATATTTTTAACAAAAATACTTATTTTCTTACATATTAAACCTTGTTTTATTCATATAAATCCATTATGAGTAATTAAGTACTTTAAAAGCGGAAATATGAGCATTTAAAGTAGTGTGAGCAAGTTGCTCGCGCGCGCCTCTCCATGTAACAAACAGAGGCGCGCCTTCTCACGGGTTAATAGACAACAATAAAAAAATTACCTAGATAAGTATCTAGGTGCCTAGTAAGTAGATAATAAATAAAACATTAATATTCGACTTGTTCGGCAAATAGAATAAAAATATAATATCTGTAATCAAAGAAACAAAACAATGAGTTATTATTATTAGTGGCGCGACTCACGTTTGACACAAACAGGATAACTCTGCGGTAGATAATGCTCGTGGTATACTGCGCAGCGCCAGACTGATATAAGTAACCCTATTTCATTTATTGATAAAGTAAACAGTATTATAAAAGCTATTAGTATTAAATACATATACAGACTGCACTTTATGAAATTAAGAAAGAAAATGACATACTTACAACGTTGATATGACAGAGAGGCTTTCCTTATATGAAAATGTAGTCTCTCTGTATGTAACTCATCAATATGAACGACTTTTACTATGCGACCAACCCTGAAATTGCGAAAAAAAAATCCGTATCTTCATACATTTTGTCAAATTATGTGAACATAAATGTAAGGAAAGCCCTTCTGTCGTATCAACGTAGTATATACTTCTTAAATATTGATTAATCAGGTTACCAACACAACCCGAAGAATCGTTAAACTTAACTGGCAGTGGACAGGGCACATTACTCGCAGAACAGATGGTCAATGGAGCCCAATGGTTCTGGAGTGGCGACCACGAACCGGAAGACGCAGCGTTGGATAGCCGCCCAGAAAAGGACTGATGACCTGGTGAGGGTTGAGGGAATCCGATGGATGCGAGATGCACAAGACCGGTCATTATGGCGACACTTGGAGACCTACGTTGAACAGTAGACGTCTTTTGGCTGAAATGATGATACCACGTTCTCTCTTTACCATCCTAGGTTGACTAGTAGAGAATGCCTACGGTATTAAGTCCGCCTGTGTACTTTCATAAATAAATAATAATTTTCTTTCAAGTTTGTTCTCATATTTTTATATTCCAAAGCCTTCATTGCCATTACAGACGACTCCGTCGAATAGTAAAGTATAGAGCTGATTACATTTTACAGAAAAAAAAGAATACAATAATAAAAAAGACAAATTATAGAACACGTCTTCGTAGCCAAGAAAGAAAAGAAAAATGTTTATTCGTGCCTCACACAATCGTATAAATTAAAAACACATAATACAAAAAGTAAATTAAAATGTGTGTGAGGCCATAAAAGTACCTAACTCAGTACATTCACTATATTTCTTTCGTTTATTAATGTAGTCATCGCTTCAGAGGAGACGAAGGCTGCGTTTTAGTCAGTATAAGAGCGTTTTCACATTATCCGATCCGATATCGGTGTCGGACGCCGATACGATATCGGAGTAAGTAAAATATATGAAATGGCGTGCTCCGATATCCGATATCGGGCCGGACAATACGAAAGACACGTACATATTTCATACATTTACCTTACCCCGATATCGTATCGGCGTCCGATACCGATATCGGATCGGAAAATGTGAAAACGGTCTAAGACTGACACTCCCCCACGATCCACGGAGAGCGAGTGCAGTTATTACAATGACACAACCAGAAAAAAAGACCTGATATCGATACGAAACAAAAGCAGTATTGATCAGTGGTGGCGCAGTGTTAACGACTCCGACTTCGGAGTTGTAAGTCGCAGGTTCAAACCCAGCCACACTCATTAAGTACTTTGTTTAATTTCACCACCATTGCTCAAAACGGTGAAAGAAAACATCATGAAGAATTCGACATGCCTAGAACCCAAAATTTGAAGACAATTGTACCATCATCTAATCCACATAGGTCTCGCGTGTGTTATGTGTGTTACATGTGGATTATGGCCTATTCGCTCTCCTAGAGAGGAGGCTAGAGTCCTAGCATCATCCAACGACAGGGAACAGTACAAGGCTGATTATATTATATTTATGTTATGCTTAAAGAAAGTAATATCTTTTTTTTTTTCAATCACTTATGAATTATCCTAACACTAAGCACTACATTCCTCTCAGGCTATCACAGCAAGGTGTAAACAAGACAAATCAGCAACAAAATACATTAAACATTAGTTTAAATCAGCCGCCATTGCAGCTCATTTGTTTACGTCAAATTATTTCGCGCCATTATTTATTAACGCTGGAACTCCGAGCCGTGGGTTCTGCATAACGCTGTTATTAATAATTTATAATTTTGAGTGGATTTGCTAACCTAGTAACAAATGCGGTCGTTTGCTGAAATTGATTTTGCAATTGAAATTTAACTTTGAAATAAGAGAACACATCTGTTTGTTTTGTTGTACTCAAAATATCTTGATACAAACCATTTTCCCTATAAACAATATTATTATGATTAATTAAGTCAGCTGTTTCAACAGCTATAATAATTTAACAATAAGACTATGTTGTTGCCAAATTACTTCAACGAAAACACACACCTCTGCTTATCTATCGGGGAGCGAGTCGTGATAATGTAATGCTATGCGACAAATGCGGGGCTAATTGAAAATGTGTGTACAATTCGTCACAATGCCCCACTACACTTGGCAACAAGATAATGCTACGAATTTCGTCGGTAGCTAAATATGGACATGTTTCCGCTTTCAAGGCCAATCGTTAGACCAATTCAAAATAAAGAACGTAAAATATTGTTTATTTCTTGTATTAGGCTAGTAATACGTTGCAACAACAAACACGACTGTACTGATCTAGAAACGATGTATCAACTTTGCTGCAACTACTATATGCTCTGTTCTATGATTCTTACTTCTAACTAGACTATTGCAACTATCCGTTACGTTAGCACGGCAATATTTTGCAGTAAGCTATAGCAACAACGCGCTACGTGCTACAATTATTCGTAGTAAGCTGTAGTTACAAAACGCTACGTCCTACAATTATTCGTTGTAAGCTGTAGCTACAAATCGCTACGTGCTACAATAATTCGTAGTAAGCTGAACCTACGAGACGCTACGTGCTACAATTATTCGTAAGAAGAAGTAGCAACAAAACGCTACGTGCTACAATTATTCGTAGTAACCTGTAGCTACAAAATGCTACGTGCTACAATTCTTCGTAGTAACCTGTAGCTACAAAACGCTACGTGCTACAATTATTCGTAGGAAGCTGTAGCTACAAAGTGCTACGTGCTACAATTATTTGTAGCAAGCTGTAACTACAAAACGCTACGTGCTACCATAATTCGTAGCAAGCTGTAGCTACAAAACCCTACATGATACAATAATTCGTAGCAAGCTGTAGCTACAAAACGCTACATGCTACAATAATTCGTAGTAAGCTGCAGTTACAATACGCTACATGCTACAATTATTCGTAGTAAGCTGTAGCTACAAAACACTACGTACTACAATTATTCGTAGTAAGCTGTAGCTACGAAACGCTACGTGCTACAATTTGTTGTAATTAGCTGCAGTTACAAAACTCTACGTACTACAATCCTTCGTAGCAAGCTGTAGCTACAAAACGCTACGTACTACAATCCTTCGTAGCAAGCTGTAGCTACAAAACGCTACATGCTACAATTATTCGTAGTAAGCTGTAGCTACAAAACGCTACATACTACAATCCTTCGTAGCAAGCTGTAGCTACAAAACGCTACATGCTACAATTATTCGTAGTAAGCTGCAGTTACAAAACGCTACATGCTACAATAATTCGTAGTAAGCTACAGTTACAAAACGCTACGTGCTATAATTATTCGTAGTAAGCTGCAGTTACAAAACGCTACGTACTACAATCCTTCGTAGCAAGCTGTAGCTACAAAACGCTACATGCTACAATTATTCGTAGTAAACATTAGCTACAAAACGTCACTTTTGAAACAAGCCTATGCAATAACGATATGTATCACAATGTTATTACAACATACCTCTTGAAGCAAACTCATTGTTTTTCTTACAAAAACATGTTACCAACTAAAAAATAAATAATTCAAACATTTCTAGCTTAAAATATACAAGGTCGTCTTCAAAAACATTCGCAAACCGGTTCTCGTATCTAGTAGGTACGTGACTTGCGAAATAACTAACTTTGAATTTATTATTTACATGGTTGCTTCCCGGACTATCCTTCTATTTTATTAGGTGGGGAATCATCAGACTGACTTCCACCGCTCCTGGGCAGAGTGGAAGGGCGTGTCAGACTTTTACTGACTAAACCAAACCCCGTTCCTTCTTTGCCTTCGTCCCAGGGTCTTAAGTTTTCCTTTCGGAAGCACACCCAAGCAGGCTTCGACCCTGCTGGGCCCCTACAGTTTACTGACATCTCCAGGAGGCGCGCGTGGTAGTACGCGCCGTTAACGACTTGGATCCCGGACCATCCTTAGAATATCCTGATTTACTTCGAGACTGAAAAGAAATGATGTGATAAGGAAATGTAGATAAAGCCATATTTTATGAGTCAAAATTATTTTTAAACGGAATTTTTAAAGTTTTTTATTGACAGGGCTTGTGTTTGACCACTACTACTACCTAACCTGATGGTTAAGTGATGATGTGGTCGACGATAGAACACGCTTGCTTAGAAGTACCTTAATTCACCCTTGACCTAAATATTTATACGAGGTGTTATCAAGAAACAAGGAATTGTGGTTGACTGTTATCGTAGTTGGATTTAACATTAAGTATTTCGATAATACGTAGCAATCCCAAAAATATTGGACTATTCAGCGATCGTAAGCGCAGACAGAATGCCAATATGCCTTAAGAAATTTTCTCAAATTTACGGTCAACATTTGTCACCAACAGCCAACTCCTCCAAACGTCAAGCCATTACTTCCATAAACCAAAACAATGGTGAATAGTGAATACAAGCCATGGATCACTGAATACCAAACAGAACTATCGGGTATTATGTCACGCGCAATGGTGCATTAAATAACCCATAATGACTGGAAACCATTGACATTACACCACCATGTGGATCGCTCCAATATCGCCTAACCTTGAAAACTGAATAACATCATGTACCAACCCACACATACTATCATAACAACTCTTAACACAAACTAACAAGGTTTAAAATTAAATGAATTAGAAGCAAACATAGTTGGTCACCAGCAACACGTGTTGGTTATTGTAAAAATCGACTTTAAATTAAAAATTAGAATTTATTCTTAAATACAATTGAGTAACGACTATTTTCCTGTGGCCAATCAAGCGTGGAAGCTCTTTAGTCTAATTTAAATCCAAACGTTTATGACATAAGGTTGATTTTAAGTTGTGGTCGGTTGGTAAACAACTAAATTCGCAAATACTCCGAGGTCACGCTTCCTGGTTATACTTGACAACATATATATTATTATGCCATGTATGTACGCGCTATATACCTACACACATGGCCAAATTAATTGGCGTTGATAAAAATACATGTATTGTCCTTTTTTACTGGGAGGTGATGGGTTCCGCGGTCACGTGACCAGCCTGTAGGCAACGCATGTGTTGACATTGGATGGCAAGGATTAAAACTGGTTTTGGCTTTGTATAAACCTATAAAATCTGTTTTTAAAGGGTTCCGTACTTACTAATAAGTCGGCGAAAACGGATTTTTTATAGAATCACTTTATTGTTCGCCTGGCAAGAAACATTATATTAAGAACTAGCTTTTACCCGCGGCTTCGCTCCCGTCAAATGACTACCCTACCCTACCTTCCCTACCTACCCTACACTACCCTACCTACCCTACACTACACTACTCTACACCACCCTACACTACCCTACACTACCTTACACTAACCTACACTACCCTACCTACCCTACACTACACTACCCTACACTACAATACACTACACTACACTACACTACCCTACACTACACTACCCTACACTACCCTACACTACCCTACACTATCCTACACTACCCTACACTACCCTACCTACCCTACACTACACTACACTACACTACCCTACACTACCCTACACTACACTACACTACCCTACGCTACCCTACACTATCCTACCCTACCCTACACTTCCCTACCCTACACTTCCCTACCCTACCCTACCCTACACTACCCTACTCTACCCTACACTACCCTACACTACCCTACACTACCCTACACTACCCTACTTAAACTAACCTTTTTTTTTTAGAATTTTTCTCTCCGTAAGAACCATCATTGAACTTCAAGGAACATTTGAAAAAAAAAACAGCCAAATCGGTCAAGTCGTTTTCATGGTATGTCGTGACAACGAAAAACGGGTTTCATTTTTATATATATAGAAGATGTGTGCAAGTATTAACCTGAAATACAAATTAAATACTTATGTCTTCTCCTAATACAGGCAATATTTATCTAAAAGGAGGCTCCAATCACAATCTGTTATTAAAAATATTTGGTTCTGAAATAAAAAAAAAATGTATTTGAATTTTTTGTACGTCTGCTACTCCTTGGCGCAGTGAAAAAATCTAACTCCTAAGTCAAATCAATATAAAGATAAGATGCTTTGTCTACTTCCCGTCTACTTAAAATCCTACAAGGTAAGAAGTAAGGCTGGACAAGGACATAGCACAACTAGATAAAGGAAAAGTCTAAATACCGTTTGCAGTTACATCACAAAATAATTACTTTTCTGCGATAGGGAAAATCTTTGAGACTCGATTCGGAAATCGAACTTCTTAACATAGAATGATAAGTTTGTAGGGAACCACAGAACAGTTGAACGATCTGTTTCGTGTAGGGAACCCTGACTCAGACTTACACGTGACCGGTTTTTTTGAGAAGAAAACTCGCTTCTGGAATTAGGATTTGTTGATTTAATCCTTTTTGGTTAAATATTACAAATAACAGTGAGTTTAAAAGATTATGAGTTCGAAACCGGGCAACCTGTGTGATTTTCATTGTACTTTTCTAAGTTAATTTAGGACCAAAATACGTAAAGCTGTTAGTCCCTGTTGTCACTCGCAATTCTTTGACAGTCGTTACAGGTAGACCAGGCCAGAAATTCTGACCAAAAACTTTATCTCTTTATTATAGAAGTATAGATGTAAGATTATCCTGTGACTTCTCCCGCTCTTGGGTGTGAGAGGGTGTGTCAGACTTTTACTACTTAAAACCCTGTTCCTTCTTTGCCTTCGTTACAGGGACCTGAGAATCACATTCAAACGGCCCCAAACTATAACCAAGGCTTCAGGAGTTGGGAAAAGGCTAGAGAGATGATGAGATACAAACAAAAGATGGGCTTACTTCGCCGCTAACCCATTCCCTCCCCATTAACTTAAACTGTTAATCTTTTCTTATCACCATCACCCCCTACACTCACATAACACTGGCTCCGTATAATTATAAACTTAGATTAAGTAATCACGTCCCTATCTCCAAAAACCATTATCTCATCCTATGCAAACACTTCGCGTTACCCTCCCTCTCCACCCACCCTTCCGCGCACGCACTCAGAAGTTTGTTGATCAAACTGCGGGCGTTGATGACCACTTGAATTAATTAGATGACCACGGAGGGGTCTGATTCGACCCCCGCGGGGTTCAGTTAGCGGGTTAGCCTTAAGCGGTATCATCACTAGGTTTTAATTTGGGTTATATTAGTTTTTGGTGGGATGGAAGTAGTGATATATATTCGATTCCGGTGTCTAAAGTAATCATTACTTTAGACACATCGGCATCGGTGTAGGTATTCTTTCAATAAGTATCTACTGAATGTAAAACTAAAAAAACTTTGAAACACAGTAATTAACTATATGTACAGGTATTTTTGTGGGTTATAGAATTAATAAATAACTCCTCTCACTGTGGCTGGAGCGAGTGGGAGTATCAGGACTCAGACTTTTACTGACTAAAACCCACCTGTATCTTTCAATAGACCTTTCTATTCCAGGATCACGGTAACTCTTACAAAAAATTCCGTGAACTATTGGGTCTCTACAGTTTTTCTGACATCTCTTTGATTGGCACGTTCCACGTGCCAATCAAAGAGATGTCAGAAAAACTGTACATTACACGCCGTCAACGACTCAGGTTTGGTGCTTACCAGACTACCAGATGGTGAGCAACCTATTGCTCATCGTCCGCAACCCTACACCTCCTGGATTCATATCGTAGCCGCATCAGATATACCAGTTTTTAGTGAACTAAGTTCTAAGGACTCAATGTCATGTCAGAACCACTTTATTGACGAAAACTTTGTAAACACAGATAAGGATGTTATCAAAACACGGCGTCTGAATTCGCCACAGTTTTCCGAAGCTATTTTAAGCCACAAATAACATCAACAACTGAAGGAAAACCGAACATTCATGTTACCTTGTAATCTTAAAGTTTAGCAATCAATTTACTAGCAACTAGTATTTTATTATTCCCTTCCCTTACCTAAAGTACAAGACTCGTGCAGTTTTCATGATAAAAAAATACCGGAAAAGTATGAGCCGTATTCCTGCCAACAGTTCAACTCCTGAATTGAGTCTCGAAGACTTTTCCGTATCTAAAAAATGAAACTTTTCGGTAACTGCAAGCGTTCTGAGATAAATGATCTTGACTTGCCTTATCTTGCAATCAGTGAAATATTTATTGTGATCGGATCAGCAATTTTATAGATAGGTAACACTGCTAACTTAATTATTTATTATTGTATTAATTTTACTTTGATTTAATTTTTATTAATTAATTTTTGATTTTATATAATATGCACTTAAATTTTATTATGAATGTAATTTTTTTTTCATGTAAATTTTTGATTTAAATGAAGCTGTATGAAGTAAATTAATTTAATTTTTTATTAAACAAAGAGCCTAAATATAGGGCTTCAATATTTATATATTCTTATACCTACCAAAACACCAAAACAGTTTCACTTGAGCGAGCTTATCTCATTAATTAATTACATATTAAGTTAGGTAGTGGTTCCTAAACCGACCGGTGGCGCCCTCTCTGAGCACATTAACGAAGTGCACGCGACGCCACTCGCAAGGCGTTGATAAGAAAACCTCCAAGTTTCAGAGTTTCAGGAAACTGATGAATATTTTATACTGAATTAAAGTATTTTGAGCATGAAAATTGGATGTTTTAAGTTGCTAGTAGGAAGCTGAAGGGTGTATCGGGGTTTTCTTAGCTTAAGTGTTTTTAGTTATGCAAGGAAAATTGAGGAAACTGTCTCTGAAATGTGCTTTTCTCAAAAAAACCTTTTCTGTACCCTATTTTCTTCATAGGGTTTTTTTTTAGGGTGGAACGAGAGAACGTATGGTACATAGTGGACATCATACGTAATCGTACCTACAAAACTTTTTTGGGAACTCATTCACTGTGCTTACGAGTAAGTATAACTAAGGAGTGAAATTCCTTGCCGGAATCTGTGTTACCACCTACACCTACCAACACCTACCTGTCTGTGTGGGCTACGGCCTAGGGGTATCTAAGTCAAGAGGGAATAGGTTACTTCTAGACATGAGTGCTCCATCATCATCACATCATCATTTACTATCAAGTTAAATAGGACCACTATTTCTCAAACTCTTAGGCTTGAGTTTTTTTTGAGGCAATTAATAAAAAAAGGTAGAATAAAGATCCTCGATCTCTTGCTCACAAATCCTACCAGACTCTGAGCCACTCTCAGGATCACATTAATATCAATACCCATCAGCTCCACAACCGGAAGCATTCGCTTATTATTCCAGCAGCCATCTTGATGCTCTCATCGATTTTAAACCTAAAGTTTATTTCCACAAAGGGCGAACCAACTCCAGTGTTAACAATAAATCCTTCGGCACTTATTTACAATGTTATTATAAACAATAACAAATTACTCCCCGTGTGAAATGTTATATATTTGTTATTTTAATAAGTTGCATGTGGGCGCTGTCTTCATTAAGGGGCATCGCCCACGGCGACTTTTTGAAGCGCTACAATCGTATTTGAAACGCGCGTCAGCAGCGCTACTAACGCGCTACTGCATCGCGACTGTAGCGCTGCTAACACGCGACCGTGTCAGACGACAGCGGGGAGAGGACGGAGAGAGGGTGGCGCGTCAATGAAAAACAAAAACAATCTACATACAAAATCTTAATTTTTGTGCTACTGTATTGCGTTTGCGTTGCATTGCGACTGAGAATCGTGGTGTGGGCGAGGGTAAGCCGCCAGCAACTGCACCGCGACTGTATCGGTACGAACGCGCGTCAGCCGCGCTACTGCATCGCTTCAAAAAGTCGCCGTGTGCGAGGCCCCTAAGTTAACTTCGGTAAACAATGGAACAAGTAATGCTAATTGTTAGATAGGGCATTTAATTGTTTCACTTTACGATATTTTTCTAGTTATTGCGTCACTTTGTTTTGTAGGAGGAAGGTCGTTTGTATTTGCATATCTTGACGACCCGTGTAGGTACCTACTCGTCGAGTAATGAAAGGACTCCGAATGTGATATTCGGGCCCTAGTACAGGCCATGGTCCGGATCGAGGAGGAGTGGCAGGCGGTCGCCTCCTTCTGCGATGCAGTAATGCTAGCGAATGAGGCGGCCGCACACGGATGGCTCTCACGCCTCAGCCGCTGGAATCCCAACCCCGATTTCCAGCCGCCGTAGGCGTGGGCAAGCAATGGGTAGCTCGCCGTCCGGTGACCGTCCGGGCCGAGCCCAACTGTTCCGCTTGTGCCTCAAAGAGATGTCAGCAAACTGTAATGCCCAGCAGGGTCAAACATTACTGGGGCCATGTGTTGTAGGTACGAAAGAGAACCCCGGGGCCCAGGACCAACGCCAAAGAATGAACAGGAGTGGGTTTTAGTCTGTAAAAGTCTGACATGCCCTTCTGCTCCGCCTAGAGCGGGAGAAGTCATTATGATGATTTCCACCTAAAAAAGAATACCAAATAATAGTACAGCAATTTATTATGCCTAATTTGTTCCTAAATGTTTTTCTACACTGTGTGTTGCATTATGTAGGTATATATGCCAAATAAAACATTTTTTATTTCTTTCTTACATACTTACAACTCGCAATATAGTCGACGTGCCAATCAAGTCGTCTTCACAAAGGAAGTCCTAAAAGCAAGTCAGGCGACCGCAAGTTTCACGACTATCATGACTCCTGGCTCCCATGCAGCCCTGGTACGGCGCCGGCGCAGGATGCCGCGGTGAACGCGACCACACCGCTTCCGGAGATACACTGGATTAATGGACTAATTCACATGTGCAGATTGACATAATTGTGGTGCTATAGGCGTTTAATATAGACCGCAATTAACCTAAATTAGCGATAATACAAGATTCAAAAAACACGACAAAAAAAGACTCAAAATCTTTTTATTTCACACAGGCCATATAAAAAATTAGAATTTAGCTATTGCACGGTTCCGATTGGTTTTTTTTTCAATAGAGAAATCCAGTAAAATAATTACTCTTCTAAAAAAAATTTTTTTTTTATGTAACAAACTAGTACTTGACTGCGATCCCACCTGATGGTAAGCAGTGATACAATCATTGATTGTGAGGCGCACTAGTTTATTAAGAGCCTATTAATTCTTGCTTTGAAGACACCCAAATTCTAATCAGACGGGAAGACAAAGAAGGGATATTTGTTTTTACAATATTTCCATAATAAAAAAATAATTGATTGTGTGAGAAAATTGATTGGAAAAGTATAGACGGAAATAGAAAAATAATTCAGTTATATCCCAAAAACGCTGCTTCAGATTCAAACCCAACTTATCATAGACTAGTAGAATAATAGCTATGTACGTATACCACGGCTTTATCCATCATCCCGTCCCACGGGAACTGTGCGTTTATCCGGGATAAAAAGCCTCATTCCTATCGTTGAGTGTTCCACGACTGTGTATTACTATCAGTAAAAGAATTTGTTTTTTTTTGTAAGTGAAAAATCATCAAATTAATTCTCCTGCTGTGGGCGAAGTGGGATGAATGACTGACTTTTACTGACTAAAACCTATTCCTGTTCCTTCTTTGCTGTCGTTCCAGAGCCCTGTGGTTCCCTTGGAAGAATTTACGTTATAAACACAAATTAATACTTTTACAGATTACGTATCATCTACCTAGCCTTTTCCCATCTATATTGGGGTCAGCTGCCAGCCAAGCCGGATTTAGCCAAATACTAGGTTTTTACGAGGAGCGGCTGCCTACCAGACCTCCACAACCCAGTAACTGGGGTAACACGGCACTTTATGGTACAGATTACGTATAAAACAAACAATTATCTCTCTCAGTAACAAACCTTGAGACATGTTCATTTCATCCGTTGTACATCTCAGACGAGACATAACAATTCTTCGTAGAAACAATTCAATTGAACATAACCGCTAGCTCTATCTGTAGACCTTTTCAAAAATCACAATCGCGTCGAGACAGCCGAGCTAAATGAATCATTGTAAACAAAAGAACCATGTACTTACATAACAATCGTATAGGTATATAGACTGTACAGTTGAGAACTCAAATATGAGACACTTCAATAAATTGATTTGATATTTTTCTCTTGAATTAAAAAAAAATTGTTTTGTTTATTTTTAAATTTCCAATGTTTCTAAATGTTTTTCTACCCTATATATGTGTGCCAAATAGAACATTTTTTCTTTCTTTCTTATGTAAGAAACTGTAATAGGAACGGAGCGTAGTATTCCATACGCGCCTCATGGAGATGTCTGTAAAACCGTAGGGGGTAGCAAGGTCCGAAGCCTACTGGGGCCATAGGTTCCCTTCTGTAAGAAAAACCCGGGATCCTGGAACGAAAGGCAAAGTAGGAACATATGACTGGGTTTCAGTCAGTAAAAGTTTGACACGTCCTCCCTTTTTTGATCATCATTAGTGTTTTTAATCGTAAAGTTTTTTGATAGAAATCAGGTATATTTTATAACGAAGTATGTAGGTGAGTGTACACAACACGTGTGTCTTGTGTACATCACAACAAACAGCGAGCCACTCCCTCCGTGCCCCCCACCGCCATCAGGCGCACTCCACATGATTCACGATGCCAGACTTATTGTCTTCACATACCATACTCATTTAATTCTATTCATAGTAAATAATATATAGGTTAATTTATTAATTTATTTTCACTAAATACCATATATATTAAATTATATTTTAAAATATTTGATGTATTTATTTTAATTCTATTAATAGTATTCATCATCATCTGCCTAGCCTTTTCCCAACTATATTGGGGTCGGCTTCTAGTCAAGCCGGATTTAGCTGAATACCAGCATTTTACGGGGAGCGGCTGGCCTACCAGGCCTCCACAACCCATTAACTGGGGTAACTCGGTACTTCATGCCAAGACTGGAGTCAGATTTACTGGCTTCTGACTATCCGTAATAACTGCCAAAGATCTCCAAATGACAGCCGGGACCTACGGCTTAACGTGCTTTCCGAGGCACGGAGGAAACTCGTTATGTTAAGATGGTCACCCATCCACAGACCAACCTTGCCAAACGTTGTTTAACCTTGAAGATTGATCCGTGCGGCTGTTATTATCTAGCCACGAGTTCTTCTTTTCATTTCATTTAATTCTATTCATAGTAAGTAATATGTAGGTTAATTATTAATTTTATTATTAATTCAGGAAAACATAATTGTTTATGTATTTATCTTATTATTGTGCTCACGTGAGGATGTAAATAGCAACAATATTATATTGTATTTTGGTTTAATTAATTTATCTAAACTAAAATTATGATGAGTTCAAATTGTTTGTCTGTTTTCAGGAAGGAAATCTCATGAAACTGAGTTCAATAATGCGTACTGGTACAATACAGCAAGCTACAGTATCTCTGAGATGCCACTCAAAGATACTGAAGCTAGCTGTACTGTGTTATGTCACTTTTTCAGAGAAAAAAATCGCTTCCTCCAATAGGTTGAAAAAAAACAGTAACTCAGTTTAGGAATGTCTCTTGTATCGTCAATACGTTACTCATCATCTACCTAGCCTTTTTCTCTCGGTATTTTGAGATGGTCACCCATCCACAGACAAACCTTGGCAAGCGTTGCTTAGCCTTGAGGATAGACCTGTGCGGCTGTTATTTTCTGGCCTCGAGAGCCGACACGAAAAACCGACATGCATAAAACACCCAGGCCATGCTGTAGACCATACAATTATTTAATTCTGTATCGGAATCGAACCAGCGAGGTGCAGGGCAGAAGCCAATCGGTAAGCCACTGCGGCAACTACATATACCGTTTATATGACTAGTAAAATTATTAGTTCGTTGTGGCGACGCTTGGGGGAGGCCAATGTCCAGCAGTGGACGTCTTTCGGCTGAGATGTTAATTGTATGTAAGATGGAAAGGATTCGCGTCCTACCTAGAATCCGCTTCAGAGCCTCAGGGAAATGTATGTAATGAATGTAATGATGGATTAGTAACGCTGTTCGTGTCACATCACACTTACTCCAACAGCTGTTATTCTACAGAGAGATAGACGACACATAGCCATATTTTCATGGTAAGAGTGGGTTCACGACATGAGAAGCTCGTGGCTAGATAATAACAGCCGCACGGGTCGATCTTCAAAGTTAAGCCACGCTTGCCAAGGTTGGTCTGTGGATGGGTGACCATCTTAACATATCGTGATCCCGGCTGTCATTTGTAGATCTTTGGCAGTCGTTACGGATAGTCAGAAGCCAGTAAATCTGACTCCAGTCTTGCCATGAAGTACCGTGTTACCCCAGTTAATGGGTTGTGGAGGTCTGGTAGGCAGCCGCTCCTCGTAAAATACTGGTATTCAGCTAAATCCGGTTTGACTGGAAGCCGACCCCAATATAATTGGAAAAAGGCTAGGTAGATGATGAGTGGGTTCGCGTCATTAGTCTGACAAGGCCGCCGCCTTGCCGCCATCCTAGCGGCCATCAGGGAATAGGAGACAAAGGCCTTACTACGTACTTTTAACCTCTACTTTTCAGGTCAATATATTTTAAGCCCCGGTCTTACTTTTGGGAGCAATAGTTTTATGTTACAATTAAACTTATTCTCAAGCTTACAGCTTTTTAATTAAACCATAAAAAAATAAAAAGCGAAATAATATGTTATAAATATATTTTTTCTTTCGAATCCAGAAGTCCAACATCTCTCTCTCAGACTCAAGGTCTGCCAACGAGCAATGGAGCGCAGTACACTAGATGTTCGATTCTAAAAACTATACTATACTCCAAAACCAGTATAGCTGACGTAGCTCAAAAGCCTGCCCATCTTAAAAGGGATTGGACCTGCCTAGTCCCATTTAAGTTGGCCCGAAAACCATCGACCAACGAAGCACAAAATTGGTACAGTCAGCATCAAAAGTCGATGAACAGAATCAACACAACAAAACACCTGTTCGCAATAAAATGTATCTCATCTGTTCACAATAATATGTTTTGTTATGTTGATTCTGTTCATCGACTTTTGATGCTGACTGTACCTGGAGAAAGAACGGTATCGTGGACTGGCGGAAGACCATGAAAGTAATGGTTTAGTAAATGGTGATGGTTACCGATTTTACCAGAACTGGAATAGAGAAAGGCCTTTTCCCAGGTCTGTCCCGAGAAAAGGCCTTTTTCTATTCAGAGGCTAATAGACTTTGTAATGGGAAGAAACCATCTATTCCGACAATAAAAGGAACCTATTGCGATCGCATTTTACAATGTTTTTTTTTTTAAAGAGTTCGATGTATATAGGAGAAGCGTATCATAGAGTCCACTCTATGATACTGTCCTATATTTTGCCCACTAATCACACTATACCATTTTCATCGTGCCACTCAAATTCACTTCAATTTTAGATCCAAAAAACTCGTAAGCACCTAAGATTTTAAAAGTTCACTTTATCCTGTTACCAACGTTCCGCCATAAATCATGCTTTCTATTACTGAAAACCGCATGAAAATCCGTTCAGTAATTTTCATGAACTCACAGACAGATAGACGCTGTGACGACTTTGTTTTACAGTATATAATATACCTATATATATAACAAGGATAAATAAAAACAGCACCACAGATGTTACTTACATAACAGAACACGTGTGGCCTTGAGCGATATAGTATCACTTATATAGTACATAGCGAGTATATGACACATACAGCACACTGCGACGACTGTGTACATAGCTTGTATGTACGTATCTACTTAATAATGGCTTGAATTACTTGTGTTCCACGTGCAACGGTGCATGTCCTTGAGAATGAGTCCTTTGGAGAACATTCTAGATCTTTTTTGTTTAATTTACTTTAATTATTATAAAAAAAAACTGTTTACATTGTAATAATAACACAAATTAAATATACAAAATAACTTTAATTTCGGAAGTCGGTGTTTCTATAATATTTTGATCTCTTCGTTATTTAACACCGACTAAATATATATAGAAGTTTTTTCTAAGATCCTATGAGGTGTTCTGTTACATAACTTCGAAGTTCATCATCAGATCATAATAAAATTTATGGGACCTATTCGGGAGTACCTTTCAAACAAATAAAAACAAAATCGGTCCACAATTGACCGACAAATCGATGAACACGCATAAAAAAATACTGCTGCGCATAGATCGTCCTTTTTAGATTCGGTTAAAAAGGCTCAAGTTTTTTACGACTCCTTGGAGCAGCTTTAGCATTTTTACCCTGAGCAGTTGGAGTACGGGGGAAAGGGTGTGGGAGATTTAGGTCGTAGGCTCGCGGAAGCGACGGGTGACTCCCGGTCTAGGTCGTTCTTGGTGCAAAGGATAGCCATTGCTATTCAGCGAGGCAATGCGGCCGGTTTTATGGGCACCTTTGAGATTCATCATCATCATCATCATCATCTCAGCCGAAAGACGTCCACTGCTGGACATAGGCCTCCCCCAAGCGTCGCCTTTGGGATTGCGGGTTATTTATTGACGTTTTATTTATATATTTGTCTAATTGTAACTTGATAATTTAATGTATTTTGTCAAATTAAATTGACTAAATAATATTTAATTTATAAATCTTATGTACAAGCTTTAGGTAATTATTTACTCAATATTGAGTAGAATTGGTAGAGACTAGAAAATTAGGCTAAATAGGTAAAAAAATGAGGTCAATTGATTAGTAGACACCGTAAAAGAAAACTTATTTATTCTTGTCATAGTTTATTAACGCCAATTCTGCACGGCCAAGACGTTACGGTTAGAGCAGTGGTTGAAGGATTGGCTGGTGCGCTGTTTATCGCGAGTTCGATTCCCGCTCTGAACGGATATTTGTATGGTCTTCATACTATAGTTAGGGCGCTCATAGCCAGTTGCGCTCACTAATCGGTATACGATTAGCGAGTTAAGCAACCCTTGGCGCGGTCAGTCTATGGATGGGTGACCGTTTAGTGGTATTTCATCTGAGCGTCTCTGTGCTTCGGAGGGCACGTAAAAAGTCGGTCCCGGTTGTTGTCAACTGACAGCAGTCGTTAAACCAAGTCAGAGACCTTCGGGCGGCTTGAAAACTCTGACACCAGGTTGGCCACTAACCTTACGATAAGAAGAAGAAGTAGACTATAGTTGTTTCGGGTCTAGGTGTCTTGTGTATGTGAGTTTATATGTTATGAGCTACAGGACTAATTTGTAGTATAAGGCAACGTTTTAAAAATAAAATGGTGACTAATACCACTTCAAAACTTGCGTCCCGACTTCACGGTTGGTGCATTGTTTACACTATTGGCCGCTGCGTTTTGTGTCGCGGGTTCGATTCCCCACAGAACCAATATTCTTTAAAATGGGTGTCCTGTGTATGTGAGTTTTCCCGTTTATGAATATACCTATGAAGATACAGGAATAACGCCAGTACTACGAGATTACGTGAAAAAAATGAGTACGAAATTTATGATATTTTTGTGTATATTTGGTAGATCTGAGAATAGATCGTAAGCTATTTATTTCCCTACATTTTTTTCTTAGATAATTTAAATGGTATAACAACGTTTGCCGAGTCAGCTAGTGTTATTACAGTTCCGTACGAAAAGGGTGAAAAATTTCTGTCAGTAGGCTACAGACTTGTCACAGACACGTTTTTACGAGATAAACACAAATACTAAAAACAGTATATAATAAATATTTAAATGGAACTCCCCTATAACTACCGTGATTTCTAACCTTTTTTTGCTACGGGCGGTTTTGATCATCCAATGACTTCCCCAGCTCTAGGGCCGAGAGAGAGGGTGTGTCAGACTTTTACATAAAATCCCTCCTATGATCCCCGTTTGCTTTAAGTTCCAGGATCCCGAGTTCCTCTTTTGGAAACTAACCCCTGTTTGCTTCAGACGGTACAGTCCGACTCGCACTTGGCCGGTTTATTTTAATGTTACCGACACGATAGTAAACACGAGTACTTAACAAATCGATTGAAACCGCTTCCGTTACCTCCTCACTCGCAGCTCCACTCTACAACATCAGAGGATCCATCTCAAGAGTGCCCACACCTAAACAAACAGCGGAACTGCAAACAGAACCGCTTCAAATCGGACAAATCCTCCGGGAGGACCGCTCTCGAGCCCTCACACCCTCACACACACACGTCACACACAGGGCTACGGACGGACGGACAGACCTCAATTAACTGCCACGTGCTCTGCTAGTGTCAGTAATCATTATAGCGTTATGTTATCCTGACTGACTTGGTTTGCTTGGGGGAGGGTTGTAGGAAACTGTTTTTTATCTACCTTAAAATTTGGTATGGGAAATTATAGCTATTTAGCGTATTTGTAATGTAGATAATAGATAACTGTGATATTATACTCGTAAAATTCAATGTAAAGCGCAAGAAGTAAATCAGCAGGCCTAGCCAAGTTACAACCGTTTCGAGTAGAATCTCTTTCTACAATCAGAAACGACCGGCGTAAGTGATCTTAAAAGATGATAAATAGGTAATTTCGTTAGCACTTGTCAAAATTATAACGTGGCTACCATTTATACCATAAAACTGTAAGAACGACTCATAGACCACTGCAATTTAGGTCCAAACGGGAGATGTTCTTGGGGTTTCAAGAAGTCAGATGATGGTCTGTTATGCTCTTCCCAAAGCTTGATTCTTTATTTGAAAGCTTAAGAATGGCCTATTTGCTACGACAAAAACTCGTCTGGTTCTTAAGCCAGTTTGGGACTGTTTTGTGTTCGAAGAGGGAATTTTGTGAATCGGATTCTTGATTTTTCTTTTCAATCGCGCTTATAACGTCTCCACGTTCAGTTGATAGAGCAATACCAGCGTCTTACAAAAGAGGAAACCAAAAAGTATCATAAACATGATAAGATTTATGAGACGTCGATGATTTGTTCGCGTTAGCTATGTGTGGAAATCGTTTTTTGATTACGCGAATAAACCAGAAAATGTCCTTTGGCAATGTCATAAATAATCCTGAAATTCGAAACACTTGACTTTTGGTTTATTTTTTTTTAATAAAAAATGCTTAACTGCGATCTTGATGGTAAATAATGATGCAATCGTTGACGGTGAGGCGCACTAGTTTATTAAGAGCATATTCACTCTAGCCTTAAAGGCTACCAAATTATAATCAGACGGGAAGACTGCAACAGGAAAATTGTTCTAGTCCTTCGATGTACATCATCATCTGCCTAGCCTTTTCCCAACTATATTGGGGTCGGCTTCCAGTCAAGCCGGATTCAGCTGAATACCAGTATTTTACGAAGAGTTGCAGGAGCAGTTGCCCCTTGCGTTCTAGAACTACAGATTTTCTTATAAAGACGAGGTTTACTTTGCAAATCTAAGTGAAAATGTAAAGGGTTTATCATGACGGGGTAATGAACCGTGACCTAGGCACTACGATGACCCCTACACACACACACATCACACACAGACACTCACACTATAGCGACTTGTTTGGCGGGGGCCCGGCAGATAGCTAGCTGACTCTGATAACCCGTCTGCGCAGAGCTGATAGCCTTGGACCACCACCACAGCTTAGGTAGATATATGAAATATACTTTAAAATATACTTATCAGGAATTAATTTATATTTAGTATACAGTATAGGTTTACAAACTAATAAACAAATTATGTAAAAAGAGGATTTAGTTTTTTCTTCTTCTTCTTCCTGCCCTTATCCCATATTACTTGCGGTCGGCGCAACACGTTTTTTCTTCCATCCTGTCAAGTCACCCGTCTTAAGACCGTTTTCACATTATCCGATCCGATATCGGTATCGGACTCCGATACGATATCGGGGTAAGTAAAATGTATGAAATGCTGTGCTCCGATATCCGATATCGGGTCGGACAATATGAAAGACAGGTACATATCTCATACATTTACCTTACCCCGATATCGTATCGGCGTCCGATACCGATATCGGATCGGAAAATGTGAAAACGGTCTTACTATCACTAACTCCCTTTTCTTCATATAAGTCCTCACACAATCTATCCATCTTTTCTTAGTCTCCCTCTTCCTCTCCATCCGTTTACATGTAAATTCATAACTACTTTAGTTATAAAGACGGGTGTTTTGTCTAGATTGGGCAATTGCCCGATAGATGATTCCGAGCAGTCGCATCTGTTCAAATTGCGCGGAGAACTTTAATTGCGCTTTAAAGGTTTTCGTAGTTCTTAAGTGACGCATAAATGTCTCTACACTAAGATCCTTCTGTGCATACTTTGCAGATGTCGGCCCAGGACCCTACGTTCGCAGTGTTTAGTAAAGACCTCAAAACATAAGTTGTACAGTTCTTTGCACATAATAACATAGCTTTGCTAAACCATAAATATAGGTAGTAAGGTAGCATGGTAGCCACCGTAACCACGGAATGGCAGCTAAGTGTCGGTAACATTGTATCAGGCTACGAATCCACGGAAGTTGTAAAAATCAATGATGCTCGGCAGTGTCGCTTTCTCTGCCTTGGAAAGCACATCATAACACTTATTTATGGACTATTTCTGGGTCTGATTACTGAAGAGAAGGTAACGACTAATATAATATTTAAAAAGTTTAATTGTTGCGGAAATTCAGCATTAATTTGAATATGAACATACATCACTCAAAGTAATGTACCTGGAGAAATATTACAGTTATAATTGGCAACCAGATTCATCATCTACCTAGCCTTTTCCCAATATATTGGGGTCGGCTTCCAGTCAAGCCGGATTTAGCTGAATACCAGTATTTTACGAGGAGCGGCTGCCTACCTGATGCCCACAACCCATTAACTGGGGTTACACGGTACTTCATGGCAAGACTGGAGTCAGATTTACTGGCTTCTGACTATCCGTAACGAATGCCAAAGATCTACAAATGACAAGCGGGACCTACGGTTTAACGTGCTTTCCGAGGCACGGAGGAAACTCGTTATGTTAAGATGGTCACCCATCCACAGACCAACCTTGGCAAGCGTTGCTTAACCTTGAAGATCGACCTGTGCGGATGTTATTATCTAGCCACGAGCTCCTTGGCAACCAGTCTGATGCCTGTAAATTCCATGAGAATGTGGAGCCAAGTTTTACGAAGTTGAACTGTGTCTAGAACAAGTGAGACTAAAGAAATGAGCATCATTTGAACAGCAAGCGAGCTAGGAAATAATATGGCAGTTAGGAAGCAGTTTTTGCGCAGTTGGCAAAACTACATAGAAATTGCTAACCGATTGCAGAATATATCGCAGCTAGCGAGCAGCAAATACAAGCTGACCAACAGAGTTTAGTATAAGTTCAGAAACATAATCAATAACCTTGACTGACTGACATTTTATCTAGTTAAAAAGGCCTGTAAATGGTCTATTTGAAATCAATGCTTTTGACTTTGACTTTTTACCCCAGAGTCATTGGTCACCTAGCTGCGCAACTAACCAGGAATAGCCTATCCGTCTAGAAAACTCCATACTAAAGATAACTCAGGTTATCTGCCATATCCACGTGGAGTCTACTCTTATCGTGATATGACACAATGACTTAATTGGCTCGCAATACTGCATAACGCGCACTTATCACTACAATAGGAATCTATTACAATGCTAATGGGCACGCGCTGTGCAGAACATGCTGCTGAGGCATGGGAGTTTCACGTGGACGACTGTCGACGGACTTCTACGTCTTCTTCGAGTATTTATAGAATGAGTACTCTTTAGCTTGTTCTCTAAATGATATGCAAACAATTACATAGAGTGCCACGGGTCCTTTAATAAGCACCTCACTGCCATAAGCATTAGCGTTTTTTTTATTTATTGTTATAAACTAGTGCTTGACTGCGATCCCACCTGATGGTAAGCAGTGATACAATCGTTGATGGTGAGGTGCACTAGCTTATTAAGAGCCTATTCACTCTAGCCTTGAAGACGTTGGCCTTTCTACTGTTGGGACTCAGGAAAGGGTCTCCTCTCTGTCAGACATAGTCTAGAGTCTCAGACAGTCTACACTGCAGAGCCTGCATGGAAAAGGATGAGACAGTACTTAATCTGCTTCAAAACTCCTCTGTGGTGGCTGGGTACAGGGTAAAGTACTTCGGAAACCCTGGTACCCTCCGCGGAAAGGTCAGTAACATTAAGGCGCTACTGGTCTTCCTTAAGGACCTGGGTGGAATTGAATAACACAGTTACTATACCCGTAGACGTAGAGTCGCAAATACCAGACATACATACGAGTAGGTACATACAAAGATGAATACAACTGTTTACATAAACAATAGGTAGGTAAACAATCAGTTATGTCATAATGACTAGAATGCTATTATTAGATAGTCAATGCAACAGGTTGACGTGTAAAAGTCTCGCATTCTGAAAATCGATTCCAAATTTTCCATCCGAAAAATAAAGGCGAAATCTTCTTAATATTCAGCTACTGGCTTCGCTACTAACAATTTGTATGTACATGTTTATGTTTGTGCATTCTACCACTTCCCCAGTGTCCCCCAATTTTTGTATTTCCTTAGCAACAAACGTCGTTGTCATACGAATTGTTTCTTCCTCCAGAATTTGTTGGCTCCTAGCGCAGCAAACCCAAAGGAAATCAGATTTCACAGAACGACTTTATCAGCCGGAACGAACGGAAGCTGTTACCTTACAGATAAAAACGATGGCGTGTTATATTTTTAGCTGAAAACGAACGAAAATATCTTTCACCTTGATGTTGTCATAATCCACCAAAACTGTTTTCAAGAACCATAAAGAGAGGTTCTCGAAGAGTAGTTTCCTAATTGGATATATTTAACAAGGCGACCACCCCAGTACGTGTGTATGTGATGTGTGTGTTTGTGTGTGTGGGTGTGTGTAAGCATTTGTATGTGTGTGTGGGCGTGTCAACTGAAAGTTATGGCGCGAGGCAGCGGACAGTCGCAGTCACAAGTGATTGATATTATTTTATTAATCGATTTTGTTGCGTCATTTATCATAAGTTGATAGGTTTTTTGTTTGTAATGTTATGTTTGATCACGATATAAATAAAGGGTGGATTGTTAATTGAAGGAAATTGATTGATGTTGTACATTTTATGGTATTTTTTTTTTGGTTTGATTGGGTATCGTATTTCTGATTTACATGCGTGCGGAAGTATGATAATTATATCACTTCACATTTTGGAAAAGCTTACTAAAATACTTCAGTTTATTTTACTTTTCAGAACTTCTAAAATCTGAAACCCTCCTTTTAATTGTTGAGGCCTTAATTAATTCTAAAAATCTCCTACGTAATAACTAAATCGGGAATTACATTGGATGCACAAGTGAACGACGCCTGAGTTCTACATGGCGTATCGTTGGTCTTATGTAGCTCTACAAGTCTAGTTGCCATATAAAGTTGGCCCGATGTAGTTCTACCTTAATTCTACGCCAAAGAAGCTATTACAGGCATATACCAATACCTCTGTCGACGCCTGTACACCAAGTTGGTCGCTGCATCTATGGAAATGTTTTTATGGTGTCAGAAAATAAATATCCCATCGAGCACCGTCCCGTGCGCCGCGTAGTTACCAAACAGGCTGATAGCTTTATGTCCTCCGGTATGGGCCGGTAAATCATGGAGTACGCATGGGGTTATAGTTATGATGTTTTAACACGTTACCGGACACAAGATAAGAAGGGTTTCGAAGTTTTAACGTCTCCATACAAAGAGCACATCATCTGGATTCATCTTCGTGCAAATACTGCATCTGAAGAAATCACTAATTTCAGCAGTGGGTAATACCTCTATACTACCTAAGTAAGTCATCAGTATCAGTTTTTTTTAGATAGGGTATCATCAACCACTTCTTCCGCTCTAGCGTGGAGTGACAGACGCACCCATTTGTGTCAGATTTGACTGACTAAAACCCACCTATGTCCTTCAGTTACGCTTCACGACAATTCAAGCATAGACAACTTAACATGAAACTACCGAACACGGCGCAGTCAGTTATCAATTAAGTAATGAACTGGAATAGCTGGCCAAAAGTCATTTTGGTGCATTTAGTTTTATACTTGGATCTTGATTTACCGTTTCAAGCTCATAGCTAGTTGGAGTGGGTGGCCTAAATACCCAAGCCTCCACGAATGACGTTTCAAAAATGTACCCACCCGAACTATGGGCATTCATTAGTTATTTTCTAACCCTCGCCGTTTTACTAATATCATCATGTACCTACTATTAACCCTTATCTCGAGTAGGGACTAACACTCCAGAAGAAACCTTCACAACAAAATTCTTCTGCATCAAGGAACTCGGCGAGAGTTTCTTCAATATAGAAATATTTCCATACCTTCCAAGAATTTGAAGAAACTTCGCTTGTTTCGACTCAATCGTATTTTAAGCAGTGGACTTCTAAATATCCTGTTATATAAGGTACGCAGCTTCAAGTATTCCCGTTTTGGCACCCAGATTTTCGGCACCAAAATTTTCGGCATCAGTAGAACAAAACAAAATGTTTTTATTTTACATAGTCCTACAAGCGCGATCAAATCAGAAATGAAGATATCCACAAGTGAACTAAGGTTACCGACATAGCCCGAAGAATCGCCAAACTTAAGTGGCAGTGGGCAGGGCACATTGCTCGAAGAACAGATGGTCGATGGGAACGGAAGGTTCTAGAGTGGCGGCCATGTACCGGAAGATGATGATGATGAGTCCTACATGGGTACTTAAAAAAGTCGAAATTAGTGTATAGCTATTTTAGATTGGGATTTTGTATTGGCTTCTACCATCCAAAATACCTATTGGTGCCGAATCGGGAATAACTTAGGTGCCGAAACGAGAATATTTCCAGAGCTTAAGAGTTCAACTAATATTCATTATTATTATTATTCGACGAAATAAGCGAACTTATTGAATTTGTAATTTGAGTTTGCCCCCGTCGCCTCGGGAGGGCCGCAGGGTTTTCACTCTAAAGAGGGACGCGCTAACGTTGTTTGAGAGGGTTGGTTCTGGTCAGGCGAAAAAATACGTGCCTCACATATTTGA
The DNA here is from genome assembly GCA_030763345.1 of Mythimna separata. Lineage (NCBI taxonomy): Eukaryota > Metazoa > Arthropoda > Insecta > Lepidoptera > Noctuidae > Mythimna > Mythimna separata. Next base: position 20,517,111 of record CM061187.1, on the reverse strand, counting down.
ATAACGCAGTGTTTTGGTTATCTAGCTCTGCTTTTACATATTTGATAGAACAGTTCCCTGGAGGACTGATAAACAACTGATCTTTTGTGGAAGTGAAGGAAACGTAGGAGAGGTAAGGATGTATTTGAGAAATGGTGTTCGAATGTTGCCAAACTATAATATAAGTAGATACCTATCTATATATGTATTTGTAAACAAGCCCTAAGATTGCGTCATTTCCCGTAAATAAATTGTTTTTCTATCTTTCTTATTTTAAGAATATTAATAAAGCAATTTGTCTCTGCATCAACCAAAGGTTAACTGGTAGATAATGCCTCAATGCATTAAGTCCGCCTCTATATTCTTGTGTGCATGAAGAGTTAAATAAATAAAAAAAGCACAAAGCAGCAGGCAGCAGAATAGGCTCATTTTCATGTTTGAAATCATCCAATGCCTTTCCCGACTCTGGGCGGAGCGGGAAGGCGTGTCCGAATTTTATTGATTAAAGCCTAGTGTTCCTTCTTCGCCTTCGTTCCAGGGCCCAGGGGTCCATTTCCACATTAACAATTTTTATTTTATTTTTTAGCTGGGGAATCATTAATTCATGAATGAAGAAGGCTTCACATTAGGTAACTATTCATTTTTCATTTTAACCTGGGAAACTTTAAAATTAAGAGTAAATAGGTTACTTCTACATGAGCGCGTTCCAACGTCGACCCCATCGTCGTTTTCTATCAGGTAAGATAGCGGTCAAGCGCAAGCCCATCAAAGATTTAAAAAATAAATACCCGTAAGCCCACTAGGCTTCGACCCTAGTTAAATAGGTTGTGTCCCTCCATGACAACCCTATGAAGAAAATACCAAAAAAACCGGGCAAGTGCAAGTCGGACTCGCGCACTGAGGGTTCCGTACCAACTTACCTATGAAAACAGTTCAATTCTCGAATCGAGTCTTGAAGATTTCAATTTTTTTTCTTGTGACGTAACTAAAAATTTTCAGTTTTCAGACTTTTTCCTATATTTGTTCTATAATACCTTGCTTCGTGCCAAATTTTAAGATTTTAGGTCAACGGGAAGTATGCATCTTGATTCCTTTGACAGTGTCGAAATGTACGTTTTTTGTCCACAGCACAACTTCTTACATTTTTTTAAGAAACAAACGCGTTTACACGTAATTGTTTATTTTTATTACTGTTCATATTTCTAACGACACTAGAGGACCTGTCGACGCTCGCTAACTTTGCAGATATTTTTCAGGAAGATTGTTCAGTTGTTGTTGTTGTAAAGTTTATACACCTGAGTTGTTGATACTCCGGGGGTTTCTGTGGCGATACTTTGTGTATCTTGGTGTAGGCGTGAGAGAACTGTCGTGTTTATAAATAAATTGAAAGTTAACAGCTGAGGCGTATCAAATGGAAAGTTTTCTGGTACGCTTAAAGTGATCTGTATAGGGAAAGACAAGCGGTCGGTCGGGAGCAAGAGGCAATGGAAAGCAGCTACCTTCTGCTAAGCAGTAATGGTAGCCAAAGAGATGGAGGGAACAGCACAACTGTGAGGGATCTGAAATCCACACGCCCCAGGCGTCACCACAGGATAGACGACCTAGGCGTCGGTATAGTCGCAAGGCGAAGAGCAGAGGGTAGCTCACCGTCCAGTAGGCCGATAAGCACCGAGCCCGAGTCGTCGATAGCGCTTAGGGTTCCACGCATGCCTCATAGAAATGTTGCAAAACCATAGAGACCCAGCAGGGCTGATGACCGCTAGGGCTACGGGAGTATTTGAAAGAGATACCGTGGTCCTAGAGCCTAAAAAGCAACTGAAGGACTCTGGTGGGTTTTAATCAAGTAAAGTCTGACAGCTTTCACTCCACCCAAAGCGGTAGATGATTTTCCACCAAAAAAAAAAACAGAGAAAGATGAAGAGTTATGGCAGTTTCTACACTTTGAACTAGCATTAAATAAGTTTGTGTTAATCCTTTTTGATGTGATTTGGTCAGCAGTAAGCGACTATAAAAAACCCCCCCATTTTAAACCAACTTTTAAACTAAACATCGACGAGAAGCAAAATGAGGAACTCGTGGCTAGATGAAGGTTAAGCAACGCTTGCCAAGGTTGGTCTGTGAATGGGTGACCATCTTAACATAACGAGTTTCCTCCGTGCGTGAAGCCGTTAAGCCGTAGGTCCCGGCTGTCATTTATAGATCTTTGGCAGTCGTTACGGATAGTCAGAAGCCAGTAAATCTGACTCCAGTCTTGCCATGAAGTACCGTGTAACCCCAGTTAATGGTTTGTGGAGGTCTGGTAGACAGCCGCTCTTCCTAAAATACTGTTAAAAAAATTGTTAAATAAATAAATAAATGATGGACTGGTAGCAAAATAAGTCTAGATCCGGCCTATAGAAGAGAACAATATCCATCGATAAATCCCTTCAATTCTCTACACACATAACAAACAAATAAATTACGAATGTGTAATTGAATACATTAAGAAAAACATTATAATACAACACAACACATAACACACACAGAGAGACAGTAAGTAAATAAACCGGCGAGAAACATCCGTTGCTAAGTCCTAAAATAACAACAAAACAATGTACTGTTGTACGTACGCTTGTGTACATAACGTAATGTACTCCACACGCGTACATAGATGGTGTCTTCTCGAGTCGCGGATTCGTATGAGTAATGTTATGTTTACTTACAAGTAAGCCGTATTTATTACTGTTATCATTACGTATGTTCTAGAATCTTAGATTGTATATAAATAGTACTTAAGTATATGCTAACATCCGTAAGTCATATGTTTATGAAGTTTAGGTTCTGACAAGAATCGTGGAATTATTTGGAGATATACCAAAGGGCATCTGAACAGCAGTGGTGGCCCAGTGGTAACTGCCCCGACTAACAAGTCGTAGGTCGCGGGTTCAACCCCAGTCAGGCGCATTACTTTGTGTAATTTATTTCATTGCCGCTGCTCTCAAAACGGTGAAGGAAAACATCGTGAGGAAACCGGCATGTCTAAGAACCAAAATTTCGAAGACATGTGACATCTACCAATCCGCACTGGGCCCGCGTGGTGGATTATTGCCTAATCCCTCTCCTAGAGAGGAGGCCCGAGACCCAACAGTGGGAACATTACAAGACCGATAATGCTAATGCTAATGAAACATCATAGTAACAGCGACGCAATATAAAGACATCGTTGAAAGATTGTCGAAGAAACAAAATAAAATGAAGCGGCTTTCACACTGAAGTAGATATTCCATAAAAACATTACCATGCGTGAAAATGTGTGTACTCGTAGCAATAACAAATGTTGCCAGTTTCTTGCCATTGTCCTTGTACTAGAACTGGGCTAAGCTACTGAACTACACAAACAACACCAGTTGAGAAAGCTTTTATTTCAGCTGAACAATACTCGGCTTATGAATACATAAGAAGCAGCTATATTACGTTATCTTCCCACTCATATTACATTATCCTGCGTCTCATACCACAAGTACTTACGAAAAGCTTTTTAGGGTTCCGCGCTCAAAGGGTAAAACGGGACACTATTACTAGGACTCTTCTGTCCGTCCGTCTGTCCGTCCGCATGTCACCAGGCTCTTTCTCATGTATCACGATAGTTACGACATCGACAGTCAAAATCACAGAAAACACAAAAAAAAAACAGATCAAAATAAATATTTAAGGACTAAAACAACATGCTTTTTGTATGGGGTTCCCATACAAAAAAAAATTGCCGTTTTTTGCCACGGACTGTACGGTGACCCTTCAAACGCGAATCCGACTCGCACTTGCCCCATTTTTTATTCCATCATTATTTCTTTCTTTCCTTAACGAACATGACTTTGTACGTAATACATATTACATCTTATTTCGACGGTAGATATATTAATTTCTCGGAGAAATGTTTGTCTACCCTCCGTTTGTTATGATGGGATGTTTATGTCATAAATAAGGGGTGAAGAGGGTGCGGATATGAGGGTATGGTGAACTGGAAATACGTGGGTCTGCCTGGATATTTACAAGGGTTTTCAATTGAGTGTTTTAATAGTCAACTCGTAGCACTTTGGTATTTCAGTGTTGTCTGTTTTCTCTGTGATAAGAAGCAAATGCTGATGATCTGTTTGAGATAAAATAAAAGGCTTCCATAGTCAATTGTGTGTCATTTGATAAAAAATAGTATAAGTATGCGAAAATATTGGTATATAAGTCTGAAAAACATTTTATTTACAGGAAATGACCGCGATCATAAGATTAGTTTACAATTGTATATTTTTTTTTTAAGACATAGTAGGGTGGTGATTTAATTTTATAAGGTTACAGCCCATCCTAAGATTGTCTGGTAGATGGGTATCGCTGTCAGCGATAAGACCACCATCGTACCCAGAGATATGCTCCTCTTACTATACTTTAAATTGTCACTTACGGGATATCTTCCGTGATTTTTCATTATTTTGAGTTCCCGTTCCCGTAAGTGACAATTTAAATTGTGAAACAAACCGTAATAGCCTAAAACAGTCTTTCTATACTTGTCCCATATTATATCGGGTTAGCGCAACACGTTTTTTTTTTCATCCATTAAGTTTATTTAATGGTATTGTTACTATTTTGGTATTCAATAAAGATTATTCTATTCAATAATAATTAGTATTTATAATATGTTTTATAATTTATCGCTTGTCGTTGGCTGATGCAATATTATTACAATTTAACGTCATGATTTCATCAGTGTACCTACACACATATCTCTGAGATCACAGTAGTTAGTTTAAATTATAAAACCTTTTATAATAGTTATTAATGATGAAAAAAACTATTGTGTGTTACTGACGCATGACGGGGCTAAAAAGTACCGTCAGAAATAACCAAACACACTACAACAACAAAATTCAATACTAAGTGTTCATCATCATCATCATTCACAGCCCTCTGCTGTACATAGGCCTCTGTGTTCTTATACTAATCTTATCAGGTCTGTGTCAGTTTCATCCAGGTCTACGAACTGCAGTGGCCAACCTGAAAATTTTTGAACCAACTGCGGGCTCAAGTTGGCCGCTGCAAAGATAATCTGGCCTAATGGGGTTTCCTCGACCCATCACAAGTACCGTGCCAGTGTGGAGCCCCCTCACAGGATATGCGTCATCTACTCTCCTGCCCAGCATGCCCAACAACCTGCACCTTCAACGACCTATGCGAGGCCAACAACAGAGCTGTCCAGGTGGCTAGATATTGTTCGGATAAAATTTGAGTCGAATCGACACGAAAAGAAGAAGATCCAGGTTTACCCACACTGATAGCAATGGCATCTATCCATCTCACCACCGGACCAACTAGGTGTTATTGAAACACAATGTATAAAACGTTGTATTAATTAAATCTTACTTTATTAACTAGGTACTTAACATCTCTGGCGTCTGACTCCGGTTCAAGCAATGGCCCGGAGCGAGAGGGAATGGGAGCAGGTCACCTCGTTCTGCGAAAAACTAAATTTAATGCGAACAATAGAGGTGACTCCTACCACGGAATAGAAAATGCTGCAACTGTGAAGAAACGAACATCCTCATTATTCCTCATGCCCCAGCCGACGAAGGAGATACCCTGAGGGGCATCGGAAGTCACAGGGCCACTGTAAATGCGGACTTAATGACGACGAGCAATATATAGCACACCTGCTAGTCATCCGGTAAGGATCCATTGTGTTCCTACCACACCTTAAAGAGTTGTCAGCAAAACTGAAGGGGCCTGGTAGGACCGATGGCTGCCACGTTGTCTCTAAAGCCCCTGAAGGACACAGGTGACTTAAGTCAGTAGAAATCTGATAGGTCGTTCCATCCTAGAGCGGGAGAAGACGAGATAGATTTAATGGTTTCCAACCTCATTTCAACTCGAAATCGGTGAAAATATTTTAAATGTATTCGGCACAGGCCCTACATTTTACACAATCCCTTTTATTCAGTGAAACCAAATTCAATTAAATGAAACTGTAGCTATTCCTCAATCACTGCCGAAGCCGGCCTGGCAACAAGGTCGCTTTTGAGAGCGGCTCCGGTGTTCCACGTCACCGGCGTGTTGACACGTATAGCATTATGTGGCTAGAAAAGGGACAAGCTTATTATCAAATCAATAAACGTGATTATATCGACAATACCACTTAAACTAGTAGGTACAGAAGTGTCAGTTTGCACAGAACTAAAAATACCTGAATGGTTACATACTCGTACGAGTACATCTCATTATACGAGTACAAATACGTTCGTAAGTTCTGGAGTGGCGACCACGTACCGAAAGACGCAGCGTTGGAAAGCCAAGGTGAACCGATGACCTGGCGAGGGTCACGGGAATCGTCGTCACAGGACCGGTCGTTGTTGCGACGCCTTGGGGAGACCTATGTTCAGCAGTGGACGTGTTTCGGGCTGAGATAATGATGATACAAATACTTACATACCATTTTCACGACACAATGACAGGACTTATAATCTCCTTTTCATTTAAAGCCTTTGTCCATCATCACACTTAGTGCCTTGAAATATATCTACTGCAATTTAAAGATTTAGGCTGAAAGTGAGCTATTTTGTCAAGTAAGCCAGCCTCTCAAACGATGGTGAGCTTTCAAATATCTTCATCTGCGTCTTTTCTTTTTTTGTGGGAATACATTAGTTCTTCTGCTTTTGGTGTAGCGAGCGAAAGTGACAAACTTTTACCGGCCAAAGTCCACCTGTGCTCCTGTAATTACCCTTTACGTTTCAGCGCCGCAGTGACTTTTTCGAACGATCTTATAGCCCTGAGAACACATGCCTTTGACAGGGCTACAAAATTATAAAGATATCTTCTTGAAGATGAATAGTAGGTCGATGCCTACATGGTGACCTTATGCTCAGGGAATCAAAGGTAAAGGTTAACTTCTACCGTCAATCATGGAATAAAAGTAACACACACATATAACACACGAGCTTTGCCAGCAAGCTTTCCACATCGTGCACCTTCTGACTCTTACCTCCATGGAGCAACTCTCGCTGCGCTCGCGCTCACTGCGAGAGGCCCGGGGCGACGAGCGGGCGCGAGGGGACACGAGCGGGCGCGAGGGGGGCAGTTGGGCAATACATCAGTGCTACCTTTCTAATGACTGGCGCCGGCGCCGCGAAGAAAGCGCCGAGACAGAGCGACACGTAAATTGTGCGTTTCGATATAATATTGTGGTTTAATTAGGTTTCGAATGTGATGGGATTTTCACTTGATTTGGTAAAGTAGAAGGGGACCTTGGTGAAGGGCTTTAAATGGGTCAAACAAAGGTCAATCATGAAAGGTAACGTTTGCAGAAGACATTCAAAATACGAGTTCTCGCTAATTACTATTTTCATATTAAATATTCTCTGTCTGGAAAGCTAGGCAGCGGCAGCCTCCTTTCCTATGAGATAAATAGAAAAGACCAAAAGCTTTGTACTGAGCTTATTGTCACCAGTGCAAGTACAGCAAGCGGGGTCCAGGTTGCCTGCTGTGCAGCCCATCCTGCACAAATACCTGCACTTTTCAGGATTAGTAGAGTTTACCCAGGTTGCCAAATACTGGATAGAAAAATAAATACTTTGGGTTCATCGACATGAAAAGAAGAAATATACGATTCGAGTAACTAGATTGGTTTTCTAAAAGTTTATGTATAATTTTATTGACTCTTCTTATGTTTCTGATAAAGCATGTTCAAAGCTACCCAAAATGTTCTTTCTTTAATAATATTTGTAAGGTCGTTGAGCTCCTTAGTAGTCCGGAGTTAAGCTATACGAATACTGATAAAAGATCCTTGCATTGAGTGGACAGGTCCACTCAAATCTGTGCGATTCTTTCCTCAAAAGAACCTCTCAGGCACTAATCTGTAAAATTTGATCATTAGCTGTATGGACTTTAACAGATACTACGACCTGTGAGTAGGTATATTTCAGTGTTTCTTTGTAGGTTAGTTAACTAGGATATCCGCTTCATTTAGGTTAAGTTGACGAAAATTATTACGTGTAAAAGTATTTTTAAAATCTATTTGCAAAATAAATATAATTAAGACCACATAACATGGTCAGAGACAATCAATATAAAGGGCTTTCAATATGTTTAAATTTTAAACTAAAAAAGGTATGTTTAAAAACAAACTGTCCAAGTGTGCGTCCGACCATGCACAGAGTAGGGTTCTGCGGTTGCCCTCCCCGAAAACATGAAAATGACATTCATGGCAAAAATAAATAGGGTACAGGAACAAACTTAATTATGTTGCTGAAAAATGAAAACATCTCTCGTACATATACGTCACGATCAATTCTCCGACTGAAAATACAACTTTGTAATCGCAAAGAAATATTTTTTTAATGAAGATTGCAAAGTAACATTTTTAGGACTATCTTTTATTTGACAAATGAGACCTTACTCCCTTGCTAGGTAAAAAATACGCTTTGAGTCTCTTGCCAGTTTTCGCAACGCTTTCAATACGTTTCAAATCGTAGATCTCTATGAAGAAAAACGTGCAAGAAACTCACGGACACCCTTTTAATTTAAATCAGTAAATAGAAAATTGTGGTTACATAATTTATATTGAAATGGTGCATATATGTGAGACTGAATTACAGCTAAAGCTAGAATCACTCGACATGCTGCATCGAAGCAAAACAAAATGCAATAAGAACATACAAGCCTCCATTAACTATTCCAGCTCTCAAAATTGACTGACAAAAAACATAGCTAACAACGTTCATACCCCGAGGGGCCTGCTATACAGCATACAGTTAAAAATAAAAACAACTATAGGTACAAACAATAAAAACCTGGAGAAGTCATTGGATGATTTCCCTCATAAAATAGCCCATGCTAGGTATATGCGTAAAATCTCTCGCTGTAAAACCAAAATAAAATGCAACTCGAACATACAAGTCCCCCTAACTATTCCAACTCTCAAATTGTCTAACAAAAAACATAACTAACAACACTCATACCCCGAGGGGCCTGCTATACAGCATACAGTTAAACAGCCAGCTCATTGTGTAGAAACCTCCTCTGGCACTCTCGGTGACCTTTCCTCGCTGCAGGTACAGTTAGAGGCCCTCGGGCTGTGCCCTCTAGATCTGTGATTAGCAACCGGTACCAGCCACGTACCTCAGGCACAGGCTCGCTAGATCTTTGTAGGTTTTGTCTCGAAGACTAGGTTTGAGTGGGACTGGTTTTGTTTCAGTGACACCTGAAGTTTTTTTAGGTTTTAGGATAGTCATAAAGCAATAAAAACACTCTTTTACAATATTATAAACTAGTGCTTGACTGCGATTCCAGCTGATGGTAAGCACTGATGCAATCGGTATGTGCAAAAAATAATCTTGAAGCACTGAAATAAAGTTCTGTGTCAAAATTTGAAATAAGTTGTGCAGAAAATCTTTTGATTTTAATTCAAATGCAAATAAAAAAGACTTTTGATGACTACTTTTGAACACCTTTTCCCAACTGTGTTGGGGTAGACTTCTAGTATAGTCTATATAAAATCTTGTATTACAATATTTGCTATCGAACTCCTCTGAAACGGCTTCACCAATTTTTATAATATTTATTTTGAATATTTAATAGTTCTAAGAATAGCACGCCCTACCCCAACCTCCTGTTTTTTCTTTGATAGTTTATACGGCAGAACAACTCATTAGAGAGTACAATAATGAAGAGTAAAGAAGACAGGGCACCGCACTTTTCCAAACTAGGTAGTGTAAAATACAGTGCAGTACAAGCATAAAAGCTGTATATAGAGAGTGCCCGAGTGTGTGTAAAAATATCTAGAGAAAAATGTGTAAAAACTTTTTAATCACGTGAGAGCGGTTGCCCATAAAACAAATATTTTCAGTTTTAATAGTAATATCTATAATCTTAACGCAGACATTCGGCATAAAATAGGGTCAACTATGTTTTTTATTAAATTCCAGACAAACATTGATATGACGTAAATATCGTCTCGATTACAAAAACACAGGACAAAAGTTTATCAGTAATACTTGAATTATGATAGTACATTATATACAAACACTATACATACACGCCGCATCTGTTTTTCGCTTATATACTCGTATGTACTTACTGACTGTGAGTCAATTCTGATTGCCATAACATGCCATAGTTAATGAGATAAATCAATGAGTACATTAGATATGTTAATAGGTACATGATTTTGCACTTTATATACATTTGCAAGAAAACATTCTTGACAAAAGAATCAGGCTTCATCATCATCGGCCTAGCCTTTTCCCAACTATATTGGGGTCAGCTTCCAGTCAAGCCGGATTTAGCTGAATACCAGTATTATACGAGGTGCGGCTGCCTACCAGACCTCCACAACCCATTAACTGGGGTAACACGGTACTTCATGCCAAGACTGGAGTCAGATTTATTGGCTTCTGACTATCCGTAACGACTGCCAAAGATCTACAAATGACATCCGGGACCTACTGCTTAACGTGCTATCTGAGGCACGGATGAAACTCGGTATGTTAAGATGGTCACCCATCCACAGAACAACCTTGGCAAGCGTTGTTTAACCTTAAAAATCGACCTGTGCGGCTGTTATTATCTAGCCACGAGCTCCTCCTTATATACGAAAACATTCTTATAAAAAAAGTAGGCTTAAAGCTATATAAACACGAGCAAACCATGACATGTCCACAAAAAAATCCAAGGCCTTTATTTTAGCGTTTATTCCGGTCGCGCATATATGCCTATACCATTTCCCCGAAGCGTCAATGGATTTGACCGGAATTAAATGCCTGAGGCTAGTGACAAGAGGAGGCCTTTGGACCTTTCAGGATTGGGTCAAGGGAAGCAACCCTCTTAATAGGTTTGATCAATTCAGTGGTGACCCATTTTGGAATATTATCTTTGTTTTATAAATAAGGAGTCGATCTTAAAAGTCAAGGGATATTTTTTTTATTGATCTAGTGCTTGACTGTGATCCCGCTTGATGGTATATAGTGTGTGTCTGTGTGTAGTGATAAAATTAAATCGGATGTTTAATTCATGAATCCCCGACCGGTCTCATAGGACCGCGCTGTTATTGTCTTACTATTGTGTCTCGTTTCGCGGGTATTGATAATCAATAAAATGATGGAAGATGACGCAAGCTATTAGTTACCTACGTTTATTTTTTCGTAAATATAGCCAGAAGCTCTGCCTACCCCATGTACACACAAAAAAATGTATCCTCCCGAATGCTCAGCTAATTGTATTTGTTCCGGTCTGCGCCGAGCGAGCGACTTCCGAGCAAGCAGCTTTCCCAACAAATGGAATAAATGTTTGAACGCCTGATAAAATTGTTATAGCAAAAACGTATTTATGCAATTCGATGATAACATGTTTTTCGCTCACATTTGCCGATGTTTGTTGAGGATGATAGGGAAACGTTTACGGGATATTAACAAGCATTACCATAGTACGTTATGGCGTAAATATTTGTGTTTTTTCGTGTAGTCTTTGTATTTTAGTTTTAAGATGAATAGGTAGGTAGTGTTGAGAAGATAGGTACAACAATGTTAGTCTACAGATTATGTTTTCTACTTTTGTTCGTAAGACCTTTGCAAGCAAACCTTATTTAATCTATCACATACCCGCGAAACGAGACACAATAGTAAAACAATAACAGCGCGGTCTCATACGACCGGTCGGGGATTCAAACATCAAAATAAAAAAATAACTAAATTTCATCATAAACTAACATAAAAGCCAAAACTGAGATCTAAGAAAAACACAGTATCACAATTTCGTAAACGAGAATCTCATTGAAGGAATCTACATATTTTCCACTTCTCTCGGAAAACATCTAAGCCTACATAAACTCCTTAAAAAACAGGTATAATGTTATGTCATAAATAAATTGGTTTCTAAAGAAAAATACCTTCTTATATCTGCCGAAAAATATCTTCCATCCGAGGCAAAAACAACAAACAAATGATAAATAGCGGAAAGTTTTTCCAGGAGAGAGTATAATCGCTACACTTTTCTTACAAAACATTTCTGAGTAATTCATACTTTGGCTCTTCAGCGTGGGATGAAACGACTTCCATTATTATTAAGAACATAGCTACTTACCTACTTACTTTGTACTTTGACAGGATTTTTGTCAAGATTGGTAGGCATAACAAAAATAATAGATATTATATAGTACGGCCGTTATAAGTTGGCGAGTCTGAAGTTAGGCTCTGCGAATTTTGGCGCTTGAAATATCGTACAAAAATAAAGGTTTTAAAAAAATAAATGCCAATTACTGTTTTTAACAGTAATAAGAACTGCAAATTTTTAGTTTGCGACTTGCTCCGTATTCTGCGCTATATTTACGCTACTAAGTTTTAATTGGTACCTACAAATAAATACTTAAAGAGCTTATTAGAAAAGGTCTTGTTATAATACAGCTTTATTTGTAAAACACTGGCAACCTCTCAGGACTTAAGTATCAAAAATAATGTTCATAGACAGCAAAGTTATTGGCGTTTGTTTATGTCTAAAAATGTCTACTCAATTTATGAAAATATAGGGTTTTCATAATTCTATAACCTACCTATGACTGGCGATCAAAATGATGGATTCAATTTTGAGTTTACCAAATTTTGGAACTTTGTTTTTTTTTTACTGTTGACTACACAAATATGATCAGTAACAAGTAGGGATAGAACCCCATTTTTTTGTAGCACTTATTATATAAAAATACGTGGTGTATACAATATCAATAACTTGGCAGATTTTATGTTAAATCCAAGGTCTTCTCATGGTCTCTATTCAATGAGGTACTAGGTCAGGAATAAATGTAAATAGATATGACCCTACACTTAGTATAATGAAGCGAAGGATTTTGGACAGAATGACGCAATGACTGGCGTCGCGAAATCTTCTTTACGTACTACGTATGTCTATAGGGGATTAACAAGGCCGATGCCCGCTAGGGTCACCGGGAATTGAAAGAAAATGCGTGGTCCCAGAAAGCTAAGTGTAACTGAACTAAAACAAAACCAATGTGGTTTGATCTAAGTCATTAAAAAAATGACTCGCTCCACCATGAAGTGGGATAAATTATCGGATGATTTTTAACTTTAAAAAATAGCTTTCCACGGAGAGTTACTTCTTGTAATTCTTCAGAGTTACTTCTTGTAACTCTCCGTGTCCGTCAGATTGTTCGCAAATATTACATTATCAAGACAGTTATTATGGCGACACTTGGCTAAGACCTATGCCCAGCAGGGGACGTCTTCCGACTGAAAATAGGAAAATTTATACTTGATTATACCTTATTATTGTGACCTAGATATTGGCAAGAATTTTCCGAGAACATCAGTCTATTATTAAGTACGTCATGATATTAAATTCCGACTTGTTTTTCTGGGATAAGTCAGGAAAAATACAGGTTATATTACCTGTACAACAATTTAGGTCGCCTCTTATTTGTAAGTGAAAGCCTTGGACTCCTAAATCTCAGGTAATTGTCAATTTGATTTTGACCGTCAGTGAAAAAAAAAAAGATTTTTTTTTTTATTATATAAACTAGTGCTTGACTGCGATTCCACCTGGTAAGCAGTAAAGCAATCGTTGATAATGAAGCCTACTAGTTTATTTAGTTCATGAATCCCCGACCGGTCGCATGAGACCGCGCTGTTATTGTTTTACTATTGTGTCTCGTTTCGCGGGTATGTGATATGTTAAGAATCCTATTGGCTATTACTGCTATTAGTGTCAGTCCTTCGATGTACACGGTATACCTAACCGAAGAGGCGAAACGCTTAGTCCGAACCAAAGAGATATTATCAACGTAAGGGTGCACCTGGGGTGGACACTCGCCGTACTTCGGGTTGCCCGATGGTAGAAAAGTGAACCAATTTATGTAATTCTCGCGCACACTAATATCTGATTTTAAGACTACATAAGTTAAAGATAAGTAATAATGCACAGACAAAACTATTGGGACTAGGAGCGTAAAATTTTGCAGGTTTCCTTTTATAACTTAGGCGAGCACTAAAAAAGGACAGTCCAAAATTCCTATTCTAAATCGATGAAACGTTTGTCCAAAATTTGTACAAAGAAACCTACTTTCACGGGGGCAAAGCCGCTAGCACAAGCTAGTGCCTTATAAAACCGTTGCTAAATAAGTTAAAGTGACACTTTACCAAACTTAATAAAACCAAGTGTAACAAACTTGGGTAATGTAATCTATCCTAGGAGTATGGTCGTAAAAACTAAGCACCTACATAATTGCACACACCCGTCGGGGACTGCGGATAGTTTCGCTATGGAAAACCGTAAAATTACACACGTCTTGTCGTAATTAAGTGATTAGTTAGAGTATCTAGCCGGTACCGACCGGTAGGCACAGCTCTAACAACTCTCTTTTTCTAGGAAAACTGCTGGTAAACTCGCCTTGAGCCGCGGGTTTGCTCCAGACTTTTAAACTTGGGTGCCGTTACGCAGATTGATTTTCTTAGAATTAGGGCTTAGCTTTCGCAGAGCTTTTATAGGCTGGTGACCTATTTAGTCCCGTTATTAGTTCTTAGATAAATATTTATTTTAGAGCTAGTACCAGGGGTCGTCGGCCACATCATCGCTTAGCATCAGGTGACATAGAGGCCAGACGTAGTTTTTTCATAATAAAAAAATTTAAAGAAATCAACCAAACAATTTAAAGGTTATTTTTTTTTTCTTAGCGTGTCTGCCATGGAGGAGCTTAGCAAAGGCCTCCTTTCATCTTTCACGAGCCCACTCTTCCTCCTTCCAGTTCTGGCGAAATCACACATGTTCTTATCCATGGTCTGCATCAACCCTGCCTCATTGTCTCAGGGCACCAATTCTATGTTACTTTGGCCCATAGTTTATCGAGCACGTGGTGGCTAACATGTCCTCCCTAGTCCCATTTATTTAAGTTCGGCAGCCTTTTAAGTCACACCAGCTATCCTAGTCTTGGAGCGAACTCGATCCGTTAATTTTACATGATCATAAAATCTATACAAAATGAGTTCCCTTCCCTTGGTCACGCTGTCACACCATAACTTGAGAACTCTTTTATCGATTACATTCTTCTTTTTTGAAGTTTTCTAAAACTTTATAAAAGTTTGTTAGGAAAAGATAAAAAAGAAAATTAAAAAAAGAATAGGATAAAACCTTATTGCTTTTGACAGTTCTCGTGTTAGCTAAAACAGGACTAACGTTTGCCGGGTCAGCTATTAAATCAGGTATAAAGTTAGGGACTGTGTTTAGCTGAAATTGATCTTAAGTAAATATTATCTAGCATTTAACAAACACACAGACACACAAATCATTTCTACAAGGCACGATACATTTCTAAACTGTAACCGTGTTTCACTAAGCGATCATTAGTGGTTAGCACGAAATATAAATTATTGATCTCCAGCCCGTATTGACCACGTTTAGTGTCGGCGCCAAATAAGCGGCTACGTGAAACGGAACGTGAGTAGGAATGCTATCAGTGGTCTGTGTGAGACTCGTGCTTCTGTGACTGATAAGGAAAGAGCTATTCCTTTAACAGCCGAACCCAATAACCTATCTTTCACATACTGGAGATAGAAAAACAAATGAAACAACAGAAAACATGTAAAAATTTTGTATTGTATCATTTGTTTTACTAGCTCCAGTATACCAAAACTGGAGATAGATAGGTTATTGGGTTCGGTCGTTAACTGACAAAAAGATGTTCACTAGAGTTGTCAAAAAATAATAGCCCCGTTCCTACATTTGAAGAAATTGCAAGGGCAAAAAGAATACTTACTCGCAATATATTCCATCACAATTATGTTTTAACACTAATTTAATGATCATCACTCAGAAGCCAGTAAATCTGACTCCAGTCTTGCCATGAAGTACCGTGTTACCCCAGTTAATGGATTGTGGAGGTCTGCTACGCAGCCGCTCTTCGTAAAATTCAGCTAAATCCGGCTTGACTGGAAGCCGACTCCAATGTAGTTGGGAAAAGGCTAAGCAAATGAGAAACTGCAGGCATGGGAAAAATATTTTTTTGAAAATAATTAATTCTTGAAGTGTCGTCTTTCATGGTTATAGCACTCTATAAATCTATCTCTGATATTCATGAAATCATGGCACTGAATCTTAATCTGTTTTCACTACATGTGGTGCAGGATTTATATGAATGAGACACTAATATTCTTTGCAACCCCTAAAAAATTTATAAACCCTTTCCTATTTCCTTTCTAATATTTTAGTTCGTCCAATGCATTTAATAACGCAAACAGTCGTTAATATCTACCCGCAATAAAAAGCAACGTCTCCCAAACATAACACATATCTGGGGCTGACAACACCGTCTTTATGACAACAACTCCGTCAGAATATGACAATAATGTGCAGAGGGCGCCACTGAGCGATGCTCAACACATTACATGTACCGGGGTAATGTCTGATTGTGGGGCTTGGATTCATGAAACTTGGAATGGAAGTTGGACTAGCAATAATTACTATTTAATTGGATAATTGTATATGTAGTAATTCATCATCCCTAGCCTTTTCCGAAGTATATTGGGGTCGGCTTCCAATCAAGCCGGATTTAACTGAATACCAGTATTTTACGAGGAGCGGCTGCCTACCAGACCTCCACAACCCATTAACTGAGGTAACACGGTACTTCATGGCAAGACTGGAATCAGATTTAGGTACTGACTTCTGACTATCCGTAACGACTACCAAAGAACTACAAATGGCAGCCGAGACCTACGGCTTAACGTGCTTTCCGAGGCACGGAGGAAACTCGTTATGTTAAGATGGTCATCCATCCACAGACCAACCTTGGCAAGCGTTGCTTTACCTTGAAGATCGACCTGTGCGGCTGTTATTATCTAGCCACGAGCTCTTTGCACAACTTCTAGTACGATGGAAATAGTGTTTGAAATTCGTAATATATAGTACTAGTAGTAATTATTTATTCTTAATGATTATGAATGTAGAACTACGTGTGCCACGTACACCGATCTGGGCGCGTCGGTCTCCATACATTTTATATGGCAACTAGACTTGTAGAGCTACATTAGACCCACGCCACACGATTCAACGCGACGTCGTTCTATGGTGATGATAAGATGCCCACGCCTTCCTACCCCACCCTAGAGTGGGAGAAGTAATTAGACGACTTTCCACCTGAAAAAATAATTGAATCTAAGGCGAATTTTCAAGTCAGTTTTCTTTTTGATTGTGTGTCCGCCACCGCATAACGCAATGTCGTGCGTCCCAATCAAGAGACCGAAGCTTAACATAGCCATAACATATTCGTCTTGTAGGTAATACGATCATCATCATCATCTCAGCCGAAAGACGTCCACTGCTGGACATAGGCCTCCCTTAAGCGTCGCCACAGCGACCGGTCCTGTGCGTCTCGCATCCATCGGATTCCCGCGACCCTCGCCAGGTCGTCGGTCCACCTTGTGGAAGGCCTTCCAACGCTGCGTCTTCCGGTACATGGCTGCCACTCTAGAACCTTTCGTCCTCATCGACCATCTGTTCCACGAGCAATGTGCCCTGCCCACTGCCACTTAAGTTTGGCGATTCTTCGGGCTATGTCGGTAACCTTAGTTCTCTTGCGGATATCTTCTTTTACACACGATACTTAAACAAAATAATACAAAACGTGAAATAAATAACATTTTATCCTATGTTAGTATGTCGAGATGTGCAAGGCCTGCTTATACAACGGCCATGACAGTTTCGGCTTTATGAGCGCCCCCAAAAATAGGTCAGGGTTGTTCCCGTCGTTCGTATTTAACACGTGCCTGGCTCGCCTTGAGAATACCTAAACAAATATAAGTCTATGAATGGAGTATGTTACATTAGTAGGTACTTACTGAGATTACAAAACTTAGAATTCGTTTTCGAAGGTCCGAAAAAATAATAAGGATTTTTTTAAGTGGGAAATCATCCGAAGACTTCTCTGCGGAGCGGGAGGGCATGTCGGGCTTTTATAGAATAAAACCCACTCCTGTTCCTTCTTTGCTTTCGTTCCAGAGCAGTTTGCGGTTCCGGAGCGGTCCGTGGTCCACTTTCACATAACCCATGGAAAAACAATAAGGATGTTTCACATTTGATAACATAAAAACTTGCTAGTGTCTAAAAACCCGACCAAAAACACAAATGAAAAGTTTATATTTGATGCCATCTACTACAATAGAGTGGCTGGTTTTAGTAGTGGTGTGTCATATAGGTACAAGGTGTTACATTATAGGCAACAAATAAGTTACATTTTAATTAGTTGTATTTGATAACGCAATCTCTAACTTAAAATGCCTTATCCACGTAATCAGTTAGTTTAATCCTTGTGCTCGTGCAAGGGCGCACGTGTAATGATATATTTATTTTGCCTGCCGCCGCGAGGGGGCGGTAATTGCGTTCTCCATGTAATACATGACTGACTGGATTCGATATTACAAGCGTTTAGCAAATACCGTACGTTCGTCATAAATTGGGGAGAGGAGATTAGATTTTTTTATCACATCTTTGGAAATTACATTTGATTGCAATGCATGGTATTCGTTTATTATCTGCCCTGGTCCAAACTTGTGAAAATATGATAGAACCGACTATCGACTATTGAGAAGTTTCTAAGCTGTAGATTATGTGAAACCAAATGTGTCTATCTCACACTCTTATTTAAACTATTCTCACTCCACACTTAATGTAGCCTGTACGTCTCCTCTAGTGATGTAACGAATATTAGATTTATCACATTTGCCCAGGTGCAAATGTCAAAAAATGTGCGAATATTCGCTAATGCGAATGTGAATATTTGTTACATGACTAGTTTCCTACAATGTACACTAACTTCATCATTCACGATTTAAAATTCTACTACATTTATCTAAAGACAGTGCAAATATATATTTTTGGACGAAAAAGTTATTAGGAACTAGGAAGACACCAAATTGCCTTTAATAAATAAAAGTTTTATGAGCACTATCAAGATACTAAATGATACTATGTAAACACTGGTGAACCCTCTATTTAGTCTGAAACAATAAATAGTACAGAAATAGTGGCCACTAACCGCAATATAACAAAAATACAGTCACTAACGCACAAAACAAAAGCAGGATATTATTCCGTAGTACAAGTTATGTAGACAGAAGGCCCATAACTTGAGACACATTCGGTGTATTTAGTTACTTAAGTAATCTCAGGATTCCTATAGAGTACTCGCTACTGCCAAGAGCTTCACCCGCATGATAGTGGAATATTTGGTACAGGCATACTTTATAACCAACTAAATTAAAACAGATTTTATCATTCGGCTCATAATGCAAAGTAATTAGGTATCATAAAAAAAAACTGAATTCGTTGAAACTTTCTAGTACCTAGTCGTATAATTATTATTTTTTTATTTTTCCATTTAGCCAAACCATTTGGCTCTTTATGTGGCCTAAAGAGCAATGAAGAGGGACATGCCATAATTTCGGTGCTGAGTCTTTATTAGATAAAGTGTTACTTAACATAGCGCACTCGCTTTCCGTCTGGCGTAGGTCTTCAGTGAGTATTTCGGAGATACCATTTTGGATCCCACGACAAGAAACAACCCAGTGTAGATCGCTCGGAGGACACACAGCATGGTTATTAGTGTTCGATCAATAAATTGTCATCAAACCCCATGAACAGTAATATATTTAAAATGTCGAAATATCTTATGATGAGCCAGTTGTCATAGATTTTAATTGAGAAATCAAATTTTGTACAGATATAACCTTCTGTCCGTTACATGTTAATCTAATAAAGTATGTTTAAAACGGCAGCAAACACCATTGTTGGCGGTTCAAGGCCGAAAAACAAATTAAACGCGCGCCTAATATATTGGGCAGTATAAAAATTAATGTTTTTGCTCTAATAATATAATCTATCATCATTATACACGTGGACGAAGAAAAGTGGGAGTGTTGTTGTTGAAATGTATTTTTATACTTATTCCTTCCTTTATCCTTGTTTCTTATTGTTTATGTGTTTAATTTTCTATTTGTTACTTCATTGCATCTGTGTGCCAAATAGACGTGTTCTTCTTTCTTTTACATTTTCTTTTATTTAATAAATATACATTTTTTTCTTACTTTCTTCTATTTCATTTTTTAAATAAATAAGTTAAACCTTACTAACTAGTAGGTAATCGTGACTTCATGTACAAACTCAAAACAGCACAATGTTGACTGATCACGAGAAAGAAGTTACTAACTTACAACTATTTGTATTAAGTAGTTGTAAGATTTAATTTGTGTAATTTGTGTTGTAAGATTTAAGAGCAATGGAAAGGGCTATGCTTGGAGTTTCCTTGCGCGATCACATCAGGAATGAAGAGATCCGCAAGAGAACTAAGGTTACCGACATAGCCCGAAGAATCGCCAAACTTAAGTGGCAGTGGGCAGGGCACATTGCTCGTAGAACAGATGGTCGATGGGGACGGAAGATTCTAGAGTGGCGGCCACGTACCGGAAGACGCAGCGTTGGAAGGCCTCCCACAAGGTGGACCGACGACCTGGCGAGGGTCGCGGGAATCCGATGGATGCGAGACGCGCAGGACCGGTCGCTGTGGCGACGCTTGGGGGAGGCCTATGTCCAGCAGTGGACGTCTTTTGGCTGAGATGATGATGATGATGAAGATTTAGTATTTAAATTAGAAACATGATGATAGATTAGATAGATTTCTTTTTAGGGTTCCGTAGCTAAATGGCAAAAATGGAACCTTTATAGTTTCGCCATGTCTGTCCGTCCGTCCGTCCTCGCTTAATCTCTGTGACCGTTAGCACTAGAAAGCTGAAATTTGTTATCAATATGTATATCAATCACGCCGACAAAGTGGTAAAATAAAAAATTGGAAATAAATGTTTTGTAGCTCCCTACATGTAAAATGGAAAGTGTTTTTTTATTTCAACCCTAACGTGTGATATATTGTTAGATAGGTATTCAATAATTTTTTGATAATATCAATAATTTCGGAAATAATCGCTCCAAAAGTAAAAAACAATGTGCCCGGGGGGGGGCACATTGTTTTTTACTTACCACTAACTTTTAAAGCATAAGTTTATAAAGAGTTTCTAGGAAAATTATTTTGAACTTGATGTGACGAACGGTTTTTGAAAAGTTGGGGTCACTTATTGTGACGGACGGGAAACTACAGAACCCTACACTGAGCGTGGCCCGACACGCTCTTGGCCGATTTTTTTTTTATGTCATCCACTTTACGCTAATCGCCTAAATTAGTACCGCGTAGATTGTAGGGTCTTAAGCAGATACTGATCAAAACTTTAAACTATTGACTATGAAACTTCCAACAGACAAACCGCGAAAACCCATTTCCCAAGGATCCGATCCAGGAAACCATCGCTCAGCAGTCCTACCATCAATATTCCATAACCTCATAATCACTCACCATGCCATCTCGGATAAGATATGAACTATAAATGACACCCCATAGAGCTATACGAGTAGTAGGTACAAACCGCTTAATTAAACTAAGAATCGAGTTCAATTCTGAGCCAAATTACGAGTGAAAACGACCAGAAATGGAGGGAATGGCCACAATATGGGCTACACGTTAAATAATAGCCGCTATTAATTACAGGCCAGGCCAGAAACTAGCCAATAACACGAATCTCCTGCTGGGAGTATACGGGGGAATAGTTGGGGCGGAAACTTTGTTTCTTTCGCACTTTTTGTCCGATTGTTTTCATAATCACATGTTGCAGGGATAAAAAGTTGGGATAGTTTATATCTCTTACTAGCAGCCCGTCCCGGCTTCGCACGGGGTAGACAATTATTTATTTTTGGAAATTTTTCTACACCTTCGGTTACATTATTCAAATTTTACCAAGGATCCCTATTTTTTTCAAAATGAAATGTAGCCTATGTCAAATTGGAAGAATGTAGCATTCTATTGGTGAAAGAATTTTTTAAATCGGCCCAGTACTTTTTGAGCCTATTCATTACAAACATACAAAAATAGGTACAAATCTTTCCTCTTTATAATATTAGTATAGATAAAGTAAAATGTCACATGTCCAACAGATATTTTATTTTATTGATATAAACCGTGATGCAATCGTTAATGGTGAAGTGCACTAGTTTATTAAGAGCCTGTTCAGTCTTGCCTTGAAGACACCCCAATTATAATCGGACAGGAAGAGCACAGCAGGCAATTTGTTATAGGTATAAAGAATTCCAGATTTTGTAATCTGTAAATTTCATATCCGCTGAAAGCGAGACGCTCAAGACCGATCGTTGTGGTGAGACTTGAACCCTATGTCTAGTAGTAGACGTCTTTCAACTGAAATGATGATGATGATGAATATTATAAAAACCGAGAGTATTTTCCTATGGGATCATTTTGAAGTTTTAAGCAAGAGAAACCGCTGGCAGATCCCCTGAGGCCTGGCCTGATCATAAATCACAAGTTCCACTGCTATTACGAGTTAGTCTATAGTTTTGTAATCTTACAAAATATAGGTACTGCCAATCACGTATTCATAACGTATAATTAGGTAAGAACTTTCCCATTATAACTCCAATAATATAGTTGTATTTTACTGTCCAACTGATGGTTAAAAACAAATAGGCACCTACGTACTTACATTATAAATAATTCTGAAGAGGTTAATTAGTTTCAACTCAATTACAGATGAATCAATGGAACTCATTATATCACAGCTAGTTGATGAATAGGTATAGCCATTGATAAATCGTAACGAAACGTGAAATAAAGTGATCATTGTTATTGAATGTCAGACAACATTATAATCAATGCTTGATGTACCAACTGCTAAATATATCCCATTTACGCAACAAGCTATAAAGAAAAACTTTAAAATAGTTGGTATATTCATCAACAAAAGGAGAAGTGACGAATTCTGGATAATAAATCAAGTGCCTGTACACAATTTCGTCCCGTATATTTTCTCTAAAAGCGATCAGGCTTACCATTTCCATTACGGTCAGCATTTACGACACTATCGCTGGCCTTCCTACTAATCTTCCATTGCTGCATACATACAAGCCCGTGAAAATGCTGTAGAAGGAAACCAAACAATGTAAAGGCAACAAAGGAAAATCCCCACCAAAGAAAATGCAGGGAAGCGATGTAAATTATGGTGTAATTTGACAAATGGCAGGCGAATATAACGTAATGGTTAACAATTTATTAAATTTTGAATCCCCGAGCTTCAGGCCAGTAACAGAACGTTCCCAGAGGTGGCCAGTAATGGCTTCCTACTTCCCTCACGGCTCCAAACCACCACAGTCGGTATTTCGCGGGGTTTCAAGGTTACTTGATTATTCCCTAATTGCTAGACGTTTCGCCACAATTTGTGATAACAATTTGCCAAGTATTTAGTTACTGGTTTCAGTAATTTGGTGAGTTTCTGCTCGGGCTCGTGTTTTCATAAAGGGATGATTTCTTGGAATGTTTCCCCTTTGCGATTGATTTTATTGATGTTAGGAATTTGTTGTGTGATGTTTCTATGTAGCTTAACAATGAATACATATTACATCACTGGTTTACTTATTTGATTACTTACTGTATGTGCGTAAACTAATATCGAAGCTTTTAAAATCTTTGCTACAAGATTTTATCGAGATTTAGATGCCAAGCTGCAATGAAAAAAAGAACAAAATATTTACAACAATGTGACAATTTTTATGAAAAATTATGGGTTTTTCTTGACAAGAGTTGGGCCTCTTGAACAGTCAAGTAAAACAAAGAATATTAAGAAAAAACTTTTTCTAAACAAAAACCAACTCCATTGAAACGTTACCTAAAAAGTGCAAAATAACTTCAATTTCGGAAGTAGGAGTTTCTGTTTTTGTTCCTCCGTTATTCAACACAGCCGGAAGGTGAACCCTGGACCTCCCTCATAAAACAATGTACCCTAGCCTACTTTGTTTTAATTCGAAGTTCTGATGCTTACCTTCCGGCTTCACCATCAGATCAACTCGATCATATGGTATTTTCATCTGTAGTATTTAGGCACCCAGTAAAATGAGATTCCTTTGGCCCTTTTTATTTTCAAGTGAGTAATCATCAGAATGACTACTCATGAGAATCTGTGTTAACTGTGTTACTATTGGTCAGAAGTAACACTTTACGGTATTTCAAGTTTCGTCATAAGTAGTCGCTCAACTAACTTTATCAAGATGTCTGTGGGTTCTTGAAGTTCTGTTGAACATCTGTGGTCTTCTTCATCAATTTCTTTTCGTCGACCGATACTTTCTGAATGCAAATAGGTACTTGACTTCTATGTAAATCGCTATTTACTAACAAGACAATATTTAAGGGGAACCCCCAATTCTCCATGAGAGATTTTAATATTTTTTTTACGAATATTGAAGAATATCTATCGTATCAAATAAAAAAACAATGGTCCAAAACGGTTCTGTGGTATCAACAAAGAAAAAGTCCTTTTGTGAAGTTTGTTAAAAATAAATTTCGTAGATACCGTACAAAAATCTAATTAAAAGAATTGCTGATGAAATGAAAATAAAAGTAGTTACAAAAGACCTTTTGTATTTAGTTGTTTTATTTTTATTTTTGACAAGTTACGAATCGGGAATGTTACTAAACCGGAAGTGTGAACGAAAGATTGAGTAAACGTCTAAAAAAATATATTATTTGAGACCGTCTGACACCTAAACATTAATTTGTTCGACGATGGAGCACGTATGCCTAAAAGTAACCTACTCACTATTGACTTAAAGACCCCTTGGCTGTAGCCATAAGGAAACACAGAATCCGGCAGGGTACGCATAATGAATATGTTCCCAAAAAGCTTCGTACGAATGTTGCCTTACTTTGACTGCCTTTAACTGTGAAAAGCATTTAACAGCACTTCTATCCAACATGCTACGATTTTTTCCCACAGAGACACCAACACAACCTTCATCATGATCAGCCCAGCCTTTCAAGAACTACATCCATGTTTCCTTAGAGGTTAACCAAAAGCAGTTGGACATTAATATTATACAAGGAGTGTGTTGCCAGTGATGATGACATACGGCACTGAACAGTGGTGGCATACAATGGAATCAGAAGGCTTAAAGTTACCCAAAGCATAAGGGGAAGGTCTATGCTCGGAGTCCCTTTACGTAAATGGATCAGAAATAAAGAAATCCGCTGGAGAATCAAGGTTACCGATATAACCCGAAGAATCGCAATTTCAGTGGCAATAAACAGGGCGGGCACATAGCTCACAGAACAGATGGTTGATGGTGCCGAATGGTTTTGTAATGGTGATCACGTACCGGAAGACGCAGCGTCTTATTACACCTGGACCGATGACCGAGAAACTGATAGGTCCGAGATGCCCAGGACCGTTCATTGTGGACGTCTTTCTTTTGAAACGATGATAATGACGTGCGTCGAATAATTAATTACAACCTACTGAATGAGTAACACTATCCGTGTTTAGTCAAAAAACTACTAAGTACCATTAATTTTATTGATCCGTATCAACTGTCAGAAATTCTATCTGCCCTTTTACTAACGCATATTACAAAAACGCACGCGTCATAAGTTACGTTGAAAAGCAATTTGAGCAGCTAACTTATTTAGCGGGAGGGACATCATTACAGAGGGCCAGAGGACCAGAGGGCTGGCCTCTCATATTCCTATTCATGAATGGCATTCCCGCTTAATAACGTGCCCTACAAAATGGCGGGCAGCCTTTAATTACAGTTTTGTAGGACACAACTTTAGGCCTGCGTGGGACGTGGGGTTTTGTCGATTCGCAATATTTTTGAAAGTATTCCTTTTATATTTTTTTTTTATTTTAGTTTGAAATGTCGCCCACGTTGGCCTGTGAGAGAAGCATTCGGAAAGTTTCTCTCGATATTTGAGAGCTGAACAATGATCTCACGTTTTTGGTTCTGGCAAGAAAAAAAAACAAATCGGAATAAGGTAATACAGTCCATCCTAAGGTTGTCTGGTAGATATCGCTGTCAACAATAAGACCACCACCATATCCAGATTTAAGTTTATGTTATAAAACTGTTACTGCTGTTGTTATTTTGGTGTACAATTAACGCCCGTTTTCAATAAGCTATCTATCTACAGTTGCAGCTACTAAAGATAGACAAAGCTATCCTTTTGCCCTTACTTGCTTTCCTATAACCAACCGACAGATAGCATTCCCTACCAAAAGTTGTGGATGGATAGATAGATTCTTACTGTTTATGGGGATAGCTGAACTGCGGTAGGTTATTGAAAACGGGCGTTAGTTTATTCTATTCAATTATCTTGCAAGCCTGATCTTTAAATAAACCCATACCTACAATAGGATCAAAATATAAAGGGGTCGATAGAAATATCGCGATGCCTGCAGTCCATTCTAGTAATCGGAGACCGATCTTTATATTTTTAAACCAAAGATTGTCTGGTAAAAATTGGCACTTAGGTATATACCACATGAACATGAAGTACATGAAGTTTAAATAACGCCCGTTTTTAACCCCCGACGCAAAAACGACGGGGTGTTATAAGTTTGACGTGTCTGTGTGTGTAAATGTGTATGTGTCTGTCTGTGGCATCGTAGCTCCCAAACGGATGATCCGATTTTAATGAGGTTTTTTTTTTGAATGGTATATCAGTCGAGATTATATTATAGCGGATTGTGTGAGGACTTATATGAAAGAAAAGGGAGTTGATGATAGCATGACGGGTGATAGGACAGGATGGAAGAAAAAAACATGTTGCGCCGACCCCAAATAATGTGGGATAAGGGCAGGAAGAAGAAGAGTATATCAGTCGAGAGTGTTCTTAGCTATGTTTGATAGAAATCGGTTCAGGTCTTCAAGGTCATCAGGACCTGAGAGGTGGAGAGTAGTCGGGGGTTTTTTTAATTTTCAATTTTCACAATAAGCTATCTATCTACAGCTGCAGCTACTAAATATAAAGAAATCTATCCTTTTGCCCTTACTTGCTTTCCTATAACCTACCGACGGATAGCTTTTGCTACCAAAAGTTTTGGATTGATAGATAAAATCTTACTGTTTATCGGGGATAGCTATCAATCTATGAACTGCGGTAGGTAATTGAAAACGGACGTAAATAAATAAATCATTTAGCTTCTTTTCTAGAGTACACCCTACTAAATTAACTATATCATTCACGTAGGTAGATACTTACTAAGACGAAGTTTTTTAACCCATAACTCCGTTAATGGATATTGCTGAACAAGGCAATAGATTGCTCCGTCGAAGGCTTACAGGGATTGCCCATAATCAAACGAAATTGAAAATAATGATGTAAGATATTAAAGTTTGCGACGCAAGTCATCCAACTTCGAGGCGCCCTATATATTCCCCTTCTTTTGGGTTCATTCGTAAAAGTTTTAGCAACAGGCACATATGCGAAATAGAGATAAAAGAGAATAAAGATTTTTATCTTTTTAGTGCCGTATTCAAACATTTTGAGACTAACTTTAAAGTTTTAGCAAAATATTTCACTGGTAAATGTTGTTTGGAAAAGCCAGGTGCAGTACTAACAATTTGTGTGCGTGACCGAATGACGTATTCTTGCATATTATTCTTTTATGCTTCAATAAGCATAAAATATATGTTTTAAGCATAGCTGGAATGTCTGACTAGCCCCATGGGAGAAGTTATTGGGTTCATGTAGGTAAGTATTCCATCAATATCTTTAACTTTAATAATACTGCGTTTTCAATATTTCAATTTTCAGCTCTCACTTGACCGATCAAAAGCAATGCATTCAATTTTCTTTGAAAGCCCTTTCTTTATTTTAAAAGGGTCGCTTTATAAGGCTTCAAATGCCAATGAATAATATAGCTGTTTCTAAATAGAATGGATTACTTTTTCAAGTTTTGTAAAAGGTTCTGTAATAATCGAGATGTTTTATTTTAAGTACTTTGAAGATGAAAACAAAATCGTTCTAAACAGCATATAAAAGAAAATTAAGTGAGTCAAACTAACTGAAGAGAGTTTTGAAAATGACCCTTAATAAAACTTTGTGACTGTGATACAGAAACTGAGAAAACAGCCTAGTACTTAGGCTATTACAAGCAATTAGATAGTTTAGTACCTAGTTGGAGTACATACTAGACTCTAGTAGGTACTAGTACGGTTACTACCTAACTTAAGCTTACCTACCAAACCATAGATTAAAGATTAATTACTCAGATACCCGCGAAACCAGACACAATAGTAAAACAATAACAGCGCGGTCTCATAGGACCGGTTGCGGATTCAAACGTTAAGGTTGCTACCTCCCTCCCGCATTTCTTTAACGGAAAAAACCCTGACCCAATTATAAAAACGCGTCAAAGAAAAACTTCTCCGAAACATTCAGAATACCATCCGAGATCAGCACGAAAATGTTCAATAAAAAGGTCAATAAACACCAAAGGTCCAAGCCATCAAACGGTCTAAACAAAGCTTGGAAGTAAAAGGAAAGAAAAATCTCCTTCCATAAATAGAATTTCATCTCCATAGAGACGGAGGCTGTGCCTAGAGGGCCCGCCATTTTCTCCGTCCTGCCCTTTATCAATCGCTACGTTTCTTCCCTTTTATTTTAACGAGAAACACTTGAAATGTCTCCCAAAGCGTCGCTCGATGGATATTTATTTATCGATTTACAAATAAACGAGGTTTCTTCGTCTCTTGTTGATATATTATTATGCTTAGATACCAGCGAGTGGTTCTGCGAGCGCCTATTTTGATTATGCCTGCTTTGAGTTTGTGTTTGAGAAGGTACTTAGGGTTTCTTTGAATTTGTGTGGCACACTTTGAGTTAAGTTATGTAATTGTGTTAAATGTCTTTAATGTAGGGCTTCTGAGAATTTCCACAGTAATCCTCAAAGGACAAATTAATATAACCGTGTATGCTTTTAGGGTGCAGCGGAAGGGCATGTCAGACTTTTAGAGCCTATAAATTAGTGTTTCAGTTGCGCTTGCGTTACAAGTAAGTACCAAGAAAGAAACCCTCTTTGTAGTAAGTGGGCATCGGCCCTGTTGGGCCCTAATGGTTTTACTGACATCCTTTGAGGCCTGCGTGGAAAACTACGCGTCATCGACAACTCGCGCTCTCGTCAGACGGTTACCAGAGGACCGTTTGCGGACGACGAACAAAGGGTAATTCGTCGTCCACAAACTCGCACCTACGATCCCCGATGCCCGGGAAAACTCCTATCACGACGTCCGTTTGTCCGTCCGACCTGTAAGTAGGTTTAAACCGCGGTCCAAACTAACGCAATTCCCCACATTTTTTTTATTACTCCACGGACCACACAAAAATTTCCCTACTCTAAAGAACACTTTACACACGGTAAAAACTACAAAACCCGCAGTAACCAGCACAAACACATATTTCGGCACCGCCCTTCAAGATCCAAGATGGCGTCGTCACAACAAACACAGAACAGTCTCCTCACAAGCCGAGCTGATGAATAAATACATGGTCTTTCATGTCGCTTCCTCATAGCAAGGATAAACGACTATTTATTATGGAATAGCGTCATCAAAGGTGGGTCAGCTTCAAAACAAATTGATCTACTCGTACCTTGAAGAGAGTTATGGATTTGAGAAATTGGATATGAAGTGTTGAAATAAGAGCTTCTACTAAAGGATTGGATGTTTTAGACCCGATATTCAAAAGTAAAGTCTCAATTTATGCGGCTATATTCTAAAAGTGACACTCTTTATATAAGTCGTCTTTTAAAATCTGTTATAAACAGAA
This sequence comes from Mythimna separata, assembly GCA_030763345.1. NCBI lineage: Eukaryota > Metazoa > Arthropoda > Insecta > Lepidoptera > Noctuidae > Mythimna > Mythimna separata. The sequence continues at coordinate 20,487,413 of CM061187.1, read as the reverse complement.
GTGTTGTTGGAGTTACTTTTTTTGTCCAGCAATGGCAAACTTCAGGTAAATACTGTAGAGGCCTGCTATTACCTACAAGTATTTCCCCTTAATTACTGAGCGCTTCAATCATATAGGAATTATCAGTCTTATAATTTTACCAGTGCTGCAGTGCGGAATGTTGGATGTCATATGTCTTCAAATGATTGGTTCTACATAGAACCGATTTCATCAGAATGGTTTTCCTTCACCGTATTGAGAGTAGTGGTCTCTAATGAAATAAATTAGGTAGGCTACACAAGTATTAGGTCTGGCTGAGTTTGGCCTACAACTGGTAAGAGCCATTACCACTGCCCCACCAATGCTTCTTTCTTCTTCAATCACTACTAGTTCATACTTGAGCATTCAAATCACGCCCTCCACGACACCATTTCTCATCCAGCCTTCTCCGTTCCGAGCATACGATGCCGTGATCCATCCTGTTATTTGTAGGTAATTTTATTTATTTCTTTTCACCGGCTGCCGTCCGTTATTTATATCTGTAGCTAGCGTTGCCAGGCGTCCGGGTAAAACCGGACACAGTCAGGCTTTTTGGTTATATGTAAGGCCAAATTGGGTGGAGTACGGCCTGTCCGGCTTTACACATGAATCCCCGACCGGTCGCATGAGACCGCGCTGTTATTGCCTTACTATTTATTGTATCTCGTTTCGCGGGTATGTGATATGTTAAATTTGACCATTTTTATTGATTTGTCATGTGTTCTTGCAATTGCAAGCGTTTGCAGACCAGCAATGACTTGTCATTAGAATGTAAAAAGCAAAAGTTCTGGAATGGCATGAAAAAAATGTGATGTCGGCCTTTTCCATCCTGAAAACCATAGCGGGGAGGTACGATAATGTTTATTTATTTATTTATTTATTTATTGTAACTTAATGCACATTGTACAAAGGCGGACTTAATGCCATAGGCATTATCTACCAGTCAACCTTAGGGTGGTGCAGAAACATTGTGTAGTAGGTGCAACTTACGTAAAACAAATAGAAAAAAAAAAACGAATACAATCATAAAAATACATACTTATATAAATACATACATATAACCACAATTGTTATGAAAACTGAATCCAACAACTTATCGCTGTGATGATTCTACCAACTTCTTGCGAATGTGTTCACGTGCCATTATTTTAAAGGAGAGGCGACTGGTTGCCATCCTGATGTTCAACGGGAGCGCGTTCCAAAGAAATATCGCCTGTACGAAGAAGGAGGACTTAATAAACCCAGAGCGATGCGAGGGACACCGCAGCAAACGATTATTCGAAGATCGGAGATGTTTACTATGGGCAGAGCAAAGAAAATTAATTTGTGAAGTAAGATAAGAAGGAGAAGAAGGCTTGTCTAATAAAGAAAACAGGGTAGTCAAGGCCCTTAGTGCTCTACGCTCACGAATAGGTAACCATTTTAAGAGCGTGCGATGTTCTGTTAGGTGATGTTGTTCATAGATGTATTATAAACAACCGTCTTGTGTTAAAATAAATAAATAGGTAGAAAGTTTACTAGGTTTAAATTTTTCTATATGGTTTACTAACCTATATGGATCTCACTTATCCGAATTAAAGTTTTTTTTTTAAATAAAATGTTCGGCTAACGCTGCCCGCCCACGACAGACTTTTTGTAGGTCCGATAATCGGCACAAATTATTATCCTATAGTATATTCTGAGCGACTTTTTGTAGGTCGTGTGCGTTGCTCTATTGCTAATGTCCGTAAGGATTGAGGAGCCACATCAGATTTTTTAAATCTGATCTCACCATTATTTAGCAGCAGTGTAGATTATTTTGCAGCACGAATTCTAGATTTAGCAGCAAAATATATCACTAGTTATTTTAATGCAAAGGTGGCTCCTCAATCTAAACGTCTGGATTGAGGAGCCACCTGAAAACTCGTTAAGTAATGGATGCACATTTATGAAAATTTTGCAGCATTTAGCAGCTATTTAGCACATATCATCATCTGCCTAGCCTTTTCCCAACTATATTGGGGTCGGCTTCCAGTCACGCCGGATTCAGCTGAATACCAGTATTTTACGAAGAGCGGCTGCCTACCAGACCTCCACAACCCATTAACTGGGGTAACACGGTACTTCATGGCAAGACTGAAATCAGATTTACTGGCTTCTGACTATCCGTAACGACTGCCAAAGATCTTCAAATGACAGCCGGGACCAACGGCTTAACGTGCTTTCCGAGGCACGGAGGAAACTCGTTATGTTAAGATGGTCACCCATCCACCGACCAACCTAGGCAAGCGTTGCTTAACCTTGAAGATCGACCCGTGCGGCTGTTATTATCTAGCCACGAGCTCCTCAGCTATTTAGCACATAACCGTCTAAAAATTTCGCTTCTGTAGCACTAAAATGAAAGAAAATACAATAATTTTAATATGGCTCCTCAATCCTGACGTTCTAATTATATATGTTTGACTGTAGCCACCTGAAATCTCAAGGTAATCTAAAGCCAGATATACTAACATTTAGCAGAAATTTCTGCTAAATATACCAGTACAATTCAGCAATGTATATGCTTTAGATTCTGAAAAAACCATCATTAACTATTTTCTTGTAAATTCAGTGTGTAGGGTGACCACATTTTGGGGGTACCTACAAATTAATATTTCACTTACGTACGTGCATACACACAATAATATTTATTTAGTAAAGGTTGACAGGATATAATGGAACAATAAAATGCGTTTGTTTCACCGCAGTGCTTGCTCCGTGAATGCGTTTATTCCACCGTACGGTAGAATATACGCACCACATTCCACCAAAAGTGCTAGGCCCAATTCTTTTTCGCAGCCTATGTACTCCTTATAACATATCAGCTGTTTCCATCAACATCAGTCCAGCCGTTTCGGAAATAAGCTGGAACAGGCGGAGACTTTCATATTACAAAGACGCTGCATTTAATTCTTCAGACGTTTTATTTATATGTAGATAAACAAATTTAAAGAAAACCATTAAAATATTAAAATCCTTAAAATATTTAAACCGGTAAGTTAATATTTGCAACTTGAACAAAAAAGAAAGTACTTTCGATAAAAAATAATAGTTCTAAGTTTTATAAATTACATCGTCTAGTAAAAAAATATAAACAAACTAACACAAAGTTGGTACCCTGAAACATGAGTGCGACAGAACAGGCTAACAAAAAAAAAACACCATTGTTGACATTTTATTTTAAACCTTATTACATACAATTAGATTTAATTTTGGAATAAATAATTTTGAACACATTTAAAAATGAGGTTTGAATTTCGAATGTCATTTTTAAATTGAATGATTCTACTTACTATTTAAATATAGAAGGTCTTAAATACAAATATAACGCAAACGATATTAAAGTTTATAATTGTTCCATAAGATTTATAATTAAGTAACAGAAGTTAATATTGTTATTTTATAACTTTTTTTTTTATATAGGTAAATATGTTTACGTTTAGCATTTTGGTCCATATATGCGACATGGTTTTGTTCTCAATCCTTAATGTACGAAATAAATAATTAACTTGGATTTCTTATATTATAAAGTTAATCATCATATTTCTGTCATCATAATTAAATTGTGGGGATAATAATATCGTGCAGTGACTGATAATTAAGTGCAGTTTGATAGAGTGCGATTAATGAAAGCGCGACCTGGAGTTTTTTTTTTTCAATTTAATTGTCAACATTATTCAGCCGCTTTTGGCGGATTGACTTTGGTTTTGTGTCAGATTTGAAATATTATTGTGAGTATGCACGTACGTAAGTGAAATATTAATTTGTAGGTACCCCCAAAATGTGGTCACCCTACACACTGAATTTACAAGAAAATAGTTAATGATGGTTTTTTCAGAATCTAAAGCATATAAATTGCTGAATTGTACTGCTTTATTTTGCAGAAATTTCTGCTAAATGTTAGTATATCTGGCTTTAGATTATCTTGAGATTTCAGGTGGCTACAGTCAAACATATATAATTAGAACGTCAGGATTGAGGAGCCATATTAAAAGTATTGTATTTTCTTTCATTTTAGTGCTACAGAAGCGAAATTTTTAGACGGTTATGTGCTAAATAGCTGCTAAATGCTGCAAAATTTTCATAAATGTGCATCCATTACTTAACGAGTTTTCAGGTGGCTCCTCAATCCAGACGTTTAGATTGAGGAGCCATATTAAAAGTATTGTATTTTCTTTCATTTTAGTGCTACAGAAGCGAAATTTTTAGACGGTTATGTGCTAAATGCTGCAAAATTTTCATAAATGTGCATCCATTACTTAACGAGTTTTCAGGTGGCTCCTCAATCCAGACGTTTAGATTGAGGAGCCAACTTTGCATTAAAATAACTAGTGATATATTTTGCTGCTAAATCTAGAATTCGTGCTGCAAAATAATCTACACTGCTGCTAAATAATGGTGAGATCAGATTTAAAAAATCTGATGTGGCTCCTCAATCCTTACGGACATCTATTGCTATATTGTTCTATTTTTCACCTACAAAAAATCGTTCACCAATTGTCGGTCATGGGCGGGCAGCGTAAACTTATAGGTTTGTCCGGCTTTTCGGTGTGAAGATCTGGCTACCCTATCTGCTCATGTCATGGACGTGCATTGCGCGTGTCCTGTTATCAGAGGCACGTGACGTCACATCTTATTTATCTTGATCCAGAGATGAAAGGATTTTACACCTGTTTGTTTGATAGTGTGTGGTCTGCAGCTCAGAATAGGTGGTGCCACTGGTTTATATTATATCAGGCACAGTTTTATGATACGTATACCTACCAGGTGGTTTTTGTTTATTTGGCTTTGCATGGTGTAGGTATGCATTTAACTAGTATCGAGTTTAGAAAGTAATTAGTTTCGCAGTCACTTTGGTTTCCTGCCTAATTTGAGTTCTAAGTATTAGAATGCGGATGTAGGTAACACATTCTAATGGTTTTTGCAGTCTTTGGCACCGAATGTATCGAGTCAGCCTTCTCATTAAGCTTCGCTGAGGTAATCAATGCTACAGTAAAATTCCCAGCTCCATTATACCAAAATCGTGCCTGTTTCAATGATGCCACATACTAGCTATATCTAGCCGGTTAGCAGCTTGAGATATTTGTATCTCAAATTTTGACGAGTACAATACGGAATGTCAACGCTCAAAATGTCGATGAACGCTAAGCGAAACCACTTCATGTCGATGCACGTTATCGTGAAAGAACTTCACTGGGTACGTATCAAAATCCCGAAAGTTCATAATAGCTGATTCAAATACCGTCCAAAACACCAAAATTCAAAATATCCTCGTTAGGAGTGTGGTGAAGAATGAAACTACAGAATTTAAAGTAATTGATGTCTTGATATATGAGGTCTCATAAGAGACTAGCTAATTAACATTTAATTTAAAGTTGAGCACTGTCAAACTCTGCCATAAATGTGTATCTACTATTAAGTTTGAAAAGTATCTATAGTCTTTTTTACATATGTACCTATATATTTCGTCCTGCTGTCACCCAACCCGCATGGGTTTAAGACGAGAGAATATGCAACTTTAAGACGAGAGAAAAGGATAGATAGCTACATTGTATGAATCTGACAGCTGTCATCGAACCATCCTATAACAAATTTAGTATAGTAAACTTCTTTTCATTTTAAAATTGGGTGACAGACTGTCAATAACACAGTGCCCTGCTTAAATCGAAGAAGAATTTATTTTCATCAGTTCAGTTACAGTTACTTGACTAACCCTAATCAGAGGCCTGTCGAAATGGATCGGTTAGTCATTGGCAGTATCTTTGAAGTTTGTACCCGAGGTGAAACGGTTGACACGTTTCAAACTACAAGTCTGAATAACTTAGCAAAGAAAATACATTTTTCACTGGCCATTGTATACAAGCGCAATTGTAGCGCAACTCTACGCTTATGTTGGTGTAGTGCAAGTTTGTTTTACGTAAACGCAATCGCAAAGTTTATGTGTAAAGTCGTTTTCCGCGTCTATCTGTTTATCCGGTAACTTCTCCTAAACCATACAACGGATTTTGATACAGTTTTCACCAATAGAAAGAGCAATGATCAAAAAAGGTTTTTGGATACAGTTTGCAGCCATGTGAAGCCGGGGTGGGTTACTAGTAAAACTGACTATGTGCCGTTAAACTATAAGAAAACCTCTTTTTAGGGTTCCGTACCTCAAAAGGAAAAAACGGAACCCTTATAGGATCACTTTGTTGTCCGTCTGTCCGTCCGTCCGTCTGTCAAGACCCTTTTTCTCAGGAACGCGTGAAGGTATCAAGTTGAAATTAAAACCATATATTAAAATCCGCGGTCCCTTGAAGTTGTGCAAAAATCAAACTTGTAAGTTGACGGGAAAAAAAGATACGCCCGTTTATGTTGCAAAAAACGTACATTTCGACACTGTCAAAGGAATCAAAACTCATAGGGTGCTTCCCGTTGACCTAGAATCTTGAAATTTGGCACGAAGCAAGGTATTATAGCACTAATATCGGGAAAAGTCTGAAAACTGAAAATTTTTAGTTACGTCACAAGAAAAAGAAATTGAAAAGTCTTCAAGACTCGATTCGAGAATTAAACTGTTTTTATAGGTAGGTTGGTACGAAACCCTCAGTGCGCGAGTCCGACTCGCACTTGCCCGGTTTTTTCATAATATTTATCATAATACCGTTTGAATGAACGCCCTCTGACTTATACCAGTAAACAAACAGCAATGTCGCAGTTATGATGTGATCAAAGACATGTGCTCCCCTGGTCGTTAAAACCGCCGGCAGCGGGGAGACGCGGCGTAATTGCCCCCTCTCTATGCGATTAGTGACCACTGCATTACATCCGAATGTAGATGTCAGCCTATGTCGTAGCCGTAACTGGATTTCATTAACTAGGAAGATTACCAAAATATATTACGAAATTAATGAGATACAATATGGATCAACTCACGACTAACTCGCGTTTATCCAGTTGTTTCGTTAATTTGAGGCTGTTATTAAATTAATGAATTTTCGTAAGCCAAACGCATTTTTTTAGTTAATTGTCCCATCGGTAATTTATTTCTAACTAGCTACTGCCAGACACTTCGCTCGCTTTAAAGTATGTTTCTATAAAATACCCTAAGGGGGTAAATTATGGAAAATTTTCTTTTAGTGCTCACCTGCGTTAAAAAAGGAATCCTTATGTAAAATTTCACGCTCCTAGGCCCTGTAGTTTCGGCTGTGCATTGATATGTCAGTCAGTTTCTCCTTTTATTTATTTCTAAAAACCATGTTTCGTTCCCAAACTTTCTTTTTTCTCCAAAATGGAACAGAAAAAGGGTTATAAGTCACTGCTCCTAACATCCCGAAATAGATGGAGCATCTGATTCAGAAAATCTACATAGAAATAACCTATCAACGAGGCTGATCGGCTCATGAACCCCTGAATCACGTTGATTCGTATTCACGCGGCTTGCATACGCCTGCCGTATTGAATGCTGGCTTCCGTCAGATTTCCCGCTCCCTATGAAAGGCTCCATTTTCTACGCGCATTTCACGAATATGTGGAAGGACGACGGTTTTCAGCCGACAATGACAAATGTATGGGGTAACCACACGTAACGCTAGGCTTACGGAAATGCACGGTAAGCTTGCGGGGAACATCTGAAATGTTAAGATTTTACCGTTTTGTGAGGTGGACCACGAAGGGTCCGTGAGTGAGGTGGGCTTTAGCGGTGGGATTACTAAAGGTTTTCCGATGCTATTGTTCGGTTACCGCCTTGACTTGTTCTTCTTTTCAAGTTGGGGGTGAATGTGGGTACATTTATTTAATTAAATGAAGTGGCCCGCCAGTCGTAGTGTCAATGGCGTTATTAAGATCCTTAGAAGTGTAGATGTATGGACTTCCGCCTACTAGGGATTTTATTTATTAACTGAGCGACCCATCCCAGAGCTTCGCATTGTTGTTTGTAATCTTTGAAATTCTCGGCTTTTCTCCACTATTATACTATGCATGTATTATTAACTTAAACCTTCTTCATGAATTATTCTGTCTATTGCTGAAAATTGCTTGAAAATCCGTTTAGTAGTTATTGAGTTTATCGCGTTTTATAATATGTACCAAATCAATTTTAAAATAGATATCTTCGACTATCACTTTCTTGGTATTAAAAAAAACCGGGCAAGTGCGAGTCGGACTCGCGCACTGAGGGTTTCGTACCAACCTACCTATAAAAACAGTTTAATTCTCGAATCGAGTCTTGAAAACTTTTCAATTTTTTTTTCTTGTGACGTAACTAAAAATTTTCAGTTTTCAGACTTTTCCCGATATTAGTTCTATAATACCTTGCTTCGTGCCAAATTTCAAGATTCTAGGTCAACGGGAAGCACCCTATGAGTTTTGATTCCTTTGACAGTGTCGAAATGTACGTTTTTTGCAACATAAACGGGCGTATCTTTTTTTCCCGTCAACTTACAAGTTTGATTTTTGCACAACTTCAAGGGACCGCGGATTTCAATATATGGTTTTAATTTCAACTTGATACCTTCACGCGTTCCTGAGAAAAAGGGTCTTGACAGACGGACGGACAGACGGACAACAAAGTGATCCTATAAGGGTTCCGTTTTTTCCTTTTGAGGTACGGAACCCTAAAAATATAATTATTTAAACTTATCAATAAGTAAGCTTAAAAAAAGAAAATCTATTTTCAACTACTAGAAGTCAAAGACCCAAAACATCTCTTGCCCAAGTCCCCGGGTCCTACACACCCGTATCGTGTAGAACCCCCAGTCAGGTGTGTGTGATGACGTCACGTGCGGTCCACCATCAAGCGCGGACGTGACGTCATAGGTCGCCGGCTTATCATCTGAAGGGTAGGTTGATGTACTGCGCGTTTACTCAGCCGCCCGGGGATTTGGCGGTTCTACGGTTTGTGGCGTACTTTGTTTAAATCGACTGTTGAATATGGGTTTTGTAGGATAGATTTTGTAGAGAGTTTTAAAGGATTTTCACAGTACAATTTGGATAACTGAAACGTAAAGGGACCTGAAAGAGATACGACTCAAAAATCCAGATATAAATAAATATCTGTTTCATTTACAGAGGTTCGTTAATTATAGAGATGAGTAAAGAGGTTATTTCAACAACAAAAAAAAATCTCAATCGCAATAAAAAAAAATCGCAATTCTCCCGCGCTTGGGCGGAGCCAGAGAGCTAGTCAGGCTTTTGCTGACCAAAACCCACTGCTGTTCCTTCTTTACCTACGTTCCAGGTTATTAAGTAAAATAACGAGTTACAGAGTTGATAAGTTGATTTTTCGACACACTTGCTCATAAAGTGGCTGTTATTGCACTGCACTTAGGTATATAAAGGGGCTCGTTACCAAACTGTGACATTTTGATTACTATTATGCACATGTGCGGTAATGTAGTTAGAACCTTTTTGTTTAACCTCTTTTTTGTCAAAAAGAGTTTTAAGACAAAAAAGAATAAAATTTGTTATTGCGTTCAATAGCGTGAATTAGTGTTTTACTTACTTATTTCATGCAATTTCGTGTTTAAATAAACTGTTTAAAATTTTACATATTTAATTAATTAAATCTTTCATCAAATTTATATTTTCTGTTTATATGCAACCTCATTTTTATTTTTTCTAAACCAAGAGATAGAGTAGCTAGTCTATGGCCGCCATTTTTCGCGCATGCGCGCGTTTAAGAAAAGTCATTTTTTTTGCCGCCATATTTAAAAATAAAATACAGATTTTACAAAAATGTCTACAACAACTATTTATGAGGAAAATTATTTATGCTGTACGCCTTCAAGTAGAAAATCTAAGTCATGGGACCACTATACAGTCAAAAATAGTTAATTATAACTTTACTGACTGCACATTTACGAACTGTTTCTTTAAATAGACTTTTCATATATGTACCTACTAAATAAAGTTGATTTTTAATTTATTTTCTTCACAAGTGTGTCGAAAAACGTCGTATGACACACGTGAGTAATTAGTCATTATCGTTCTTGGTCCCACATTACACACTTGTATCATAATGTACTATTGTCTCAGTTACAAAAGTTACCTACAAAATTTAAAGTAAACATTTCACAAGAAAAGTTCAAGTTTTAAACAAAAATTTCACTGTAGTCTGTAGTTGTTCACTTGCTAAAAGAAGAAAATAATTATACGCGTATGTTGCTCAGTGACAGGCAAACGAATTTTTAAAATTAGGCTAATCGTTTTTGAGTTTATTCATTACAATCAAAAATACAAAATAACATTTTCTCTTTACAATATTAGTATAGTTACGGTAAGAGGCACAATTATTTTTCTACAGTTTCTAGCACAGGTAACACTTATAACTATGGCGCCGTCTCAATATCCATCTTATAAATAACGAACAAGTTCCTAGAACTTTTTATTTCTCGGACAGCATTTAAAATGGCCGCCATCTGTATTAATAGCACAGCTAGACTGTCCAGTCGTTTGAACACCATTTTTGCTATAAACCGCCGTTAGTCTATGGTCCCCGTTATGTATGGAACTCATAAGTTGTTCCTGGACTAGGCTGGAACATTAGTCTGGGAGCCCACGACTATTCTGATAAAATAATGACGATTTTATTAAAAAGGGAATAGTCTTACCTTTGTAAGAAGCGTAACAGTTCTTAATTCCTAATTGTACACAAAACATAACATACAAAGTTATACAGACAGTTCATGTACAAAGGCGAGCTTAACTCGGCAATGAGTTTTCTTCCAGCATCTTTATCTTTCTACATCTTCATGTACCTATTACTAGCTGCTGCTGGAATTCCAGGACATGGTCTACTACGTACTGGAGACTGAGCTTCTATTTGACTGGCCTGTTGGTCTAGTGGTTAGTGGCCCTGACTGCTATGCCGTGGGTCGTGGGTTCGATTCCCACCCAGGACAAATGTTTGTGTGATGAGCACGTTCATTTGTTCTGTGTCTGGGTGTCATTTATCTATAATATGTATGTATTTAGAAATATATAAGTATGTTTATCAGTGGTCTAGTACCCATAACACAAGCTCTGCTTAGCTTGGGACTAGATGGCGTTGTGTGGAAAGTTGTGGAACATATATATATATATATTTCTCATTGTCAGCAAGCTCGCACGTAATGCACTGACATTAGTTGAGGAATGCTCAGTAACTTCTGACACCTGGGGCATTTCCTATCGCGGCAGTTGGGGTGTGATGATGTCCATTCCCTCGCACTTTTTGTAAGCAATATGGGCGTACCATATTCAGTTAGTCTAGCTATTGCTAGGTTCCCAATCCAGAAATCATCTAAATTATAAATCTTCCCGCTCTGAGCAGAAATGGTCAGACTTCGATGTTCCTTCACTTACCTTTTGCGTTCCATGACCATGGTAACTCTTTCGAACAACCCCGCAGCTCTACCAGGAACTTCCTAACCCACGTAACCACACTACAACCCACAGCCTCTGATCTCCCGTCCATCAAGTTTCCACATAGATGTTCCATCGTCTCGCAGTCGTGGGCTCCTCGCCTATAATCCATAATTGAGCCGGCACAGCATCGCGCGATCGTATCGCGGCCGGCTTACTGTAGCCTATCACGATGGTCACCAGTTCGCATTCACACACGGGAATCTTCATCTTAGAGTTTATTAATAAGAAGAACGGTAGACAAGATAGGTTTTCTTGAAAATAAATCTGTATATACGGGGATTAAACAAATAAACACATTTGGAAACTGAGAATATATATTTTTAATTGATATAAACTTTTGATATATCCCACGTGATGCGATCATTAATGGTAAACCGCAATAATTTATTAACAGCCTTGAAGACACCTAAAATATAAATGACGACGCGAAACGCAATGTAAACCGTAGAGATGTCAACAATGTACAGACGGGACGGACAGTCATCTTGGCTGTCCGTCTTTTTTAACCCCACGCCTGGACAGCCACCTTGGCTATCCGTCGGATTTTCCGATGCTATAAAGTCACGTAATGACAAGACAATGGCAGAATCAAGTCATGTAATTCCTGCGCGTTTTATTTTTTTATATTAGTGTGGTTTAAAGACGATTGTCAAAGTATCGTCGGTTTTAGGTAGTTTGGACGGTACGCGTCCTAAATATAAACTTACTGCTTTTTAAAACGATATCTAAGGTTAGGGAAGACCAGATAAATTCTTCACGAGCGGTTGAAGTAATAAATATAATATCTATTTACCCAGACAGTAATCACATAACTTCCAACCAGAAAAAAGTCTCGTGACACAGTGGAAACCCACGCAAACACGTATCCGTAAACGTTTTCCTAAAACTCGGTGCAATTACTACACAACCAATTATATTGTATGGACTAGCTACCGATTTATACGCGAGTACCTGCGCCTCTGCCCGCCCCGCGGCGCTGCCCGCGATGTGCGCCCGATAGCCGCCGATAATTACTTTTGTAAACGACCCGCTTCGAATTAAGAGTATCGATACGTTGGAATTGGATCCATTTGTTGAGAAATTAGGTAACTGGTGGCCGGTGGTACGTTTTAGGAAATAAGATGTGGTTAAAAAAGACAGTTTAGACATACATTCGATTAAAAACCTTAACAGACATTCATCAATGACTGTCTTTTTTAAATTATGTAATTCGATTCAAGTCATCTAGGGGTAAGGACCCAATTATCAGCACTTTAAGAGTTAGTCTTAACTTAATCCCGTATATCTCATTTATAAATACTCGTTCACCCGTTATGACGAGTTTGCTAGTTTTAATATTTAATCAGAAAGATGATATTTGAAAAAAAGAAAAATTTATCTTTATCCAATTTCTTTTTAGATGGGTAAGAGTAAAAAATGATTAATTATTGCACCATTTACTAGCACCATCACCACCAATTACAAGCATACAGAGAACCAATTAACAGCACTGTGATAGTGGTATTGAAATTATATGATATAAAAACGATATTTATCAATAATTATAATCTTTTTTATAAATTTTCGTTTGTGTACTTTTTTTCTTTCATTTGGTGTATTTACTTCCTTTGGTTTCATGGTAGGTGGGTCTGGAAAGGAAAAATGATGAAATGCTACGTGAACCAAAATTATCAGCATGCTTTTGATCCATTATCAGCACTTTGCTGCCAAATTGCAAATGCGGTTTCAGCAGCATGCTAAGATTTGTATTCCGAAGACATATAAACTACCTTTACCAAAAAAATAGTGAATTCTATCTAAGTATAAAATAACACAGTTTTTAATCAAAAAAATATATGGAACCAGTGTTTACGTAATATTTATCATTTATCAGCTCCAGTGCTGATAATTTAGAATTTGTAAAATATTAGATCCATATATCAGCACCACATTTTTTACCAATATATTACCATAACATCAAACTATTAATTTCAAATTATCCTCATAAACTATCTAAGAAATCAGAGAAATCAAAAGTTTCAGTATAAAGCCCTTAAAAGAACTAAAATAATATAAAATATAAACACGTGAATTTACCTTCGGTCACAAGGAACAGGCAAAAATAAGAGCAACTGCTGAACACGAACGTTTCATCACTAAATTACCGCCAGTTTGAAGTTGGAAAGTATTATTATTTCTAGAAGTAAGATTCTAAAAACATCTACTTATTTATCTATTAAAGTGATAACCCAAATTATTTGATGAAAACCTTACAATTGTACTATTTATGCGGAGTGCTGATTATTTGGTGCAGTGCTAGCATCTGGGTCAGTCACCCTACTTATTACCTATTAAAGTGATAACCCAAATTATTTGATGAAAACCTTACAATTGTACTATTTATGCGGAGTGCTGATTATTTGGTGCAGTGCTAGCATCTGGGTCAGTCACCCTACTTATTTATCTATTAAAGTGATAACCCAAATTATTTGATGAAAACCTTACAATTGTACTATTTATGCGGAGTGCTGATTATTTGGTGCAGTGCTAGCATCTGGGTCAGTCACCCTACTTATTTATCTATTAAAGTGATAACCCAAATTATTTGATGAAAACCTTACAATTGTACTATTTATGCGGAGTGCTGATTATTTGGTGCAGTGCTAGCATCTGGGTCAGTCACCCTACTTATTTATCTATTAAAGTGATAACCCAAATTATTTGATGAAAACCTTACAATTGTACTATTTATGCGGAGTGCTGATTATTTGGTGCAGTGCTAGCATTTGGGTCAGTCACGTTTACTTCAGCATTTTGCAGACACTTTTTTTGAGATGGTAAATCATCTAGCTAAACAGAATTCAGGAATCTAAATAACTATAGTACCACCAACTGTAGTTATTTAGATTAATTATGATGAAATTAAATAAGCATATAATAAAAAAAATATTAAAGCTGCAGCAGAATTGTCCTAACTTTAGCCCTGAAATGCATGAAGGTGAGTTTTAATCAGTAAAATTCTGACAGTTTCGCTCCAAACAGACTAATTTCCCATCTTAAAAAAAAAACTGTAGCAAATTCACCACTTTTTATTAGGGTTCCGTAGGGAAATGGCAAAAACGGAACCCTTATAGTTTCGCCATGTCTGTCCGTCCGTCCTCGCTTAATCTCTGTGACCGTTAGCACTACAAAGCTGAAATTTGGTACCAATATGTATATCAATCACGTCGACAAAGTGGTAAAATTAAAATTGAAAAAAAAAAATGTTTTTTTAGGGTACCTACCCTGTAAAGTGGTACCTAAGTGATTTTTTTTAATTTCAACCCTATCGTGTGATATATTGTTGGATAGGTATTCAAAAATTAATAGGGGTTTACTAAAATAATTTTTTGAAAATATCATCGGAAATAATCGCTCCAAAAGTAAAAAACAATGTGTCCCCCCCTCTAACTTTTGAACCATAACTTTAGAAAATATGAAAAATATCTGGAAAGTAGAGTTTTATAAAGACTTTCTAGGAAAATTGTTTTGAATTTGATAGGACGAACAGTTTTTGAAAAATTGGGGATACTTATTGTGACGGACGGGAAACTACGGAACCCTACACTGAGCGTGGCCTGACTCGCTCTTGGCCGGTTTTTAAACCCATAAAGCTGACTTTGTCCTGGGTTGTGGAGGTCTGGTAGGCAGCCGCTCCTCGTAAAATACTAGTATTCAGCTAAATCCGGCTTGACTGGAAGCCGACCCCAATATATTTGGGAAAAGGCTAGGCAGATGATGATGATGAAAGCTGACTTTGTCTCCATATAATACACTCCACGTCAGATCATGATAATCTACAGATATATTTATATATTCATGTATTAAATCTGTTGTTGCTTAGAAGTATATATTATCAGATAATATTATTCTGTATAATACATACTGATATATTTATTCTACTATGTGTATGTATATATTTATGATAGCATATCCTTATATTGTATATTTAAATGATAACTGTTTTGTTTGTACTTTTCTTTTTTCCTATTACTTTTAAACACGGTGTCCACATAATTTTTTCCAAGTCGCCCTTTGTTGCTTATGTTGGAAAAGATTTTTGTAGTAATAAGAGTATCACTTTTGTATTTACTTATTTTTCTGTTTCCTTCTTCGTTTCTTTTATTATAATAATACTAGCTTCTGCCAGCAACTTCACCCGCATTAAAGTTGGAAAAACTTAGAATACAAACGTTAGACCCAAGTTTCATCCCCTTAAAGGCAGAATTTTGAAAAATTAGGTAGGTATGTCTTAGTGTTAGAGGAGCTCGTGGCTAGATAATAACAGCCGCACAGGTCGATCTTCAAGGTTAAGCAACGCTTGCCTAGGTTGGTCTGTGGATGGGCGACCATCTTAACATAACGAGTTTCCTCCGTGCCTCGGAAAGCACGTTAAGCCGTTGGTCCCGGCTGTCATTTGTAGATCTTTGGCAGTCGTTACGGATAGTCAGAAACCAGTAAATCTGACTCCAGTCTTGCCATGAAGTACCGTGTTACCCCAATTAATGGGTTGTGGAGGTCTGGTAGGCAGCCGCTCCTCGTAAAATACTGGTATTCAGCTAAATCCGGCTTGACTGGAAGCCGACCCCAATATAGTTGGGAAAAAGGCTAGGCAGATGATGATGAGGTATGTCTTAGTGCTCTCTTACCTCATAAAAAGAAATCGTAGTGTAAAATTTCACGACTCTTACAGCCAGTTTCTTCATTTAAGGTAACAGCCAAGGTAACGTCATAAAGTAATAATAGATAACAGTTAAATTAAAAAATAAATAAATAATAATTCGTTTCTTCACTTTAACTGTTACTTTTGCCCTTTTAATTTAGCTGTCACTTGGATGAAGACATTGACAAGATGACATTTGCTATTGACAACAGTAATGGTCATGGAAAAGTTAATACTTTAGTGATAGTTTTAGCTTTTATGAAGAAACCTCATGAAATACACTTTTTATTACAGGACCTTCTCTATTATCGTTTTGAAATCGCTCTGCTGTTTTCAAGTTCAACTATCGACTTGTGCAGGCTGATAATACGAGTAATGTGGCCAGACTTAAGACAAGTTAACCATGACATTGTAAACTTTTCCAATACAATAGTTAAAGGGTAGGCATTACAAACCGCCTGTTCACCACCTCGGACACGTCGGCCGCCCTGACGTGTGCACCCTTGTGTGCGCTTGTTAGTTACAGTCTGGTACCCCTGCCAGGTCTGGGACTGCCTGGACCACGCCACGGAGCACGGCTGACAAACACTCACACGTCTTTGTCGCCACGCTATCATTTGGGGCAGGCTCTACATGGTTACATTTGGGATAGGCCTCAAGATCGAAAACGGGGCACGAAGATAGTGTTTTTATTTTATTTGTATAAACTAGTGCTTAACTGCGATCCCACCTGATGGTAAGCAGTGATGTAATCGTAGATGGTGAGGCGCACTAGTTTATGAAGAGCCTATTCACTCTAGCCTTGAAGACACCCAAATTATAATCGGACGGGAAGACCGTTTTATTTCAGGTTCTAAACTAGTTCTTTTTGTAATCGAGCTTTGGAGGAATCCGTTGAAAAGAGAGGATCCTCCAACCAGACGGATGTTTTGTCTAGTGGGCAACTGCTCGATAGATAATTTTGGACTGTCGTGTCTGTTCAAATCGCGCGGAGAACTTTAATTGCACGATGCAGGATTCCGTAGATCTCATGTGAAGCTATAGATGCCGCTATATATTGTAAACCTTTTCAGAGTGTACCTTAACCGTAGCTAAAGGGTGGAGTCATTACAAAACGCCTGTTTGGATACCTCCGAAGCGTCGGCCGGCCGCCCTGACGTGTGCACCCTTGTGTGCGCTAGTGTTAGTCACAGTCTGCTACCCCTGCCAGCCCGCCGGCCAGGCCGCTGGCTATGAGCAGTGAGCACGGCTGATGGACCCTCACACGTCTTTGTCGGCACTCTATAATTTGAGGATCTTGCTAAGGGCGCTTTCAATTTATGCGTTTTTTGGCGGCATGCGTACAGGAGACCGCAGCGCAGTACCGCTAACGCACAACTTCGGCACCGCAGCTAGCCGTCGAAAAACGCATAAAGTAAAAGCGTCCTAACAGTCTTTGTAAGCTCCTGTAATTGATATATTAATGTTATAAAGATGGAAGACTTGAGAAAATTGAACATTTATCCCGGAAAATTCACAATTACTTCGGGAACCTGGACTCGATTGATACAGACACATGGGGGTTGGCCCATGAAAAGAAATGCTTATTCTCAACCTTTGGTGAATCCAGCTGTGGATGGCGATGATGCTGAAGCTGTGAGTGAAATGAACTCTCATCTTCTGTTGGTAAAGTCATTCCCTCCACTATCAAAACAACTACCCACACACTAACAGAAACAAGACACTTCATACCCGATCACAATCATCCCGCGTTTAACCGCTCATGCCTCACGGCGACGTCGAAACGCCGCCGCCATCTTCGATGCTATCTCAGCACAATCTGCCATCACTGTAGCGGACATGCGACAGGAATGACCCTATTCGTCCACTGATAAAACTAGGAGGGACATAAAAACAAATTATTATAACTATTGCAGTGGAACGAGGAATCAGATGGATATGAAATGTTGTCGTGAGTTTATATGGCTGTAATCGAGACATGAGATATAAGTAGTGAACATAACTTTCAAACTGTTCATCCCACTAGATGAACAGTTATTAGTTAAGTACATTAGAGATAAGTAGTTATAGCCCCATAGCGCACTAGCGGCCAGCGGCCAGCGGCCAGGACGCGGCGGCCATCGAGATACATACATTAGTATGAAACCGCCATAGAGCGCGCGCACCTGTGGCCGCTGGCCGCGTGCGGACAGAAGCGCGCGTTCTATGGCGGTTTCATTTGTTTCACCTGGCCGCCTGCGGCCTGGCCATAGCTGCACTATCGATCTACAACATGTAACATAATTAACGCACATCCTCTGGGGGGGTCATTTTACTCATCATTATGAACAGCTTTTAGTATGGGACCAAACCTGAAATCGAGAAAAAAAATTCAGGTGTCTTATACATTTTGACGAAATAGGCGAACATAAATGTAGGTATAGGACGCTGACCCCAATATAGTTGAGAAAAGGCTAGGCAGATGACGAAATGTAAGGAACAGCTGATTATTATGATTGGCGAGCAATAGAGAGGATTTTCCAAAATTAACCCCCTAAGGAGAAAAAATGGGGTTCCCAAATTTGCATGGAGAAACCTACTTTCACGTGTGCGAAGCCGCTGGCAAATTGTAGTACTGTGTAAACCTTTACACAGTTGTAACGAAAATATGTCTTATTTTTTTCTTTAGAATTATTTTTTAAAAGGTACATTATAGTCTGTTTTTTATACCCTGAGACTAAATTGACACAGGTAATGACAACATTACTATAGGAATAATGCTAGTACTTTTGTATTGTAATGTCATTTTAGTCTCAGAGTATAAAAAACAAACGGTAGTGTTTATTTGTCGCACACCTGCAAAACTAAGCAATTCGTTAATGTCTTGAAGCAGTAGGTATCTTTGTTAGAACTAATAAAATTACTGATGCTTGACAGATGATGGTTTTGAATTATTTATCAATCATTAGACAATTAAATTTTTACACAGCTTTTGATTCAGACAGCCTTTCGTTTCATGTCTAACCCAACCTATCACATACCCGCGAAACGAGATACAATAGTAAAACAATAACAGTGCGGTCTCATGCTACCGGTCGGGGATTTATCAATTAAAATACATACGTCATATTTACATGCTCCGTAACAAAGTTGCGGAGACTTTAGTATTTTATAATCAAGTTTTATTTTTTTATAAATTTAATTTTCTTTACATTATTCTAGTCGTTTATATTATATGAAGTGATAAACTGTCATGCATGCCGGTTTGTCACAATAATTTAAAATGTACTCAGTACCTAATCGTAATCCGCGTTGTGGGCTACACTATTATATGGGATATTTCTGCTAAAATGTCTGTCATATTATGTAATGTTTGTTGTTCCTTATTAGCATTAGCATTCGCATTATTGGCCTTATAATGTTCCCACTGCTGGGACTCAGGCCTCGTCTTTAGGAGAGGGAATGGACCATAATCCACCGCGCAGGCCCAGTGCGGATTGGCGGGTGTCACATGTCTTCGAATTTTTGGTTCTAGGACATGCCGGTTTCCTCAAGATGTTTTCCTTCACCGTGATGAAACAAATTACACAAAGCAATGCGCCTGACTGGTTTTGAACCCGCGACCTACAACTTGCAAGTCGGGGCAATTACCAATAGGCCACCACTTCTATGTATTTTCATATAGTTTCTTACCCCTTCCCCTTCGAAAACAAAATAAAATTGCTACTCAATTGTTACTAAACCTGTATCGTAACTCTTCGTTACCTAATACATCATCAGCCTTTCAATGTAACCATGTTACACTTACGCAGTGATAAATGCTATGCCCCTTCTCATGGCACACTCCTCACATCACGACACCCTGGAGACTCCCCACTCAAATCCACGCAAACGATCCACCACCGCCCCTGCTCTGTCCCTTTAAATCAACAAGCGTGAATTACATACACTATAGGTACAACTCAGATCTATGCACACTCTGCGATACCGCAAGACGCCATGTTTTGTCCGTATAATTTTTGTTTTTCTCTTAATTTCTTGTTTAACTTATCACAAGTAATACATATTATTGTTTGTGTTACATTGTAATTCTTTTGTTTATGTTTATTTTGTACCATGGTGAAAGAGACTGGTCTCCACGACACAGGGAATCCTAGTGTGGAGACCAGTGAAGTATCTGGTTAATGATGTATATTTTTTCTGAACAATAAACATATTATTATTATTATTATTATTAATTACCCTAAAATACCGTCCGACTGTCCGGCCCGTCCGGTTCGGACAGCAGCCGGTGCAGCGATCAATAATGAGGCACGGACGCTGCCTACCCCTTTGTTGACAGTCTTCAAGTAATCATGTACAAAACGGTGGTTGCTGAAAATCAGCACCGTAAATTGCTGGAATTACCAGCGTCACGGTATACGCTGAGCAACGACCTATTTTCGTCTAAATGCGACGCATAACTTGGATTTATTCACTGTTTTTGTTCTTGTTGTTTCATGAGGTATTGTTTATATATTTGGTCTGTCTGTCGGCCCCGGCCAGGTGCAATAAACCACAGAACATAACTTTCGATAGACAATTAAACCGCCTGGACAACTGTGTTCTGCCTAGTGTCTATGGTGCTGTGAAGTTATGCCCGGTCCACACATTAGCCCGACAGTATTTTATTGTGCGTCCATTCAGGCAAAATAAACATATCTTTTTTCTTTCTTTTATTTTTCTAATTAAAGGGCTACTGCCATTAAGGTACTTGGACGATACTAAGGTAACATTGATGAGGTGCTGCCTGCCAGTCGTTAGAGAGGACTGGGCCCTCCCTTGCATCATCCCTCCATCCAGATTTTTTTTTATTGTTATAAACTAGACTGCGATCCCACCTGATGGTAAGCAGTGATGCAATCGTCGATGGTGAGGCGCACTAGCTTATTAAGAGCCTATTCACTCTAGCCTTGAAGACACCTAAATTATAATCGGACGGGAAAACCACAGCAGGTAAATTGTTCCAGTCCCTCGATGTACGCGGTATAAACGACGAAACGAAACGCTTAGTCTGGACCGTAGGGGTTTGAACAACGTAAGGGTGGACACTCGCTGTACGACGGTTTGTCCGATGGTAGAACGGGGATGGCGGAATCAGTTCATGCAATTCGTTACACGAATTTGTTATACTTACATGTTAGGTCGTCGGTAAAAAGATATAGGTAACTAGGTACAAAATAGTGTAAAACTGAAACTATTGCGTCAGTGAAAAATATGAGATACCTACTTGCGTATTTATTTTAAAACAAACCACAATTCCCATCTTCCTATGTAATGTAAGTACTATGGTACATAGTGGTGGTAGATATATGTATCTAAGTAAATAAAAGAACTGTTTCAAATGAATTTATTTTACTATAGGAACGTAATATTTATTAAATAATAATTATGGAAAAGTAAAATTAAATACATTAAACATGATGTTAAACAATATAATTAAAATATAATTAGAATTTTCGCAATACGCACATAATTTCCAAAAAAAAAGTATTGATAGTCTCGCGTTTAACCACTATCTCACCTGATGGTAAGCGATGATGTGGTCGACAATAAAGCACGCTTGCCTGTGGTCGACGATGGAGCACGCTTACCTATAAGAAACTGATTACTTTCTTCTGAAATTCTCTCCAGGCGGGGTGTCCACCTTCTCCGAAGTTATTTCGTACTGAGTTTCTAATCTGTGAACAAATTTAATAAATTAAGACACTTTTATTTTAATTTCTCATCAGCTGGATGGAGAGGAGATAGAGGGAGGCCAAAGAAAGATGAATGGATTGTGTGAGAAGTGATATGGAAGAAAAGGGAGTGAGTAGCGTGACGAGTGACAGGACAGAATGGAAGAAGAAAACTTTTGCGCCGACCCCAAATAAAACGGGACAAGGGCAGGAAGATGATGATGATGATGATTTTAATTTCCCATTAATCAAAGGGCTACCTTGTTTGTTAAAGGTGATAAGGGCTCTATCAGTGTGCTGTGATTGTGCATTATGGAAAACCAGACACACCACTTTTGTTTAGTCCGAAATTCCCGACATTGCATCACAACATTAAAAATCTGTAAATTATTCCTCAGCACTCCAAATAACGTTTCAACTGTTGGAACATTATATGTACCTACAATTTTTTTATGTTGTATGTAAGAGCGTTTATTCAGCCGCTCCACGTAAAATACTGGTATTCAGCTAAATCCGGCTTGACTGGAAGCCGACCCCAATATAGTTGGGAAAAGGCTAGGTAGGCATGTAAGAGCGTTTATCGAACACGTACGTAATTATTCACGGGTATTCGATATTTTTTACGGAAGTATTCGTTTTTATTTACGATGATAAAATGTATCCGAAGTTATTTATCAAAAAAAACTATGAAAACGAATGGAATACGAGTGAGTTCCCAAACGTGCCTAATGTGTCATTTATGTATACACTAGCGACATCTATAGCGCGACATATGAACTAAACTACGAAATCACGCATCGCGCAATTAAGTTTCTGCGCGCGAATTAAGTTTAAAAGCCCGAAATTATCTATCGGGCAGCTTTTTTTTAGTTGTTATAAACTAGTGCTTGACTGCGATCCCACCTGATGGTAAGCAGTGATGCAATCGTCGATGGTGAGGCGCACTAGTTTATTAAAAGCCTATTCACTCTAGCCTTGAAGACACCCAAATTATATCGGACGGGAAGACCGCAGCAGGCAAATTATTCCAGTCCTTCGATGTACGTGGTATAAACGACGAAGCGAAGCGCTTAGTCCGGACCTAAGTTGAAGCATCGCCATAACAACTAACATTTAGTAGAACAAGGAGCAGTCATCGTTCGATCCTCGTGTATGACCTGATCTGATCCCCAAACCATCAATCTCCATAAATAAATAATTCTCCATTTCACGAGGCTGAAGCAGCATGGCACATTTAGCTGCCGATGACCCCGGGGACAAAACCTTGACGAACATTTGAATTGCAAAACGGTTCATAGATTTTCATAGCCTTTATGTGTAAAATAGTTGCCACGGAGGAGCCACCAGACAGGTACAAGTCTAGATTTAAATAGCGTAAAAAAAAAACAGACGAATTGCCTAAGTTTTATTCAGAATATTGTTTGGAGAATGTAGTTTTTATAAATTTGCTACGTAAGGACCACTAACGTGATCATTATTGAGATTATTCTGGAAAATAAATCTGATGTCTTCAGTTTAGCACTTGGAATAACATCTGTCTTATTTAGATGCACCTGATGCATAGTCTATGCATAAAATTGTATTATACAAAACATAAAATAAAGTATCTAAAATCCATACTAATATTATAATACTTATATATATATAATATTATAAATGTGAAAGCAACTCTGTCTGTCTGTTACGCTTTCACAGTTATACTACTGAACCGATTTTGATGACATTTCGTACTGAGCTAGCTTGAACCCCAAGGATGGACATAGGCTACTTTTTATCTGTCTTCGACTTTACGTTCTCTGTAACCAACATTCATGTGCGGACGAAGTCGCGGCCAAAAGCTAGTTACATATAAAATTCTCGTGTTTGTAACAAAACACGAGAATTTTTCTAAAAAAAAGATTTAAGATTCTTACGTTCTTACGAAATTTCGTGTGTATATTCAGTAGCTCTGAGGATAGGTCGTAAATTATTATTTCTGCTAATAACCCCACCCATGGGGGATGGGGTTAAACTATTATTGATTACTTAAAGCAAAAACAAGTGTTTGAAACAATACATATATCAAAAACAAATACAAAAACGGTTTGTCTTGAAAAAATCTGTAAATTCACAATAATGAGTAATAAAGAGTTCGAAGTTTGAAGAGCAGATTAATCATAACACTATGCTCTTTCTAGTTGACTAAAACCAACGTCTAACACTAGTGTAACAAAGGCGAAACAATCAAGAACTATCATTCGAACAATCGAATAAATCCCGCCATCACACATAGCTACAAGCTACCAACCTCATCCATTCTTCCTCTTCATTATTCATGATGAAGTACCTCAGTTAGGTATCTTCCACCTACAAGAGTTAACGACCGCTAAATTCGAAGGTGATTCGCAGATGCCGCCGATAGGAATCCGCATGCATAATCCTCACATCTGCATATCTATGCGGCCATAAGGAAAACTCCTCAAACTACCCACCGCATCGCTTATTCATGAAACTTGTATGTATAAATAAATAGCTGTATCTTTCAGACTAGTACATTATATTGGACATGTGCTTGAAATATTGACAGAAAGAAATACTTGTGCAATAGTAACGAAATCTGAAAGTCGATCCCAAAACCCATTTAATGGAAAGCAGCAGGGTCGAAGCCTCTAGGGCCATGGGTTGGCTTCTGAAAGGAAATTCCGGAACCCTGGAACGAATGCAAAGAAAGAACAGGGTAGGGCTTAGTCAGTAAAAGTCTGACACGACCTCTCACTCCGCACAAGAACGAGAGAAGTCACTCTGATGATTACATACTTAAAAAAAAAATGGAAAGCGACGATGCGGTTGACGATTGAGCGCTCCTAGTGTAACCTGTTCAATCTTGACTGAAAGATTCAAAGGTTGTAGCCATCAAGAAACACAGACTCCAGGAAATCCCACTCCTTATCTGCTTAGCTTACCTTTTGTTTAAAAAACGTTGCCCCACACTAAAAATAACTCCTGTATCGTGGGCGACATGGATGTAACCTCATGTACAAGAGACACCCCCAGATCTGGAACACCTATCTGAAGGCCATACCTTTTTTTATTTCTTGTGGGAATTGAACCACAACGCCCACCGTGCCGCCAATTAATTCTTAAATATATGCATGCCAAGCTACTTCGCCAACATGATAGCTGAAAATTTTGCAAAGGGAAAATAGGCCTGGGACAAAAAGTATCCTACGTGCTATTCCAGGATATTATGTTCTACCCGTGTACCAAGTTACATCGAAATCCATTCAGTCATTTTGCATGAAAGAGTAACAATCATCCATACATACATACAAACTTTCGGATTTATAATATTAGTAGAATGAGTCGAGTTGATATTCATAAAGCAAAAATGATAGATCAACAAAATAATATCTTCGAATAGAAATATTAGACTCGTGTGTCATGGGGGTTTTGGTAACCCATAGGAACACCCTTCATATGTTTCGTGAGGGGAGACTGAAAGATGTGTTTTCCCTGTGATTAAAGTACTTACACGCGGAAAAGACGTTTCAGACAACAATTTCCTGTCATTATAAACAACGTTGAAATTGGGAATCATATTTAACTGAATTGACATCATTAAATTCTGTGGTTTTTTTTTTCAGTTTGATTTTGATGATGATGATTCAGTCTCATGAAAGACTTTCTCCTATACCTATCTTGTGTATGCTCAAAATCTTCGAGTCCAAAGTCAAATTCGTGTTGTTAAATGGGTGCGAAACGTGGAAGGTACGAAAGGACTTTTCACGCAAAATCCAGGTTTTCGTCAACCAAGTTAGTCAAGTTGTCTTCTACGCATTCTCGAGATTTACTGGCTTAAGACCATCACTGACATAGAACTGCTATAGAAATTCCATGAAAACCCTATCGACCATTGATCAAGCATCGTAAGTGCAGATGAATTGGTCACAGGCTTCGGAGAGACTGGTCGGAACCATATTTAAACAGGCGTTCAATTGGAATCCTCAAGAGAACAGGAAGCGTGGCCGTCCTCAGAAAACCTGGTGACGAACCATGCTGGCAGAAGCGAAGGCCATCGGTTTGACATAGAGGAAAATGAAGCGTTAAGCTCGAGACCATGGTGACTATTAAGGAAGTATGGAGACCCTCTGCCCCTGCTAGGGGTAATAGTAACGAGCGTATGAAGATCAAACTCCCACATACACAAAAGCAACCCATACAATAAAATCTTTCATACTGGAGTGGAAACATTTTTCGTTTTCTCATTCACAGGCTAAGTAAATTAAAAACAGAACATTAAACCACAGAACTTAAGGAAAAATTCGACAACTTATGAATAAAACCCAATGCCTTTTAATAACTTTGCCGGTCGCCCACACTCAAATACAACGATGTCAGGTGTTTTTCCGATAAAAAACAAGTTATATTTACACAAAGTTAACCTTTCGATGGCGAACAACAATAGGTGCGTCTCATCGGTGTCGAGTGTCGACACAACGAGACACTGAGGACACTGCCGACACTGGCCAGATATATAGAGAGGATCCACTTTATGTATTACACGATATGGCCAAACTAATTGTTTCATAATTAAGGGCTCCCATACAAAAGTGTATTTTAGGGTTTCGTACCTCAAAAGGTAAACACTGTTTGTCTGCCCGTCTGTCAAGACCCTTTATCTCAACAACACGTAGAGGTGGTCTACCACCACTAGAGGTATCGAGTTGAAATTAAAACTATATACTCAAGTCGGCAGTCCCTTAAAGCTGAGCAAAAATCAAACTAGTAAGTGAACGAAAAACAAAGATACGCCCGTTTATGTCGCAAAAAACTTACATATCGACACTCTCAAGGGAATCAAAATTCATAGGGTACTTCCCGTTGACATAGAAACCTGAAAGAATCATGTCCAATATTGATTATAATCAGACGTGAAGACCACAATAAGCAAATTGTTTCAACGTTCAGTCCTTCGATGTACACGGTATAAACGACAAGGTGAAACGCTAAATCCGGACCGTTAGTTTATAAGTGAACCTACTGTCTCCTCCCTACCGTGCGCTACTAATCATCAGTTAATCTAATAACTCCGACATTTAGGCCGGCACAACAACGCGGGGCGTGTCCAGCAACAGCGCCGAAACGCCTGTAATTGTTCTTCGGAAAGAACAACATCAAGTAGGCTAATGGATAGTTAATCCAATAAAAAGCACATTTAGGAAAAGAGCTGACAACGAGGGACTGTTTATAGGTGACGACACGACTGCGATACGATATCTGTAGTAGGTTATTGTTTTTTATGGAAACTGTCAAGGGCCTTGGTGGAGCCTCGAAAGATCTGTGAATTAAATAAAAGGTATCAAGTCAAATAAGCCAAAAACACAACGCGCCGTCAATTCGGGTTTGGTCCTTACCGGATGTAGACACAGAATATAAATCTGTGGAATTACCCATAGTTCACTGTCCGTAAACCCGCGTCTACTGGCTGTGAATCGCCCAGAAACCCTTCATGCTGGCTGGAGTGTGAGGAGACCTTCTACCTCAAGGTTTCCGCCACGTCCATCCCTCGCATCAGTCACTGTTTCAAAAAATGATGTGAAGATACTTCGTATTGCCTATCGCACCGTACCATAGGCTGAATCAGAGCCGGATGTCAGAAGTTGCCGCCGCCGATCTCTTCCACAAGCACACTAAAAGAGTTATGTAGCCGTCTACATGGAGAGAGAGAGAGGGAGGCCAATGAAAAGATGGATGGATGGTGTGAGTGTGAGGAGTGATATGAAAGAAATGGAAGTTAGTAATAGCGACACGCGTGACAGGAAAGAATGGAAGAAAAAAACGTGTTGGGCTCAACACGTTTGACCCCAAGTGATATGGGACAAGGGCAGGAAGAAGGAAGAACTTTCATGACAAAAAAAATGTGCTGCTGTCAGCTTCTGGTCAATATTTGATCAATTGATTGTACCAAAATAGCTTGGAACAATGACCTGATGAGGGTCACTGGAATAAAGACGACGAGTAGATTAAAGACGCACAGGACCAGTTGTTGTGGCAATACTTGAGTGAGGTCCAAAAGTGAATAGAACAGAATTTATTCGACGTAAGCAATTCGTGCTGGAAGACGCAGCATTGCAAGACCCACAATGTGGACTGATGACCCGGTAAGGGTCGTGGGAATCCGATTGATGGGAGACGCACAGGACCGGTCGTTCTGGCGACGCTTGGGGGAGGCCTATGTCCAGCAATGGACGTCTTTCGTCTGGAATGATAATGCCAAAAAGTTTTTGTTCCTCAAAGCGTCAATCGATCGTCCCGTATCGTCACCTCTAAAAGCCCTTGTAACCTAAAAACATGGTATATTTATCTTAATTCCTTATTCCTTCCACTGCCTACCAACACACACGTGGCACACGACAACAAACCTTATCCCCAAGACATAGAGACTATATTCGTGCAGGCTTGGGGTATGTAAGTGTTTACTAGAATTACTTGTAGCGAGGGGTGCCGACAAACTGCTTGTGACTGACTTGTGTTTTATCACGATCTTATTGACTTTAATGGCGAATTGTTTTTCTAGGTAAGTGTGATTAAATATTAATGTGATATTACACTGTTTTGAGAGCGATAGCTACTGTATACTGGATGTGTTATGTGACACCATCTAACTATCAATCGGTTTCTAAAAAGGAAATGTGCGAATTATCTTACAAAAATGTAGTTTTATATTTATAAAAATTACTTGATGTTCGTTTCGCCTAGCTAAAATGTAAAAATAGCATGATCAATCTTGATCGCTTTTATTTCGGAACCGCGGGTTACATCTATTTAGTAATATTTTCCACAGCTCAACCGTCACACAACGCCATCTAGTCGTAAACTAAGCACAGGTTGCGCTTTCAGAACTAGACAACTGATAAACATATTTAAACCCAAACTCGGAACTAATGATCGAACTCATCAAACAAATATTTGTCTTAGGTGAGAATTGAATCCACGACCTCCGGCAATACTAATGCCGCAGTTCCAATGGTGTAATGGTAACTAGCCACTAGACCAAGTCGAAATATATTAATACATATATCAAGATTCCGATATCTTACTAAACTGCTAGGTAGGTACAATACAATACAAAACTGCGTAATCAATGAACTGCACCTCTGACAAACAAGACAAAGAAATTCCAACAACAATTATAATTCAGTGATGCACCAGAGTTCAGGAGTTCAGTCCCCCGTCCGGTCTGCAAACCGGACAGACAGTCCGAGGACCCCTCGTCCGCTCAGAATACAGTGACCAGCACTCAATGCTGCTGAAAATTCATCGATCCCACTCACTAACATGAAAAAACATTCAAATATACATATTTTTGTAGTATAATTCGTGTCACATTATACGGGACTCGAACCCGGGCTCGCGAGGTGAGAGGCCGATCACCTATGGCATTGACTTCGTAAGCTAATCAGTGGACAGTTTAAAATGGATGGGAGGGAAATGTGATGGACGTCAGAGATATGGGTACTGTAGCCGTGGTTATCGAGGTAGGTTCAGATTAACGCCAGTTTTCAATAACCTACCGCAGTTTATAGATAGATAGCTATCCCCGACAAACAGTAAGATTCTATCTACCAATTCACAACTTTTGGTAGGAAATGCTATCCGTCGGTAGGTTATAGGAAAGCAACTAAGGGCAAAAGGATAGATTTTTTTTTTCTTTAGTCGCTGCAAATTTAGATATATAGCTTATTGAAAACGGGCGTAAAACACTTTTATCTCAACTAGCTGCTGCCAGCGGCTTCACCAACATGGAACTAGAAAATTATGTCAAAGGAACGTAGCTACTACTGGGATAAAACATATCATTTGTGCTATTTCATGGTCTAGATACCGGTTTGCCAAAAGTTAGCCTCTTTCGAGCGTGAAGAAGTAACCAACATACACACTCACAAAATTTCGCCTCTAGATAATATTTTAGAGGTATGCAGAACAGGATGTAAAGTCCCTCTCAATGATGATGTTTGAGGATGTTTTGTCAGGCTTGGACAACTACTCGAGAGTTGATTTAACCTATCAATACCCACAAAACGAGACACAATAGTAAAACAATAACAGCGCGGTCTCATAGGACCGGTCGGGGATTCATGAACTAAATTGAGTGCGATGGTTCAAATCGCGCGGAGAACACTAATTGCGCGATGCAAGAATGCAGGATTTTGTCATTTTTTATAGTTTTTATGTGGCTCCATAGATTTTGCTAAACATAACTAAAATGCCAGTTTTAGCTTGTCGTAACCGCCACTTTCCCTAATAATGTCTTCGTGGAAACTCGAACATTATGCTACGTATCGTTTTTCATTAGTAAAAATCTTGAGGGTTACAAAACATGTTGTTTCAGTCCGGCTTTATGTCTTTATTTTCGTTTTTATTAGCAATCTGCTCCGAATCTACCGGTCACGACAGTTCAGTACATACGAGTACTACAATGTCTGAATGTCTGTCATGAAAATTCACCAATCTGCGTGGTGGATTACGGCCCACAGGAGGTGTCCTAGAGAGGAGGCCTGAGTCCCAGCAGTGGAACCATCATAAGGCTGATTATGCTTATCAATTCAAATTGTCCCTTACGGGATATCTTCCGTGATTTTTAATTATTTCGAGTCGTAAGTGACAATTTGAATTGTGAAACAAACCGTGATAGCCTAAAACAGTGATTATGCTTATGCTTAGGAATGTCGGTGACTTAAAGGCAAACGTAAAAATTTGCAACTTGAGTAATTTTTAGGGAGCAAATCGAAAAAAATATATAAAATGATTTGAACTATACCTTATCAAATGAAAAACTATAGAATATTTGCATCGAGAGGGAAATTAAGAAACATAATGGAAATTACAGTACTACTAAGTACTTACTGCCTGAAACTACAGGAAATAAACATAAGAAGTGTATTTTTTACTTGACTACAGCAACGCAAATGGCTTTGGTGTCAATCAATTCGTTATTATGGTCCAAATTTCATAGCCTACTCGTAAACACTTTCTTTTTAATGAACTTGTCATGTCCTCTCCTTAGTATAGGTATGATTCGTTCGAAACCCTTTGTGCGCTAGTCCATTTTCAAATTGATCGTTTTTTTTTTAATGTTTAATGCAAAATGAGCACCTTTTTCTGTATGTACTGCTTTCTGTTTCCAGTGATATAACGTAGAAAAACAAAGCAGGCTAACGAACTAAGAAAATTTAAAAAGCAACGCTACTTTATCCGTCGTATAATAAATAAAAACATTTTATACACTTTTTGTTATTCAAAAACATGTTGAAACTGAAACGAAATGCATGTTTATAACGAAGCCCTATAAGTTAACAAAACTGTATGTATAATGTACACATAATTTAATATCTTGGCAACGTATGGTTCCCTTCGGGCTGCGAAAAAATTAAGACTCGAGGAGGCGGAAAAACAAATTCAGATACAAGATATTACAACAACATATACGTGGCTATACTTTCCTCATATCAGGAGGAGCAGGGAGGAACGAAATACTTATTATACGCCGTAATCATATGCTGAGCGATTTACAAAGAATATACAACCCTTCCCACGGGTGCCGCTCGCCGATTAAGGGTTTATTCCACGCGGGTAGGCTGCGTCAGACGCCTGTTAACGATAACTTCATTGTACGGCCTTAAACTGATAGCTTTGATGGGACAAAATCAGGTTTAAACCTTTGAGAATGTTTGGCTGATTGAAGTCTAACACTCGTTTTTTAAGGTGGGTAATCATCATAATTCTCCCGCTCTGGGTGTTACAGACCTGACCGAGTCACCCTCATGAGGACTCGGTAGTGCTCCGCCCAAGCGGGGCACACCTCGACCCAATGCTCCAACGTATCCTTCGGGCGGTCATCACAATGCGATGACATCCGGGCGTTTCTTGCCCAAATCTAATATCCCCGATTATCTTTATTTTTATTGACTACCTTCTGTCATCAGCTTCACCCGCGTGAAAGTAGAAAATATATGCCTCACTCAATGACAAAGTATAGTACCTAGTGAGTGAAAGAATTTTTAAAATCAGTCGTATAGTGTTTGAGTTTATTCATAACAAACCAAGAAGAAGAAAGTTCTTTATAAAATAAGTATAGTTGACCAGTATATCACCTAATAGCATTGATGTGGTCGACGATGAAACACGCTTGCCTAAAAGTAACCTATTCACTCTTGAGTTAAAGACCTGTAGAAAACCGAAATTACCGACCGAATAAATTATTCTGAATAAACAGAGATGTAATGAACAGAATGAACTTTAGCTAAAGAAACCACTACAATAACGACGTGCCTGTTAAGCCATCCTTACAAATCGACCATCAAAGCCCCATATAGGCTCTGCGACCACAAAACTTACAAGAACATTCTATCAATTACTCCAATGGTCCACGTGTACCCACGTACCAACTTAGGACTGCACCACACTCACGCGATTTACGACCCTATCGTTAACACCCGATGAAGCAGAATTGAGTTTCTGGAGCACAAGAGACAGCTATTCGGGAATTAGGGCAGGGACTGAATAGCTTTCATTGTCGCGTCTTCCCTTTTTGATTAAAACGCGTTTGCAATCGCGGACTCGAGTGGGCCTCGAGCATTGTGGGCTCTTCGGATTGTCAGCGATAACTTAATAGACCCCATCGTCACAGTGTTACAAAACATCCCTTTGTGCTCATCCCTGTCTGGTGGGAATGTCTTTGTCTCTCAAGTAATTGCTAAATTAAAATAATTGAGCGAAATGCGGTCTGTAAATGGTTTGAGCGTTCTGTGGTACGTCTTCAGATGACGGATGCGATTATATGACATGTTGTAAACCATTATTGTGACCGTCAAATTAAAGGGACCGAGTCTCGGATGCACTATTGTTACAGAAACTACTATCTATTACTACCTTCTGTTACTAATTGTTGTCGTTTTATGTATAAAGATTTGTCATATTAATAA
Source organism: Mythimna separata (assembly GCA_030763345.1). Classification (NCBI taxonomy): domain Eukaryota; kingdom Metazoa; phylum Arthropoda; class Insecta; order Lepidoptera; family Noctuidae; genus Mythimna; species Mythimna separata. The sequence goes on along the minus strand of CM061187.1, from coordinate 20,454,651 downwards.
ATTTTATTCCCTATTCTACAAAGAGAGATATTATGCGATACATATTTCAAAGTCAAAAAGTTTATTTGTTAATTATTTCAGAAAGGAAAGCCTTCAAACGCTAGTTGAAACGTCTAAAAATCAAGTGTTGTAAAAAAGTGGTTACCCAATTCAGTTTGAGGGCTGTTTCGCAAGACGAATCCTGACAATAGTGACAGCGGCCACAAACACGCAACTACCACAATACATTTTCCTCTAAGGAATTACAACATCAACGTAAAGACCACGCAATACTCTCGCAATCCTCACAAATTTACTGCGACCACATTTCGTATTGTTGTCGACGAAAAAGCAACAAAAAGAAATAATTTCGCGATACATGTTAGCAAATGAAAAAAAGTCTCCTGTCGCCCATCCATCATAGCAGTAACGAACAAAAGCTTTTAGTTGTTCGAGTCGCGAGTCGCGCCCCGCCGAGTCGCGTCGACCCGCGCCGTGTCGCGTCGCGCCGCGCGTCGACATGTATGCAATCAGCCTTATTGCATGCTCCACATTCTGTCACGGGATTATATGAAACGGGAATTTTAAACAAGAGTTTGTTGTGTAACCTGATTTTATGACATATTGGCTCAATGAAGATTATGTTAACGTCACACAAAGAAGCTGCGGAATACATGATTTGATTCTCAACTCGCTTTGTGCTTGCAATTTCTTTATCCTGGTGATTAACTTGTTTTCAAAGAGCGTTTTCGGGTAGTGAATTGAATAAAATAGGACACGGGGCGGGGTTTCTCAGATTCATTTTCTTTCCCGACTTGTCTACCTATGTACCTGTTTCAGGGTTTTGAAGGGACTGAAATGTTTTATGGAGATAGGTTATCAGAGGATCACTTGAAGGCGGTCACTTCCTGCAAACCAGTTATACCAGAGTAGAAGGCGGCCAAAACCTAGCAGACGACGAGCAATGGATAGCCTTCCGGTAAGACCCAAGCCTGAGTCGATAGCGCATTATATTCCACGCGCGCCCCAAAGATATAGCAGCAAAACTGAAGACCCCGGCAGATCTAATGCCATTTAAGGCTGCGGGAATGTCCGAAAACGTACCAAACGCAAAGAGCAACTGAAGACCTAGAAACGAGAAACTTGAAAGAGGAACATAATGTCAGGGAAGTGTTGAGTATGAGTAGGTAGATACTACAAAAGGCTGTTAAGCCTAAAGAAAGGGGAGAAGGACTGTGTGAAAGATGGTGAAAACTACCCTACTGATGTATTTTGAGGCGGCATCAAATCCTTCTTTTGCTATGGATGAAGTGAAAGAGCGTGACAGACTTTTACTGACTAAAATCCATGTGTGTCTTTCAGTAGCCTTTTGTATTTCACGGTGACTCTGTTAGACGCACTTATAGAGGAAGAACGCACAACACTTGTTCAGAATGGACGAGATATTACAATCTGAAAAATCTTTCAGACCTAATCGGGAATTGAACTGTTTTCATTGATAAATTGGTACAGAACCCTCAGTGCGCGAGTCCGATTCGCACTTGCTCACTATGTACATATATTTGTGTGTATATTTTTATGTACATTGTCGATCGAAGATTTTTATGCTATTTTATCGATTTCTGGCCAAATAGTGAACCGATTTAGATATTATTTCAGCTGAAGAAACGATTTAAACTTATCTTAACAAAAATCTTCTCTGAATTCATCTTGACACATGACATCTCGTCTCATTTACTATCAATCAACCTACTACACAATGCTATCAACCTCAACTACTTGATCCGCGTCAAGTGGTTTCAGCAACTGATACGTACCACGTGCTATGATCTGCCTGTAGGATCCAATAACACTAGTGAAGCTCTATGATACCACTCATATCAACTGCTTCCTTCCGTCTCAACAATATATGTAAATAACACCGGATGTATGTATTAGCTACTTATTTAATATTAAGATAGTTAAGTTGCTATAGTTAGGTACATAATATGTACCTAGCCTGGCCTAGCGATCTGCCTAAGATCTTTAACGTCCGTTTTCAATAACCTACCGCAGTTCATAGATAGATATAGGTAGCTATCCCCGAAAAACAGTAAAATTCTATCTATCCATGCACAACTTTGGTAGGAAATGCTATCCGTCGATACGTTATAGGAAAGCTAGTATTAAGGGGAAAACATTTTTTTATCTTTAGTAGCTGCAACAGTAGATAGATAGCTTATTAAAAACGGGCGTAAAATTCTAAGCTATCCTCTACTATAATAAACATGTGTCTATTGAGTGATCGCATGAAAATTCGTTCAGTATTTTTTGAGTTTAATACTTTCATACAGACATGTAAACACTGTATAAGACTTTGTGTTATAATATGAAAAGATTGAGAGGCATGTTCTTTACGTTAAGGCATATAGTCCCTTGAACATCAGGCCGGAATTAATGCCCGGATAGAGCCATACTGACCTTTAAATGCATTTTCTTTGCGAAATATTGATGGATATGCTATGAGTGATACATCAATGTACGCCACACAAATATTTGTAACCTCTGGGTAAATACTTTAACGCCCATTTTCAATAAGCTATCTATCTACAGTTGCAGCTACTAAAGATAAACAAATCTATCCTTTTGCCCTTACATGCTTTCCTATAACCTACCGACGGATAGCAGTTCCTACCAAAGTTGTGGATGGATAGATAGAATCTTACTGTTTATTGGGGATAGCTATCTATGTATGCGGTAGGTTATTGAAAATGGGCGTAAGTAGTATGTAGCTAACCTATACCTTACCTATCAAAGATCGAACTGTAACAGCCAAAACAAACCAAGCTACACGACTCAAAAACAAACAGCTATCTTCAAAACGTCTGTTGATGACATTCTTCTATCCCACTAAACCTTATCTCATCCCGTGGTCTAATAACAACAAATTAATTAATTATTAGCGAAGCATTCGTCGCTTGAAGCGGCTGGAGCGAGTTATGGGCTATTCCGAGATGATTTATAATCGATAGAATCGGAGTCGTTTAACAGCCGAAACTAATAACCTATCTATCACATATCGGAGATTGAAAAACAAATGAAACAACAGAAAACATGTATAATTTTTGTATTGTATCATTTGTTTTACTATCTATGATATGTGATAGATAGGTTATTGGGTTCGGCCGTAAATCTACCATCGATTCAATCGATTCGCCATTCTACAAAATAATCGAGATGTTTTTTTATTGTTTCGAGTCAACGGAATCGACCGCTGGTTTCCCATTGTTCGAATCAGTGACTCTCTCTCTCGAAACTCTATTAAATCCTTCGAGGAACAAGTCACGAATTTACACGTACATCAAGTTTAGACTGTCGACTATCTGTATGTGCAGAGTACTGGAATATTTTGGCCACGCCAGGAAAACTGGTCACAACCTTGAAGAGCTCATTGTGACTGGCATGGTGGATAGCAAACGACTCAGAGGCCGCAGCCCAACAAGATGGGCAGATCGGGTCCGCTCCACACTGGACACCCAATTACACGTCGCACATCATGACGCCAAGAACCGTCATAGATGGCGAGAAAGAAGAACAATCAGGAAGAAGCTAATCCAACGGGATCTTCAGGACCCTCAGCAATGAGGAATACGACTTGAGGAGGAGGAGGAGGATGTGCTCGTAGAACAGATGGTCGATGGGGACGGAAGGTTGTGGAGTGGCGGCCACGTACCGGAAGACGCAGCGTCGGAAGGCCTCCCACAAGGTGGACCGACGATCTGGCGAGGGTCGCGGGAATCCGATGGATGCGAGACGCACAGGACCGGTCGGTGTGGCGACGCTTGGGGGAGGCCTATGTCCAGCAGTGGACGTCTTTCGGCTGAGATGATGATGATGATGATGATGATGATGAGGAGGAGGAGGAGGAGGAGGAGGCGCCAGTCGCAAAAACAGACCGATTCAAAGTCGAGACAATCGAGAACAATCGAGTCGTTCAAACAATCGATTAAAACGTCTCGCCATCGCGCATCGCTAAAGCGCTACATCAAGCGCTGTCAGCGCTGTATTGTGCGGTAATCGAGTTACAATAACAAAGCGCTCATCAAGCCCGCCCGCGTTAATTACGACACATTTCTAATAACTCTATGCTTTGCGGATAATTAAATGTGGTTAACTAGTGGTGGGAAGCTCCAAGTGGAAGCTGTTTACTCGTATTGCAGATTTGGATGAGCAAGGATGGAAACTGAACCCTAAAATTGGAAAGCTTAAATTTTTTGGTGGGAATCCTTTAAAATTAATTCTCCCGCTCTGGGTGGAGCGGGAAGGTATGTCAGACTTTTGTTGACTAAAACCGGCTCCTGTTCCTTTTTTGTCTTCGTTCCAGGGCCCCGGGGTTCTCTTTCGTACATCACAGGGCCCCAAAAGACTAACTCTGCTGGACCCCTATGTTTTGCAAATGTGAAAAGGCTTCAATATGTAATTTTGTGAAAGTGGCAATGTGCGCCTAAACCTACTCCTTCACGCTCAAACGGCTAAAAGAATTTAAAAAAAATCCATGTCCTGGAATACCAAGTCGCTTTTCATCCCAAGACTATCTTCCGTTGCTATAATTGTCTACTTCCACGTTGGCAAAGATAATACCAGAAGCTAGCACGTATATAAATTTAACTTAAACCCCTTTTAATAAGCTGTATTTGAAAACCCGCGATATTTATTTCTTGCCCATAATAGAAGAGTTAAGTTCCCCATTGTCCCCCTGGCTGACCAATAAATCGGTCGCTAATCCAGCCCAGCACATAAATATATAAATAAGGTGGACGACAATAAGCCATAAAGTGCATCGAGCACATGATACATAGCTATAGAGCGAGCAATAATAATACGCGGCTATATGCTATAACAAAACGCGGTGAGGAGCGAACGTTGACCCGAGCGCACCTGGGATACTCGCCCTTTGGCAGGGCTGTCACTTCTCGCACAACTAATAAAAAGTAAAAATAAATCTCTAAGGGTCAGGAAAAGCTTTTCGCGGTTTTTTTTTTTTTGCAAATAGAAGCATAGACAAACTTAAATCTCCATTTAGAATATCTGTCTATAAAAAAGATTTTTTTGGTGGCAATACATCCAAGAACTTCTCCCGGGAGAAGACATAACGCCTGAGAAGTTCTAGGATGTCTGCCTAGGCAGGCAGACATCCAAGAACTTCTCCCGTTTTTAGGCGAAGTGGAGAGGCGTGTCAGACTTTTACTGACTAAAACCCACCGCTGTTCCTTATTTGCCTTCGTCCCAGGGTGCAGTGACATGTGGTGCAACGAACTTGCAAAATTATTGTCTGGTTGGCTATAGCGATTTCCTGACGGTCTTTATCAAAACCCTGATCCCTAGATTACCTGAACGTTAAATAAGTCTAGTCTATTCTATAAGTACTATAATATTATAAAAAGGAACAATTATTATTTTTGTTTGTAATGAATAACTCAAAACCTACTGAACCGAATCTATCACGTATAGACTGCTACTTTATCACAGGATGACATAGAAACGCGGGCGATATCAGATCATAGTAGAAAACTAGAAAATATATAGAAACAATACAAATATTACAGTATTACTTTGAGTACCGAGTGCTAGAGGGTTACAAAGACACTTGGAGCATAATATTCAGATTGGTAATGTAAATGTCAGCCTCTCAAATGTCATATTCGTGAGTGATTTCGGCGCGAATGAGCACATCGCATCGGTGATTACTTAAAGGAAGCCATTTGCGAATTGGAGTAATACTTTCAAAACAACAGCCAAATCGACACGTAAGGGAAACGCGAACGTATTAGGAAAGAGTACATTCTACTAAACACAAGTAATTGGCACAATATGAGCAATACTAATACATAGTACACGAATATACAGGTAGTCGGGAATACAGGCGTAGGTATAATGTCCTCGACTCAAGCAAGAGTTTTTTTCTGATCTCATAGAGATTAAATTAAATTGAGTGAAGTAAGATGTATTATAATACCTAAATGCTTTAAGCACACAAAAATACAGAGGCGGATTTAATTGCGAGATGCAGAGAAAAATAATAGTAAGTGCCATAAAAGAGAGAAAAACCGGCCAAGAGCGTGTCACAATAAGTGTCCCCAACTTTTCAAAAACTGTTCGTCCCATCAAGTTCAAAATAATTTTCCTAGAAAGTCTTTATAAAGCTCTACTTTCCAGATTTTTTTCATATTTTCTAAACTTATGGTTCAAAAGTTAGAGGGGGGGGACACATTGTTTTTTACTTTTGGAGCGATTATTTCCGAAAATATTAATATTATCAAAAAATGTTTTTAGTAAACCCCTATTCATTTTGGAATACCTATTCAACAATATATCACACGTTAGGGTTGAAATTAAAAAAAAAATCGCTTTTTACTTTACGTGCAGGGGGGCTACCCTAATTTATTTTTTTTTTTTTTTTTTTGTACTTCTCGGCGAGATTGACATACATATTGGTACCAAATTTCAGCTTTCTAGAGCTAACGGTCACAGAGATTAAGCGAGGACGGACGGACAGACATGGCGAATCTATAAGGGTTCCGTTTTTGCCAATTGGCTACGGAACCCTAAAAAGGCGAACACAAGAAAAGATATACCTACTAATAAACCAAAGATACAATCACACAATGTATATTCAAATTAGCAAAATAATAAAACTATTATAAGTATTCAAACAATTGGTCCTAATCGACAATATTGAAGAAAAGAAAAGGAAGATTCGTACGAATATTATAGGTACTTATGAAGATTGTATTAAAAAGAAGCTCAGAATAGGTAGGATATGAGTGATAAACTACTTTTGACCCCGAAAAATGTACGACATTGACTGGAAAAGCGAGAGATCTCTCGTCTATTAGCCCTAAAGCATATATTTTTACACAGCATAAACTATCCTCATCCTAAGTAAAACCACTTTTTTCTCAAACATCACAACTGCCACCCCTACAAAACGTTCACAAGTGTCCACGTTATCAACGAGCCGCGTTCATAATATAACGCATTGATTATCAACTAGTTTCCCCCTCGAGAGATTAATTCATTGCGTTCATGTCATTCAAATTGCCCGCTTTATAAATGCAAGACAAAGGAGCTTGACTTGCCACAGTTCAACGACTCGATCCACTCAGGTATACGGTGGGTTACTTCTACAAAACATACGTTTTCGCTTTTGTGGCACAGTTCACGAATCTAAAGGAGTCACCGGAATCTTTGTTTTGAGAGTTTGTTGTACAATATGTTTTTACTTAATCAAAAAAGCAAAGCTTTCTTCTTTTATACTCACATCATAAATTTATTGTGTCTACAAGACTTGTAAAGTCTGTTTTTTTATTCTCGAAGGACTAAAATGACATTACGTGGGTTGTCATACTTGTCACAACACAAAAGAACTGGCATCATTACTATTGTAAATTTGACATTTGCCTGTTTCAATTTAATCTCAGTGTTTAAAAAACAGACTTACCTATATGGTTTCTTTTTTGTGTTTTTAATAGTCCTTCATGTATCTACTAAAAAAATAAATATTGCTCTCTCATGCATGGACAACCGTCTCCAAAAAATAACATCAAATACAAAAAAATCGTCTTTGCCTACTCAAATTCAAACCCCCTTCAAAAACCATAATGCATTAATCCGAGTACGCAGGTCAATATAAAAGAAAGGCATAAAGGGACGGTAGCTCACTTGTTTACGGCCTATACAACTTACCCCCATTCCGAATAAAATCACACTGTAAACCGTGAACCTATTGATAGCACGCCCATTGTTATTTTGCACGTGGCAACCCAACTACTCTTTCCCATGGCAACCCTTTATTTTCACTCGCCTCGCGGTATTTAAGGGCCATTAAAAGTATTTCAGACGCAATAATTACATGCTTACTTAGTAACACAATAGTTCGCTTTTGTTATAGTTTTATTTCTTTTATTATTTTATTGTTAAATCGGTGGACGGTAAATAATTAATAGAAGCCTATTGAATACTTTTTTTTGACTTAATAACTGTTTTTTTTTTTAATAGTCACTACGTTTTATTCTTCATGCATAAACATCTTACCTAACAAATAATATAGCTATATATAAATTGAAAATAATAATATGTACAAAAGTGTAGAAAAATAACTCAATGGCCATCAAAAAATTTAGCCACATCGATATGAAGCGGAAAAGTGTCTAGACCGCTTTCAACATTGCCAGCTTGTATAGCAATGCTGATTCGTAGACCGAAGAAAAGCCCAGAATTCTGGGAACGCGAAAAGTCGACTAGCTGTTTCCTGATATCCCAAACAACTCGATGAGCACTCGGCCCCCATGGCCCTAGTGTTTCAACCCCAAACGGCTCAAACATATTTAACTACCGATAGCTAGGTAGGAACTAGGAACTATAGTCTGTTTTTTAATCTCTAAGACCGAAATGACATTACGTGGGTTGTCACTCTTGTCACACCACAAAAGAACTCGCATAATATTTTAAATTTGACATTTGCCTGTGTGCAATTTAGTCTCGGAGATTAAAAAACAAGGATGAGGCGCTATTGGTTGCCTGGAATAATTGCTTTTTATTTTCATTATTTTTTAATTCATCAATCCCCGACTGGTCTCATAGGACCGCGCTGTTATTGTCTTACTATTGAGTCTCGTTTCGCAGGTATTGATAGGTTAAAAGCCTCATTCGAGTCTTTTATCTACGAGTATATATGTACCTATTATACGTTGATTAGTTGTTGTTTGAATAATGTTGTTGAATAATTATTACAAACCTGAGGTTTCTCAAACGACAGTCAGATATGATGCTGAGTCGAGATCGGGAGTCACTCATGTCGATGGGCGGCAACGTAGATTTCGAGGACCTGGTACTGAAACACAATATGGAACCATAATATAATAGGCATCAATTATGGTCTGTTTTTAGGGTTTCGTAGTTTAAACCCTGAGACTAAACCGACATTACAACACAAAGGAATTGGCATCATTCCTATAGTAAATTTGACATTACTTGTGTCAATTCAGTCTCAAGGTATAAAAATCAGTCCTATAACAAAACTAAAGTTAGGAACCTAACACAAGCAATATAAATCTACCGGTAGGTGTTAAACTCAAATTACTTGTATAAGATTTATCGGTTTTGTCCAGAAATCTCCGCAAGTAAATCCCACTAGTTGAGCTTGTTTTTTTTTGCAGAAAGAAACATCTAGTGGGATTGTTACTTATTTTCCCAAAAATCATTATTATTTTTTAGTTATATATCAAAATTGTTTCTCAGTAAGTGAATTAATTTAATTAATTAAACTATGAGAAAAAAAGAACAACTTCATTTCTCATATTTTTTTTATCTAATATTATAAAGAGGTAAAATTTGTAAGTTTGTATGTAGGGGGTAATCTCTGGAACTACTATCCGATTTGAAACATAGCCCATTTATTGAGGAATGCTAAAGGCTACATACCATCACGCTACGACCCACGGGAGCGGAGCAGTAACGAAAAATGCGGGTGAAACCGCAGGGGACAGCTAGTGAGAAATAAAGTTGTTCTTTAACCTTCTCCAAAAATGCCCACTGGCCCGATATTGTTTAACTAGTGGGGATTTCTGTAAAAATAACAATCCCCACAGGTCGGAATCAGTCGTTGGGTATTTCTGGAATAAATCATTTTGCGATAATGACGGGAAATTAATTGTCTCTTCCAAGTTTTTAGTTCCAGTATCTTTATTTTAGACAGTACTGAAAGTCAGGATGAGACGAAGATCCCCAGTTTTTGACATCCGATTTTTTCTGCGAACTATACTATCGGCCGAAACCAATAACCTATCTATCTCCAGTTTTGGCATATAGGAGATAGTAAAACAAATGATAGAATACAATACAAAAATTATACATGTTTTCTGTTGTTTCATTTGTTTTTCTATCTCCGATATGTGATAGATAGGTTTGCAGGTTGAACAACCCGTGCGAGTTAACATGGCACCTGGCTCGAAAACAGTTGCCACATTGAATACTCGAAAATAGTTGATACTATCACGTTTAAAGCACCGTTGTACGTTATGAGAAACTACTAGCGCAAAATAAATGTTGATATTCAAAAAAATAATATTCAAAAAGTTAAAATATAAAAAAAAAATTACAATCATTTCTTTATACGTTACTCATTCGAGGCAGGTGCCAAGTTAACTCATACGGGTTATACTATAAAGTCTGTTTTTTAATGCCAAAGACTAAATTGACACATACAAATGTCAAACTTACTATGCCAAACTTACAAGTGTGACAACACTGACAACTCACGTAATGTCATTTTATTCTCAGAGTTGAAAAAACAGACTTTAGAAACTATTCTGCAAGAACAATGGTGATCTCCTTACGCCTGATTCTTCATGATGCTGCTCCTCTTGTCCGTGAAGCGCTTCTTTTGTCGCACGTTGATGGCGGAGTCCCCAGCGCCGAGCAGGGGCCCTTGCACAGACTCGTCCACACATACAGGCGTCGTATGGATCTTCGGTTCACCGTACGAAGAGGAGGACTCCTGACGAATAGCATTAACAAAGAAGTTATGAACACAGAAATCAAAATAATGACTATGTGTTAACAAATAGTTGCGCTTCTTCTTTTCGTGTCGATCTTACTCAAATTTTGTCCGACCAATATTTAACCACCTGGATAGCCCGCAGAGGCCTATACGAGGCCAACGGGCCTCGTAGAAGGTACAGGTAGTTGTGCATGCTGGGCAGGAAAGGATATGACGCATAACCTGTGAAGCGTCTCCATACTGGAACCTTATTTGTGATGGATCGAGGAAACCCCATTTGGCCAGATTATCTCTGCACTGGTCAACCTGAGTCCACACTCAGTTGAGAGATTTCCAGAGTGGCCACTGCAGTTCGTGTCCCGGTGGCGGATGTCCTACCGGAGAGATGAAGTTAGGAGGAGTGGGATGTCTTTCCCTCCACTTTAGTTGCGTTGATGCAAGTGATGTTCAGGATAGGTTAAGGTGATAATTTGCCGTTGGTTTTACAATCAATTGACAGGAAAAGAAGATGCTACATCGGCCGTCGCACCACACTTTTGAAAGTCATGTTTTTTTTAAGTGGGATATCATCAAAATGACTTCTCCCGCTCTTGGGCGAGGGGGGGGAAGTCGTGGGGGGTGTCAGACTTTTGCTGATTAAAACCTACTCCTTTGTTCCTTCTTTGCCTTCGTTCCAGGGTCCCGGGTTTTCCTTTTAGAAGCCAACCCATGGCCCCAGAGACTTCGATTCTGCTGGACCCCTACGGCTTTGCAGACATCTCTTTGAGGCGCACGTGGAACAATACGCCCTGTCGACGACATGGGCTTGATCCGGATTGTTACCGGACGTGCGGACGGCGATTGCCCATAGCTCGCCATCCGCAGGTTTCATTATCATCTCAGTCGAAAGACGTCCACTGCTGTCTGCTGGACATAGGCCTCCCCCAAGCGTCGCCACAGCGACCGCTCCTGTGCGTCTCGCATCCATCGGATTCCCGCGACCCTCGCCAGGTCGTCGGTCCACCTTGTGGGAGGCCTTCAGACGCTGCGTCTTCCGGTACCTGGCCGCCACTCTAGAACCTTTCGTCCCCATCGACCATCTGTTCTACGAGCGAGAGGTTTGAAAGTCATATAAATTATGAGTTTGTTACCTTTTCGGAGAATTCAGTGCTGTAGTCGGTGACCTTCTGCAGGACCTCACTCTCGGTGTTCATCTCGTCTGAAGTGGGGCGGCTGCCGCTGTACGACTCCTGCGCATTATCCCACATGCCATCCTTTTAATGGAACATTAACCACTCAACATCATCTAGAAGTTTACCAGCCAGACTTGTCAAAGGCCATAGCCAGACGTCACCAGTAAAGTTTTTGTATTCTGTACTTAATAAAGATGACCAGGATCTCGATTGATAGTGAGAGACGTAAGAGGTCTACGAACGAGCGAGCCCAAGAGATGCATTTCTTTTTTAATGTAACATAAACTAGTGCTTGACTGCGCTCCCACCTGATGGTAAGCAGTGATGCAATCGTTGATGGTGAGGCGAACTAGCTTATTAACAGCCTATCCACCTTAGCCTTGAAGACACCTAAATTATAATCAGACGGAAAGACCGCGGCAGGCAAATTGTTCCACTCCTCCAATGTACGAAGTACGCAGTAAAACGATGCGGCGACGAGGCAAGACGCTTATTCTTTCTTTCAAGGCATGCCTCAGGTGGTAAGGTGGGAATGCAGATGCTGGCAGAGAGTTCCAGACTTTGGCTGGTGTTCCATGTCTGTTCAGAATGTAACTAGTAACTAAGACTTGCAAAGAAGCTCAATCGGACTGTCAATTAATGACTGAACCTTACTACCCTTAGCGGAAGTACATCGGACTGAACACCACCTTAGGCCAGCGTGGTGGGGACTGGTTTCCCTCGAGGATAACGGACCCTTAACCGACCGAAGTAGCCGATATGAGTACTAGCCAGATACAGTGAACATGGCCTGAAGACAAGTCCGACTGATAGATTCCCCGCTAAGCAACCACTCCAGCAATCCTGATAGCAGTTCTTTTCATATTAAAATACAGTTTTTCTTTTATTTAGACCTACTCATATGAGTTTTGTGTAGTATGTGTCCAAACTTTGGATAGTAGTACCTAGATAAAGAGTTCAGGAATACCTTTCTGCCCAGAAGAAAAAGTAAATACTAACCCCCAATATCTGATACATGCATTTATAGTTGAGTATTTCTCAAACTCACCTAAAATTTTGACAGGTTTTCAAGCTAAACTTGAAAACCTATCATATTGGTACGTCCATATCTGAAACGCGTCCTAAGACTGCTGACTTTTTTCCCAGTACACTATGGTTAGGAAAATTCTACTGAATATGTGGTAGTGTAGTGTATTAAATCATAAAATTTTACTTACATCGAAGTGTATCTTTTCTCGCTGCATGTAAGATGGCACGTTGATCTTGCCAGGGAACCTTGTGAAAACAGAGGCCACAATTGTTTAACACAAGAAAAACGCTTAACCTACCACGTATTATACCTGCTTGAATTTATCATAGAAATCATTTCAATTCCTCTCCACTGTACCAACTGACTTTAGCCTTGTAGTTATACGTTATAGTCAATATATTGCAGCTACTAAAGATAAACAAATCTATATCCTTTACCCTTAGGTACTTGCTTCCCTATAGCCTACCGGCGGATAGTATTTCCTACCAAAAGTTGTGGATTAATAGATAGAATCTTACTGTTTATCGGGGATAGCTATCTATCTATGAACTGCGGTAGGTTATTGAAAACGGGCTTTAGACAAAAATCAAAACCGCACAGGCAGTGGCTAGGAATACAAAAAAAAAATTATTAGCAAAAAAACTACTTTTCCTTACCAATACACCGAAGGTATTTCTTCTATGACCGGGTAATCCAAGGAGGACGAGCTCGGCCACTTCTGCAGTGCAGGATCCGGCGTGTCCTCGACCACGGGGAGACGGTGCTTGCCCCACGTGTCTTTAGGAGAGGGGTCGGGCCTCTCGTCGGGGATCCAGGACTCCTCACGCTTGGGGATGTAGCAGGGAGGATACGCGCTGGTTTCCTCGCCAGGATCGTGGCGGTAGAAGTGCCTTGAAGAGAATTTTGATTTTTTCAACTAGAGGTTTAGACGTGTTGCCTTTTTAGCATTATCGGCCTTGTAAATGTTCCCACTGTTGGGACTCAGGCCTCCTCTGCTGGATTACGACCCATTCCCTCTCCTAACGAATGGGCCGTAATGCACCACGCGGGCCCAATGCGGATTGGTGGATGTCACATGTCTTGGGATTTTTTGGATCTACGACATGCCGGTTTCCTCACATGTTTTTCTTCACCATTTTTATACCAGCAGTGATAAAATAAATTATACAAAGTAATAATACGCCTGTCTGGGTTTAAAACGGCGATCTTCAACTCGTAAGTCGGGACCATTACGAGTACCACTGGGCCACCACAGCTCTCCATCTATGAATGTGTTATAGGGTAAATAAACGAGTAGTTGTTTAGCCATTACCAATTGATGAGCTTCAGCCAGGCTTCGGTTGCACAGTGCACAGTGAATATAGCAGTCTGCCGCTCCATGTATTCTGCATAGCCTATATTGAGGGCAGCCTCCAGGATCTCCTCTCTTAGGTCAAGCACCACTAGTTCGTTTTCCTCTTTTTGAAGAATTTCCGCCCTGTTGCAGAGAACCAGAAATAAAACTTTAGTAGGTAGGTAGGACAGCATTTCAGAGTTCTGGGCCCGGAAAGGTACCTTATTGACTGATTTTTTACGACACGATAAAAAGAAGAAGAAGTTGGTAGGTACGTTTTGTTTGCCGGTAGACGCAGCGTTGGAAGGCCTCCTACAAGATGGACCGATGACTTGGTGAGGGTTGCGGGAATCCGATGGATGCGAGCCGCACAGAACCGGTAATTGTGGCGACGCTTGGGAGAGGTCTATGTCCAGTAGTGGACCTCTTTCGACTGAAATGGATGATGTTGATGTTGATGTTGATGCAAGTGGGCAAGCTTTATTGTCTGCTATTGCAGCCAAGGCGAATATAGCACAGAGGCGACGGCAATGCCGTTATGAGGCCGATTATCATAAGTAGACCCTCATCATCTGCGTAGCCTTTGCCCAACTACAATGGGGTCGGCTTCCAGTCAAGCCGGATTTAGCTGAATACCAGTACTTTACGAGAAGCGGCTGCCTAGAAGACCCTACAAGTGGTTATTTGTCTCTTAGCTCAAACGACAATTTTCAATATGAGTATTCCCATGGCATATTGAGTGACAACTTGGCACCAGGGACCGGAAAGCTGAAAAGAAATCGATTGGGAAGTGGATAGACGATTTCATCCCATACTGCTAAAAAAGTAATGAGTATAGGTACATGTGAATGGATGAAGAGGGAGGGGGACGCCAAAGAAAAGATGCATGGATTGCAAACGCAATCAGCACAACACCGTACACATACCTTAGCTGTTTGCATTGAAGAGTTAGCTACTTTTATCTCTACTCCTTCTACCGCCTATTTTTTATACCCTGAGACTTAAATAACATTACACAAAAGAACTAGTATTATCTGTGTGAATTTTTTGACTGGCCTGTTGGTCTAGTGGTTAGTGGTCCTGACTGCTGTCGTGGGTTCGATTCCCACCTAGGACAAATGTTTGTGTAATGAGCACGATCATTTGTTCTGTGTCTGGGTGTAATTTATCTATAATATGTATGTATTTAGAAATATATAAGTATGTTTATCAGTTGTCTAGTACCCATAACACAAGCTCTGCTTAGCCTGGGACTAGATGATGTTGTGTGAAAGTTGTGGAATATTATTAAAAAAAAAAATTGTCTCAGGGTATAAAAAATAGACGATAGGTGCTGTTTTTTTCGGGAAATCGTTAGAATGATTTCTCCCATTCTTGGTCGGAGCGGGAGAGCGTGTCAGACTACAACCACACGTGTGTGCTTCAGTTGGCCTTTGCATTCTAAGAACACAGATTTCCATTTCAGAAAAAGCACCAGGACCCAACAGTTTACCGATATCTCTTTGAGGAGCGCGTAGAACACTACGCGTTATCGACGACTTAGGTTCTGGACCTGGACCTGGTTGAATCTGGACGATTATCGGACGGCCAGACAGCGAGCTACCCGCTGCTCCTCGTCCGGGATTCAGTGCCTATAGTGGCGGATAGTCGGGGTCGGGGTCGCGGCGGCGGTGGCTTGAGGATGTCCGTTCCCTCACGCGTGAATCCATCTTCTATGCTAGCATTACTGATTCGCAAAAGGAGACGACCATTTGCCATTCCTCCTCGCTCCGGACCACGGCCTGAACCAACGCCCAGCGTGAGCCTCTCGCGCAGAAAATGTTTCTAATATTTTGGATAATCTACTAAGTTTAGTAACAGCAGTTCTAATTAAAGTAAGCGAACCAATACTAACCATGTTCGTTCAGGAACATCCCTTGGCAAAGCAACTAGAGTTTTTTGGTCATCAGCTAGTTGGAGCTTGCGTCCCCTTCGAGATATTTTAAATTTACTTAGTGTCTGAGACAAATTCGACATGATTGAATCTGGCTATGGTATATTCCAATGTAATATTAATAAAAATATTGATTTTCTTTCGCTAAAACTAAAAACATCAAAAATATAAACAAGCTTTCGAAACAATGAAGTCACGAAGTCTCTTCATTACCAACTCTGAATGAAGTCAATGGAAGTTGTCATTATAAATTTGTTTTTTTCTTCAATTTTGTCTAATTTCAAATACAAAACTTTTTGAATATTTGCGTCGTATTTTATATAGTACCTTCTCAAATTCTACCGCAGCCTATCTGAGAAGGAAATTATTTACTGCCTGCTTCGCTATCAACACCACCAATTTGCCCACCATTTTACACAATTATTAGATTTACATGTACCTACCTACCTAATTAAACTTGGTTTAGCCGTTTATTTAACAATTTATCATACTTCATAAGTATTTTATCATACTTTATCTAATTTATTATAGGCCCATAGATAGTCACGGGATTATTCACCAACAAGGAGCCAATTTTTGTGCAGTATTTTGTATTTGACGTTCGTGAATGTTGATTTTATTTGTTTAATTTAATTTACTTAGTTGTAAATGAAAACAAAAAGTGGCCAGAAACAAAACTCAACCACAGACAAAAACGATGACAGTTGTTTGAAAAAGTGACAAAAACCGAGCGCAAATTACAAAAAATCTCTGAATTATTTTTTACCTCGAAAATATATAAAGTGCGGAAGGATGAACATTTACATCAATTAGAAAAGTGTGCTTTATATCGAACGCTAAATAATGAGTGTATATTTTCTTTATTTAGAATTTGTTAACGTTTGATAATAACCATGTATACCTTGAAGGGAATCTTCCCCGAACCAAGTTAGTAATGCCGTTACATTTGATTTTTGCCCTATATACCTACGTTGTCATGGCCATCAGATTTATTTGTTTTGAGTTTGTGACGTCGCCAATGTTAATTTTATGAAATTACTGTGTAACTTCATTTGCACCAAGTGTCATATACCTATGTATATAAATCTACAGCACAACATTTTGTATTGATAATGTTAAGTCTTTATCTTCAATTTAAACACACACGCCCTAGGTGTAATGAAATTGAATGTAGCAAAAAATACAGTTTAACTATACTCAATATATTTTTTGCTACTGTCAATTCTAATTTTAATTTGCATGACTGATATCTACAGAGTGTGCTGCTGTGAATTGACACCATTTCTAAGATGTCGAATTACTTTTTAGAGAAAGAACAAAAAAAGAACTTCATCAGAGAAAACATGAAACAACTAAAATACATACAGAGCCAGAAATCTCCTAAAGAACCTAAATATAATACTAAAAATGTGCACCCACCCCGGTTGACCAACCCTGTCGCAACGGGCAGCTCCCTCGGTGCAGTGAAATCTTCACCTTCAAACCGGAGTGGCAAAGTCACACTCAACATTGCAAAGACTAGCTCTACTAATGCTCGCAAAAAAGTAGCAGATATAAAGATCAAAAAAGGCGACATGGCAGAATTTCTCAAAAGAAAAGAGTTGAGACAAGTAAAACCGCCCATGGAAGACTTTACTGATGAGGAAGTAAAATCTTCATCCTCATCTGGCCGTCTTCGAGACATTGGCTGTCAAACCATGGAGAGTAATCTCTCACAGAAGCTGGCTGACAGCACAAAGTTGACCATGTTGTATCCTAAGAAAGAGTGTGACGAGTCTGAGGCAAATTTGAAAGCCAGCGGAGACACCGGACTTCACAGGAGTCCCCCTCCATCGTCAACAGGGCCCCGGAGGGCTGGGGATGACCTAATAGAGAACCGCAGCCGGTTAAATGCCATTTTAGAGAGAAAAGACACCAAGGATCCCTACTTACCATCAGGTTAATATTGTTATTATACACTCAGGGCCTGTTTCACCAAATATGATTAAGTTGCTGATAACTTACTTGGCAGATAATTTCATACTAATTCTGTTCCATTTTTTAATTTATTTAGGAGTAGTGGCTACTCGGACATTGTGAAACAGGCCCTCAATGTTTAGGTGTTTACTCTACACTTTTTTTTTCATATCCTTTATTTGAATTCTAGTAAACTGAAAGCAGCCCTATGTCCAGCAGTAGACATCTTTTGGCTAGATAATAATGGCGTTTGACCACTATCTCACCTGATAGTAAGCGATAATGTGGTCAACGATGGAGCATGCTTGCCTTGAATTAACCTGTTCACTCTTGACTTGAAGAGGTTGTGGCATTGAGTTCTAATATGTTCTATTTATCATTTCTAGGTTACCAGAAAGGTGTGTTACCTAAATACCTGCGTGAACGCAAAGAACAAGGACCGAAGGAGTCGGAGGGTGTGAGGGCAGATGATGACCAGTCCGTGTGTCCCAGTGGGCATGTGACGCTGCCTGACACTGAGCGCAAGGAGACATTACGGATGCTTAGAAATAGTAAGCATAGCCACCATTGTGTATATCTTACATACTTACCTTAGTTGTTAACATTTCATTTCTAATCCTTCTGGATGCTTTTTACTTAAATTGGGAAATCACCTAATCATTTCTCCCGCTCTAGGAAGGAGCGGGAGGGCTTAGACTTATTTCAGACTCACTGATGAAATCCACATCTTCGTCCCTTCAGTGGCTCTTTGCCTTTTCTTCTTACCTTTTCAGAAGTCCTTCCATAGCACTAGTAGGTAGGCCTACGGTTTTGCTATCATCTCTTTGAGGCACACGTGGAATACACCGTCGAAAATTCGGGCTCGGTCCGGGCGGTTACCGGATGACCGGACGGCGAGCTACCGTTTGCTCGTCGTCCGCAAGCCCCGTGCCTATGGTACTCCTTTCAGATGCTACAACCCTGTAGACTTTCTATATTTAGATTGTTTTCTATTATATTTCCTACAGGACACATCTTTATCTAAATCTTCTAATAAATATCCAGTCTAACACTCAGACTGTTGCAGCAGCAACAGCAGGTTGCAAGCAGGTTGTTTTATAGAGAAATCTTTCTAATACATATAATAAAAGCGTAAGTTTGTATGTATGGACGGATGTTTGTTAATCTGTCACGCAAAAACTTCTGAACGGATTTAGATTAAACTGGGAATACCAGTAGACCAGATCCTGGAATAACAAAAAGGATAAACCGAGGATTGACCCAGTGTTTGGTAAATCAAATAACTTCTTCTGCTGTGGGTGGAACGATAGGGAGAGGTAGCACTAAAATCCCGTCTTCCTTCAGTTGATTTATTTATTTATTCTAATAAGTATAGTGACAGACTACAGAAGAGCGTCGCTTCGATCTCGCTAGCCGGCAGCCAAGTTGCAGCGGCCACTGGCCGCTGCAGCTTGGTGTGGCCAGGTGCGCGCGCTCTATGGCGATTTCATACCTACTAACCAATGTTTGTATCTCGCTCGCTATTGCTCATCTGGTGACCGCCTTGATTTACGATGTACGATGGGTCTTGAAATAATCTGGTAAATTGGACGCTTTCGACTTCGCCCAGCCCACCCTCCCAATTTTTAGATGTAACCTTTTATTTCCTTCCTTTTCTTTTTCCAGGTTTTGCAGAACTAGTAAGTGAACTCAACAAATTGCCAGTAAAAACAGATACGCTAAAAATGCGTAACAGAAAAATGGAACTTGAAAAACAACTGGCGAAGCTTGAGGAAGGGATCAAAGTATTCTCTCGACCCAAGGTGTTTGTAAAAATAGGAGAGTGAGTCGCCATTTCCTTGCTCACCATTAGGTTCAACTTGTAAATTTGTCGTGGTCCAACTGAGCAAAACGTGCAGTCAGATTTGTAAATGCCTAAAAGAAAACTTTATTGTTATGTATGTGAAGTAGTTGTTGTATTGTATGTAATGATTTAATAATTAATAAAAAAATATAACAATCAAAATTGTTGCATACAAAAACAGCCAAGTGTAGTCACTAAATTTCTTTATAAAAATCGAATGTTTTTCAAACATTACAAAATCAAATTCTTGCTTATTCTGCAAATACCGTAAAATGGGGTGAATAGAAACGTAGGTAAGGGTGACTAGGGACAAAACTTAAGAGGGCATTTCCTATTTTTATTTTAACAGGTTTTCCAAGCATTTAAGCACTTTTATTTATTCATTAATTGTAATAGAAGTCGATGCTTAAATAGAAATCAATATAAAATAATTAACTGGAGTAAAAATCCTAATCAAAGTTTTGTCCCTATTCACCATTACGATCCTATTCACCCCATTTTACTGTAGTTCAAAAAAATAATTGAAAATTACGTCCTCTTTTTTTAAATGTTTTTTTAAAGGGCATACCAGACTAGACGAATTGTTAAAACTATTTTGGTTGATAGATCTGACTGCACAAGCCTACTGTCAGATTCCGTCCCGGTCTAATCTAAATTGTTTGTTACGTCATGTTCGTTCGTTTGTTTGTTGTATATCGCGAAATTATTGTGATGGCGCTCAGGTAAGGTAATCCGACATTAGCGTATTGTTAGTGTTAATTATATATAATATATGTTATTCATTGTTGTAATTAATATAATTAGATACGGTTGTATGATTTACAGTGTTTCTATAACTTTTTTTGGTGATTTAAATACAATAATTATATGTTTGTTCGTCCATTTCTTTAAAAAATAAATAGATTATAGAAAATATAGATATTATATTTCAAAACTTAACAAGATGGCATGGCGTCGTCATTATTTGGTAAATAATAAATTAATCTAAAGCTATCTAAGGATTTTAAATCATACACAGCATAACATTTACTTTAAAATAATCACAATATTAGGGTACTACACACTGTTAGACACAGGACAACAGGATTGACATGTCAAAATCCCAAATACATAGCAGGTTCAATAAAATAAATGTCAAGGCACAAACAATAAACACTAATACACGAAAGGCCTATATTTAGAATTTAGCGTTTAGACAAAACTGCCAGTTTTCCGATTTACTGGACTTTAGGCGACTCTTCCGATATTGAGAGCTTTTCAGTCTCACCATACAATTCAAAACGAAAAGTTACCTATGCAAATAAAATGTTGTCTGCGACTATTCTGAGCAGCCACGACAGACAAATCTGACTGGTCGATCCGCGCGGCTAGTAACACTAGCTAACCATTTTATGTTCGGTTACTTATGTACCAATTGAATACATAATGTATCAATTGAATACACTAATTATTTGCTAAATTTGAAAGCTTAAGGTTACGCAACCAAGCGGTTCCCATTATAGCTCGCGAACTCATCGGGCGATTATTTATCGCAAGACTAGCGGTTAGTTAGACCAATAGAGCACTAGCGACCACGTCCTACATACGCATACATACATTAGTATGAAACCGCTATAGAGCGCACGCACCTGTCTGCACGCGGCCAGCGGCCACAAGTGCGTGCAGTCTATGGCGGTTTCATACTAATGTATGTATCTCATTGGCCGCCGCGGCCTGTCCGCTAGTGCGCGCCTGGCCTTAGGTTGAGGTCTAGACCGCCATGGAAACAAGCTATTACGCGTTATATTTACTTCTCAGAAGATTTAAAATGAAAACATAGGGTCAGCTTACACCGAGACGCGACACGACGGTGTCCGTTACCCCAGCCAGATGTTGTCGAAAATGGTCATTTGAATCTTATAGATAATTAGTTTTGCGGCTTCTGTAATTGTTGCGCACATTTTTAAATTTGTTGCGCTTATAGTTTTTTAATTATTTCACAAAAACATTTCCTGCTGGGGTAACGTTACCCCAGCCAGACCTTTTTCTTTCTAATGGGAATTTTTAAATAAATACTAGCTATAAAATTAGTTGTCTAGATGAAGTAAATGTTGTGCCTTATTTTGTATTTGTTCTTTCTTCGGTTGCGAAGTTATTCGAGATTTTGCTGGGGTAACGTTTTTGGTTTTGCTAGATCTTTGAAACGGTTAAGCGGATTCTTATCATATTTTGTACAAGACTTCTTTGGAATTAGTTTAAATTTGTTCTGCAATAAAAATACCAAAATAATACATAGTTTAAAGGTTATTTCATTAAATAGAAAAACACTTCAATTGGTCCCAGCACTCTCAATAAGAGGTCTAAAGACTTACTTTAAACATTATTTTGAAGCTTGTAACTGCGTTCAAATGTATGTGAAGTTTCATTAGTATCCTGTAAATATTTAACAAGTTATGATGATATTCAGTTCTTCACGAGCACGGTCATGATGCGCGCGGTGTTATTTGGCAACTGATAAGCCTGTATATGGATATATGAACTGAATGTTATGTCAATTATTAGTTGTGTACTTCAGTTGTATATCAGTAAAATTTCAGCGTAGTACATTGGATAATTAATGAGATAATACGATTAAAGTCATTAGGAATTGAATGACAGTGGTAACCCGATCAAGTTTAGGTGGTTACGAAAAAGCGAAAACGTAGAACATTATGCTATCTTTTGAAATGTTTAGTATAATAAACCTTACAATTTCGGTACAGACGCGCACACTGTTAAATTCATAATAATATTTGTACTATGAAAACATTATTATTATCTTCCAGTTGCACATACTTATTAAAAATCACCGATAACACGTCGTTCGGCGGGACGCGGGAGGGGTGGGGTGAAGGGGTAATTCTTTGTTTGCATAACGCACAAAACTTGCTCCATAATTACATAATTCATCTTGTAGAGTGCGCGTGCGCTTCGGCAGTTCCGTTTCCTGTTTTTGAAAATATTTA
Organism: Mythimna separata; assembly: GCA_030763345.1. NCBI lineage: Eukaryota > Metazoa > Arthropoda > Insecta > Lepidoptera > Noctuidae > Mythimna > Mythimna separata. The sequence goes on along the minus strand of CM061187.1, from coordinate 20,431,881 downwards.
TCGAGTGCGTGAGAGCTATTATTATAATAATAAGTGCGGCAAATTACTGTTAATGCTGAGTGCTTCTATTGATGATCATAATTATGGTGCGTGCTGATTGATGAATTCACGAACAAGGTCTTCTTCTTCTCGATTCGATGGTAAACTCGTTATAATTTTAGGGCCCAGTAAGTAGCCACGTTAATAGCCGCATCATTGGCGCTCATTAGATCCTCCAGAGTGCAGGTGTAGGGGCACTGGGGGCACTCCAACATGTGGCTCATGTTTTGAACAGGAGCACCGCACTCGCATTGTGTATCCAACGGGTCTGTAAAACCCCATTTCGCCAGATTGTACTTGCAGCGGCCTACCTGGGTACGCAACCTATTTAGTGCTTTCCATATAGACCACTGCAAGTCCCGCCCGGGTGGAAGATGTTCTTGGGGTTTCAAGAAATCAGATGGTGGTAGGTGATGTTCTTCCCAGAGCTTCATCCTTTCTTTAGGTGGTGGGTCAAGAATGGCCTCTGTGCAACGAAGAAAGCTCTTCCGGCTCTTAAGTCTACTTGGTGGTATATTGTGTTCGAAGAGGGGATGTCGGGAATCGGATTCTTGATTTTTCTTTTCGATCGCGCATGCGACATCCCTACGAACGGCTGGTGGGGCAATACCGGTCAGTGGATACAGCTTATTAAGTGAAGTCGGTTTAAGGCATCCCGATATAATTCGACACGTCTCGTTCAGGGCGATGTCAACTTGCTTTGCGTGAACTGATCGGTGCCACACTGGGCACGCGAATTCACCTGCAGAGAGGCATAGCGACATGCCAGATGTGCGAAGAACATCGGGTGCAGCTCCCCACTTGGTAGAAATAAGGCGGCGCAACAGGTTGTTTCGGGACCCAACCTTCTGCTTCGTGTTGAGGCAGTGCACGTTAAAAGTCAACGCTCTGTCCAATGCCACACCCAGATACCTCGGGTTTTTGCAGTGCTCTACGACAGTACCCCGCCACGAGATGTTAAGAATCCTATTCGAAGAGCTATTGCGGAGATGGAACGCGCAAGATTGCGTTTTGGACGGGTTCGGGCGAAGAGCATTATTGTCGTAGTACATACCAAGAGACTCCAGCGCTTGTGTCAAAGTAATCTCAACTTCTTCGAAAGTAAAAGATTGCGCCGCCAAGGCTAAATCATCAGCATATAAGAAGCGTTCAGTATGCTGCGTTGAGGGCTGGTCGTTGGTATAGATATTAAATAACGTGGGGGCCAACACACTGCCTTGAGGGAGACCGTTTTTTTGGCGGCGCCATCTGCTCTTACCTGATTGGAGACACACTTGAAAACGGCGGTTGTGCAATAGTTCACCCAAGATATTGACAAACCCTTGGTCGTTAGTTAGCGTACTAACTTTAGTTAGTAGCTTTTTTATGTTTATAGTGTCGTATGCTGCTGACAAGTCTACAAATACGACACCTGTAACCTTTTGAGCCTCGTAACCATCTTCAATGTGCTGAGTTAGCCGGAGGACTTGGCTGGAACAAGACTTGCCGGGTCTAAAGCCTGCCTGCTCCGGGATGAGCTTAGGGTCCACTACTGTAGCAAGGCGATTCAGTAATAGCCTTTCAAAAAGCTTATAGGTGTGGCATAGTAGGGATATTGGTCGGTAACTTTTGGGGTCATTGAGAGGCTTTCCTGGTTTTGGGATTGCAATGATTTTGGTCTGTCTCCACAGTTTGGGAATGTTTGTAGTAAGCAAACATTTGTTGAAGAAGGCGAGAAGCCACGATACAGCCACAGGTCCCAGATGCTTTAATTGTTCCTCTGTTAAATCATCGACTCCAGCCGCCTTACCAGTTTTTAATGCTTTTATGGCGAATATTATGTCAGTGAGTGTGAAAGGTTTACTGATGTCGGTGTTATCGCCAGGAATGCTTACGCTTCTCTGCATTTTAGGAAGTCTGTGTGGTGGTTTGCCGTTGAGTAGCAGCTGGTGGGCAATTTGATTCGCTGTAACGTGTCCCTGGTTAATGGGCTCAGGTGGGTCTCCAGTTAATCTTCGGATAGTAGACCAGGCTTTTTTGCTATTGTGGGTCATGTTAGTGTTAGTGACTGTTGTAATCCACTTTTGTTTGCGATAATCACCAACTGTTGACAGCAATTCTTCCCCTGCTAATATTGTGTCCTCTGAAAAGGGGTTGGTGTCATATAAGTCTTCATACTTTTTAAGGAGCTTGACAGACTCTTCATCCAAACCTGGTATATATGAAGTGCGGCAGCCTCTTGGTATACACTGACGTGATACGGTCCAGATAGTATTTACAAACAGCTCGTAGTTAGAAGGTGTGGGTTCTATAATACTAAATTTTGCGTCAACTTCCACCGAATATTTTTCCCACTTTGCTTTTGAAAAATTAAACCTAGGTCTAAAGGGAACTTGTATTGGTTTGATTGCAGCATGTATCTCGCACATTATAGGTCTATGTTGTGTGTTTGGGATAGGCTGACACACTAGTTTTGAACTTAGACTCTTAACGTTTGAATTCCCAACCGGTCCTATGAGACCGCGCTGTTATTGTTTTACTATTGTGTCTCGTTTCGCGGGTATCTGAGTAATTAATACTGCTGCTCACAAAAACTAAATCTGGGTTATAACCACGTTGCCAGCGCCGACTGTTAAAAGATGCAGGTAGTTTGGCATTATGAACCAAGGTCAGCTCAGAAGCATCGGCCCATTCCTCAACGGAATGGCCATCTGCGTTGGATTGGCGGTAGCCCCAGGATATACTGTGACTGTTAAAGTCACCTACTATTATTTTTATATGTTGATTTTCAAAATTTTTAGTTTTATGAAACACAAAAGGTACATTAGGAGGCTTGTAGACTGAGGTGATTGTGCAGGTGCCTATATCCACAGTGAGAACTTCTATGCAGTTGTCGTTATTTGAAAACGCAGACTTAACCAAGATGCGCGGGTTCACGAAAATGGCACTGCCATATTGAGCGTGAGGCGTTTCCAGGACCAAAGACATTCCGGGGATATGCGGCCTAAGATGATCAGGGCCACGGTGTGTTTCTTGCACACAAAGGATATCACAATGCGTTGTTTGGCATAGTTGGGATAGGAGGTCAGATTTGTTTTCTGAGAAACCCTCGATGTTAATTGAGGTAACAGTAAGAGCGGGCTTGGAGAGCCGGTGGTGATTGCTCTCAGAGGTAATGCTTTTGTTAAGTGGCCTTAAAAGAGGCTGGTGGTCATGGTCCTGATGAGGACCGTTTGAGTTTACCATCGTGGTGAAAGGATTAGTCAGCTAGACTCTGCGTTACCGAGTGCTAGCTGTCCAGGGTGCGCCGGGCGTTTGGAATCGCAGAACGATATGTTTAACGCCACTCGGGGAGGCTCCTTTCATGCACCCCCGAACGAGGTAAGCTTGCATAATGTAACTACAGAAATGGTAGCAAAATTATTATTAGTTCATGAATCCCCGACCGTTCTCATTGGGCCGCGCTGTTATTGTTTTACTATTGTGTCTCGTTTCGCGTGTATTGATAGTTTAATATGTAGATACATGCTGTTAGATACTTATCTAAAACTGTATTTTTTAAGGCTTAATATTTGAATTTAGGAACTTACTTATAATTTCCTTTTTTTTCGTACTTACCTAGTTATTACCTGGACTGGAATTCTCGACAGTGATGACGACATATTTATTTTTCGATACATAGTACCTAGGTACCTATAAAACAAAGTCGCTTCCCGTTGTCTGTCCCTGTTTGCTTGGATCTTTAAAACTACGCAACGGAATCTGAAGCAGTTTTTTTAATAGATCCTATACTGATTCAAGTGGAAGGTTTTTATGTATACTTAGGTACATTGTCAACATATTATGCGGGCGAAGTCATGGGCGGAAGCTAGTTTGTAATAGACTTGAAACTTGATTAATGAATTTCATGACATTGGCGACCGATTTTTATCGTTATCAATGTCGGGAGTCGGGACTACCGCTACAATAAGTAGGTATTTATTTCCACAAACTCCTTGGACATATAGACTTTAAGAAATCCATAATTACCTTGTTGCGACACTCGCGTTGATATAAACTCGCAAATAGACGACGTTTCGAGTTTCAAATATGTAGCAAAACTACAATTGAAACCCCTTTAAGGATTTAGACAAAAAAATGTACTCTTTCTTTTTATTGTAGGCATAAACAGAATGGCAACATAGCAACAGCCACGGGCCGCGATGATGGCGACATAATACCAACTAACTATTAGAATTTACCTTTACAAGTTGACTTTTTGAGATTGTAATTAGTTAAAAGTAATACTTACATAATTATTTGACTGCAGTTTAATATTACTTAATTTTATTATTTTTGATCTGTGATTTTTAAATCGTTTAAGTTCATTTTATGTGTATGAACTAAGGGACAAAAATGTGATATTTGAAATGAGACAACAAAACAGTAGGACTAACTGTGAGCATTTTACTACATTGTGATGTTATTTAGTATTACCATTGATCTGTGATTTTAATTGATATAAGTGGGTATTAGTAGACATACGTAAGTTTAGTGTTAACTGAAAAAAAACCATTGTATAATTATTTATTGTCTGTGATCATTACACATTCCAATATTGTGTATACCTATTTAAATAAAAGCTGTAACTGTGTAGGTACCTACTGTTTACAAAAATCTTTTAAATAAAAAGTAATAGAAAATTCAAAAAGCAAAATTACTACCTATCTGTAATTTTAATCTGTGATTGTTTTTAAGTATAAGTTTATTAATACTTTAAAAGGTCAATTGAAATGATTATTTTACCTGTTAATAAAAATTCGTTAATAAACATGTAGATTTTTAACACTTGTGTAAATGTCTGTACTAAATTTGTAACACTATCCTACATATTTTAGAAGGTAGCATAATGTTCTACGTTTTCGCTTTTTCGTAACCACCTAAACTTGATCGGGTTACCACTGTCATTCAATTCCTAATGACTTTAATCGTATTATCTCATTAATTATCCAATGTACTATGCTGAAATTTTACTGATATACAACTGAAGTACACAACTAATAATTGACATAACATTCAGTTCATATATCCATATACAGGCTTATCAGTTGCCAAATAACACCGCGCGCATCATGACCGTGCTCGTGAAGAACTGAATATCATCATAATAGTCCAGTCAAATTAGCTCAATTAAGGTAAGAATCTCGGAATTCGAGATACCCAGCTGTAAGTTTGTAAATAGTTGTATATTGACACCCTAAAAGTTGTCTCAAAACCTACATATGGTAGGGTGTACGCAACTATTAAATTTCATGGTCGGGGGTCACAAAAATCGGGTTTTTGCGCTTTTTTTGTAAATATCTCATTTCCTATAGGTTTTTTGCTATTTGTATGTTTAACAATATTGTAGAATATAAAATTCTCTACAATTTTCGTTCAGAAAACTTTTTCCTACGGTGAACCGTTTTCGAGATATAGGGCGGAGACCGCGCGGTTACAGCATCACTTTAGGTCAACTGGTGCCTCCGGTCGAAAACGCGCCATATTATAGTTAATGAACTGTCGATAAATCAATGATTATAAATATTTGTCTGAATAGTCGTGACTATTCGGAGAAAAATACAAAAAAAAATATCACACAAATATTTTTTAAGTAATAAGTGAAATAACACAAATAAATTCTTGTAAAATTTAGATCTGTTGTGATATTTTCCTCTACCATTACCACAGTTGTTTAAATATTGCTGTTCTTTTTTTTGTAGCGACAACCTGAATAAAACTGCTATCTACAGCTATTCTTAAAAAATCCAGAATTCCTATAGATTTTTCATAAAAATGAATGAAACTTATGTGATTACCCAAATTTATTGAAGATTTTTACTTTTAGCCAACTTTAGCTTGTCCTGGTGTAAAAAAAGTATGAACACTACTATGGCAAGTTTTTTTAAAAATTGGTGCAATTAATCAAGTGTCCAAAATGGTATACTACTTTATCACCACAAAAAAATAATATCCATACAAGTTCAAAACAAGAAACTAATTTCTTAAATTATTGTTAACAGTAATCACTTTTCCTACGTACCCAAAATAGGTTCTTGCTACAATTTCTATTAATGAATGACATACCCTAGTTATTTACTTTGAAAATTAAAGCAAGATAGAGATATTTAAGTTAAAAAAAGCATAGCATAGTAAGAGAAACTAATTATTCTCAGTAAATGAGTTCAGTTCAGTACGCACTGCTCCTTTCCATCGTACATCTGTTCACAAGCCCATGCTGGCGACGGCGGACGGCGAGCAATGCGTAGATCGCCGTCCTGTCGTCCAATTACCATCCAGATTGCGCTCAAGTCGTCGACGACGCGTAATGATAGATCATTACGCGTCGTACTTCAAGAACATTTCAGAAAATCGTAGGTACCCAGCAGGGTCGAAATCCACTGGGGCCATGGGGTATGTGAAAGGGTACACTGACTGGGGCCATAGAACAAAGGCAAAGAAGGAACAGGAGTGGGCTTTAGTCAGTAAACGTCTGACACGCCAGGTAAGTGTTGTTAAATAAATGAATACTGAATAAAAAGTGGATAGGTTAGGAAAAAAATCATAAAATATAATATAATAGTTAATAAAAATTGACAAATATTTATAATCATTGATTTATCGATAGTATCAACTTATATGGGGCGTTTTCGACCGGAGGAACCAATTGACCTGAAGTGATGCTGTGACCGTGCGCTCTCCGGCCTCTATCTCGAAAACGGTTCACCGTAGGAAAAAGTGTTCTGAACAAAAATTGTAGAGAATTTTGTATTCTACAATATTGTGAAATATACAAATAGCAAAAAACCTTTAGGAAATGAGATATTTACAAAAAAAGCGCAAAAAAACGATTTTTGGGCCCTTTGACCTTGAAATTTCATAGTTGCGTACACCCTACCATATGTAGGTTTTGAGACAACTTTTAGGGTGTCAATATACAACTATTTACAGACTTACAGCTGGGTATTTCGAATTCCGAGGTGAAAGTACTATAATGACTGGACTATAACTTGTTAAATACTTACAGGATACTAATGAAACTTCACATACATTTGAACGCAGTTACAAGCTTCAAAATAATGTTTAAAGTAAGTCTTTAGACCTCTTATTGAGAGTGCTGGGACCAATTGAAGTGTTTTTCTATTTAATGAAATAACCTTTAAACTATGTATTATTTTGGTATTTTTATTGCAGAACAAATTTAAACTAATTCCAAAGAAGTCTTGTACAAAATATGATAAGAATCCGCTTAACCGTTTCAAAGATCTAGCAAAACCAAAAACGTTACCCCAGCAAAATCTCGAATAACTTCGCAACCGAAGAAAGAACAAATACAAAATAAGGCACAACATTTACTTCATCTAGACAACTAATTTTATAGCTAGTATTTATTTAAAAATTCCCATTAGAAAGAAAAAGGTCTGGCTGGGGTAACGTTACCCCAGCAGGAAATGTTTTTGTGAAATAATTAAAAAACTATAAGCGCAACAAATTTAAAAATGTGCGCAACAATTACAGAAGCCGCAAAACTAATTATCTATAAGATTCAAATGACCATTTTCGACAACATCTGGCTGGGGTAACGGACACGACACGACGATACTGGAAGAGGCCAGTGAGTGCCGCGCACCACCGCAACGTAATCTTAATTCTCGCAATGAAATGTGTATCTTTTCATGTAGTAAATAAAGTTCTATTTTTACTCTATTCAAATGTGCGTGCAGCGTCGCGTCGCATCTCGGTGTGAGCTGACCCATAAGTTCTAGGTGCATCTGTTGCTGTATACCGCGGCCGTAAAAGGCGTCGGGAAAAGAACTTTAATTATGCGGACGCAGGTGGGAACCGCTTCCCGCGTTATTAGCACGGAGTTTATATTACTTTATATTAACTCCGTGGTTATTAGCCTTAATGCCCGTTTTCACCAACAGACCCTAAAATTTAAGTGTCTCTTAAGCAAGTTATTATTCTGAATTAAAGTATGACATCTTTAAAAGTGTTCGATTTCATACTTTGATTCAGAATAATAACTTTTTAATATGCAAAAACCGTGATTATATTGGCGTAAGAGACACTTAAATTTCAGGGGCTGTTGGTGAAAACGGGCATTAGCTCTGAAGTTAGGTGACGAAACAGAACAATGTTCTCTTACACAAAAACATAACCGGGTAAAACGGGGTGAATAGGAACAAAACTTTAACTAAGATTTTTACTTTGGTTACATATTTTTTACGGATTTCTATCTCAGCATTGACTTTTTATACAATTAATGAATAAATAAGAGTACTTAAATTCTGGAAAAATCGGTTAAATAACGAGCAAAATCCACTTCAAATTTTAGCTTCTATTCACCCTTGATTTTCTATTCACCCCATTTTACGGTACATGATAAATTTAAATAAAATTGTGACTATTTTATCTCTCAGATAAATTAACTAAAACTTAACTAGAGGTGGCGTAATAAACCACAACTCAATTCATTGGTCTATCTATATTACTACTTTAAACACAGATATAGAGAAAATAAGATAAATAATTGAGCTGTTTAATTCTGTGCTAAGTTTGTTACATCTAACACATTGCCAATAAGTTATTTATAATACCAAGTTGAAAACCTTCAGTATTTAATGTTATACATTATTATATAACTGTATAACTTTTCCATGCTTAGTTCTCACAAAATATCACAGTAACAACTATCTGCTTTTATCTATATCCATGTTACACATTAAATATTTTAAGCTAGTTTCTTAACATGTTGAAAGAAATGGTCATTGAAGGTGATTGGCCCTTTCCGGAACCATTCCTCGTCGTCTATACGCCACTGGTAGAAGGAGAACTCTGGGAAGAAGAACTTTATCTCCCTTTCAGCTGAATCTTGAGAATCTGAAATTGCCAAAGAATTTTTTGTTATAATTTTTTTGTATTAAAAATATTTTTGTTACTCTCAAATAGCTGAATGGATTTCAATGAAACTTGTTATATGGGTAGAATACTACTTTTTTATCCCCTTTGGATAATTTTATACTATCAAGCGTGTGCAGCTAGAAGTGAGGCAGAAGCTAGATATCAAAGTTATTTGTGTTGAGATAGGCCAAAGGCGCAAAAAACCTGGAAAAAAATGTATTCCTGAAACATGTATTCTGACAGAAGGCTATAAATAAATAAATATGGTAATTTTTTAATTAAATTTTAATTCTACCTGATCCATGAGCTACGTTCCTGGTGTCTGATATCCCAAACATCCCTCTCAAACAGTATGGGTCCTGGAACTGTCCTTTGTACACGCTGGTGGGTCCTAGACACTGCCTCCACATTTGGATAGCGTTCACATGACCCAGCACATGCAGGTCTATGCAGCCACTGAAACATGTGATGCAAAAACAATTAATTCATGAATCCCCGACCAGTCTCATGCAACCGCTCTGTTATTGTCTTACTATTGTGTCTCGTTTCGGGGGTATTGATTGGTTAAAGTGGATAATAGAACTTTTTATTGTGGTGGGAAATCATCCAATCACTTTCTCGCTCTCTAGGGCAGAGCGGCTTGTGAACAACATGCACTATCGTCGACTTTGGTTTGGTCTGGACTTCTGGAGGGCTACCAGGTGGCCGAACAGCGAGCTAGGTACTCGTCCTACGAAACCTCGCACCTACTGTGGCTCGTAGTCAAGAGTCAGGGTTACTTTTCCCTAATGCATGCAGCTGTCTCCTTCCCTTCCCTTTACTACTACTGAGGAGTTGTTTGCCTCTCAGTTCTATTTGTTCCGGATCAAGGCCTGAACCAGCGCCAGGTGTGAGAAGTCGCCACTGCCAATTGCCTCCACCATGACGGTGCTCCGCCCAAGCGGAATACACCTCCACTGCGTTCTCCGAGCGGGAATAATACTAGACTGGTTGGTATATACTCATCTGCTATACCATGGCTACAGATCACTGGACTCACTGGTAACCTGACTAGGTATTTTTCTTAATAACTTTTAACTCGAAAATTACTCACCTAGTCATAAAAGTAGTAAGGCGTTTAAAGAAGAATTTGCCTGCATGTTCCTCGTAAAATTTACAGGCTGTATCAGTGTCCAAAGTAACCCTTTTAGTTTTCACAACAATGAATTTATTCTTCAAAATATTTCTGATGAAAGTTCGCACTACAGGATTCGATACCGCATGCGGTTTTATTATAGCTAGCGTTAGTTCCAGCTTCTGCATTGCCTAAAATTGCGTGGGTTTCCGATTTTATGTCATAACGTTTTATTTAAATTATGTAAATAATTCACTTTTCCTTCCCTTTTTCGCAAAATTAGCAATCAAATTCAAACTTCAAAAGTACAGAATTACAGATTCAGATTGTCAAAAACATCTGTGAAAGATGTTGCCAGTGAAAGCCTTTAATGCTGCGTTTTCAACACAGAAATCGCTAAATTGAAGTAGCGAATCAGCCATTTAATTATTATCTTCTTCGGGCTTCCTATGGTTTATGCATTTAAACAGTATCAATTTTAAGTGTTACGCTTTTTATGCCGTCATAAATAAGTCACTTACTACTTATCTATGAATTATTAAAACAGTTTACTGTCTGAACTTCATTCGAAAAATCATACCTACCTCAACAAAGTTTGCTCGAGAAGGTTGACTCGTTGGACACATTTTTAACACAGCAAAAACATTAAAGAATTTTATGTTACACATCGCATTACATCTGTATTTTAATGGAACTCAAATTAATACGAAGACATGCTTAAAAATTCTGCATCCAAGCCAAAAACATTAAAAAAGAAACTGTCATAGACTAGCGTCATACAACAATAAATAACGTTATAGGTTAGAAATTGAGTAAATATTCCTAATATAAAACTTTACAAAAATGCCCGAAATTGAAGCGAAACGAAAAGCGGACGATTTGTCCTTAGTTCCATCAAAACGCACACGGACTGAGATTTCCGTTGTCGGCACTCGAGAGAAAGCAGTAGTCACTTCATCTGTAAGTTTGTTTTCTTCTTCATGATTACTTTATTTTTAAGATCATGTATACAAACTGTATCATGTTTAAACTGCTCAGGACCGGTCGTTGTGGCGACGTTTCGGGGAGGCCTCTGTCCAGTAGTGGACGTCTTTTGGCTAAGATAATGATGATGATACAAAACTATACTTGATTATTTTGCAGGTCCCTCGCACTTCAAGCCTTTATGCACCTATTATGTTATTGGAAGGTCATCAGGGTGAGGTCTTCACGTCTAAATTCCACCCTGAAGGTAAACACTTGGCTTCAGGAGGTTTCGACCGACAAATATGTAAGTGTAATCTGTTTACTATATAAAAGCTTTATTGCTCAAGACAACTCGCATACAGATGAACTTGATGCAGTGTGAATGTAAACTGGTCCCCTACTCTTAGAGTAAACTGTTGTGAGTCAACTGAGGGTTTTCAGCTGCACTGCGGGCTGTCATTATGCTAGATGCAGTATTATTATCAGTCAAAATCTTTTGCTAACTTATTTAGTCCTACTCCTGGACAATTTAACTATTTTTGTAAAATTAAAAACAAATAAGTTCATTCATAACAACAACATTTAACTAATTTATGTAAATCATTGTTTTCAGTTTTATGGAATGTCTATGGCCAATGTGAGAATGTGATGGTGATGAAAGGACACACGGGTGCCGTGATGGAGCTCTGCTTCTCTCCGGATGGTGCCCATCTGTACTCCTGTGCCACCGACAACACAGTGGCCGTATGGGATGTTCCTACTGGCACCAGGATCAAAAAACTCAAAGGGCATGCAAGTTTTGTTAATTCTGTCTCAGGTACACAATACTTACATTGTTATTTTATTTTTAAATAGTTTCTGCCATCAGCTTTGCCAATAATATCCTTTGGAAACAGTCCCAGGATAAAAAGTATCCATCAGATTAGCAAGAGCCATTTCATCAAAATCTGTTAAGATATGAAATGACAATCAGACAGACCAACTGAGTTACTCTCAAATGAATATAATTTGAATGGTTAGAATCTTCTTTTAACCACAGAATCCTTTTCATTCATCCTAATTTATTCAGCTGTCCGTAACATTGATGTATCATATCAATGGTCCATAAATATTATATTTTAATAAATAGTAAGAACTCACAACACAGGACTTACTATGAAACCACTATTACAGGTGCAAGAAGAGGACCAGAACTGCTAGTATCAGCATCAGATGACAATACAATAAAACTGTGGGATGCAAGGAAACGCAACCCCATAGCGTCCTTTGACAGCGGATACCCTGTCACGTCCGTACTGTTCAATGACACCGCAGAGAAGATCATCTCAGGAGGCATTGACAATGTCGTCAAAGTGTGGGACATCAGGAACAATCAGATCTCGTATAAAATTAAAGGACACACAGATACTATAACAGGTATGTGAATAAAAACAACTTTACTTGCTAGATCATATAAACCTATTATTATTATTATTATATTATTATATCTAGCCTATATTGTCCCACTGCTGGGCAAAGGCCTCCCTCCATTCCTTCCATCGTTCGCGGCTTTGAGCCACTTCATGCCAATTCTTAAGGAAGGCATCCAAGTCGTCCCGCCATCTCCTTCTTGGTCTGCCACGACCCCGTCGTGCGATTTCAGGGCACCAACCTTTTAAACCTATAACAAGATCTAATTTAAATTGCTTCAAATACTAAAATAGATTCTTATTTCATTATATCTATTTTTTATTTCATTGATTATCATTGTGGAAATTCCCAAATAGTATAATATCTAGACAACTGTGTTGATGATGACCTAGTGACTACTGCACAAAGTCTTGAGATTATGAATGAATTGATTTTCATTCATAGTAGACAGTTGGTAAATGACAGTCAACTAATTTATACCTAAAAATATGGTCAGGTCGATTGCCATAAAAGCCACACCAAAGGGCACATACCACGTTTTTTACGCGCGTTTCAGAAACGATTTTATCCTACAGAAGGTCTACAGGCCGCGTCTGACTCGCTTGCGGCTGTATCGCTACAAACGCTCGTTTAAAAGACGTTGTGTGCACAGGCTCTAAGTCTGGGCAAGCTAGAGTAACCATCCTCCTCCTTGCGTCGTATTCCTCAATGCTGAGGGTCGTGACCTCCCTGCTTCATCACCTTTGCCCTTATGATGTTCCTCCATCTGTTCCTGTCTTTGGCGTTGTGAAGGGCATCCTACATCGTGGAGTTAAGAGCGGCGCGGATCTGGTCGGACCAACGTATTGGGCAGTTTACCGGTCACAATGAGACTTTCGAGGTTGCCACCCGCTTTCCTTGCAATGTGACCGAAGTATTGCAGAATCCTGCGAAGACACTCGGACGAGAGAGTAACCATAGTCTTTACTTTATCATTTCACATTTACAGCCTTCTAAAACATGATATTTCTTTGGTCTTTCAGGCATGGCTTTATCGTACGACGGCTCGTACCTCCTTTCCAATTCGATGGACAACACGCTGCGGATATGGGACGTGCGGCCGTTCGCGCCGTCCGAGCGCTGCGTCAAGCTCATGTCGGGCCACCAGCACAACTTCGAGAAGAACCTGCTGCGCTGCTCCTGGTCGCATGACGGCTCCAAGGTTCGTTCATTATATTAAAATATCAGACTGTCCTTGTGCAGAATTGTAAGGTGACCCGACCCCAGATGATGGGCGCAGGGATGGACGAAGAAGAAGGGATCAATCACGATCAACGTAACTTCGTGATCTGATGTATCTTGAAGATCTACGGCATGCTTAGTAAAATTACGACGTTTGGGTTGTACAAAACGCCGAAGGGTACCAACTGGATTCTATTACAATTACTTAACTTCTGCTGTCCGTCCGTCAGCGTGAGCCTTATCTCATAAACCGTAAGACTTGAAATTAACATTGCCCTTTAATTTTATGTATTGCCGGTACAAGTTAAAAATTAAAGAGGAAAAATGAAACCCCCAAACAAGAAACGTTGTTTTGTCGGCTTTCGATCCTTCTTGTGCAAGTTCGACTCATACTTAGCTAGTTTTTATGTATTTCAATTTATAGCTGTTACTCAAAGTTCATACCACAAATGCGATGCTAATTGCGAATTCTATATAGTTATATTTTGTCTCATCCTAATTTGCATTCAGTTTTCTTTTCGAATTTCCCGATGTAATTTTGTGCGTCCTAAGGCCAGGCGCGCACTAACGGCCAGGCCGCAGGCGGCCAGGTCACGGCGGCCATCGAGATACATAGATTATTATGAAACCGCCGCGCCGTAGAGCGCGTGCACCTACGCACGCGGCCAGCGGCCAGCAGTGCGCTACTGCTCTCACAGTCCATGTCGTTTCCCGCAGGTGGCGGGCGGGTCGTCGGACCGCTTCCTGTACATCTGGGACACGACGTCGCGGCGCGTGCTGTACAAGCTGCCCGGACACAACGGCTCCGTCAACGACGTGGACTTCCACCGCTCCGAGCCCATCGTGCTGTCCGCCTCCAGCGACAAGCAACTCTACCTCGGAGAAATTGACAATTAGTGTGAAGTGTTGCTGGACTGTCTGTTCTTATAAATGTTACTGATATGATAATTTAATTAGCATGTGTCATAATTAACGCACATCCTCTTGGGGGGTTATTATATTCATCATTATGAACAACTTTTAGTATGGGACCAAACTTGAAATCGGGAAATAGTAGTTTATGTGACTAGGGATCCCGTAAAGCAGTGTCTTTAAGGCGAGGGCGGCATGTTGAATTCCGAACAAAACGAAGGTTGCTAAGTTTTAATCCCGAACGTTAGTGAGGGATTAAAACTCCCGAGTATTGCGAGGGAGTTAATAGAGAAACCTGAGTGAAGTGAGGAATTAAAGCCGCCCAAGACAAAGACAGCTTTACTCCCGTGTTGGATACTCTACTTTTTACACCATGTGTGAGATAATTACAAGTTTACTACGATTAATTAACTAGATACCATATATCGTATAAAACAAATTATAAAAAAATTAAAATATATGCAACATTATTTACACGTTAATCTCAACTCCAAATTAGAAGCAAACAAAATTCAATACTTCAATATTACTCTATAACTTTACTCTTTTTTAGAACCTCCTTAACCTTTTCCTCATATGTAATACATATTTTATTATTCTTGTTTTTTGTTAGTGGCCAGTTTCATTTTTGAATAAATTTGTTTGATGCACGTACATTTTAAATGACTGAAGGCGTATTTGAGGTTCTAAATTTAAAAAAAAACCATTATGCCCTAGGGATCGGCCATACTGTATTATCTTATCTCCCTAGGTGATAACGAGTTGCTTTAAGTGCAGGTTACGTGACACATAATAGAGTCATTATCGAGCAGGTGGTGTAAAAAAATATTTAATCAGCTGCTGTTCCCTACATTTATGTTCGCTTATTTCGTCAAAATGTCCCATACTAAAAGTTGTTCATAATGATGAGTATAAGGACCCCCCAAGAGGATGTGCGC
Source organism: Mythimna separata (assembly GCA_030763345.1). Classification (NCBI taxonomy): domain Eukaryota; kingdom Metazoa; phylum Arthropoda; class Insecta; order Lepidoptera; family Noctuidae; genus Mythimna; species Mythimna separata. Next base: position 20,416,380 of record CM061187.1, on the reverse strand, counting down.
TAATTGTTACATGTATTGTTGTATATTTCTTTGAGTCGGTCGCGATGAGTGACTACTATCATTCATTCATTTATCATCTCAGCTGGGGCCATCTTATGTCATGTTTATTAGGGCGTTTTCACACTAGCAGATTGCTGGCATCCTCAAAGCGGAGCGGGTGCGCAACGAATATAAAAGAAGAATGAAAGAAAACACGTTTATTTGGCACACCATGAATTATGATAAAAAAAACAAGAAATTGTAATAGCAAATTGGAGGCCATTGTGTACTATCTCGTAAAACGCCAGCCTGTACCCGCGCCGAAAACGTTACGAATTCTTTACTTGCCCGCTCCGCCCCACAACCGCTCGCAAGCCACTAGTGTGATACGACCATGGCTAGTTCGCACTAAGCTAGTAATTTAGTGTAGGTATTAGCGAGTAATGTAGTAGCTAAACGCATCTGAACACCAAAAATTAAGTCGACTAGTTTAATAAGGAAACTAAATAGCTACTAAATAACTCGCTACTAAACTAAAGTACTAGCTTAGTGCGAACTAGTCGTTAGAGTTGATTTTATAATTATGTACATTAGTACATGTAGGGTCAGTTTACACCGAGAATCGACTAGACGATGCTCGTTGGGGCCAGTTGTTTACACCGAAACGCGATGCGATAACGCATGTTGACTCTGAGAGCCTCACCACGATACCATTCCTCCCATTTAAAAATTTACTTTTTTGTGTAAAAAATGTTATTATATTCTGATGCTACCAGAGTGCGCATCAGTGTAAGCTGATCCTTATTTATATGGGTAAAATACCAAATATATTTTGACGCCATTTCATTTTTGAAAAAAGGTTTATAATCAAATCCACATGTTTCATTCATAGGACTGTATTTGTGTTCAAATGGCGAGAAAGAAATGCTATAGAAATGCCACTTCTATAAAAGCAATGTCAAATATATTGCCAGCAAACTATCAGAAATATTTATAAGAAATAGTGTTGTTAATTTTTAAGAAAATAAAAAACACATTAAATTAACCTCTGTATTTTATTAGTTACACATATCACTTAGAAAAATAGATAACAACTGCTGGAGTTACAATAGTCCGACCAATTTTCTGCCTGTAATTTCGTATTATTAGCATTAAGTACATTATGCTATTTTATTTCGGAGATTTCCTCCTCCCAGAATTAAGTCCGGATCCCGTTGAAAAATAAAAAGTAGGTAGCGTTCCGTCAGCATTTCTGCGATCCGGAACAAAGACTTATAAAAATGTTATTTTGTTATTACAAACAGGCACTATAATTTTTATGCTCTATAAAATATTGTTATTATTGTGAACAAGGTTTAGTCAGGCTCAGAAAAATACCACATACATTTTACAATTAACCAACAATTCCTACATTTCAGACTTCAGATACCAAATATAAGTTTATTTGTATAGTTATGTACCTACATAATTAAAAAGTAATTTTAATATTAAAGTATTTTTTGCTGAGCGACAACGAGAATTGTCCCTATAGAAGAATAGAATTACTTTATTTCGGTACAGCCACAGCACAATGATTACAAACACAAAGTAAACAAGAAAAATAAATAATAAAAAAGTAGAAGTACGCAATGCGCCGAGCGTGCCCGCCGGGGATCTCTTTTGTCAACCCAGGTCCCAGAAGGCTTCGACCCTGTCGGGCCCCTACAGTTTGCTGACATCTCTTTGAGGCGCGCGTGGAACAATACGCGCCGTCGACGACATGGGCTTGGCCCGGACTGTTACCAGACGTCCGGACGGCGAGCTGTCTGTCAAAAACACCTCTGATTTCCCTACATAGGTAATAGGTAGTATAAGATAAACGCTTTCAACATATCTGACGAAAAGTAGTTAGACTAGTTCCTTGTCAGCACCAGCTTACATAGTATCTACGGACCTCCGTTTGTCCCCTACATGTGATAAGTTTTTGATAATAATATCGCGATTCCAGCATTTGCCCCAAAAAACCCACGTAAAAGAAGAAAATTATCCCCTCTTCTGCATGTTCTTCTTTTAGTGTAGACATACTCTCACTAAATATTTTCTGCCCAGTATTTGGCAACATGTATGGCTCTGGCATTGGCCTCGTATAGATCCTGTAAAGTGCAGGTAGTTTTGCAGGATGGGCAGCATAGCAAGTGCCGCATGTCTTGTGCAGCGGCTCCAAACTGGCACTGTGTTAAGGATGGGTCGAGGAAGTCCTATTTGGTCAGATTGTTTTTACAGCGGCCAAACTCGGTCCGCAGTCGCAATATTATTCTGCTTTAAAACGTGTCCTATGGGCTACACCAGGAGTCTACACTTGTGCTAAATTTCGTCCAAGTCTGTTTATTTTTTTAAGTATCAAGGAATAATAAAGCTTTATGTCTTTAATAAAGTATAATATTAATATTGCTTTATGATACAAAATACATGCCGATGATGCACCCTAGCAATGTTCCACTTCTGCCTTATATTTCGGCTAATTATAAATACTCAGGCAGTTTGTGGTATACACGATAACAGAGTTGACCATTCACAATAATCTTTTAAAACATTTTCCTAATTTTGTAAAACCTAATTAAACAACTGTGTCCTTGACTGTGCACACAACTCGTGAGGAGGAGGTAGTTCCGGAATGTAACCTAATTGAAAACTATCACATTTGAAAGACTCCAAGTCTAGGTCATTCAGCTCTTCCATCTTACTGTATATACTAGGATCATCCACCGTCTGTGCTTTGGCATTTGCTTGCCCAAAAATAGATGAAGGATTCTGAGCAGGCTGGAAAACGTTTCCCTGGCTAAATGGAGACTGATTTTGACTTTGATTAGGGTCTCTAGCAAAAATATTCTGATTTGCAGTAGCAAATATATCAGTTGGATTGGTCTGGTTAAAATTATTATTAGCTGAAGCAAATATTGACTTAGCATCAGTATTTTGGTTCTGTGCAAATATGCTTTGTTCATTGGTTTGAGCAAAGAGTTGTTTTGCTGGATCATTTGCTTGCGCAAACAGTTGTTTTGCTGGGTCATTTGCTTGAGCAAACAATTGTTTTGCTGGGTCATTGGCTTGTGCAAACAACTGTTTTGCGGGATCATTTGCTTGAGCAAACAATTGTTTTGCGGGATCATTTGCTTGAGCAAACAACTGTTTTGCTGGGTCATTAGCTAGACCAAAGTGTTGTGTTTCTGTATGTGGAGGATGGAAAATGCTGTGACCTGGTTTAAATATAGACTGAGCAGCATTTACTGGAGCAGTTTGGACAGCACTGCGGAATATTGAAGCTGCTGCATTGTTGGAGTTGTACCCGCTCTGTGCCTCGCTGGAGAACGGTGAGGAAACTATCTCTCCTTTGTAGAGACTTCTCAACACTTTGATTATGTTGACATTTGGTTGTAGCAGTTGTTCATATTTCAGTCTAGATTCTTTAAACAGGTTGTTTATGTAAATTACCTGGAAAAGACAATAGTTTGATTAAAAGACACTCATTATTTATTGATATTACAATTTTTAGGACTCCTCTTCATCTACGTTTGATGATAGCAAACTAAACTGTCATTATATCAAAATATAATAGAATTGTTGTTAAATGTATTTATATGGTTTAAGGTACAGGGGGATTGACATATCTTTGTGGATAAAAACCCCCAAACTAAAAAAATGATTAAAAAACATCTCCTAGAAAGAAGTCCCAGTAGGAACATGACAAGGTCTATAATGCTAATAAGAAATTTATACTTACTGCTTGTTCAAGATTATTAGTATTTTTGGCTTCATATATGAACAACCTGGCTTCCTCTGGTGATAGGTCAGGTATTCCCGGAAATATGGGCTTCTCTTTAAAGGGGGAGTAACACGAGAGGATCCACTGTCCTCCTCCGAGGGCTGCTTGCACATCTGACTGCACTTGCTTGACTAGCTGCTCATCTGTGACACCGGCGGCAGACTGCACAGGTGCTGGGGCTGGCTGGGCTGGTGGCGCTTGTGGATTTGCTGAAACACACACACACATTATACATCAGAAACTAGAGGTGCTACTATAAACTCTTTGAGATTTAATGTTAGTAAGAATAGGTGACAAATTTGTGCTAAAACAATTTATTTTTAGTACTTAATAATAAATCTAGAGTTCACTGTTACTAATTAATATTACTCAATATTAGACAATTACAGCTGCAACTACATTCTATGTTTAAGTTAATTTTTTTCTTATATTTTGAGGTTCTAGTAGAAAAGTTAACAATACCCAAAATATACCATAAAACATCCAACACGACAGTATCATTTAATTTTGTAGAAAGCTACAATAATGGCAAAATATGTATTTTCTAATGATTACACATGAAAAGTCAGTAGTTGGCAGTAGTAAACTCACCGTGATAAGAATACTTGGATCCGTAGATATGGTCAAATCTACAGTTCTTTCCATAGCGACAGAATCCTGCTTGGAAAAATTTACAAACAACCATTATAATTTATATTGAAAGAATCGTTTTGTTTATCTTATAAACATTTCAAATTTTTTTTTTTTTTTTTTTTTTTATGGCAATTGAGCCGGTTTCGACTATTCTGCCAGTGTCATGTTGAGACGGCGACTCGGTGAGGACCACCGTCGAGCTTTTGACTTCGTGGTAGATGTTAGTCTATGCTGGAAGGACAAACACAGGTGTTAGTAAAGACACATATTCTAATTTACAATCTAATCTACGATATTATATATATACAACACATTTACCACTATATACAAAATAATTACATATATATTACGCACCAATTAAAATTTTAGGTCATTTTCATTAATGAATTTAGCCAAAATATTTATCAATTTAGGAGAGAAGTGGGAGAGAAGGGAATGAAAATTGGTTGGAAGAGGGATGTTACACGTACAAATTTTTCGATACAGGTCGAAAGATTTGTTGTATAAGGGGCAGGAAAAGAAAATATGGTCTAAGGTACCATCCGCAAGACCACACTCGCATAGGGAACTGTCCCGAACATGTATCTTATTCAGGAACACTGGACTACAACAATGTCCGAGTCTCAGCCTACACAGTGACGAAACAGTTCTCTTTGATAGTTTAGGGCATTTGAAGAACCAAGGCTTACGTTGGATTTCGGGCTGTATGGCTGCATAGTATCTACCTTTGGTTTTAGAGGTCGTCTTCCATGTTTCAGTCCACGAGCTAAATAACTTGGGTTTGGCACCATTCCGCAAATCGTAGTTATGAACCACGTAGTGCTTTCGATCAACCGGATTCGATGTGGCATACTTTGCTAACGAATCAGCGCACTCATTGCCAACAATTCCCGAGTGACCGGGGATCCAGGCTATCTCGATGTCCAAACCGTTTTGGGAACAATCAAATAACAAGTTCTTAATATCTACAATAATTTGGCTATGGATTTTACTATGAAGTTGATTTTGCTTTAAGGCCTGAATACTACTAAGGGAATCTGAAAAAATTACTGATCTTGTTATTTGATGGGATTTGATATAGTGTATGGCTTCTAGAATACCAATACACTCTCCTGTAAACACTGATGCTTCTGGTGGACATTGAAAGAGTAAAGCGATTCTAGAATTTTGGAAGTAAACTGCCACACCAGTATTTCCTGTTTCGGTCAATTTTGAAGCATCAGTGTAGAAAAAGTTCCATCCTGCCCAGTAACGATTGAGAGCTAACTCAAAGTCGTCCTTCGCCTTCTGGGAATTCCTGGATATACCGAGTCCCAAAACGGCTTTTGGTTCGTAATGAATCGTCACATATGCGGAGGAGTAAACCGGGAGAGTTGGATATTGACAAATAGGCGCAGAGAGTTGTTTAAGTTCTCTGTACCTATTTATCAATAGAGGAACGGTTTTATTGTTCCAATAAGGGCAGTTATTATAGGAGAGGTTGATTTGGTCTAAAATGGGGAGTAAGGGATGGGATGAAAGGGAGAAAACTTTTGATAGGAAACGATCTGCCAAATATTGTCTCCTATGATTCAGAGGCGGTTCTGCGCATTCTACTTGGAGCGCATTAATGGGAGAGGATTTCATGGCTCCAATGACAATTCTCAAGCATTTAGCCTGGATGCCGTCTAACTTTTTTAGCGCTTCTTTATTGCAGGGCTCAACAAGGAAGCTGCAGTAATCCATAGCGCTTCTTGTCAATGCGTTATAGACAAGCTTAAGGGTATAAGGGTGAGCTCCCCACCATACTCCGGCCAAGGCCTTAAGAACCGAAACAGACCGTTCACATTTTTTGACCGTGTTGTTTATATGGTCGATCCCCGTCAATCTTGAGTCCAACGTTACTCCCAGGAACCTAGCCTTATCCTTGACTGGAATAATTTGTCCATCAATATTAATATCTATTGGTGGAACAGAGCGTTTGCGGGTAAAAATGACAGCTGTACTCTTCGGTGCACTTAAAGACAAACCGTGATCGAGTAGCCATTGATTTAGAGAAGACAGAGAGACATTCATGGAATGTGCGGCGTCCTGAATGGAACTACCACAAACCATTAAAGCAATATCGTCAGCATACTGGAGGATGTCACAGTCAAAATTGAGAGATGAGGGTAAGTCAGCAGTGTAAATGTTGTACAGTGGGGGACTCAGAACAGAACCTTGAGGTAATCCTCTCCAGACTGTTCTTTGGTTAGAGTCAGCCCCAGGGATTCTCATTTGAATGGTGCGGTCGGTAAATATACTACCAACGATACGACAGATCCTAGCCGGGATTCTCAGCTTTTGCAGTTTTTGCCTGAGGTTAGGGAGGAGGACCGAATCATAGGCAGCCGATATGTCCAAGAAGACAACAACCACAGACTCATTTCTGCTGAGGGCCAGTCGGACCGCTGACGTGAGGATACCCACACTATCAGCTGTGCCCAGACCTTTCCTAAAACCGAACTGAGTCGGCGGAAGCAGCCTCCCGTTCTCCACCAGCCACTCCAATCGATTTTTGACTAAATGTTCTAACACTTTTATGAGTATGGACGATAAAGCAATAGGCCTATATGAGCAATGATCGCTAGGATCTTTGCCTGGTTTAAGAATTGGGATAACAACCTGAACCTTCCATTCTTTGGGAATGTAGCCGGAAGTAAAGCAGAAGTTAGCCAAGTCCAAGTAATATTGATGAGTTTTTGGGCCAGCTTTAGAAATAAAGGAGTAGGTGAATCCATCCACTCCCGGGGCGGAGTCTCTAACATGGGATAGAACAGATCTTAATTCATCTAGACTAAACGGCATGTTCATTGGGTCGGCAGTGTTGTCTACATCATCCATGCCAACACTGCATTCCTCTACGGATGGAACATAAGCCGGTGCAATTTTTGTGAAGAACTGGTATCCCAGTTCCTCTGGGATATTGTTAGAAGCCGCAGGTGCTAAACTGCTTCTAAAGCGTTTTAACTTTCGCCAGACTGTCGAAACCGGAGTGGACGGATTCAGCGAACTACAATACTTCGACCAGCCTTCCCGTTTCTTTTTTTTTAAGAATTTCCTGGACTTGGCCAAAATCTGCTTGAAGGCGATGAGGTTGTCCAGGTTCATATCGCGGTTAACAGTCTTCTCAGCCTCATTCCTGGCCTTGATCATGTCAGTGCATTCCCTATCCCACCATGGCGGAGGAGGAAGTCTACCTGACGGGGTTTTTTTGGGCAGGAAGCAATCATCTGCTGCGGTGGAAATGGTGGAAGAGAAGGATGAAAAACAATCATGAGCATTATGGCTGTCAACTTTTGGAAGGGAGGATATTCTTAGGTCTACAATTTTGGAATATAAATCCCAGTCTGCCATATTGAGCTGGTGTTTTAAAAGGGGAGGGGAGACTTTAACGGGGATGTTTTTGGAAGGGAATTCGATTATGATGGGATAGTGATCACTTCCATGGGTCATATCCAAGCGACGCCAAATGAGTAGGCTAGATATACCGGATGAACAGAATGTCAAGTCAACACAACTGCTACACTGTCCAGGTGCAGACCTGCGTGTAGCGCTGCCATCGTTGATGAGACAAAGGTCTAGATCATCCAATATATCAAGCAATCCTATGCCAAAGTTATCACAACTGTCTGATCCCCAACGATAATGGTGACAATTAAAATCACCCATGACCAGTGTTGGACCGCTAACACTACATAACAAATTTTTGATTATGGAAAGGTGTTCAGATTTTGGGTGCGCAACATAAAAGGAAAATATATATATATCCTCAGCCTTAACAGCAACAACATTTATGTCATCACCTACGAAGGTTAGAGGAATCTGGGAGTATGATACCTTGCTATTGATGAGCAAGGCACATCCCCCATATCCATCAGTTCTGTCATTACGAACACTGCCAAAACATGGCAACCTGAAATTGCTATCAGGCAAAAGCCATGTCTCAGCAATGCCACAGATCGATGGTTTGTATTTGTTAATCAAGTAAGTAAGGTCAGGTTTCCTAGGCGTAATGCTCCTCACATTCCACTGAAGGAATATCAGGGGATGGGCCATTATGAATGAAATTAACGATAGAGTTCAGTTTTTGGGCAACGTGGTCAGGTATTGAGTGGGTTGGGCTGGCTAGAACAGCCATTAACATGTTGGTTATGAATTCGAGTATACTTGCAGGGTTATTCTCTTTTTTGTACGTGATTGGCTCTGTAACTTCCGTTGGCAGAGCACATCCGTTCCTAGTTGGGGAGAAAGAGTAATTTTGTGTAAGCTCCTGGTGAGCTTGTCTGTTGTAACCAGGGGAGAGAGGGGCGTGGGTTTTAGGTTTTAGGAAAACCGTTTTGCGGTACGATTTTTGGGTAATAGGAATAGGACTCGAGGACTGGGACTGAGATATATTTTTACGGGGAGTTCTAGAAACATCGGCATATGATCTGGAAACAGGTGGGAATACCCGACTTGCCTCCACATACGAAATCGATTTCTCCGACATCAGAGCTTTGATGCTCTTCTGTCGGCCCAATTCAGGACAAGCACTGTCATTCGCGAAATGGTTGCCAGTACACGAAACACAGAAGCTCGATTCCTTGCTAACATCACATCCATCACCTGGATGGTTTTCTCCACATTTAAAACACCTTGGTTTTGACCGACACAAGGTGCGTGTGTGTCCAAAGCGACAGCAGTGATAGCAGAGGATAGTAGGGTATGTGTATCTCTCGACTGGGAGAGATGAGTAGAAGCTTATCACACGTTTTGGTAAGACTTGTCCGTCAAAAGTAAGCACAACGGTTTGTGTAGGTTTCCACTCAGTAACTCCAGAAGAGGATACCTTGCGGCTCATCCTTCTGGCCTTGATAATGGGGCCACAGCCCTCTGGAACCTGGATATTTGCGATAACTTCATCCTCCGACCACTCAACCGGTATATCTCGAACTATGCCCATTCGTGTGATGTTGAACTGTGGGATGGCTGCGACATAATCATTTTTGGGTAGGATCGAGTTGTTGAGGAAACTGTTTGCGTCCTGATGCGACTTAAATTCAACTGACACACGGTTTCTGCCTATCCGTTTGATCCCATCGAGACGTACATTACTGACGTTATTTTTCGTCAAGAACATACCAAACTTAATGGGTTGTAGAACAGTGCCTGAAGTCTGATCATGTTTCAAGGAAACGTGGACGATATACGGTGGGTTATCTTTCTTTGTGTACATAAGTCTGCCGGTTACACTTTTCGGGATCTTTGTCGGTATATCGGAAATCGCAGGTGGTGAACCAGCGACTCTTTTCCGATTTGAGGTCTCGGTATCCATAATAGGATCTTGTGCAGGTATTTCAGTAGCATGAGGGAGGGTTACGGTCAATACAGGGGAAATATCAAAGAGGTCGTCGGGAGGGTCGGGGTCAGGCGGCTTTTTCGAGTTCATTTTTTAAAAAAGGACAAACACAAATACAAAAACAAACCTTAACCAGGAACACAAACACTAAGAACAGTCTCGATCAAGTTTCACACTAAAAAAATTCACTAGAATCGAAAAAATTCGTAGCACTGACAAAAGCACGTGTCGAGCCTTCACCACTACCAACAAAAGTCCAACATTTCAAATTGTATCGAATTTAAAAAAAAAAAATGTGATGTGATGTGTCAGTTTTCACACTGTCACATTGAGTCACTGACAGTGACAAAAGTTGTCAATTCTGAGTGCGTTCCGATATCTATCAACCGACGGTAACGTATTCTAATGTTTTTGCGGTTTTTGGCATCAAGTCAACTTTTTTGCCAAGATTCGCTGAGGTAGTCAAAAAATTGGCCTTTGTTCCGTAGAAATTTAGGAATACCGATGTGCTGGTTTACTTAACTTTAAAATATCCGTATGATCCACAAGGAATCGCTTTGCAAATAATTATTCGCAATGTCCGCCCAACTCTACGGGGATTTTTAACCACAGACAGAAAATATCAATGTGACACAAAACAAACTGTTAGTCATTAAAAAGTTTATATTTTCCTTTATTCACTCTTTTCTTGTTTTGATTTAGAATTTAATTAATTACACCTACCGGCTGAGTAATGTATCGGCAAGGAAGTGTTGTTGTATATGATTAGCCGCTATTATTCAAGCGTTATCATGACTTTATTGTTTCCAACTTAACTAATTATAAGTCTTAATTAAATTTTTTTGGATCCTTATCTTAGAAATTTTAATATCTTTATCGCCTTGCCGTTTACATTTTGTGATACAAAAGAGGTCAGGAAAAACTCATTTTCTTATCCTAGATAAGTTACACAGCCGTAATTTATATTGTAAGTAATTAATTCTAAAGATTTTCTTATATTCTTCCAGGTTAATCAAAAATGGATCAAATCCACATCTATATAATGTATGTGTTACTTGCTATTGGTGTTACATTTGGTGAGTTTAATTTTCAATGTTATTTCTCATTAATTCATGGTATAAGACAAATTTAGATCCTTGTTTGGGACTGACTGTACCGCTAAATGCTATAAAATTACACTTTAATGTCATACTTACGCCATAACGCACAGTACATGCTGCTGTTTATTTCTGGTAGAAAAACGGGCATGATGTATTTTGGGCACTCCACAAATGCAAATGGTTATAATTACTATCTTTGAGGCCAAGAACAAGCCTAGGTTGGTGGTGTGACATGTACCATGCGTGCCTTAAAGAAATGAACTGGCTAAGGGCATTTGAGAGAACACTGCTATCCTCCTGTTTTCCCTCAAATCCTCACCCTTCTGCTGTTTAATTCATGAATCCCCGACCGGTCTCATGCACTCGCACTGTTATTGTCTTACTATTGTGTCTTGTTTTGCATGTATGTCATCATCATCTGCCTAGCCTTTTCCCAACTATATTGGGGTCGGCTTCCAGTCAAGCCGGATTTAGCTGAATACCAGTATTTTACGAGGAGCGGCTGCCTACCAGACCTCCACAACCCATTAACTGGGGTAACACGGTACTTCATGGCAAGACTGGAGTCAGATTTACTGGCTTCTGACTATCCGTAACGACTGCCAAAGATCTCCAAATGACAGCCGGGACCAACGGCTTAACGTGCTTTCCGAGGCACGGAGGAAACTCGTTATGTTAAGATGGTCACCCATCCACAGACCAACCTAGGCAAGCGTTGCTTAACCTTGAAGATCGACCTGTGCGGCTGTTATTATCTAGCCACGAGCTCCATGTATGTGATAGGTTAATATCCATTATTCAGTAATGGACACTCCCTCTCAATTCACCCAAAAGTTATTTGATGATTTCACATTAAAAAATGTAATTGTTTTAATATTCTATGACTGAAGTGTAATACTTAACCAGTTTATTTTTTTTCATGAATCCCCGACCGGTCCTATGAGACCGTGCTGTTATTGTTTTACTATTGTGTCTCGTTTTGCGGGTATGTGATAGGTTAACAAGTTTAATTTACAAGAAGCAAATAAACTATTTTTGACCTAATTACAAATATTAATCATCACATAGGCTTGTGTCAAAGCCTGGTCAACCATTGATTTGAAGGCTTCCCAATCTGTCTTTTTCGTGTGGAGGACGCAAGCTGGCGGGGTTTTTTTAAATCGACTTAGTAGAGTCACTAAGACAGGTGAATGGTCTGAGGATAGCTCACAGCAACTATGGCACTCAAAGTAATTTTTTGATATACCTTTAATAACACAGAAGTCTATTAGATCTGGTATTTTTTTTCTGTCCGTGGGCCAGTATGTGGGCTCTCCTGTTGATACAATTTCCATGTTTAATTTTTGTACTGTCTTTAATAGCTCCCGGCCCCTGGGGAGGGTCAATCTTGAGCCCCAATAGTTATGCTTTGCATTGAAGTCCCCACCAGCTATAAAGCGATTGCCGAGGGAAATGAAGAACTCACTAAACTCTTCCTGCTTAATTATGTGCTTCGGTGGACAGTAGAGAGCTGACACAGTAACGGGACCTATCCAGTCTTCAACTATGACAGTTGTGGCTTGTATTGGTGCTTTGCAATAAGATACTGATTGAAAATGTTTTAATTTGCTCCTGATTATTATGGCTGAGCCACCATGCGCCTTCCCATCGGGGTGTGTGGTATGGTAAAGATTATATCCAGGAATTTCCACATGGCTTTTTGATGTGAAGTGAGTTTCAGAAATAAGCATAATGTCAATCTTATATTGGTATAGAAAAAGTTTTAACTCTTCTGAGTGGTGTGACAGGCCATTTGCATTCCAGATGCACAATTTTAATGCATTAAATTTGGAAGCATGGACATGAGGTCTCCCAGCATCTTAGTTATAAGCATCATCTGGTTCATGAGTGACTGCATGAATTCTTGAATATTTGGTGACTGGTTCGGTTTTGGTTGAGTCAAGTGTGTTGTTGGTAGAGCACCCGTATGTGGGCTTGGTTTAACTGAAGTTATTTCTGCATAAGTTTTATTGTCAGTGGCTTTATTAGTACTATATTTAATTGTAGGCACACTTTGATCTTCAGTGTCTTTATTATGTTTGGTTTTGGGTCTCAACGGGGGATACTTAATTTTTTGCAACTCCTTATACACCGCACAGCCTTTATAATTAGCAGGGTGATTTCCTTCGCAAAGAATGCACCGCACTGTATTTGATCGCTCTTTCCTGATGCAATCATGAGTGGCGTGTTCTCCAGCGCACTTAACACATCTGGGTTGACGGTGACAGAACCTACGCGTGTGCCCATATCTCTGGCAATTAGAGCATTGGGGGATTTCTCTTTTAGGTCTTGGTGGTTCAAATACAACGCAGCAATGGAGAAGGCGCTTCACATTATAAATATTTTTATTGTTTTGATTTGGTTTGAGATCTATGTAAAACAGAGGGAGAGGTGTTTTGGATTTTCTGTCCTTTATATTCCAGATGTTTGTGACCTTGTGATCTAATTCTTCAATTGCCTTTCTTATTTCATCAGTATCGGTAGTCGGGTGGATATTTTTGAGAACAACCCTAAGACTCCTGTCCTCTTTGGGTTTGTAAGTGTAAAATTCAGTATCTCGTTTTTGGAGTTCCTTGTAAATTTTAGTGTAAGCTTCGGCTAATTTTGGCTGGATTTTCACTTGTTCTCCACGAAGGATCTTGATTTCATACTGATCAGTGGCTATGTTATTTAGCATTTCATAGAGTGGCTGGATGTTGCTTACTTTGTCTATAAACAAAGGAGGAGGTTTGATGGGTTTTACAGCCACTTCCGCATTATTCATGACATCAAGACCATCAAATCGATTGGAGGTAGCGACGGGCTTACTCAGCCAGTAATTATTTAATTTACTTTGTTTTTGGCTATTCGGGAGTTCATCTGGTCTGCGAGGTCTTTTGCGACCGGGTACTTCCACCCAGCTTTCTTCAGCAGCATTTTCAGAGTCCACCAGGTTAATTGTCTCACTGCAGTTGGTAGTTGGCACTGCACTACTGCAAGAGTTAGATCTAGGCCGACTAATAAATAGACTTTTGTGGAATATTTGTTGGCTTAAATTTTTAGCAGAATTTCCATTATTCTTTTTGGAATTTTCAATTTGGCAATCCATTGTTACTGGGGTAATTTAACTTTTGAAGTGGCAACACTGATTTGAAGTTTACTTTGACACTTTGACAGTAACATTTCAAAAAGAGTGCCAAAAACGGATTATTAAACTTTATGTGGGTAGATGTTTTTACATTAGGAGAAGCTTAGAATTTTAGATTCGTTTTTTTTATAGTTTTTAGTCCTTTAGAACACTATTTAATATTAACACGGAAACCGAAACACTTTAGTTGCATTTTTAACAGGTTTTTGGGCACAAATTTACAGTGTTTACAATAACTCGCGAAACTATTTCAAGAGCGTATGTGCTTCTGACAGCAGTTTGACAGCAACTCTAAAGTCAGTTTAAAAACAGAAGATGATATAGTACTAGCAATCGAATATTTCAACAATTCAATCCAAACTGCCGCCTGGCAATCTACCCCTACTATAGAACTTAATAATAAAAATAGAACTGTACCCTATAATATTTTCGATAAAATATCTGAAAAAAGAAGACTGAGAAAACAATGGCAAAAATATAGATGTCCTGTCGATAAAACTAAATTAAACTGTGCTGTAAGAAAACTCAAAAAACTTCTAGAAAACGACAGGAATAATAGTGTCCAGGCGTTCCTGAGTAATCTGGATGCTACAGCTGCTACCGATTATTCACTCTGGAAAGCCACGAGGAAAATAAAGCGACCTAAAACAATGTCTCCTCCACTTCGACAAGCGGACGGGAGTTGGGCACGAAGTGACGAGGAAAAATGTATTACATTCGCCGAACACTTAAAAGGTGTCTTCCAGCCCCACCCCTATGAGGGGCCTCCAGAGCACAAAGAAAAAGTGCTCCAGGAAATTAGGCTTGATTGTGAAACCTCTAAAAGCCCCATTAGAAAGTTTACGAAGCAGGAATTAAAAAGAGCTATTAATAACGTAAAACCTAAAAAAGCCCCGGGCTATGATTTGATAACCGGTATGATTCTGCGACAGCTTCCAGATTCTGGACTGAACTTCTTATTATCTATCTATAACGCTATGTTGCGACTTCACTTTGTTCCCCCTCAATGGAAGACAGCTAAAATCTTAATGGTTCCGAAACCAGGAAAGCCAATTGAGGATCCAAAGTCATACCGACCTATTAGTTTGCTCCCAATAGCTTCAAAAATTTTTGAATCGCTTCTTCTTTTACGATTACTGCCAGTAATCAAGAAAAAACTTTTAATACCCGACCACCAATTTGGGTTCCGACAGAGACATGGCACAATAGACCAAGTTCATAGGCTTGTTACTAGAATTCATCGATCGTTTGAAGCTAAAGAATACTGTGCGGCTGCATTCCTTGACATTTCCCAAGCATTTGATAAAGTCTGGCACGAGGGCCTCCTTTATAAAATCAAAACAAGTTTCTCAAGCGACATCTTCCTAATCTTGAAATCGTACTTACGGGACAGACATTTTTTCGTACAAAGTGCCGAAGCTTCTTCGAAACTATATAATATCTCTGCTGGGGTCCCTCAAGGCAGTGTGCTTGGGCCGATTTTGTACCTGCTTCACACTGCTGACTTGCCAATATCAAATCTGGCAACTACAGGAACGTTTGCGGATGACACAGCTGTCCTGGTGTCTCATAGTGATCACAAAGTAGCTACAGCTATGCTGCAGATCTGCTTGAACGACATAGCATTCTGGCTCAAGAAATGGAGGATAAAAGCCAACGAGACCAAGTCAGTAAATGTCACATTCACCAAACGAAAGGATACCTGTCCACCGGTACGGCTAAACAATGTTGTTGTGCCTCAAGCTGAGCATGTTAAATACCTTGGTTTATACCTTGATAGGCGTCTTACATGGAAAAAGCACATTTTCACAAAACGCAAACAACTCGGAGTGACCCTGAGAAAATACTACTGGATGATTGGCAGGAATTCACAGCTTCACCTACAAAATAAAACACTATTGTACAAAACTATAATCAAGCCTATTTGGACCTATGGCATCCAGTTATGGGGAACAGCATCACACTCCAACATTGAGATCATACAGCGGTTTCAGAATAAGATCCTAAGAACTATCACAGATGCACCATGGTATGTGCCAAATGAAATTTTACACAATGATCTGAAGATTGCCTCAGTCAAGGAAGAGATAAAGAACTACATCAAGTCATACAAGGAACGAATTAAGCGTCACCCAAACATCCTGGCAAGCCAACTTATGGATGAGATAGGGGCCAGAAGGCTTAAGTACAAAATACCTCAAGATTTCATCACCTAAACTTAGCTATATATACAAATGCTACATAAGAGAAAAGGATGTGTCATAGGACACATACCGAACAAGACTTTTTTGAAACACGCCAAAAATTTTACTTAATGTCCAAATCACGAGACAGATTGTAAAAAAAACAAAGGAGACAAAAAAAAAACATAGGCTTGTATGACACAAAGAGCAATTCTTATTATTATTACCAGCTCATACTGTCGTATTGCTGGGCAACGGCCTCCATTCCTTCCTTTGGTTACTCTATTTTAATTTAATTCATGAATCCCCGACCGGTCCTATGAGACCGCACTGTTATTGTTTTACTGTTGTGTCTCGTTTTGTGGGTATGTGAAAGATTATTACTAGCTGTCCCCTGTAGTGTCACTCATGTCTTTGTTTACAGCTCCGTTCCTTTTGGTTGTAGTGTGATATTACACATGTCTATAGCCTTCTGCAATAAATGGGTTATCCAACACTAAAGTTTATTTTTAAACAAACAAACAATGTAATACAAGATTAGATATCTATACTAATATTATAAAGCAGAAAAGTTTGTGTGTTTGTTTGTTTGTTTGAACGCGCTAATCTCAGGAACTACTGGTTCGAATTGAAAAATGATTTTTGTGTTGAATAGACCATTTATCGAGGAAGGCTTTACGCTATATAACATCACGCTGCAACTATTAGGAGCGAAGAAATAATGGAAAATGTGAAAAAAAACGGGGAAAATTATTCATCCTTGAGGGCTTCCGTTGCGTGCGCTGCGAAAACGGTTGAAGATACCAAAAATATATGTATGAAAGAATTATTTCTCTTGAATTGATCTAAAAAAATGTCCACGACAGTGTATGTCTATGGAGGTACCATGCCGCGCGGCTCAGACGCGTGGTCGGCTCCCTTCGGAACGGTTGTATGCAGCGTTATTTGTTTTTGCGATATAAATCATCGTGTAATAATACTTTTTAAGGTTTGAATCCCTAAGAATAGATTAATCTATCACATACCCGCGAAACGAGACACAATAGTAAAACAATAGCAGCGCGGTCTCATAGGACTGGTTGGGGATTATACTATTTCATTTTGTTTTTAGGATAATATTTTGTTTGTATTAATTTCTCAATTATTAACACATTTTTTTAAAGTTTTGATGTATATAGTATAATACAATAGGTGTTATCTACATAAATATTCTTATTAGGTTAGGTTTTACGTTTAGCCTCACAGAGTTTTCGAACTCTGGTGAACCGACTGCGGGAATCAAGCGCTGAACGTTCTCAACGTTTAGCCTCACAGAGTTCTCGAACTTCGGTGAACCGACTGCGGGAATCAAGCGCTGAACGTTCTCAACGTTTAGCTTCACAAAGTTCTCGAACTTTGGTGAACCGACTGCGGGAATCAAGCGCTGAACGTTCTCAACGTAAACGTTAAACGCCTAAAGGCTCACAGAATTCCTGAACTTTGGCTAACCGCGATCGGGAATCGAGTGATTCCAAATGAGTTACCTTTTAATTTTAAAAGAATTCAATTTCCCGTTAAACTATCTTTCGCCGTTACAATTAATAAATCACAGGGGCAAACATTTAAACACGTAGGAATTGATTTACGTCAAGACTGCTTTTCACACGGCCAACTGTATGTCGCGTTGTCAAGACCAGGTTGTGGAGAAAACCAATATGTTCTTCTGCCACTAGAAAATAAAACTAAAAATATAATTTACACAGGATTACTTTAAAATAAATATGTTCTTTTAAAAACTGAATTGTCTAAAATAAAAACGGAAAATGACGCGGACAAAGTCGTGGGTAACAGCTATAATTTATAAAGCTGAGGAGGTTGTTCGCCGAAATAAATGATGCCCAAAATAACTATTCCACGCGGACGAAGTCGCGGGCACAGCTAGTAGTATTATAAGAATTCACACTGTATGTATGACTCACTCTTACTAAAAATACATTTTCAAGAGCTCATACAAATAGATATGATGCCACCGCACTTACTTCTTTTATATAATTAACAACAACTTTAAGAGAACAGTGCAGTGTATTATCTAGTCTAAGTATGTTGAAATCATTCATAAACAAATGCCTTACATCTACATTTACATATAAAAAAAGAGACTGACTGACTGACTGACATATCAACTCACAGCAGAAACTAGATGAAATGACAAAAAAAAAAATTGCTGTGTAAAGTGTTTTTTTGTAAAACCTAATTGCAAAAAAATAAAAACCGCCGAGCCTAAAAAAGTCGCACTCCTGCAGTCTGTTTGTCTATATGAATGTAATAAACTCAATAACTACTGAACGCATTTTCATGCAGTTTTTACCAATAGATAGAGTTATTTATGAAAAAGATTTACTTGTGTAGTACCTACATACATATATGTAATAGTGAAAAAAAGCAGAGAATTTCAAAAAATTCCAGCACATTCGAAACTGGGATGGATTACCAATAAATTGTAAAGAGATACTTACTTAAGAATGGTACAATAGAGTTTGTCATAATTATCTGGTTAGATAAAAACCCTAAAATATACAATGTAATTAGGAAAGCTATAAGTGCAATGACCTAAACATGGAAATAAATAATATAAAAAAAAAATACTTAAGAAAGCTACAAGTACAATGACCTAAACATGGATATAAATAAAGAAAAAAAAAATTACTGAAGAAAGCTATAGGTGCAATGACCTAAACATGGACTCGTAATTACAACTACAAATTGTACGATAGTTTACAAGAAAATCGTTTGTTTACATTTTCAAATAACATAGAAATGTACCAAACTACCAACAGCAAAAAAGATTAAAGTACCTAGTAGAAAACCAACGAAAACTAATTGTTTGTTTTTTTAATTACTCAGATACCCGCGAAACGAGACACAATAGTAAAACAATAACAGCGCGGTCTCATAGGACCGGTTGGGGATTCAAACGTTAAACAACATAAACTAGTGCTTGACTGCAATCCCGCCTGATGGTAAGCAGTGATGCAATCGTTGATGGTGAGGTGGACTAATTTATTAATTCATGAATCTCCGACCGGTCTCATAGGACCGCGCTGTTATTGTCTTACTATTGTGTCTCGTTTCGCGGGTATTGATAGGTTAAGAGCCTATTCATTCTAGCCTTGAAGATGCCCAAATTATAATCGGACGGGAAGACCGTAGCAGGCAAATTGTTCTAGTCCTTCGACGTACGCGGTGTAAACAACGAGACAAATCACTTAGTCCGGACATGGTCCGGACCGTACAGGATTCAACAACGTCATTTGTTTTGACTACCTTGAAACTCAACACTTGTCTTTTTATAATTATGTTATCACTGTAATTAGCAAAGGAAGTCCCTCACGGTGCGTCGAGTGCAAGTTGTTTTTACGTTCATGCGATCGAAATGTTCATGACGTTTGGATCTCTTATTGGAGATGGAGTGAGCCAATCGGATCGCCACACGCCTTAGAGAATAAATGCTCTAAGCCACACGCAAACTATCAGTACGCATTCTGACGTCTGAAGATGATTAACACTTTAGACTTTTAATCATGACTAAGTATAATATCTTAGCAGTCTATTCGCATGGAATACAGCTATCAATTGACATGATAGTAACAATCAATTATGTGATATCAGTGTAAATAGAGAGATTTATAAAAAATATTTTAAAAGCAGCGTTTTTTATCTCACCGCCCTTGTCATGTTTTAATTGGGGCGTTTAGGTCGTCGCAACAGGTTTATTTCTTCCATTCTGTCCTATCACTCTTCACGCTATTATTATTAGGTACTCCCTTTTCTACCATATCACTTCTCATATCATCACTGGCGTAGATAAACGAACGGGCTGGGCGGGGCAGTAGGTATACCCTGGGGTCCTTGAGCTCAAGGGCCCCAAAGCTTGATTAGCAAACCTTCTACTTTCTAAATCTTATTCTTCTACTTTCTAAATGAAGTTTACTCTTTTTAGTTAAAGTTTGACATTCCCTCTCACTTCACCCAAAGCAGGAGAAATTATTTGAAGATCTCCCGTAAAAAAAGAAAAGATTTTTTTGCCAAAAGGCTGTTTTTCACTTAGCTACGATTTTTTTTTTTATTTTGAAGGCAAAGTAAATCTTTTACTGTGACGACTTTTTTGCTGACCGTATTAAGGCTGGTTGTGTATGTTAGCGATAAAATTTGAGTCCCTACTTCGGGAAGAAACGAGGCATTGTGTTCCACAGCGTACTATAATATTTATAAACAGGTTGTGTTCCTGCCTTTGGCTGTGTTCTGAGGGCCGTGAGGGCGACCAAACGTGTTACTTACCCAAAATACTTGTATAGTATTGTTGCTACACTGCCGTCGTATAGGTATTTAAAATGCAGTTAGGTATCTGACAAAATCATTTTTTGAGTTATGCATAAAAACAGCGTAAAATTACGTATAAATCAGGGTCCGAATTTAACGGCGATTTTATAAATTTATATTGCTACAACTAGGTATTAGGAAAATGCAGCTTAGGGAGATTGATACCTATAGAAGTTTTAGCTTCTAAAAACGAAAGCCCGCCAAATGTCAGATAACTTCATTTTAGATTACGACGGCAGTAGGTACAACAACAGTCTGTATTCTTTCTTGTAAAAATAAAAGTGTTATCGCCTCATAACAGTAAGTTTGTATGTCTGTGTGTTTTAGGGTCACCGGCTTTGTACTCAGATGATAAGCATCAGTGGATGTTAAATATTGGTGAGTTTAAATAATTCAAGTATTTATTTAACATGTATTTAGATTATCTTTATGCACGACTAACACCGATCAGTATATTGCTAAATGTAACTACATAATTATCCAGCGCTGGCTTGCCGACGACGAGCAATGGGTAGTTCGCCGTTCAACCGTCAGGTAATCTTCCAGCCTTCCGCTAACCCTCCGGATCTAGGCAAAGCCGTCGATGGCGCGTACCTAGTCTTCAATGCGCGTCAGAAAGAGTTTCGACAAAAACGTAGGGTTTACGAAGTAACTATTTAGTAATCTGTGGTAAGGTCCTATTAGGGTCGATACCCGCCCGGATCACAGGGAATTTCTGAAAACAAAACCCGTGGTCTTATAGCGTAAAGGTTAATCGAAGGACGTAGGTGTGGTTTTAGTCAATTAAATCTTTTTTTTATATATGTAATCGACTCACGGAGTCACGATTTGTTATTTACAACTGCATGATCTAGTTATAATCTCATATTTAAGTGAACTATTTTGTGTTCTTTATGAGAATAAATATCTTTAAACCGAAAGTTTGAGACGCCCTCCTATTTCACCAGATTGGGAGAAGATATTGCTTGATATATCACTTTAAAAAAAAAAGTTATACCCAAAAAAGTTTTTAATAAACTTTCTTCGTTCTCAGCTCGCTACATCCTCTACATCTTAACAATCCAAGGCGCCCGAGTGTTATGCACAATGTGCTATGATATGGTACACAAGAGGTTCAAACCGGAGCAGCTAAAGGCGACCAGTTCGCTTTATATAGTCATGTACATCACTTGTCTAGCCATTCTGGTTAGCAACGAGCAATGGTTTTACGTTCAAGACTTTCCTTTGATTTTCATTGCTTATTTGATTGTGGAGTATCCGGAAATCGTAAGTTTATTTCTTTATTTATTAACTAGCTTTCGCCCGCGACTTCGGCCGCGTTTTCAAGAATCAGGATAAAAGGTAGCCTATGTTCTTTTCCATCCAAATCCGTTCAGCCGTTTTTGCGTGAATAAGTTACAAACATCTACACTTTCACATTTATAATATTACTAGCTTTTGCCCGCGACTTCGTCCGCACATGAACGTTGGTTACACGGTGCCAAGTCGAAGACAGATAAAAAGTATGTCTCTGCCTATGTCCATCCTTGGGGTTCAAGCTAGCTCTGTACGAAATTTCATCAAAATCGGTTCAGTAGTTTAACCGTGAAAGCGTCACAGACAGACAGAGTTACTTTCGCAATCGAAATCGGGCAAATACAACTAGGGAATGCAAATCCGTCGTGTTTTAAAAATCACGGACACGGTGGAGCTTATGGTTAAGGTGTGACGTTTGACTGTCTTGTCGGACGAACACGTTGTAGGTTCGTAAGAGCGAATGCTGAGCGTGGGTACCAGTACCCACGCTCAGCTCGAACTAGAGGTCAAGCAAATAGTGCTTTTGGGTTTTTCCATTAGGAATTACTCTATAGCTGCCCGGAGTTTGGAAGTTGGTGGTATGATACCCCCATGCCTCTGAAAACACGTCAAGCTGCACCTGATCTCTCTCCGGTCGTGTTGAATGCTTTCCCATCTGACTATAAGATTAAAAGAACAGAGAGTGCGCCAGTTTCTGCGTACACACTTGTGCACTATAATATTTGCAGTATACATCAGGCTTCCAGGTTTCAGTAGGCATCAGGCCACCGTGATCAAAATGAGCAATGGGTAGCTCATCGACGCCGCGACGGCGCGTAGAGTTCCACGTGTGTCTCAAGGTGACACAAATCGTAGTGGCCCAGCTGGGTCGAAGCCTACTGTTGCCATGGGTTAGAACCCCGGGGCCCTAGAACGAACACAAAGAAAAAGAAGAAGGAAGAGGAGTGGATTTTAGTCACTAAAAATCTGATATCCCGTTCTGCCCAGAACGGGAGAAGTCATTGGATAATTTCCAACCCAAAAATGGAAAAAATATACATTCTTTGTCTTTACATGTTGGGAAAACGGCTTCTTGGAGAGGCCGTAATCCACCAGGCAGGCCCAGTGTGGGTTTGTGGATGCTACATGTCCTAAAAGTTTTGGTTCTAGGACTTGCCGGTTTCCTCACGATGTTTCGGAAATCGTGTAAAGGGAAACATCATGTTAATAAACTAATATGGTTTGTTTAATTTTCATGAAAAATCCGTAAAATCCGGATAATCCGGATTGGACACAAAATCCGTTTTAAAAAATCCGGATTTTTTGCGGGATATCAGATTTTTAGTGACTAAAATCCACTCCTCTTCCTTCTTCTTTTTCTTTGTGTTCGTTCTAGGGCCCCGGGGTTCTAACCCATGGCAACAGTAGGCTTCGACCCAGCTGGGCCACTACGATTTGTGTCACCTTGAGACACACGTGGAACTCTACGCGCCGTCGCGGCGTCGATGAGCTACCCATTGCTCATTTTGATCACGGTGGCCTGATGCCTACTGAAACCTGGAAGCCTGATGTATACTGCAAATATTATAGTGCACAAGTGTGTACGCAGAAACTGGCGCACTCTCTGTTCTTTTAATCTTATAGTCAGATGGGAAAGCATTCAACACGACCGGAGAGAGATCAGGTGCAGCTTGACGTGTTTTCAGAGGCATGGGGGTATCATACCACCAACTTCCAAACTCCGGGCAGCTATAGAGTAATTCCTAATGGAAAAACCCAAAAGCACTATTTGCTTGACCTCTAGTTCGAGCTGAGCGTGGGTACTGGTACCCACGCTCAGCATTCGCTCTTACGAACCTACAACGTGTTCATCCGACAAGACAGTCAAACGTCACACCTTAACCATAAGCTCCACCGTGTCCTCCAGGCGATCGATGCGCACAATAATGACACCTGGGCGTTTCTTTCGCACAAATCCTGTGCAGAAACCTCTCGAACTTACCACGTCCGATGAGGACCTGTGTCATGTGGAAGGTGAGGACGCAGTGACATCTTTCTCCACTTCTCAAAGAGGGGACTTATAGCCACAATTATGGCGTGCCCAAAGAATGTAGTAGGGTTAGTAATTAGTTCATACTTTTTCTGTCAGCATGATGACGCCTAGTCGTAGTGCCTATTTGCCTAAACTTCCAAGAACAGAGACACAAGAAACGGAGACTTCCTTAGAACTACATTTTTTCCGAGACATCTGTCCCGAGATTTCGAGACAACACTTAAATACATTTAAAAAAATTGTTATTTGGAATAAGTAATTTGTCTATATTTACCTAAAGTTTGCGACTTATTCTCTATAGTAGAAAGAATTTATCATTAAAAAAACCGGCCAAGAGCGTGTCGGGCCACACTCAGTGTAGGGTTCCGTAGTTTCACGTCCGTCACAATAAGTATACCCAAGTTTTCAAAAACATTTACAAAAATGTAAGTCTTGTTTCGAAATTTCGGGAGTCACGGAAAAAAATTAGTCCTACGGAAGTCTCCGTTTCTTGTCTCTGTTCTTAGAAGTTTAGGCAAATAAGCACTACCTATTCCTATCACTGCTTATAAGAATTCAGTCTTTTTTGGCACGCATGCATTGCAACTTGTCATACGGGTAGACCACGAATTATATTGGACTCACGTTACGATATAGTAGATAATATCATCGCGAATTAAAATTGCTTATTATTCAGAAAATCCGCGGATTTGATTTTCAAATCCGAATTTACAAGTCGAGTAAAAATTCGCGGATATCCGGATTTTTCGGATTACGGATAGTCCGGATTGCATTCCCTAAATACAACGCCAACGATATACCAGCCAGAGATGTTATTGATATGTGTCGAATCTACATGGAGATGGAGAGGCCGTAATCCACCACGCGGGCCCAGTGCGGATTGGTGGTTGTTACATGTCTTCGAATTTTTGGGTCTACGACATGCCGGTTTTCGCACTATATTTTCTTTCACCGTTTTGAGAGCATCGCGATGAAATAAATACCTAATAATACCTATTTATTAATAAAGCTATCGCGGCTCAATACTGCTTAATTTTCAGATGGATAAAACGGAAACCTTCATAAAGTACGGCGTGGGGATGGCGTGCAACTTTTACGAAGGATACCTCATGATCGTGATACCCTCGGACGGCGGGAAGTTCGGAGGCTTCATACAAAACATCGAAGCCTTCGAATCGCGGGAGGGAGTGGTGGTACCCGTGAAGAAACTCTTCATCGTCATCACCAAGTCGCTGTACAGTCCTCCCGACCTTCAACTCTTCAATAAAACGAATAGAGATGACCTCGCCATGTTAGAAGCCTGCTCGGTGAGAATCGGTGGTATTTCAAAGGTTCGGAAAAATGCTGTTATACACTTGAATGTGTCACTTCACAGTCAAAACCTAGCATACTACTTATATCCTACTAAGTCACCATTATTCTTCTAGCTTCCTCCTCAAATAGTAGGTGATGGTGTATGTTGTTCTTCCCATTACTCATTCGTTGTTCTGTAGTCTTCCTCAGTCCAAACTGTCTGCACCGGCTTGCAAACTGTGTTGTTTCTCATTCCTGCACATCACGTCATGCCCGTTGAATTTTTCATAGAACTGATCCTGTTTCCTAAAGAAAACATCAAGTTCCTATTGATTTAAGAGCGCTTACTGTTTTGATAGATGGTTAGGTACAGTAATACCCCGCTTTACGCGAGGGACACGTTCCGAAAAAAATCGCGTTAACTGAAATTCGCGTATATCGAGGTTTATGATTAAACATAGTCAAAATTTAATACAAAAAAATACAAATCATTTTAATTAATCACTTTAATGCTAAGAACACTTTATGATTATGACATACATACTCTTATTTTTTACGGAAAAATACAAATCAACAAACGAAACGAACGAGGAAATCCCATAGAACAAAGTCGAAAGATAGGGGATTCCCAATTCTTCATGGAGAATATTCAGAGGAAGCGGAGATCCCGCGACCATAGAGAAGTTGATGACTACATTATGTTTATACGTACTCTTTCGCGTAATGCGAGGCGTTTGAGCGCGAAATTTGCGTCATAGTGAAACCGCGCATAACGGGGTCGCGTAAAGCGGGGTATTACTCAAACGCATGCATAGATATTATACAATCGTACAAAACATTTTGTCTAACTTTACAGTGAAATGAAAAGAACTTGATAATTGTAACAAATGAGCACATAGACTAGACTGTACCGGGCTATGATTTCGTTGATCACCTATTGTTTAAGCGTGCTTCGATCTGCGACAAGGAATTTATCCAGTGACATACAAAAACAAAAAACTGAAGATTTTCGACTTAGAACGTTGCACGTTGTTAGCTTATGGATAACTTACTAACAGTTTAATTTAGTTTAATATCTTCTTCTCGAGTACCTAGATGGTTTTTCCTTCTAATATCTTTATCTTGAGTCGAAGTTTTTGGGCCCAGTAGGTAGCCACGTTTATTGCGACGTCAGTGGCATTTTTTAGGTCCTCCAAAGTGCAGATTTAGAGACAATTTGAGCACTATCCAACGGCGTCCCAGTTTAATATGAAAAACACTGATTTTCCCAGGAGCCTACATCCTGTGAGGCTGCTGACGATGATCTGTTGCAGTCGCTGGATGACTTGGAGAAGGACATCGCGGGCGTGAAGAACCGCAGCTACAAGAACTGCGCGTACCGCATCTACCGCCCAAGCGGCCTGCCCGTGTCTCTGGTCGCCGAGTGCGCCACGCCGCTACACACCCTGTACAAGGTCATAGAGAACAAGGAGCTCTATGGAGGTTAGTCGTTGGCAACTTTCTATTTCCTGCAGACCAGAGAATTAGAAAATCTTCTGTTTCTCGGAATTTTAGCATATAAAACTCTGTCGACAATGTCCATAAACGCATCTATATTCCAGACCTAGGCGAGGTGAATGTGGACGAAGTATGTGCTGACTTCTGCACCACGCTGAAGAACATCCTGGCACGGAGCTCTGAGTGCAGGGACAGGGTCGAACTAGTCTACTATGATGGTAAGGGTTTCTGATTAAGTATCCTTAATTGATTACCTTTTGACTAGTTTTCAGGCGTAGAGTTTGGGAGATATTCAACTTCAAATGTTATCAGAAATGGGGGCACATAACTGCGAAGGGATGTGATACGACTCCGTATTGCCCAATCCCTACATTCCTTACCTGTTATGCGATTCCTTGCGGTATGCAAAACATCTGTTTCAGGTGATCATACAATGTGCAATGTGAATCAAATCGCAAGTGTTTATGAAGATGATGCGTCGTGAGACCTCGCAGTTTTTTTACGATGCGACGTCGCTTCGCAATTTAGTCTTTCGGCCCTGTACTAAGGCACGTGGCGTCGCGTCACTTGATAAAACTTACAATTACTAAACTCGATTAGCCTTGAGCACAGTTTCTGAGGATTACTACGGAATAATCTATACTAATATAATAAAGAGATAAAGTTTGTTTTTTTGTTTGTATGGAACAATCTCTGAAGATCCTGGTTTGATTACATAAATGTATATATTGATAGAAAGCTCTTTCCTTCCTGAATGCTATAGGCTATATTTTATGTAAAAAAAGTGAACTAAGTAAATTCAGAAAAACTTTCACGCGGGCGAAGCCGTGGGCAAAAGCTAGTGTGCAATAACCATGCTGAAGCGGTAACTGGCTGGCCATGATATCGGCACAACAGCTTGGAGTTGACGTGTTCTTGAATGGGGATCGCAGCCTTCAGGCTAAGTGGAGTGATAATCTCAAAATGGCAAGAGGATGAGAATTGCTCAACATCGAGATAAATGGTAGTCCAGCTGTCCAGGAGTGTACTTACAGCATTAAGTAGTAGGGTGATAATTAATGAAAAGTATTTTGTTACAGATACAGACCCAGAATCAAACTTAGCTGATGTGTTGCTCGATAGAATCAGGCAACTTGAACCTAACTTCGAGGAGCTAATTAGTGTTAGGAGGTGAAATTACAAATGCGTTTTAAATGTTATAACATTATAAGAAATATTTTGTAAATCGTGGTGGTGCTTCATAAATGACATTGTGAATGATTACTTTTAAGTGTAAACGTGTAATGTTCGTGCCTGCTATACAAACCTGAATACCTCTGTCTCCATCTTATGGTCTTATATTATTTTGAGGCTTCAAGGATTATAAACTTTACTAGACAATGTTATAAAATCATTATTAAATAATTATATCATTGACATAAAAAATGACAATTATATAGGTTCACCCAGAGTATCTAGGACTGCTTTTATTTTTGTAATGACTTCTATTTATTATCTCTGTAAAATGTTCTAGTTTTTTTACGATATTAAATTTTTTAAATAAAGATTGCCTTTTATTGTTTATTAGCGACCCGCCCCGGCTTCGCACGGGTGCAATGTTGGACGTCATAATCACGACGCAAAGACTCCTCAAAGAGGGGTCACAACCACTCCTCAAAGAGGGGACTTAACCCCTCTTTGAGGAGTGGTTGGAGCGGCAACACAGCATTCTCACCTTCCGCATGACACAGGTCCTCACCGGACATGGCAAGTTCGGGAGGTTCCTGGATTGGATTCAGGCGGAAGAAACGCCTAGGTTTCACCCTTTGATTATAAACATTTATAATCAAAGGTTTCACCATTGTGATGACAGCTTGGAGGACACGATGGAATGGATACGGTGGTGTGTACAGAGATATGCCCCACTTGGGTGGAACACCACCTCTTCTACGTGGAAGCAATCGGCGGCAGTGACCTCTCGAACCAGGACCTGGTTCAGGCTACAGTCCGGAGCGAGGAGAAATGACAGCCGGTTGCCTCCTTCTGCCAAGCTGTAATGCTAGCAAAGGGTGAGGTCGCATGTGTGAGGGAACGAACTTCTTCACACCCTAGCCGCCGACGACCCTGACGAGCAGCCGCGAGACTGGGCCGAGCCCTGTCGTCAACAGCGCGTACTGATCCACGCGCTCTTCAAAGAGATGTCAGCAAACCGTAGGGGCCCACTAAGAACGACGCCCGCTAGCTAGGACCGCGGGGAATTTCTGAAAAGGAAACCCGTAGTCTTAGAACGCAAGGGGCAACTGAAGGACACAACAGACAAGGAGGTGTGGTTATAGTCAGTAGAAGTCAGACCCCTCCCGCTCCGCCCAGAGCAGGATTGTCATTTGATGACTTTCACCCTCAGAAAAAAAACGTGTGCAATGCTTACAGGTACTAAATATACTATAGTTAGATATTGTACCACGGCTGGGCAAAGGACATTCTGCAGAATTTTTAACGTCTTTCAAAATAGGCCACAGGGCCTAGCTACACTAGGAGAGATAAAGATTCTTGATTTTTTCGTCAATAAATAGAACCATACCAACTTCGTCTTAACTGACAAACATACCTGGCTCCCTCTAACTTGTTCTCATTTTTCCGTATTCTACCTTCTGCTTCTTTCTAGACTCGCTTTATTTCCTAGAGCAGATTATTGTTATCTACTGACTTGCCGATGCAGAAGAGGCGTGAGATGATTCTGCAGTCTTCAGACGATTTGTGCAGATACCGTCAGCTCAATAGACAGATTTCGAAGTCCTTAAAA
Organism: Mythimna separata; assembly: GCA_030763345.1. NCBI lineage: Eukaryota > Metazoa > Arthropoda > Insecta > Lepidoptera > Noctuidae > Mythimna > Mythimna separata. The sequence goes on along the minus strand of CM061187.1, from coordinate 20,386,899 downwards.
CGCGATCTTCGCCACTTTAATTCCGAAAGGGTTAAGGACGCGATAGAGCGGAATAAGGGCTCCAAAGTTTTTGCGAGGGATCTGTCTATTGGGCAGAGCCAACTCACGAAACTGAAGACCGACGATGGCAGAGTCATATCCGCTAAATCGGAGCTCCTGGGAGAGATCGAGGCATTCTATGGACAGTTATACACGTCTATCTCTAAACCCACGACAAATCTAGCGAATGATCCAAGAGCTAGATTGACCCGACACTATACCGAAGATATCCCGGACGTCAGCCTGTACGAGATTAGGATGGCTCTGAAACAACTTAAACACAATAAGGCGCCGGGTGAGGACGGAATTACGGCCGAACTTCTGAAGGCGGGTGGAAAACCGGTCCTTAAGGCCCTTCAGAAGCTATTTAATTCCGTCATACTCGAGGGCAAAACGCCACAGGCATGGGGCAGAGGTGTGGTGGTACTTTTCTTTAAGAAGGGCGACAATGCCCTCCTTAAGAACTACAGGCCCATCTCACTTCTGAGCCATGTCTACAAGTTGTTTTCCAGAGTCATCACGAATCGTCTCGCACGCAGGTTCGACGACTTCCAGCCTCCTGAACAAGCCGGATTCCGAAAAGGCTTTAGCACCGTAGACCACATACATACGCTACGGCAGGTTATACAGAAGACTGAGGAGTATAACCTGCCTCTCTGCTTAGCGTTTGTGGATTACGAGAAAGCCTTCGATTCGATCGAGACTTGGGCTGTACTGCAGTCTCTCCAACGGTGCCAGATTGACTATCGGTACATCGAAGTGCTGAAATGTTTGTACAAAAACGCCACCATGTCAGTCCGACTCCAGGATCAGACCTCGAAACCTATCCTTTTACAGCGGGGTGTGAGGCAGGGAGACGTTATCTCTCCGAAACTGTTCACGGCCGCATTGGAGGATGTCTTCAAGGTTCTGGAATGGAGAGGGCGAGGCATCAATATCAACGGCGAGTACATCACTCACCTTCGGTTTGCCGACGACATAGTAGTCATGGCTGAGACTACGGAGGAGCTCAGTACAATGCTCGGTGATCTCAGTAGGGCTTCCAAAAGAGTGGGACTCAAAATGAACATGGACAAAACCAAAGTCATGGTAAACATCCATGTAGCTCCCACTCCTATCAAGATCGGAGACTCTACACTCGAAGTTGTGGACGACTACGTCTACCTGGGACAGACGGTCCAGTTGGGTAGATCTAACTTCGAGAAAGAGATCAATCGTCGAATCCGACTCGGCTGGGCAGCGTTCAGGAAGCTGCACGGTATCTTCTCGTCCAACCTACCGCAGTGTCTCAAGACAAAAGTCTATGACCAGTGTGTGTTGCCAGTGATGACATATGGCTCGGAAACGTGGTCGCTCACAATGGGCCTCATCAGAAGGCTTAAAGTCACCCAAAGAGCAATGGAAAGGGCTATGCTCGGAGTTTCCTTGCGCGATCACATCAGGAATGAAGAGATCCGCAAAAGAACTAAGGTTACCGACATAGCCCGAAGAATCGCCAAACTTAAGTGGCAGTGGGCAGGGCACATTGCTCGTAGAACAGATGGTCGATGGGGACGAAAGGTTCTAGAGTGGCGGCCACGTACCGGAAGACGCAGCGTCGGAAGGCCTCCCACAAGGTGGACCGACGACCTGGCGAGGGTCGCGGGAATCCGATGGATGCGAGACGCGCAGGACCGGTCGCTGTGGCGACGCTTGGGGGAGGCCTATGTCCAGCAGTGGACGTCTTTCGGCTGAGATGATGATGATGATGATGATGACTGACTTGCCACAAAGCACCCAAGAGGCTGACTCGTTAGACCGTTTTCACATTATCCGATCCGATATCGGTATCGGACGCCGATCCGATATCGGGGTAAGTAAAATGTATGAAATATGTGCCTATCTTTCATATTGTCCGACCCGATATCGGATATCGGAGCACGGTATTTGATACATTTTACTTACCCCGATATTGTATCGGCGTCCGACACCGATATCGGATCGGATAATGTGGAAACGGTCTTATGCTGATAAATAATAAAATAATATCTACGGCAAAAGCAATGGAATACGCTACATGCATATTCCAATAGAAAACGAACAAATGATTCCATTCTGCTGCATCAAAAACTAAATACTTTACATTCTATCAAGAATCTTGTATAGAATTTACTTTCTAGACTTGACAGGTAGGCTTGAATTGGCTTTAGCGAACTTCTAAGTTTGCGAATAAAATATTTACGTTTGAATCCCCAACCAGTCCTATGAGACCGCGCTGTTATTGTTTTACTATTGTGTCTCGTTTCGCGGGTATCTGAATAACTACAGCTGTAACAAAAACAAAAGGGAAGTTATTGAACGTCTTTGACAAGACATTTTGACATTTTGACACCTGATGTCAAAACCGCTTTACATAGAAAACAAATGATTTTGTATTTAAAATCCAAAATTATGACGCATTTTTGATGACATTAGTGCATGAAACTCACCGGAAGTAACGAATTTAATTTTCTTTCCTTATGTAACTAATTAGATACTGGTGGTAGCATTGATGTTAAATTGTTAATATACCTAATCAGTTAACTTTAGTCAAGTCTAAAAGTTTGAACTTGTTTGAAGTTTGTGTTGATAATGTTATTTATCACATCATATGTGTATTTTATGTTCAAAGTGATGTAAATTATCCCATGAACAAATGAAAACAGGTTAGTATTGTATTTGTACTATACATTTTAGTTTTAATCACTATTATTTTATTGTTTTGAAGGCATAACTATTTTTCAAGGACTGGAAACTTAGTAGAATCTAGACATTAAAGCATTCTAAGACAGTAAAGCATTTTTCCGGATACAACTACTTATCAATCCAATTAATTTAATTTTTTCCTTATATTATAACCTATATCAACAGCGGCTGAGCTAGTGAATTATAGTCTATTTTTAAACTACTTAATCTTATTTGTATTAACCCTGTATAAAGATTTAGTATAACAGATGACCGTTACCTTAGTGTGGTTAAGAGAGTCAACTTATTTGTTTATGTATTTCATCTTCATGTAAAACAAAAGTTCCATCTACCATGGACTTCTTCCTGCCCTTCTCGAGACCCCAAATGACACAAGTTTTGTATGGGGTCAGTGCAAAACATTTTTTTCTTCCATTCTGTCATCACAGTCATGCTACTACTCATAATCCTTTTCTTTCATATCTCTCTTCACACAATTCATCTATTGTTTCTTTGGCCTCCCACTACTCATAACTTTAGTAATATGTGTTTCATTCCTTCTTTTTACTTGACATACCAAGACAAACAATTCCCTTCAATTTTTCAGTCACTGCCGCCACTTTCAAACTTTCTCTAATATACTTAGTTTTCACTTTATCTTTTCTCGTCACACCACACATCCATCTCAACATTCTCATCTTCGCTACATGCAATCTTTTTTCATCCCTCTTTTTCACAGCCCAACATTCTGATCCATATAGTATGACAGGCATTATTACAGACCTCAGACCAAAAAAAAGGTTCTTGTTGATTCACTTTTAATGTTTGTGGTTTTCCAGTGTTTGTTGGTCTGAGTCACAGACTTGTATATTTTGATGGATACATAACCAAAAAATAAAACTGTTCATAGATTGATCACAATTACACTAGGTACACTTTTAATTATGAAAACAATTTTTTTTCTTTTTCAGATACCAAAAATGGATCAAAACAAGCAGATATATTGTTTTAAAGTTTTGCTGGTTGCCGGGATTGCATTTGGTGAGTTATACTTATTAAATTACTTACTTTTTAATTGATTCTTTCAATCTATAGCTGGTGTTAAATTACTTTTATTGGTATGAGTAAATAAATTAATTTATTTGGTTGAACAATGAACAGACTACTCGATTTAAAAAATCTTTCACTGTTAGATGAGCTATTTATGAAGGAAGGCTGTATAGGTATCATGCTATAACCAATAAAAACGGAGTATCGACTAAAAATGTTGCAAAAATGAGGAAAATTATTCCTTTTGAGAGCTTGCATTGCGTGCCATATGGTTAAAGTTACAAAAAAATTATGTACAATATGCAAAAATTGTAAGCCCTCAAAAAAAAGTCTGCAACGGCGAAAATCTTTAAGGGAGGGCTCACTATGTCCGGAGCGAGGAGGAATGGCAAGCGGTCGCTTTCTTTTGCGAAGCAGTAATTAAAGCGAAGGAGGAGGCCGCACGCGTGAGGGAAATAATGTCTTCACGCCCCAGCCGTAGACCCGGGGTTGCGGACATCGAGCAATGGGTACCTCGCCGTCCGGCCATCTAGTAATCGACCTGACCGAATCTAGTCATCATCGGCGCGTAGTCGTCTTATCAAAGAGATGTCAGCAAACCGTAGGGGCTCAGCAGGGCCGATGCCCGGAAGCTAGGATAGCGGGGATTTTTTTAAAGAAATCCCGTAGTCCTAGAACGCAGAGGGCAACTGAAGGACACAGGTGTGATTTTAGTCAGTAATAGTCCGACACGCCTTCCCGCTCCACCTAGAGCGGGAGAAGTTATTAGATGATCTCCACCCTCAAAAAACATAGGTGTGGCACTACATATAACCTTTTTATGGGTTCTAAAATATGTAATACAGATGTTTTTGTAACTGTTATACTCGTATAATTCATCCTTATACAAATAAATACAATGTTGATTCTATCATCATTTTATTTCAAATATTAGGAGATATCATAGTTTTAAAATAACTCTTGTTGGCGATCGCCGGGTTCTCCTAGCAACGCTAAGGGTGTCGATGTGATGGACGGCGCCGCGTTGGAGTGCTGGGTGACGTCACGGCATCGGCATGCGAGTTCAAGAGCTGCGACACCCCGAGCCCCGACAAAAAACATTACCGTTACCTCTTGACTTAAGGAGCATGGGAACTTTAGCAAGCCCAGAGCTCCCTCAAACATTAAGATGTTATTCGTTCAGTTTAAAACTAACCTTTGTGTAAAACAGTCATTGTTTAATTTAGTCTTGTTCCTGGCCCAAGTTGTTTCACTACAAGTAGGTAACGTTATACGTAATAATAAACTTAGCTAAAATATAGTTAATACTCTGTAACACTGTAAAAATAATAATCGAGCCTTAGTTGCTACACGCGCAAAATGTATCTAATAATAAACCTTTTAGAAACATTTTTCACCTCCAACGAGGACGAAAACACGGAAAAAATCTAGTTCATTTATGTCAAATCCAACTATATTACATTTACACTCAGACGTGGAGACTGTCCTCTAGTCAATTTGGGCCCGGACGCTCTACCTCAGTCTAGTTGTGTGAAATACCTAGGATTCTACCTGGATCGGAGACTTACATGGAAAGACCACCTAAGGACGAAAAGGACAGAAATAAACTACCGCTTTAAAAACCTGCTTTGGCTGCTAGGTCGACAATCTGCGCTATCACTAAGTAACAAACTAAGAGTGTACTGCTCTATTATAAAACCAATCTGGACATATGGTATCCAACTATGGACTAGCTAGCAAATCAAACATTATGTGCATTCAAAGAGCCCAAAACAATATCCTGAGGGTCATAGCAGCTGCCCCCTGGTATACCCGCAACTCAGAAATCCACGAATATCTGGAAATCCCAACTATCCTTGAAGAAACGAAGCGGTACCTAAACAGATACAAGGAAAGATTGAAATCTCATCCAAATCCTCTTTCACACTCACTACTGGTGCAGAACCATTCCAAGAGACTCAAGAAAGCCGATATTGTGCTGCCTGACTAAATAGAATTTGGACAATGGTCCCAGTACTATAAAAATCCTACTTCGATTTCCACGCATCTGATCATAGTCTTAGTAGACTGATAGCAGATAAAGAACATTAAAAAAATAAAATTATGTCAAATTTTTGAACAATCCGTCAAATTGTCCAACTAGGTAAGAACTCAAAAACTTGCAGAAAAAGTGGAACGGAATGGTAACAATACAATATGCAAGCTTGCCTTCCATTTTAAAACATTATTTTAAATGTTTACAAAGTTCCTCGTTTCAGAGTAATCTGAAACGAGGAACTTTGTAACGAGGAAGTTTAAAAGCTCAACTGTTTTGTATAGCAAACAATCTATGTACTTATATTCAAACCGCTTATGAGGTCAAAGCTCTTGTTACGTTAAAGTACAGTTGACAAAACAAACCAATGTATTTAAACATTATATGTATAAGTATGAGTAGAGTCGGCTTCCAGTCAAGTCGGATTTAACTGAATACCAGTATTTTACGAGGAGCGGCTGCCTACCAGACCTCTACAACCCATTAACTGAGGCAACACGGTACTTCATGGCAAGGCTGGAGTCAGATTTAGTAGCTTCTGACTATCCGTAACGACTGCTAAAGACCTACAATTGACAGCCGGGACCTACTAGGCACGAAGGAAACTCGGTATGTTAAGATGGTCACCCATGCACAGACCAACCTTGGCAAGCGTTGCTTAACCTTGAAGATCGATCCATGCGGCTGTTAAAAAAGTGTAAGTCGAGTCGAACTAGATAAAAAGGTATGGAAATTCTCGGCTGGGTGGAGCATAATTATACGAGTATCAGTGGAAGTCTGCCTCGGCCGGACTGCGTGTTCTCGTGGAGGTTATCGGTGGTGGCGACCTCTTGCCTACGCGAAATGCTAGCGATAGACAACTGACAGATTAGTAGTACTTGGCGTCCATACCCAAAACTTGTTTGGCCCTAATGCAAGTAAGAGGGAATCGAAGGCGGTTATCGCTTTCGGCAAAGCAGTAATGCAAACAAAGGACTAGTGAATGGTCAGTAATGCAGCCGAAAGCGTGAAGCGTGGGGGGCTCCGGGTTTACGGACGATAGGCAATGGGTAGCTCGCTGTCCGGTCGTACTGTTCCACAAGCACCTCAAACAAATATCAGTAGTCTTCTTCCCCCCGGACCTCTGAGGAGATCAGACGCTTATACGGTGGACTTATTGTAATTATTTTTTACAAATAATACGTAATTTAAAATATTAAATTCAACAAAAAAAATAGGAGTGCATAAGTTTCGAGGAGCTTCATCGTGCTGCGAAAGAACATTACATCGACACGACTAGTATCAAGGAGTGAATCATCGCGCCGCTATCACCATCGACGTCAGCGCAGTAACGCCTACTGCCTTTCGAGAGCAGCCCCTGGGGGCGGCACGCATCCCGGCCAATTAGCTGCGCATGAGCATCGTCACCACACCGAGCGTCACGAGCGGAGGAAGGTACGTGATCCCCGTTACTCTTCACACATTGTGCCACACTCCTCACACTGTGACTACCGCCACTCGTCGCTGCTGTCCTGGTACTTGCCAAGTTAATCACCGTTCTTATTAGAAATGCCGCTAAAACGTACTCCTCCAAAACAATCAACAGTGTCAGAGACAGACACTGAGAGTGTGGATGGAAGTGTTTCGGACAATATTAATGTCGGCCGGATGAAAAGAAAGCAGCGCGAAAATGAATTGTCACAATTAATGAACGAGGTTCGTGATATGTTCGAAAAATTTTCTATGAAACAAAATGACAAACTGCAGAACTTAGAGTCTTCACTATCAGAGATAAAGAATCAAAATATTACCATAAACACATCTTTAAATTTATTGTCTGAAAAATATGATGTTATTCAAAAAGAGTTGGATATTTTAAAGCGGGAGCGTAAAGAACAATGCGTCTACATAAAGAATTTAGAGGATAAATTAGAAAACTATGAAAAACAGTCTTGCTCAACGAAATTAGAAATAAGAAACGTACCGAAGCTGCAGAACGAGACAAAAGAAGTACTTTGTGATGCAGTTCTCAAAATATGTGACACTTTGAAAGTACCTTTGCAAACTGTCAATATAAGAGATATCTATCGGCCGTTCGTGAAATCCGATGTAATTAAACCTATCGTGGTAGAATTCACCTCGGTCTTAACGAAAGAAAGAGTTATGAATAATCTTAAAAAACTGAACCTGCAAGAAAAGAAAGATATGCTTAATACCTCGATATTTGGTGTACAAGGCCCATATAAGCCTATATTTATCTCGGATTATCTTACTCCAAAGGGAAGACGACTTTTCTTCTTGGCGCGGGACTTTGCCACTACTCATAAATATGCATTTTGCTGGACGTCATATGGCAAAATTTACCTGCGTGAGAAGGAAGGGATGGCGCATATTCGTATCGAAGAAGAGGCGGACCTTAACAAGTTAAAGAAAAAAACAACAGAATGACTATCTTCTACTGTCGAATTTCGCAGCCAATTCGTATCTCCATTCCTTCAACGTAATGGTATAATCTGTATATTGCATGTTAATACTTTAATTGTTTTAATTTTTTACTGTCTAAATATGTTTAGCCCTGTTTATAAACACTCCACACAATCACATAACTACACGATGATCTTATTTATCAACAATTCTCAAAGTTCTATTTCATTACAAATCAATAAATACTTTATTTTATTAAATATTAAAAGATGCGAGTTGATAACATCGCCTTATTTTCCTATACAAAACTATATTGATTCTTTGCTTATACCTCAAGATAATCGCTTAATTTATATTGTATCGCATTGTAGCTCCCCCTGTTTTATTCGACAAGGCGCCTCTTTATTACGTAATTTAAAAAATGGTTAATTATGTTTCTGAAATTGATAGTATAACCATATCAGAATCTCAGTGTTGTGACGTCGAGGATTGTCGTAATTTAGTAACAAATCCTGCTAATTGCTTAACCGTTATAACACAAAATATTCGTAGCTTATCCCGAAATTTTGACGATTTTGTTACGATGTTAGGTAGGCTAAAATTAAAGTGTGATATTATTATCCTCACGGAGTGTTGGCTATCGTGCAATCCCGTGGTACCGGGATTGGATGGTTATCGTCATCACAAAACTGACAGTTGCGTTAACCAAAATGATGGAGTTACTGTATTTTATAGATCTGATCTTGTGATCTCATGCGATGAGCCACCCTCTGATGAGTTTAATTGTCTTGTCATAAAAGTGGGTACTGAAACTGTTATTTTAGCTATTTACCGATCGCCGTCTAATAGAAAAATTGAAAACTTTCTTCAGTCCTTAAATATTATCTTAGATAAACTGAGCAGTTACAAAAACATCTTTATTATTGGAGACATCAACATAAATATCCATCCAGACTCTCTAGAGCCAAGATCTCTAGATTACCTGAATCTGTGCTCATTCCATGGGCTTCTCCCAGCTCATTCTCTTTCGACTAGACAAAATCAATCATGCCTGGACCATGTTATATTGAAAACTCAAAAACCAGCCCTTACACTAGTGTTAAACTCCACTATCACGGATCACCAAGCGGTCCTACTCTGCATCCAACTTAAACAAAAGAGGACCTTTGCTTATAGTTCTTTGAGCCGGATGGATAGTGAGGGGCTGCTTTCTGATCTCTTAAATACTGACCTTGAACCGATTTATGCATCAACTGACGCTAATTTCGCAATGGAATACTTGTCTGAATCAATACAAAAGGCTATATCTCAAAATACAGTTGTAACAAGATATCCGAGACGTCATAAAATCATAAAGCCGTGGATTACACCTGGCCTCTTAAGGTGTATCCGACACAGGGACAGACTTCATAAGAAAATGCTACAGTCACCTAATAATGAGACAAATAAAATTATATATACAAGGTATAGAAACCACTGCAATAATTTACTCAAAAAAGTTAAACGAAGTTATGATAAAAATTTATTGATAGAAGCGGGTAAAAATAATAAAAAAATATGGGAAGCTGTAAAAACCATAACAAATACATCTAATTCAAAACATAGCGCTACGGAATTGATAAATCCTTCAAATGCAATAGAATCTGTAGAGAATGTTAATGATTTTTTTGCATCAATTGGTAAAAAGTTAGCTGACAATATTCATTGCTGCTTGTTACCTGTGCATAGTATCTTTAAACAACTTCCCTCACAACCAGTTCTTAATTCTTTTGTATTGCTGGAAACTGACGAGTCTGAGGTGGAACGACTTATAATTAACTTAAAAGATACATGTTCTGTTGGTTGGGATTCTATACCAAACAACCTCCTCAAACAATACAGACACATCCTAATCCGACCGTTAACGTTTATTTTTAATCTCTGCTTAAATAAGGGTCAGTTTCCTACGATTTTGAAGAAATCAGTTGTACTTCCAATCTTCAAATCGGGTGATAGAGACCGTGTCACTAATTATAGGCCCATCTCTATACTGCCTTCGATATCGAAGCTCTTAGAACGAATCATAAATATCAGATTAACAGCATATCTGGAAACAAATAATCTTTTATCAAACAACCAGTTTGGTTTTAGGTCAGGTAAGTCTACAAGTGACGCAGTTCACGAGCTACAAGAATATGTGATAAAGAATATTGACTCAGGCAAAAAGACATTAGGCATCTTCCTTGATTTAGCTAAGGCATTTGACACGGTCTCTATACCTCTGCTCATCGAAAAATTGGAGCGCCTCGGAATAAGAGGAAACCAACTACAACTTTTTGAAAACTATTTATCTAATCGTTTTCAACGCGTTAGGATTAATGATTTCGTTAGCAGCGACTTGCCAATTACGTACGGAGTCCCACAAGGGAGTATTTTAGGCCCTACACTTTTTCTCGTTTATCTAAACGATCTCTGTAGACTAGATCTCTTAGGTGGTAAAATTATATCATATGCAGATGATACAGTTCTTTTATTCTCTGCCGACTCCTGGGACGAAGTATATAAGGACGCGCAGCATGGATTCAATGTTGTGATGCACTGGCTCCAGAATAACTCGCTAACACTGAACCCAGACAAAACCCAGTACATAGAGTTCTCGATGCGTACTCAAAATAGGCAGCCTCCTCATACCTTTTCAATTGTAGCACATAATTGTTGTAATGGATTGGGTTGCTCTTGTCCAACACTAATTAAGACAGGGTTAATTAAATATCTTGGAGTTATTTTAGACTGTAATCTCTCATTCAAACACCATATTGATTTGCTTACATCCAGGACGAGAAAAATGATCTATGTTTTCAAAAACCTCAGACACGTAGCGCATCCAAAACTAGTAAAACAGGTATATTTAGCACTCGTGCAGTCAATTCTTCAATATTGCATTACTGTCTGGGGAGGTGCACATAAAACCATTATAAAGCCCCTAGAAATAGCTCAGAGAGCTGTGCTAAAAGTAAGCACTTTTCGTCCGTATAGGCATCCTACCCATCTCCTATATCAGTCGTGTGAGGTGTTGACAATTCGCAAACTGTTTATATTTCATACGATTATGAAGCAACACTCCTTATTACATTTCTCTAAAGATGTTCAAAGTAGAAGACGAAATGTTATTAGAATTCTTGACCGACCATATTTTAAACATCCTTACGTAAATAAATACTTTTGCTTCCTGGGACCGTACCTCTACAATATAATTAATGACGATCTGGAAATATACCCGCTAAATAAAAATCAATGTAAAAGTAAACTTTTTAAATACCTAAGCAAATATACATATGAAGAGACTGAAAACTTATTGAAAGTAATGACATAGTAAACTCTCTTACTCACCCTCTCACACGCATTCACACATTTCTTCACTTAACTCACCGAGAGGTTAACACTCACCCTTTTTGTTTATTATAATATAATTTTTCTCTTTTGTTTTTAAGTTTACTGTTGCATAGAGACATACTTTATTATACTTGTTGTTATGTTCTTATGCTAGCATCGTAATGGTCATGTTAAGGAAGAGCGCTGTTGTCTGAAATACAGATATTTCTTATATCTAGCTCAGAGACAGATGTCTTCAATTTAAAATTAATTTTGAGTGCCCTGTATATCTTTTAAAATGTAACACGTGAATTTTTCTTTTTTGGTGTCAAATAAATTATTATTATTATTATTATTAGTAAAACCGTAGGCGCCCTGTATGGCGCCTGATGCCAGCTAAGGTCCACAGGAAACGTTTAAAAGAGTTATCGTGGCCCTGGAACGGAAAGACCGCCACGACAGGGTCGCGTGACCCGGTGGCGGTTGCTAAGAGCCGAATTCTACCTTAAAATAAAATAGGTGTGTTTTAGTCAGTAATAGTCGGACGTGCCCTTAGCTCCACCGGAGAGCGAATTGTTTGATAATTTCTCACCTCAGAAAAAAGACCCATAAAAAAACATACGACCTGTTTTGCTGTCTCTACCTTACAGTATACAACGAACGCTTGATAAGCCAAATGTCGCCTAAGTAAGAAGGAACAAAGTAGCAGGTTTTACATTTGCAGTACGGCTTCCATAGTGTTCAAACATGGCGTCGAAAACGGTTATCATTGCGAGTACAATAGTCCTCTTGTTGATTGCAGGGTCCCGGAGCCTGGAGTTGAGTAACAAAAATGTTTGGATGTACAGTATTGGTGAGTAGTAATTTTATTTTTCATTTAGATCCTTGTAGGACATTCTTCAATCTTTATAATAGTGTGGATTTGTGATTAGTCATCATATGGTATCGCTGTTAGTGGATAAGACCGCCATAGCACACGCCGTTTCAGCCAAACGACATCCACTGCTAGACATAAGCTTCCCCCCGAGTGTTGCGACTTGCGACAACGAACGGGCCTGTGCGTCTCGCATCCATCGCATTCCCGCCTGCCTCAAGTTCGGTTCACTTTGAGGGAGGCCTTCCAACTCTGCGTCTTCCGGTGCGTAGTCGCCACTCTAGAACCTTCCGTCCCCATTGACCAACCGTTCTAAGAGCAATGTGCGGAATGTGCCCTACCCACTGCACACGCGTAGATTTAATTTTGTGCAAATGCGTTGTGTAGCTTTTTTGGTCAACAATAAAGTATCATCAATCCCCTGGTGGATATACTTCCGCCATTCTAGGCGATTTTGCGTCATTTCGGGTGTTAGTACCATTGTCAGGGGGTCGCCTCCAGGTAGTCGATGGTCGACGTATTCCTCTATCTATTGCCCTTCTCTATGGCTAGGACCCGTCGGGACATGTGGTCCTCGTTTCTGCGCTTTACATGTCCATACCATCGCAAGCGGCTTTCTTGCATCTGATGTGATATTTCAGCTACTTTAAAGCCCCCTCGAATCAGCATATTGGGGAGTGTATCGAGTCTTGTGACGCCACCTGCCCACCTCAGCATTTTCATTTCTGTGACATGCATTTAGCGTACAATACATTTGATGTATTTCGTTTCCAGCGCGCTATGTGCTCTACATCCTGACGGTGCGCGCGATGCACGGAGCCTGCGCGGTAGTCTACGACCTGGTCCACCACAAGCGGCCCCTGGACGCGCAGCTGCTCAGCAAAGTCAACGTCAACCACGCCGGGATGTTCGCGGCCGTCGCCGGCTTCTTGCTCTTCAACGAACAGACTTTCATTGATAAGAGTTTCTTTTTTATTTTGATTGCTACCGTGGTCACGAAATTTCCTGAAATTGTAAGTATACTAGATTATTTATTGTTGAATTTAGACGTACTCGTACATTTTCTTTTTATTATTGATAGGTTTGCGCTTGATCGCTATCTCAACTGATGGAAAGCGATTGCGACTGATGGAGCGCAAACGACTTATCGCCTTAAGCCGATTTCAAACTATCTGGAATTGTGATATAAAAAGCGTGAACCCTTTAATAATATTAATAACTAGCTGACCCGGCAGACTTCGTACTCCCGTTTTTTTTCCTAAAACCTTTTAAACCTTCCCTAGACCTCCACGAACATTCCAAGACCAAGATAAGATAAATCCGTTCAGCCGTTCTCAAGTTTGAGCGAGACTAACGAATAGCAATTGATTTTTATATTATACAGATAAATAATTTAAAAGTAGCAAATTTTTATAAAAAAAATTATTTGCTACGTTCTGAAATAGACAAACAAGGATAGAATTAATTTATCATCATTAATTCATGAATCCCCGACCGGTCTCATTGGACCGCGCTGTTATTGTTTTACTATTGTGTCTCGTTTCGCGGGTATTGATAGGTTAAAAAGTGTATTCTTGTGGAGAGGAAAAGGGAGGAAAAAGAAAAGATGGATGGATTGATGGGAGTTAGTGATAGTGTGACGGGTGACGGGACAGAATGGAAGAAAAAAACTGGTTGTGCCGACCCCAAGTAATATGGGATAAGGGCAAATAGAAGACTCTTCGGCCCTATCTTCTTCTTCTTCTTCCTGCCCTTATCCTGAGCTACAGCTTATACATTATCTCCATCTCAAATTCCAGGAGAAAAAGAAGAAAGACTCCCTGAACTACGCAGTCTGGATGGCGTGCAGCTACTTCGAAGGGTACCTGGTGCACATCCTGCCGTCGGACGGCGCCAAGTTCTTCGGGTTCCTGGAGAACATGCGCGTGTACGAGGACCGCCAGGGCGTCGTGTTCCCCGTCAGGAAGCTCTTCATCGTGGCCACCAAGTCGCTCTACAGTCCACCTCAGCTGGAGGACTTGAATCCGCCCGATAGGATCGATGTTGCTAAGGTGGAGGCTTGTAGTGTAAGTACTACTACTATTACTACTTTACTTCATCATCATCTGCCTAGCCTTTTCCCAACTATATTGGGATCGGCTTCCAGTCAAGCCGGATTTAGTTGAATACCAGTATTTTACGATTACTATTTTACATGCTGAACATTTTTTTATTTTTTATTATTTATAAATTTGCACTGGACGAGGACGAGCTCGTGGCTAGATAATAACAGCCGCACAAGTCGATCTTCAAGGTTAAGCAACGCTTGCTAAGGTTGGTCTGTGGATGGGTGACCATCTTAACATACCGAGTTTCCTTCGTGAATCGGAAAGCACGTTAAGCCGTAGGTCCCGGCTGACATTTGTAGATCTTTGGCAGTCGTTACGGATAGTCAGAACTTCAGAAGCCAGTAAATCTGACTTCAGTCTTGCCATGAAGTACCGTGTTAACCCAGTTAATGGGTTGTGAAGGCAGCCGCTCCTCGTAAAATACTGGTATTCAGCTAAATTCTATAGCATTAGGAACTTGAAGATTTGAACAGTTTCCTTTTATGACGTAGGCAAGCACTACGGGTTAGCGCACACCGAGACGCAACCCGGCGCGACGCTGTGTGCATATGTTAATAGAGTGACTCATATTAGAACTTTATTGACTACACGAAAAGATACACATGTCATTGTGAGAATTTAGAATACGTTGCTTCATGCAGCGCTGCGCCTCGTGACGCCGCGCGGCGTCTCACTGCGCAGCGGAACGTTTTTACATTCGCTCGTGTCGTGTTGCCGACGATGTAACTATGTGCCTCGCAACGTTGCGATGTGAATGTGCCAGCCTCTCTAGGGAGACATTGGTTGCAGCTCTCAGGTTGCGGGCTGGTCATGTTCCACTGAACAAGTTTTATCATTTGATGGGGGTTAAATCATCGCCACTGTGCGATACATGTCGGGTGCCCGAAGATATCGTTCATGTGATGGTGGAATGTGACCAGTATCGCGAACTGAGGAGGAGGTTGTTACCAAATATTGACATCCACACTGGTGGAATCAATATTGTTGTTTTTTGAGTAAATGAAACTGTATTTATCAGCGGTAACGTTGTTTTATTGACCAGTACTACATTGGTAATTTATATAGCGGACATTTTCTTTTTCCAACGAACTAGCACATAGACAGTTGACTCTATCATTGGCACAGTGTTGCCAATACATACATAAAAATGTATCCACATTGCTTGTCTATTAACACCCCTTCTCAATGTAAATACATTTTTTAAATTACAAATAATCAACATATTAACTTCTAACTTTAACACAAAATCTGAATTTTAACCTTTAACATTTGTTGTGAACACCACACATATTTAAGTGTCTTATAATTAATTCTTTAGACAACGCTTTTGTCAACATATCTGCTGGTTGTTCACTAGTGTTAATATAATCAATGCAGACCCTATTTTCTTTAACTAAGGGCCTGTTTCACAATGTCCGAGTAGGCACTACTCACAGAATAAATTCAAAAATTTGACAGAATTTGTATGAAATTATCTGTCAAGTAAGATACTCGAAACTTAATCATAGGTGGTGAAATAGGCCCTAAGTCTTTAATAAAATGGTACCGAATATCTACATGCTTCAAACGCTTTATATTATCTGTTTTTGCATTTATAATGGCTGACTGATTATCACAATATATGCTAACTGGGCAAATGTTTTCACATTCAAAATCATTTAGTAAATTCGCTAGCCAGCAAGCATCACTCACAGCCATACTCATTGACACATATTCAGCTTCTGTAGAAGACAAACTGACTGAAGCCTGTTTCTTAGAGCACCACAAAACTAAACAGTTTGAAAATAAAAATAAATAACCTGAGGTAGACTTTCTATCTTTAAGATCAGCTCCCCAATCAGCATCACAATAACCCTTGAGAGTAGACTCCTTACACTTATAAGTCAACTTATAGTCTAAAGTACATTTTACATATCTTAAGACCCTCTTTAATGCACTTAGTAACTCATTATTTGCACATGTTTGATACCTGCTTAACATAGAAATTGGAAAACACAAATCTGGCCTAGTTCCTAATGAAGCATACATTAAGCATCCTATAATTTGCCTACATAATGTTTCACACTTCCTATCCTTAGATATGGTTTCATTTGAAAATATTTTAGTATTTAGGTTAGGGTCCATAGGAGTTAGCATTTCCTTACAGTTCTCCATATTAAACTTCCGTAATACACTCTCCAAATAACTTCTTTGATCTAACTCTGTAATGCCAGTTTCCAAATTTTGGTTTACATTAATACCAAGAAAATTAGATACCAAACCAAGATCCTTCATTTTAAATTCCTTATTCAAAATATCTTTAACTTGTGAAATGACTTTCTTACTTGAACCAAAAAACAATATATCATCAACATAAAGTAACAAATAAGTCTTATTATGGTCATTACACCTTTTATATAAACATGAGTCACACTTGGATCTTGTAAATCCTTCTCTAGCCATCACTGAGTTAAACTTAGCATTCCAACATTTAGGTGAACTTTTTAAACCATATAAAGCTTTATTTAATTTTACAAGGTTGTTATCCCCAGAGTAAGCCCCTTCTGGCAATCTAATATAGACTTCCCTATCTATATCACCATACAAAAATGCTCCAGTAACATCCATTTGATGTATAGGCTGATTTAACTTAGTCGCAATAGCTACAAAGACTCGAAAGGTAGACAACTTTGCTACTGGTGCATATAATTCACCCAAATCAAATTCACTATTTTGCTCAAATCCCCTAGCGACTAGCCTTGCTTTATATTGCTTAACGTCCTTACCTCCCTTTAATTTAAAGACCCACTTACTGTTTATAATTTCTCCACTTGGTGATGTACTACACAAGTCCCAGGTGTTATTGTCCCTCAAGTTTTGCAATTCTTTATTCATGGCTTCTCTCCATTTACTTGAATCACTTCTTTTAATAGCCTCTTCATATGTAGCTGGTTCATCTTTCTCACTTAGTACATTATTGCACTCATAAAACTGTGTTTGTTTCCTTGTTCGCTTTGGCCTTTCATCTCGAACCTGTACTGTTTCATCAACCTCTGACAATTCATCATCCGAAGGTATGTATTCACTTGAGCACTCACTCTCCACTAAGGACATATCTGTATTGAGAGTAGTATGAGTATCACTTAGGTTAGGATTTTCAGTTACTTCTTCCACTGTCACTGATTCAACCATATTATCATGTGTAGTTTGACTATCCAGGTCCAGCATAATAGTGGTTTCTTTCTCCTTATTTTCCTCTGTATTTAAGAATACCACATCTCTCTTTATAATTACACAATTTTTCTCAGAGAAGTAAATTCTATAGCCCTTGGTTTCTTCGCCATAACCAACCATTAATCCCTTTTCAGCCTTCTTGTCGAATTTCCTTCTCTTTTCCTTGGGAATATGGGCATAAACTGGTGAACCAAACTCCTGCAGTTGGTGAATATTGTAGCTTCGGCCTGTCCACAATTCAAATGGTGATTTCCCGTCTCTACCTTTACCTGTTCTATTCAAGACAAAAGCAGCAGTGTGAACTGCTTCTGCCCATAGTTTCTTGTGTAAGTTCTTAGCGTGTAACATTGTTCTTGCGGCCTCAACAAGTGTTCGATTCTCCCTCTCCGCTTTACCATTTTGCTCAGGAGTATAGCATACTGTTGTTTGATGAATAATACCCCTCTTAAAGCACATTTCTTTCACCTCTTTATTAATGAATTCCAACCCATTGTCTGTTCGAAATGTCTTGACCTTGTTACCAGTTACATTTTCAGCTCTGTTTAAGAAATCCTCCAGACAACGTTTTATTTCGTCCTTCGTTTTGACAAAATACACAGTTCGGTAGTTTGAGTAGTCATCCTTCAGGACTACAAAATATCTCGATCCACCAATGGACTCTTCTTCCATGGGTCCACATGTGTCTCCATGTATTAATTCACACGTCCTAGTGCTTACATTTTCGCTTTTCATAAATGGTAACCGATGTATTTTTCCTTTTAAACAACTTTCACATTGTGGCACATTGGTTTGTTTGACAACAATGTTATTTTTCGCCAACACTTTCTTTACGTGATCAAAGTTCTGATGTGCTAACTTTTCATGCCACTCATATAAATCGTTCTTCACTACTTTAGCAACATTTACATGCTCACTTTTAAAACGAAATTCCATATAATATGAGTTATCAAGTCTATTCGCAACAGCACAAACAACGCCATTTTTGTAAAACCGGCAAGTATTGTTATCTGTCATCATGACATAACCACGGTCCGCAGCTCGGTTCACAGAGAATAAATTTGACTTTAGTTCAGGAACGAACAATACGTTATCTATGGTCGTATCAACCCATTCACTCCCATTATAGACCTGTACCGCCATCTGTCCGGATCCTACTACATTAATAGTAGCGCCGTTACCTACAATTACAGACTTTTGCGAGACGCTTGAAAATGATGAAAATAACGAGCGATCACGGCACATGTGTTCGCTAGCCCCTGAATCAACTAACCACTTCGATTTTTCATATTTTTCGTCTTCTGAGTTAGACACAACGAACGCATTACTCATTTTCTTACTGTCCTTTTGCTTTCTAAAACGACACTGCGCCTTAGTATGTCCCGGTTTACCACAATAAAAGCATTTAAAGTTCTCATTCTTCTCATTGTCTTTATTATTTCGACACTCTGACTGGTAATGTCCCGGTTTGCCGCATTTAAAACATTTAACATTTCTCTTGGCTACGAATGCTGACGATGACGACGGCTCCTGGTTTTCTTCAATCTTTTCCTTCAACCTTTCCTCTTCTACTAATAGCCTTGCCACCAAATTATCAAATGTTTGTTTACTATCGGGTGCAGACTCCCAAGCCGATATAAAATGTTTGTACTCATCTGGTAAACTCATCAAAACTTTAGTAATTATAAATTTGTCTGAGATCTCCTCACCCAATTGCTTCAACTGGTTCTGCATCTCTTGGATTTTAGATAAAAATACCGACATATCAACTCCTTTCTCGTATTTGTATTGAAAGAAACGCTGTTGAATAATATGGATACTAGTTTCAGACTTTTGTTCGTAGACACATAAAAGTTTTCTCCACATTTCAGCAGAAGATGTACAAGTAATGATATGCAGCATGACATTCTCAGACATCCTGGTGACCATCAATGATTGAGCCTTAGCATCTTTTACTTCCCAGGCAGCTCGTGCAACAGCCTCTTCTGGTTTTACTGTCCGCCCTTCAACAACGTCCAACCATCCTTGACCTCTCAACAATACGGTCATTTGAAATTTCCATACATTCCAATTTTTCGCACCTTCCAGTTTCATGACATTAGTAGAATTATTTACGTCCATCTTGCGTAGATCCTGCCTTGTCTATCAATAAAAGACAAGTATTCTTTCTGACGAAAGTTTTTCAGTCGGTACGTACCGGCCGACTTAACCTCACTTTTCGTCTTCAATACCGCACGATGTAATTTTTATTTTTTCTTCTTTCTACTACCAGGTGGCCGTAACTGGGCCCATAACCTGTTGTTTTTTGAGTAAATGAAACTGTATTTATCAGCGGTAACGTTGTTTTATTGACCAGTACTACATTGGTAATTTATATAGCGGACATTTTCTTTTTCCAACGAACTAGCACATAGACAGTTGACTCTATCATTGGCACAGTGTTGCCAATACATACATAAAAATGTATCCACATTGCTTGTCTATTAACAAATATGATTCTGAGCCAGCCAATGTCTGAATAAGCACAGAAGATTTACAAATTTTGTTAAAAGATGTATGAGAGAGCGAAAGGATAGAGTGGAGCAGAGAATATGAGTACAGAGTGAGCTATATTTGAAAATGCGAGTAGAGGATAGAGTAGAGTAATGGGTGACCTGCAGTCTGCTATCGCAGCTTGCAGGATGCCCATTATGCTACAATAGGACTGATCCCATGAGGCTGACATAGTCACCCAGAGTGCACTAAAGCCTCTAAATAATAGATTAAAAAAAAAAAAAAACGTTGCGATGCGTCTCACGGCGGCGCGCGGCCATGCGCGAAATCACTGGCCTCTTCCAGCATCGTCGCGTCGCGTCTCGGTGTGAACTGTCCCTAAGAGAGGATTTTCCAAAATTCACTCCCTTACTCTGAAGCTTAACCACCCTTCTATCCTAGAACAAATGTCCATAACCTCTGTTCTGTTCCAGCCTCTAACGGAAATAGAGAAGAATGTGGCGGGCGTGAGGAACCGCATCTACAAGAACTTCGCGTACAAGATCTACCGGCCCGGCCGGCTGCCCGTCTACCTGTCCGCTATAGGAGGCACGCCCATGTACACGCTGTACAAAGTGCTGCGGAACCGCGACTTGAGCCAAGGTGACTCTTGATCTATCATTATTATTTATAGCATAGTACAGTACAAGATCTACCGGCCCGGCCGGCTGCCCGTCTACCTGTCCGCTATAGGAGGCACGCCCATGTACACGCTGTACAAAGTGCTGCGGAACCGCGACTTGAGCCAAGGTGACTCTTGATCTATCATTATTATTTATAGCATAGTACAGTACAAGATCTACCGGCCCGGCCGGCTGCCCGTCTACCTGTCCGCTATAGGAGGCACGCCCATGTACACGCTGTACAAAGTGCTGCGGAACCGCGACTTGAGCCAAGGTGACTCTTGATCTATCATTATTATTTATAGCATAGTACAGTACAAGATCTACCGGCCCGGCCGGCTGCCCGTCTACCTGTCCGCTATAGGAGGCACGCCCATGTACACGCTGTACAAAGTGCTGCGGAACCGCGACTTGAGCCAAGGTGACTCTTGATCTATCATTATTATTTATAGCATAGTACAGTACAAGATCTACCGGCCCGGCCGGCTGCCCGTCTACCTGTCCGCTATAGGAGGCACGCCCATGTACACGCTGTACAAAGTGCTGCGGAACCGCGACTTGAGCCAAGGTGACTCTTGATCTATCATTATTATTTATAGCATAGTACAGTACAAGATCTACCGGCCCGGCCGGCTGCCCGTCTACCTGTCCGCTATAGGAGGCACGCCCATGTACACGCTGTACAAAGTGCTGCGGAACCGCGACTTGAGCCAAGGTGACTCTTGATCTATCATTATTATTTATAGCATAGTACAGTACAAGATCTACCGGCCCGGCCGGCTGCCCGTCTACCTGTCCGCTATAGGAGGCACGCCCATGTACACGCTGTACAAAGTGCTGCGGAACCGCGACTTGAGCCAAGGTGACTCTTGATCTATCATTATTATTTATAGCATAGTACAGTACAAGATCTACCGGCCCGGCCGGCTGCCCGTCTACCTGTCCGCTATAGGAGGCACGCCCATGTACACGCTGTACAAAGTGCTGCGGAACCGCGACTTGAGCCAAGGTGACTCTTGATCTATCATTATTATTTATAGCATAGTACAGTACAAGATCTACCGGCCCGGCCGGCTGCCCGTCTACCTGTCCGCTATAGGAGGCACGCCCATGTACACGCTGTACAAAGTGCTGCGGAACCGCGACTTGAGCCAAGGTGACTCTTGATCTATCATTATTATTTATAGCATAGTACAGTACAAGATCTACCGGCCCGGCCGGCTGCCCGTCTACCTGTCCGCTATAGGAGGCACGCCCATGTACACGCTGTACAAAGTGCTGCGGAACCGCGACTTGAGCCAAGGTGACTCTTGATCTATCATTATTATTTATAGCATAGTACAGTACAAGATCTACCGGCCCGGCCGGCTGCCCGTCTACCTGTCCGCTATAGGAGGCACGCCCATGTACACGCTGTACAAAGTGCTGCGGAACCGCGACTTGAGCCAAGGTGACTCTTGATCTATCATTATTATTTATAGCATAGTACAGTACAAGATCTACCGGCCCGGCCGGCTGCCCGTCTACCTGTCCGCTATAGGAGGCACGCCCATGTACACGCTGTACAAAGTGCTGCGGAACCGCGACTTGAGCCAAGGTGACTCTTGATCTATCATTATTATTTATAGCATAGTACAGTACAAGATCTACCGGCCCGGCCGGCTGCCCGTCTACCTGTCCGCTATAGGAGGCACGCCCATGTACACGCTGTACAAAGTGCTGCGGAACCGCGACTTGAGCCAAGGTGACTCTTGATCTATCATTATTATTTATAGCATAGTACAGTACAAGATCTACCGGCCCGGCCGGCTGCCCGTCTACCTGTCCGCTATAGGAGGCACGCCCATGTACACGCTGTACAAAGTGCTGCGGAACCGCGACTTGAGCCAAGGTGACTCTTGATCTATCATTATTATTTATAGCATAGTACAGTACAAGATCTACCGGCCCGGCCGGCTGCCCGTCTACCTGTCCGCTATAGGAGGCACGCCCATGTACACGCTGTACAAAGTGCTGCGGAACCGCGACTTGAGCCAAGGTGACTCTTGATCTATCATTATTATTTATAGCATAGTACAGTACAAGATCTACCGGCCCGGCCGGCTGCCCGTCTACCTGTCCGCTATAGGAGGCACGCCCATGTACACGCTGTACAAAGTGCTGCGGAACCGCGACTTGAGCCAAGGTGACTCTTGATCTATCATTATTATTTATAGCATAGTACAGTACAAGATCTACCGGCCCGGCCGGCTGCCCGTCTACCTGTCCGCTATAGGAGGCACGCCCATGTACACGCTGTACAAAGTGCTGCGGAACCGCGACTTGAGCCAAGGTGACTCTTGATCTATCATTATTATTTATAGCATAGTACAGTACAAGATCTACCGGCCCGGCCGGCTGCCCGTCTACCTGTCCGCTATAGGAGGCACGCCCATGTACACGCTGTACAAAGTGCTGCGGAACCGCGACTTGAGCCAAGGTGACTCTTGATCTATCATTATTATTTATAGCATAGTACAGTACAAGATCTACCGGCCCGGCCGGCTGCCCGTCTACCTGTCCGCTATAGGAGGCACGCCCATGTACACGCTGTACAAAGTGCTGCGGAACCGCGACTTGAGCCAAGGTGACTCTTGATCTATCATTATTATTTATAGCATAGTACAGTACAAGATCTACCGGCCCGGCCGGCTGCCCGTCTACCTGTCCGCTATAGGAGGCACGCCCATGTACACGCTGTACAAAGTGCTGCGGAACCGCGACTTGAGCCAAGGTGACTCTTGATCTATCATTATTATTTATAGCATAGTACAGTACAAGATCTACCGGCCCGGCCGGCTGCCCGTCTACCTGTCCGCTATAGGAGGCACGCCCATGTACACGCTGTACAAAGTGCTGCGGAACCGCGACTTGAGCCAAGGTGACTCTTGATCTATCATTATTATTTATAGCATAGTACAGTACAAGATCTACCGGC
The DNA here is from genome assembly GCA_030763345.1 of Mythimna separata. Lineage (NCBI taxonomy): Eukaryota > Metazoa > Arthropoda > Insecta > Lepidoptera > Noctuidae > Mythimna > Mythimna separata. Next base: position 20,362,994 of record CM061187.1, on the reverse strand, counting down.
CCGGCCGGCTGCCCGTCTACCTGTCCGCTATAGGAGGCACGCCCATGTACACGCTGTACAAAGTGCTGCGGAACCGCGACTTGAGCCAAGGTGACTCTTGATCTATCATTATTATTTATAGCATAGTACAGTACAAGATCTACCGGCCCGGCCGGCTGCCCGTCTACCTGTCCGCTATAGGAGGCACGCCCATGTACACGCTGTACAAAGTGCTGCGGAACCGCGACTTGAGCCAAGGTGACTCTTGATCTATCATTATTATTTATAGCATAGTACAGTACAAGATCTACCGGCCCGGCCGGCTGCCCGTCTACCTGTCCGCTATAGGAGGCACGCCCATGTACACGCTGTACAAAGTGCTGCGGAACCGCGACTTGAGCCAAGGTGACTCTTGATCTATCATTATTATTTATAGCATAGTACAGTACAAGATCTACCGGCCCGGCCGGCTGCCCGTCTACCTGTCCGCTATAGGAGGCACGCCCATGTACACGCTGTACAAAGTGCTGCGGAACCGCGACTTGAGCCAAGGTGACTCTTGATCTATCATTATTATTTATAGCATAGTACAGTACAAGATCTACCGGCCCGGCCGGCTGCCCGTCTACCTGTCCGCTATAGGAGGCACGCCCATGTACACGCTGTACAAAGTGCTGCGGAACCGCGACTTGAGCCAAGGTGACTCTTGATCTATCATTATTATTTATAGCATAGTACAGTACAAGATCTACCGGCCCGGCCGGCTGCCCGTCTACCTGTCCGCTATAGGAGGCACGCCCATGTACACGCTGTACAAAGTGCTGCGGAACCGCGACTTGAGCCAAGGTGACTCTTGATCTATCATTATTATTTATAGCATAGTACAGTACAAGATCTACCGGCCCGGCCGGCTGCCCGTCTACCTGTCCGCTATAGGAGGCACGCCCATGTACACGCTGTACAAAGTGCTGCGGAACCGCGACTTGAGCCAAGGTGACTCTTGATCTATCATTATTATTTATAGCATAGTACAGTACAAGATCTACCGGCCCGGCCGGCTGCCCGTCTACCTGTCCGCTATAGGAGGCACGCCCATGTACACGCTGTACAAAGTGCTGCGGAACCGCGACTTGAGCCAAGGTGACTCTTGATCTATCATTATTATTTATAGCATAGTACAGTACAAGATCTACCGGCCCGGCCGGCTGCCCGTCTACCTGTCCGCTATAGGAGGCACGCCCATGTACACGCTGTACAAAGTGCTGCGGAACCGCGACTTGAGCCAAGGTGACTCTTGATCTATCATTATTATTTATAGCATAGTACAGTACAAGATCTACCGGCCCGGCCGGCTGCCCGTCTACCTGTCCGCTATAGGAGGCACGCCCATGTACACGCTGTACAAAGTGCTGCGGAACCGCGACTTGAGCCAAGGTGACTCTTGATCTATCATTATTATTTATAGCATAGTACAGTACAAGATCTACCGGCCCGGCCGGCTGCCCGTCTACCTGTCCGCTATAGGAGGCACGCCCATGTACACGCTGTACAAAGTGCTGCGGAACCGCGACTTGAGCCAAGGTGACTCTTGATCTATCATTATTATTTATAGCATAGTACAGTACAAGATCTACCGGCCCGGCCGGCTGCCCGTCTACCTGTCCGCTATAGGAGGCACGCCCATGTACACGCTGTACAAAGTGCTGCGGAACCGCGACTTGAGCCAAGGTGACTCTTGATCTATCATTATTATTTATAGCATAGTACAGTACAAGATCTACCGGCCCGGCCGGCTGCCCGTCTACCTGTCCGCTATAGGAGGCACGCCCATGTACACGCTGTACAAAGTGCTGCGGAACCGCGACTTGAGCCAAGGTGACTCTTGATCTATCATTATTATTTATAGCATAGTACAGTACAAGATCTACCGGCCCGGCCGGCTGCCCGTCTACCTGTCCGCTATAGGAGGCACGCCCATGTACACGCTGTACAAAGTGCTGCGGAACCGCGACTTGAGCCAAGGTGACTCTTGATCTATCATTATTATTTATAGCATAGTACAGTACAAGATCTACCGGCCCGGCCGGCTGCCCGTCTACCTGTCCGCTATAGGAGGCACGCCCATGTACACGCTGTACAAAGTGCTGCGGAACCGCGACTTGAGCCAAGGTGACTCTTGATCTATCATTATTATTTATAGCATAGTACAGTACAAGATCTACCGGCCCGGCCGGCTGCCCGTCTACCTGTCCGCTATAGGAGGCACGCCCATGTACACGCTGTACAAAGTGCTGCGGAACCGCGACTTGAGCCAAGGTGACTCTTGATCTATCATTATTATTTATAGCATAGTACAGTACAAGATCTACCGGCCCGGCCGGCTGCCCGTCTACCTGTCCGCTATAGGAGGCACGCCCATGTACACGCTGTACAAAGTGCTGCGGAACCGCGACTTGAGCCAAGGTGACTCTTGATCTATCATTATTATTTATAGCATAGTACAGTACAAGATCTACCGGCCCGGCCGGCTGCCCGTCTACCTGTCCGCTATAGGAGGCACGCCCATGTACACGCTGTACAAAGTGCTGCGGAACCGCGACTTGAGCCAAGGTGACTCTTGATCTATCATTATTATTTATAGCATAGTACAGTACAAGATCTACCGGCCCGGCCGGCTGCCCGTCTACCTGTCCGCTATAGGAGGCACGCCCATGTACACGCTGTACAAAGTGCTGCGGAACCGCGACTTGAGCCAAGGTGACTCTTGATCTATCATTATTATTTATAGCATAGTACAGTACAAGATCTACCGGCCCGGCCGGCTGCCCGTCTACCTGTCCGCTATAGGAGGCACGCCCATGTACACGCTGTACAAAGTGCTGCGGAACCGCGACTTGAGCCAAGGTGACTCTTGATCTATCATTATTATTTATAGCATAGTACAGTACAAGATCTACCGGCCCGGCCGGCTGCCCGTCTACCTGTCCGCTATAGGAGGCACGCCCATGTACACGCTGTACAAAGTGCTGCGGAACCGCGACTTGAGCCAAGGTGACTCTTGATCTATCATTATTATTTATAGCATAGTACAGTACAAGATCTACCGGCCCGGCCGGCTGCCCGTCTACCTGTCCGCTATAGGAGGCACGCCCATGTACACGCTGTACAAAGTGCTGCGGAACCGCGACTTGAGCCAAGGTGACTCTTGATCTATCATTATTATTTATAGCATAGTACAGTACAAGATCTACCGGCCCGGCCGGCTGCCCGTCTACCTGTCCGCTATAGGAGGCACGCCCATGTACACGCTGTACAAAGTGCTGCGGAACCGCGACTTGAGCCAAGGTGACTCTTGATCTATCATTATTATTTATAGCATAGTACAGTACAAGATCTACCGGCCCGGCCGGCTGCCCGTCTACCTGTCCGCTATAGGAGGCACGCCCATGTACACGCTGTACAAAGTGCTGCGGAACCGCGACTTGAGCCAAGGTGACTCTTGATCTATCATTATTATTTATAGCATAGTACAGTACAAGATCTACCGGCCCGGCCGGCTGCCCGTCTACCTGTCCGCTATAGGAGGCACGCCCATGTACACGCTGTACAAAGTGCTGCGGAACCGCGACTTGAGCCAAGGTGACTCTTGATCTATCATTATTATTTATAGCATAGTACAGTACAAGATCTACCGGCCCGGCCGGCTGCCCGTCTACCTGTCCGCTATAGGAGGCACGCCCATGTACACGCTGTACAAAGTGCTGCGGAACCGCGACTTGAGCCAAGGTGACTCTTGATCTATCATTATTATTTATAGCATAGTACAGTACAAGATCTACCGGCCCGGCCGGCTGCCCGTCTACCTGTCCGCTATAGGAGGCACGCCCATGTACACGCTGTACAAAGTGCTGCGGAACCGCGACTTGAGCCAAGGTGACTCTTGATCTATCATTATTATTTATAGCATAGTACAGTACAAGATCTACCGGCCCGGCCGGCTGCCCGTCTACCTGTCCGCTATAGGAGGCACGCCCATGTACACGCTGTACAAAGTGCTGCGGAACCGCGACTTGAGCCAAGGTGACTCTTGATCTATCATTATTATTTATAGCATAGTACAGTACAAGATCTACCGGCCTACCAGGCATTCTCTACCAGTCAACCGAAAAAATAAAATTAAAATAATGATCTGTTTTCAGAAATCGCCGGTATAAATCGCGAGGAGACAGTGTCCGACTTCTTCAAAGCGCTGCGCAGCATCATCGCCAAGAGTCCGGAGTGCCGCGACAAGTGCGAACTGATTTACTTCGACGGTGATTGATTTTGATTCTTCTGCATGTCTGTAGCGTGGTGGTGGTAATCGTGTGTTAATGTGTAGCTTAGCGTCAGCTCACACAGAGACGCGACGCTGCACGAAAAGATACACATTTCATTGTGAGAATTTAGAATACGTTGCTTCATGCAGCGCTGCGCCTCGTGACGCCGCGCGGCGTCTCGCTGCGCAGCGGAACGTGTTTACATTCGCTCGTGTGGTGTCGCCGACGATGTTACTGTGCGCCTCGCAACGTTGCGATGCGTCTCTCTGCGGCGCGGGGCCATGCACGAAATCACTGTCTCAGTGTGAACTGACGCTTAATGGTGATAGAATCCTTAGTGCACGAACATGATTCGCAGTTGTCCGGTATTCTTTGCTATATTTGAAACATAGCCTCATTTGACAGGCCTGTTGACTTAGTGTTGAGTGCTTCTGACTGCTTTGTCGAAGGTCGTGGGATTCCCCACCCAAGATGAATTTTTGTGTGCACGATCATTTTTTTGTCCTTTGTCCATGTGTAATTTATTGATCGTATGTATGTATTCAGAAATATACAATGTGGATATGACACTACGACTACGACACTGGCAACACTCATCACTATGACACCTACGTTTGCATAAGTCGACAAAATGTATTGGACAGCTGATAATTTTTTCGCGATTTTAGCGTTAGTCCCATACTAAAAGTTATTCATAATGATGAGTATTGGCAGTGCCACATTCATTTAATATCGTAGTGCCATATCCACATTGTAGAAGAATGCTTATTAGTTGTCTAGTACTCATAGCAAAGCTCATCTCAGCGTTGTGTGAAAGTTATTTATAGACCATGCCATCGCTTACCATTAGGTGAGATAATAGTTTAATACAAGCCTATTTATTTGTTGTCCTATCTACGATTGTTACATTTTGCAATCAGAAAATACGTGCTGTTACTTAGTTAGTTAGCCTGTTGTGTCCCACTGCTGGGCGAAAGCCTCCCTTTTCCTTTTCCACACACGCCTATCTTCAGCCATTGCAGGCCAGTCCCTCCGATAGTTGTCCAACTCATCTCTCCACCTTCGCCTCGGTCTGCCACGATGTCGTCTTGCGTTTAATATGGTCCAGTAAGTAGTCCTTTTACCCACAGCTCATCTGGCATCCGTTAGACATGTCCCACATTTAGAGAAAGCTCTTAGAGAAAGTAAATTTAAAAACACACTGCATGCTTAAACTATATTAAAACTAAAAAGATTCTTACACTCACACATTAGCTTAAAGACACCTAAATTATAATCTGACGGGAAGACCGCTGCAGGCAAATTGTTCCAAACCTTCAATGACGAAAACTTTGCTTTTATACAATAAAAACAGGTTATTTTTTCCAGATACAGATCGGGACCAAAACCTAGCTGATGTGTTGTTAAACAGGATTCGCGAGCTGGAACCGAACTTCGAAGAAATAATCGCACAGAGGAGGTAGAAACTAAAGCACTCAGGCTGGTGGTATATGTATGAGCTCTAAACTTGCTACTTGGTAAAATTATATGTGCCATATTTCGGATAGGGAGGGTACTGTTGAAAAAAGAAAACAAAAACTGATACAGTCAAACGGGGTGAATAGGAACGCAGGGTGAATAGTGACAAAAATTTGAAGGGGTTTTTTTACGTATTTTCCTGCCCTCGTCCCGGTTTTTTCGCTTTTTCTCTTCCATACCGTCCTGTCACTCGTCACGCTATCTCTAATTGCCTTTTCTTTAATATCACTTCTCACACAATCCATCCGTCTTTTCTTTAGCCTTCCTCTCGCTCTCCATACCTCTAAATGTACATTTTCGAAGCATTTAAATACTCCAATTTATTCATTAAATGTAATAAAAATCGATGCTTTGATAGAAATCAATGATATAAAAAAATACCAAAGTTAACGTCCTAATCAAAGTTTGGTTTCTATTTACCCCTGCGTTCCTATTCACCCCGTTTGACGGTACTACATTTTAGAGCTCATAGATTATGAACCTGGGAATGAAAGAAAAAACCTTCATGAACATTTTGTACGTGTTGCATTTAGTATCCAGAAACCTAGTCATTACGACAGAGGAGTATTTTATAAGATGTTATTTGACATTGCCCAAGAGAAATGGCAGTGATTATTTGCGTATGTTTCGCTTTTTTTTTGTTAAATAACGGATTTGTTTGATTTTTTTAATTAACAATATAAAAGAGTTACAATTTTTACGTACGATTACGCTGCCCGCCCACGACAGCCTTTATGTAGGTCCGATAATCGTCACAAATTATACTCCTATGGTATATTCTGACCGACTTTTTGTAGGCCGTGTGCGTTGCACTATTGCTATCAGTGTGTTCTATTTTTCACCTACAAAAAATCGTTCACCGATTATCGGTCGTGGGCGGGCAGCGTTATGCTAGAAGCCATAAAGTTCTTGACATTAAAGTTGTGAACTTAATGATTCTACATGGCATAGCGATGCGCTATGGCGAGAGGTTCGAACATCTCGATGGTTCTCGATTGTTTCGACTTTGACTCGAGTCCGACTCGGTCTGTTATTGCGACTGGCGCATGACGCGTTCATTCGCGAGTTATTCCTGGAACGCTAATGAATCATTAACTGTCTCTGATTGCAGCAGTTAGAGTTTCAAATGAGAGTGACACAATCGAACAATCGAAAACTTAGAGCAATAGCCCACTAGCGGCCAGGCCAATGCCACCTGTGGCCGCCGGCCGCGTGCGGACAGGTGCGCGCTCTATGGCGGTTTCATACTAATGTATTTATCTCGATGGCCGACGCGACCTGGCCGCTAGTGCGCTAGTGCGGTCGATTCCGTTGACTCGATAGAATCGATTTTTTTTTCGATTATTTTGTAGAACGGCGAGTCGATGGTTGACTCGATGGTTTATTTTAACGACTCCGGTTCTTTCGTTCGTTAATCATCTCGGAATCGCCCATCGAAGAAAGAAAGAAAGAAAAATAATTTATTCATCGCTAACCGGGTGGTGCATAGTACCGCATAGCGCATGCGTAGGTTATTACTTTATCATATTTAGGGCCTGTTTCACCACCTATGATTAAGTTTCGAGTATCTTACTTGGCAGATAATTTCATACAAATTCTGTTCCATTTTTGAATTTATTCAGGGAGTAGTGCGTACTCAGACATTGTGAAACAGGCCCTAAGTTTAAGCAATATTGTACATAAGGGCATTACAATAATAATAATTTTAATACGTAAATTGACAGACTATGAGTCTGCTGGTTGTTTAATAAGAATGTGACAAAACAGAACGATGATCAATTCTCATAATAATTTGTTAAGTTTTGTTTTTATAAAACTGTACAGATGTTATGTATTTTTATGACTTAGGGCCGATTTTTCAATAGTCTGATAACTTTTAATTGAGGAATAAAAATGGCGTCAAACAGTCATATTTATAGTTCTGATAAAAGTTATTAGTTTGTTGAAAAACGTTTAAACGTAGTTGGTTGGTTGCAACCACCAACCAACGTAGGTGGCATTTATTTTGTCGTTGTAGCCCACGCAGAGCACGTGTGCCGCGCGCCCCCGCCGCGCACGCGCGCGTGTGACGTCACGCCGCGTGTGACGTCACGCCGCGTGTGACGTCACGCCGCGTGTGACGTCACGCCGCGTGAGCCGCTCTGCAGTGTGTGGACAGCCGCCAATTACGAGGCCGGACCCAGAAGTACGAGACCTGACCAAGAAAAAAAGATTAAAATTGCTAAAATATTTTTTTCTTTAACTTAGTTTCCATAGCAAGTAAAGCCGTAAGTCCCGGCTGTTATTTGTAGATCTTTGGCAGTCGTTATGGACAGTCAAAACCCAGTAAATCTGACTCCAGTCTTGCCATGAAGTACCGTGTTACCCCAGTTCATGGGTTGTGGAGGTCTGATAGGCAGCCGCTCGTCGCAAAATACTGGTATTCAGCTAAATCCGGCTTGACTGGAAGCCGACCCTAATATAGTTGGGAAAAGGCTAGGTAGATGATGATGAACTTAGTTTTCTTATAGATCCATACATCTTTCCCTACAATGGTCGATACCTTCGATACCGTATTTATAGGAGAAACTATCAAGCTCTCCAAAATAACCATTTTCTGTAGACTCTGCCTGTTAATTGTTGGTAAATCTTTTTCTACCGAGGCTTTTTTCTGAGCTAGCGAATGAAGAGTAAGAGGAAACAATTCAAAGTTCAACTCATTGACTTTAGCCATCACAACGACGGACGTGTGTTCCCCGCAAGATGCGACCCTTTTTTCTTGAATTTTCCACTCGACAATAAGGCTGCATAATCACTACATACCGTAGTATAAAACAAAGTCACTTTCTCTGTCCCTATATGCCTATGTATGCTTAAATCTTTAAAACTATGCAACGGATTTTGTTGATGCGGTTTTTTTTAATAGATATTGATTCAAGAGGAAGGTTTATATGTAAAACATAGTTGGGAACACTGATAATTTTGCACCCATGCGAATCGCCGGGGCGCCGGGGCGGATCGCTAGCATTCTTATAAATCAGGTCGGGTACTTTAGGGACTACCCTCGTAAGTTAAGCAACTTTATGCAACCATTGTTGTTACCAGTGAGTACCTACCAAAGCATCTGTGTCTATGAAAGCACATTAATGTTTTGGTCCAGGCTGTCATTTATAGATATTTGACAGTGATTACGGGTAGTCAGAAGCCAGACAATCTAACACCAGTCTTGATAATGGATATTGTGTGTTACTGGGCTGTAACTAGCTGTAGGTTAGTTAGCCAGTAACTAAATATACATTACTAGTTTTAATTTGTATTTGGTAGACTGGAAACCACCTTCAACATAGTTGAGAAAAGGTGTGAAGTCCACATTTTGCGTTAAATGAGAAGATCCTCCGACCAGACGAGTGATATGTTTGATTCGGGCTATTGTCCGATAATTGATTTCGGATTAATGTACATATCGTGTTCTAATAATCGGAGAATTAACGCGATGCAGGATTTGGAATTTAGTTTCTATGTGGCGATATAGATGTCGCTACAAGGTTGGGCGGATAAATAGACAGAATCAGAGATTTTAGTATAATTGTACTATTTTTGTTCAAGTTGCAAAGACTGACAGCTGTTGAATAAATAAATCAATGATTACTCGTTTTTAGAAATTCTTTTATTGACAAATTTGCGATTATGACGAAATTGTGTACGTACTTTAAATAAAGTTTTTTTTTATTATAACCCGTTTGTTTTATTTAATTGTAATCCTTTTGGAAAAATAATAACAGTTGCACCATACAGGTCGATAGTCATCGTCTATGTGAAACAATGCTTACCGAGGACGGTCGGGGATGGGTGACCATCTTAATATACCGAGATTCCGCCGTACCAGACGCTACAGGTAATTAGAAGCCAGGAAATATGACACGAGTCTTGCTAAGGGGAATCGTGTGTGCTCCATGTAAAATTCTGGCAACCAGTTGAGACTGGAAGCCGACCCCAATATATGTAGATAGTTGGGAAAAGGCAAATAGTTAACCCTCTTGGCAAGCCTGGAAAAATTGTGGTTATTATCTTCAACCTATCCTAGCCTATTTACTTGGTACCTGTTTTTGAAAGAACAAGGCTATCTATAAATAAGAAGATACCCAGGGTAGGAATTCATGAAGAGTAGGTAGGTACCCCAGAGGTCCTTACTAAAAAAAGCTGAGTCCTTACTGAAAAACTGATGAGCAATCGTAGATGCAATTCAGTTCTGATTAAAGATTTTACGAAGGACTACTATATTTGTAACGTTCGTGTATAAGTATTGTAATCCTGAATTCATCAAATAAGTATGATCATCAATTTATAGTACCCAATCATAAAAGTTTACATTGTAAGTTTGTGGTGTAGGTAGGTATGTCCAATAAAATTATCATTTGGTAAAATAGGAAAATTGATGATTAGGGGCCATCCATAAGTTACCTACTTACGTCACAAGGGCGGGGCGGGGATTACCAAGTGTGAACTGATAAGAGGTAGAAATAGTCATTACAAGTTTCGTGACGTCATATTTCAAAATTTAAATTATAATGATTAATAAAAAAATTAAAAATGTTTTCTGTAATGTTGTTGATGTTTTATTTTTTATAAACGTTTGTTCTAATCTTGATGTTATCGAACAATGATTTTAAATGGAAATAAAACTAATTTTGTAATGGCTGTTTTAATTTCAACATTTAAGGCACTTATAATATTTTTTTTTATATAACATAAACTATTATAATGGTTAACTGCAATCCCGCTGATAGTTGTAAGCAGTGATGCAATCGTTGATGGTGAGGCGCATTAGTTTATTGCAAACTTAGATAAAAAGATCAAAGGCTAGTTGAGAACGATTTAATTTAGTAAAATCAATTAATATTATTGTGATTATTTAATTTGTAAGTATAATGAAATGAATGTTATATTGAAATTAATTATTGTTCTATAAAATTGACATTGATCTCAAAAGACCAGAGGTTGAGTTTCGACATAAATGTGTTGTTTAATCAACTGTCAAAATATTAAAAAAAGCATATGTCAAAACATCTTCACGTGCGCGGTACATTGAATTTTATTTAAAAAAGATAAATTAAATAATAAATGAGTAACCATGGGTAAACGTAAATACGACAGTGAAAAAGATAAATCTCCTAAGAAAGCCAAGAAGAGCGAATCTGAACACACTGAAAATGTGGACGAAGTACAACCTCAAAATGAAGTGGCGGAATCCGACAATAAACAAGTGTTTGTGTCGAAAAAGGATAGTTTTGATGTTAAATATTTCCGTAAAGAGCTAGCAGCTAAGCAGGGCCAGACAATGGGTAAGTTTGAACCCTAAATTCCTGTCAAGTTTTTGTCATTTACACTCTCACTGAACTTGTGTTGGATTGTAGTACATGGTTTATAGAAAATGTTTGATGTATGTATGATTTGAGACAAAAAAATACTGTAACGTCATTAGGTAGTAGCACCATCAACCATATGTGAAGCATAGTAAAGGAAAATTGCTAAATAATGATAATAATCAAACAGAGTCCTGTATGATTGTGTAGATCATCTTCCCAGTATGCTGACATTGAAATAATATCGTTAAACACCTATCTTTCATTCTAAGAATAATTCTGCTTTAGAAATTTTAATATTTTAACAAATTAAGTTGCAATAAACTAATCATTTATTGCTTAATAGAGAATCCTATGCATAGCTAATAGCTATTTAGTATACTAATATAGTTTATTGACTTGTTATCATTTGTATTTACAGCCCTCACACAGTTCCTGCAGGTCTGCCTGAACCCCGACAGCCCTGCAGACTACTTGCTGGAGTACCTCAAATGTGGCGGCAACTCCCATGAAATACTACGGCAGATCACTCCGGACAGTAAGAAAAACCTCACTCTAGCCACACCAGTCTTTCACATCTTCCACCTGATCATTATCAAAGTGCAGTCTTCTCTGCCGCACATGATAACTATCACAGAGGAAGCTTGCCGCTACTTCCTTAACACATTCATGTCAACTATTGAGATTATGATCAGTGAGAGCTCCGGCCCTCGCCACAGGAAAGTAGTCCTTAAACTGCTAACTTCAATGGTCACATTGAATTCAGACTTAGGAGTTGAAGTGCTCAACCAGGCACCCTTAACACCCAAACACTTGCAGCATGTTGTTGAAAAACCTAACTTCAAGGAGAAAGATAATGTGAGAACTTCATTTGTGCACTTTATGACATCATTCTTGATTGAGGGTCACTTGCCTTTGATAAAAGCTCTTTTGGAGAAGCAAGGCTTGCTTGCCCTGGTCATACCAGGCTTGATAAACGATGAACCAGAGGCAGTACTAATATTCTTAAATATTCTGAAAAAGAATGTGGTGGATAATGCATTGATATCAAAGAGTCTTAAGTTAAAAACATTCAGCCATCAAGTCCTGCATAACTTGTTTAAAGTGTTCTCCTGGAAGGGGCCCCCAGAGATGAGCCAGGAAGTCAGAAATGAACTGCGCCCAGAGGTCATGAATTTATTGAGTGAAATCATTCTAACATTATTCACATCACACAAAACTGGTCTTTACTTCATAGACAATTCTTTGGGAACTGTAGATGCAAACAAAAATCAGAATCTGTACAAAGCTCTGCTGACTTTGAAGAGGCCATGGGAGAATGAGCATGAGAGAGAAGTCATCTTGAATATTATCTACAAGTGTCCAGATCTCCACAGGGCTATCTTCAGTGTGATGGAACACAGCTTTGAACCACAGCATTCTCCAATTTGGGAGAGAACTATAGATTTTACCATCAAACTGCTGACTAAACTAAAACCAGAGGACATGGTATCAAGAATGAGTAATCTAAATCCTGTACAAATTGCAAACTTTATTAGATTTATTACTTTACCGGTCCCATTGTTAAAGTTCATCAACATAAATCTAGGAAAAGACCAAACTGTGTCTTTGTACTGTGTCAAGGTTCTAGTGAAAATGTTACAATCTCTAAAGAGATATTTACAGATCTTGGAGACTAAAGAAACAGCACAGATTGCTGACTTGCAAAATAAGCTGGAATATTTTATCCCGAAGCATTTGCCCACTCCTGCTGTAATAGTTTCCTTAATTAAAAATGTGACATCAGGAAAAACTGATGGTGAGACCACTAAGGACTATAGACTTCCTAAAATAAATGACACAGATGCTCTGATATCTCTAGTTGACTTACTACTTCTCTACAATGACATTCATCCAGCATACTTTGAAACTTTGGAAGGTAGTATTGATATGAAAGATATACTGGATTACTCTAAAACACTAGACACTGGGCATGTAGCTCTTTTGAAGTTCAAAGTAGTATCTCTTTGGCTAACACTGGATGGTTCAGCAATATCTCTGAAGAACCCAATGTTTAAAGAACTATTTTTAATTATGTTAGATGTGTATATGAGCGATGACGACGATACTTGGATTGAAGCTAAAGATACTTTACGCATTTTCTTCAAAAACACGTCAATATTTGAAGGAGATGAAGACGAAATACATTTAATATTGTACACCTTAAGAAACGCGAAAGTCAACCCCTCCTCGTTGATAAGCGATATTGTAGAATATGTTCTGGAAAATATTACAGACCTAACAGAATATGTAAGAAATCAGTTAGTACACTTCGAAATTTCTTCAGAAAACACTGAGGATAGTTTGAATAAGTTATTCAATGATCTAATGGAGAACAGAAACACAGAAGATAATGTGTTTCTAGAAAGTAAGATGCCATCGCCTTTCATTGTAGGTTGCGTGCAATATCTACAGTCGCACAAGGATACTAAAAAGAATCTGAAACATTTTCTGTCTCTATACATTGCTAATTTACTTCACAGTAACTATACCCCTGAGTTGACGGAGGTGTTAATAGGAGATTGTAAATTAGATGCCAGGAATTACGTCGGAAGTTGGATAGCACAGCCAGTGCCTATCTCAGAGAACATTGTAGGCCAAGACACTGTTCTGAAAGCAATATCAACTTCCATAATAGACAATGAAGATGTTTCTTTGACAGATGTGTTTCCGTTCTTAGAAGAAGTCGCAGAAGATGGTGACTTCATAATAAATAATATTCAATACAAAATCGATAGTACAAAGACAGTTGACGGTTCGGAAATGTTGATTTGGGCAAAATATCTGATATTCTGCACGATAAGGCTGACGAATATGGGACAGTTAAACGAAGAACAGCAGAGGAAAGTAACGGAATACTTCCAATGCATTATCGAAGTCAGTAAAAAGCGCCTCTTGATCGATGTATGTCGGACAATAATTCTCACTCTGTTCAAAAATCCTCAGTTTCTCAAGATCTATAAACCTCTTAATCTGGGCAAAGATCCGTCCAGTTTACATGCTACAGCTTTTCTGTTACAAGTTTTTACACAGCACAAAGACATTATAACTTATTTAGATAACAAACATAAAATTCTAAAATCTTACCAACAAAAGAATTATAACGAAATTGTGAAAGCGTTCGTCAAAATTTATAAGAGGAAGAATGTTGACAGTCAATATACGATCCACGTTTTAGAAGTCGTCGGGTTGTCTAGTGAAGATGACATAAGGTTGTTCAATCTCATTTTTAGTGCAGACACAGATGCTTGCTTGAGAGATGATAAAGAGCCAAGTTTAGTACTAGAATTACTGAGATATTTAATTGAGAAATATTCTGAAACAATCAGCTTGGAACTGCAACCAAATGTGTTGAAGAAGAGCATCTCTTTGTATACGAATTTACTTTCAAATAAAGAGGTGAATCCAAATCTAACAAACTTGGAGACAGCATTAACGAAATACTTTGAAAACAAACCACATCAAGCGTTACGAGTCTCAGACGAAGATTTCAAAAAGTTCTTCGATGTTAACAACATAAGAAAATCTACCGCTAATTTAGCAGCGGTGATACTAAAGTTTAATGTAAAACTCTGTACAATTTTCAAAGAGGAAATATTGAAGCCTGAGATTTTAACCCAAAGAGAAATAACGTTGCCTTTAGGCAATGCAGTTATAAATCACAATCAATTCTTGCTCGACAATAAGGAGTTCTTAGCAACTGTCTATAGTGAATATAAATCTAACATCATTAAAATGTTGGAGAAACCTCATAAGGCCGGTCAAATCTATGTTACATGTTGGCAATTTATTAGAAAATTGGTAATAGAATGTATGGACGTTCAAGATTGCCTGAAACTGTTCAATAAAATACACAAATTCGAAGCTGTAGAGACCAGCCATATACAGATATTTCAGAGTATATTCCTAAAGATTTGTGAAAATTTTGCTAAAAAAGATCACCTTATGAACTATTTCTTGTCTATGTTGAATTTAACAACGATCGCACTGAAAGAAACAAAGGTTGATTCGTTAAACGAGATTGTCACCAGCATGTATACTGTTGTCCAAGTCTGTCAAGGGGTGACCGGATTAGAGACGGAACAGAAAGACGATTTCAAGAAAATGATTGAGAGTGCAATATGGCAGAATTTCTGTAAGGCAACGTTAAAGGATTCTCTGAAAGTGAAGACCGCTGATCAGGGCTACACAATAGGTCCTAAACTTCTCGCGTTGCTCACGGCATTGGTCAAACTCCTGTACCCTGACGGTCACGACGATGTAACCACATTATTTGACATGGTGACGTCTCATTCAGAATTCTTAAATGTGATGCTCAGTCTTTACAGCTCAGATATTAAATCTAAGCTGATAGAGTTTCTGTACACTCTTATTCTGAAGAACAAGTCGGTGATGAAAACGCAACATATTCCTGTTTACTTGAGCGCGTACCATGCTACGCGGAGTCCATGTGATAGGCTTATTGTGGCCATTTTACATTTCTATGAAACGAACGGTCAACCAGTCAACGAGTATAAACCTTACGTGTGGGGAGATTCAGCTGCTAACTACTACGCTGTGCGTAAGAACAGGTCATCGTCTTTGTGGTCCCATCCGACGCCCAATCAAGTTCTGAACATATTCGACAAAGAAATTATTGAGAGAACTGTGAGGAACTTTCCTGTGAACCAAAAATTTGAATATCATTATGAGTTAAACCCTAATATCGGTGTGGCGAGCGAAGTGACGGATTCCGTAAGATCTGTGTTAAATGAAATGTTTGAAGACGGAGTGTTGAAGCCTTATGTGAGTAAAGACGATGAGGGAGCAGTGAGGAATTTGACTGTAAAAGGGAAATATGAAGGGATAATCTCTCAGTATGTCGCAGCAGATTTGCTACATGTTTCGAATTTAGATGAAGATGAAGGGATCTACGATCCGCTGTTCGTGTTCCCGCTTCTGAGCCACTTGCTGGCGCCTGGGTCAGTGGCCTCGTGCTTCAAGATATTGCGAAGCGGGCTGCTGTCGGTGCCGGTGATGGCGCTCAGCTCCCACTGCCCCACCATGAGAGCGGCGGCCTACCACGTGCTGCACCGCTTCTGTATGCTTCTGGAGACTGAAACGTAAGTTATGTTAATATTTTTATTATCTACACGGGCTACGCGTATTTAAATTTCTTTATATTCTCATTTTTTTTCCAATAAAGAAAAAAGTAATAATTATTTATATCGTGTTATTCTTTAGGTACTTGATTTCTTGTTATATTTTAGTCTATTGTTGGTTTATGACAAAGTTTTATACAAAATGATGCGTAATATAAAATCTTTCTTCCGTTCCAGACGTCACAAAAACGACAAGTTATTCCTGACGGACTTCATCAGCACATTGCGCCGCAGTCTCACGTCTGCCATCACCAACTCCGAAGACCAGGCCGTGAAGAACCCCAAGCTACCAGCTATCGATGCGCTGTACCTCGCTAGAGCCCTCATGGTTTCAACAGCACCTTTCGACCCCTTGTACAAACCTGTCAATAACTTCCTCATAGCCAAAAATTTCGTCGACTGCACTTTGGTCCCCGATTTCCTCAGCCTCTTTCACGATAGTGACGTCGAAGCTATCGACAGAAGGCTTTGGATACTCGACATCATACGAGACGGGACCAAAACCATGACAGATCTTGACGTCGTATTTAAAACAATGTGCTTGAAAATGATTATGGATTTCTATGCCTCTGTTTTGAGTGACAGAAAAGTTAAGGAAAGAATACTTGGCGTTATGAGTTCTATTGTAGCTGTGCCGAGAGCTTTTGAAATATTAATTGAGGGTTACGGACTATTGTCGTGGTTGCACTCGGTGGTGAGGCAAACGAGTGAAAAGTCGACTATCAGAGGAGTTTTTGGGCTCATTCAGAATATGATATACAGTATGAATATCGCAGCTTTCTCCAGAAACATCGCTGCTAAGAATGGAAAAGTAAATGAGTTCATTGAATTGAGAACAAATAAAGATGTGGAGCAGGAAATCTTGGTGATACATTACGATTTACTGAAACACTTGGATGATTTAGAAATTGAAGATGCAGCTGATTACGTGAAGATATGCAGACTTATGTCTAAGAGGACTATTAAGAGTTTGTCTAAAAAACAAATGTTAAGTTTAGTGAATAAAGTGGGTAGTTGGCTGAAAGACGGGGAAGTGATACGGTTGCTATCGAAAGCGTTAATCGCTAACGATTCTCTTGTGCTGAAGAGTCGTAACATGAACGCGAGTTTCGATTGTGAACATAAAACTAGTTTAGTGAACGCATTGACGGAAGTTGTACAGACGTATGTTTTTTAAGAGAGAGAATATTTTTGTTATAGAATAAGGTATTATTAATAAATGTAGATATAAAATTCTAAATTATTTTCTTTTATTTCTCGGCGATTCAAAATGTGCGTCAGAATGGCTGGTTGCGTTTTCTTTCTTTTGTCATCAATTCAGCAAAAAACTTTCATCGGTGGTAGATGGAATCGCTTGATTTTCCTTTATAATTAGTTCAAAGGAGTAAACAAGTTTAGGCCGCATGGGGGCCCACCATCGTCGATGCTTACCAGGGCTGCGGGATTGTTTGAAAGAGTTACCATGACCCTTCGTTGCAAAAGGTAGCTTAAGGAAGTGGCTTTTAGTCAGTAAAAGTTTGACTCGCCCTCTTGCTCCAACCAGACCGAAAGAAGTTAGTTTATGATTGACCACCTAAAAAAATGTACCTATGTGTCCCGATCGCGTGTCTAAATGTTTATAGCGACCATTCGCCAGCATGCACGTCGCGTGTGCAAGCTCTGTCATCCGTCTTATCTGATCTCTGATGCTGATGCACGGCATCTCGTGATGTAAGCACCACCTTACATTGATTTACGAGAATACTTCTATTAGGAACCCTGTCAGGTGGTTAGTTTGTGGACTAATTGAGCAGATGTTCTGTTTTATGTCATTTTTATTGCTATGAGAGATTTAAGGTTGTCGAGAAGCTCCTGGTTAAGTAATCATAGCCTCACGAGTTGATGTTAAGGTGAATGCTCCATGGTAGTCAACCCTCTCAGATCGGCGGAAGCGTCCTCTTGCGCTGGGTCCTGGTACAGGCCACGGTCCAGGCGGTCGGCTCCTGCGAAGCAGTAATGCTAGCGAAAGAGGTGGCCGCACGCACAGCCGCACTTAGTTGCCAGGATCCTGACCCCGATTTCCTACCGTCGTAGGCGCACGCTTGCGGACAGCGAGCAATGGGTAGCTCGCCGTTCGGACGTCCGGTAATTTAAATGTGTTGTTTCAATTTAACATTTCATTTTTTTTTTACTATTGTAATTTTTTTTTAATATTGGTGGCTTACCATCTCACCTGATGGTAAGCGATCGCGGTGGTTCTATTGTTTATAATTATTTTTAACAACTTTTGACGCTCCGCATCGCGCGTTGTCCCAGTCGCGATGTTGTCACACCAAACTGACTCGAGCATAGGTATCTACCGCTCGCTATAGCGCTACAAGTATCGAATCAAAATTTTGCGTAGTTGTAAGTTTAGAGGTTTTTAGAAACTAATAAAATTACCTAATATTACCATACCCCAGGTCTTCACTCTAAGCCATAATTACACTAGCTTCACACTAAACTCTTCCTTTTTCTGTCCAAGCGAGACGGATTAGCTGTCATGTGGCTTGCAAACGAGAGCTTGTAGCTAATCAATATAACAGCCATCACGTAATAACTTTTCCAATTAACAGCTGGTGTAGATAAATGGACGTGTAATGCATCTTGCGCTATCGGGCCGGCTCGGACGCGGTGATTTTCTTGTCCCGTGCGCACCGGACACTTGTATGAGAGCGCTCGCCAATGGGACAGGCCGGACAAGTTGATTCCGTGCGCCGGACAACGCCATCTAATTATAATTGTATTTAAATATGTTGCCGTGTTATTTATGGGTCGTGTCGGTTTGTTTACTTTCCGTTTACACGGGTATTTCGCGAGCTATACCGCTTTGAGGTGACCGAACTTTGTGTAATGCTGTTACATTGGAAAACTGAGTTCTATACGACGGATCATGTTTTAGTTTGCTGAACTTGTAATACTAGGTACTCTTCTTCTTTTTCCTGCTCTCATCCCATAGGTACTGGTATTCAGCTAAATCCAACTTGACTGGAAGTCGAACCCAATATAAATATGTAGTTGGGAAAAGGCTAGGTAGATGATCCCATATTGCTTGGGGTCGGCGCAACACGTTTTTTTCTTCCATTCTGTCCTGTCACCCGTCATACTAACATCCTTTTCTTTTAAATCACTTCTCACACAATCCAATACTAGGTACTTACTATTCTATTCTTAGATTGATTCGATGATCAGGGCACTGTTGTGTTGAATTTTTGGGTAGTGGTGACCTCACGGACCGGATCTCCTGGCAGAAGTCTTTTTTCTCATATCCGGCTGGCTTTTGTTCGCCTGCTGGAGTGAAAAGTGACGGAAAACAGAGTTTCCATCTCTCTCTAGCCTTTATTGGCTGGCTTGAGTGGAAATTTTCAAGAGCAAACGTACTCGGAAGAAGGATTTATTGTACAATTCAGTAATATGCTGGTAGGGATCTGGAACGTGCTCTCGGAATTGGGGCTCTCATCAAAATCTTTCAGGAATCACTCTCAGGAGGGTGGCCTGAAGAGAGACACTCTTTTTGCGCATGACAGCTTCAGCGCATGATAGAAGCTGTCGACTTTGTCTTGAGCAAATATTTTCGAAGCACAGAAATAACGTGGCAGCCACATCAGTGCCCTGAAGAAGTAATGAAAAGGTAACTGTATATTCCCAAAAGTTTTACAACACAATAATTTAATAAACTTGTTGAAGGTAAATAAGGTCATTTCCCTTACCCGACGACCTTCCTGGTGTGACAATGCGTTCGGTCACCAACCGAAAACGAATTTGCATATCACGTCATCTAATTAGGATCATAATGTTCTATTCTGTTCGCGTACAAGTACCTACCTACGTCGGTATACAGCATGTTTTTAAGACGATTTTTCCTTAAACCATAGACAGTTTTAAGGTAAGGGACCGTAATAATGGTTTTTTACTCTCTGCACTTAAACTTAGAAAGAGCGCCTTTCCCGATTCGTCTATCATCAACGTAATCAAGGTTTAAAAGCTTGTTGCTTCAGTCAATATAAACCATAATCCAATGCAATCTATACTATTATATAAATAACTAGCTGAATCCCGCGGTTTCACCCGCATTTTTCGTTACTGCTCCGCTCCCGTGGGTCGTGGCGTGATGGTATATAGCCTATAGCATTCCTCGATAAATGGGCTATCTAACACTGGAAGAATTATTCAAATCGGACCAGTATTTCCAGAGATTACCCCCCTACATACAAACTTACAAACATACAAACTTACAAATTTTACCTCTTTATAATATTAGTATAGAAGAGGAAAGTTTTGATTTTTGCTTGTTTGTTTACTTAACTTACCGATTTAAAAAAATCTTTCACTATTAGAAAGATATATCTTCACTGACTAACATACGCTATTTATTTTCTACTTTCATGTGGGTGAAGCAGCTGTGTGCAGTTAGTGTCTGATAAATAAGCAACGTGAAAAAAGAGTGACAAAGTCTGAACGCTCTATCGGTAATTATGTCACTCACTTGTTAGGTTAATAACCAGTGATAGGAATAGGTAGTGCCTATTTGCCTAAACTTCGAAGAACAGAGACAAGAAACGGAGACTTCCTTAGGACTACATTTTTCCGAGACATCTGTCCCGAAATTTCGAGACAACACTTAAATACGTTTAAAAAAATTATTATTTGGAATAAGTAATACCTATTACGATCAACAAGTCATTTACAAAATGTTCTCCAAAAAAAAAATTCTGAAAATTTTATGGTTTAACGACTGTGTATGTTATTTATTATGATAGTCGCAAACTTTTGGTAAATATTGACGAATTACTTATTCCACATAACAATTTTTTTATATGTAAGTATTTTAAGTGTTATCTCGAAATTTCGGGAGTCTCGGAAAAAATTTAGTCCTAAGGAGGTCTCCGTTTCTTGTCTCTGTTCTTCGAAGTTTAGGCAAATAGGCACTACCTATTCCTATCACTGTTAATAACTTTAGGTGTCTAGTTTTTTTTTTGATTATACATACGCTCGCATTTTACCACTATCTCACCTGATGGTAAGCGATGATGTGGCCGACGATGGAGCACGCTTGCCTAGAAGTAACCTATTCACTCTTGTATATTTGTTATAAATGATCGCTCTTACACCGTTTAGAGCCCACTGTACAGGCAGTTCGCGACATGGCCGATCTCTGCGCCTCATTTAGCGGTTCCCACGGCGGCGCCGCCTGCGATTTGTGCATTGTTACACATAATGCCGATGTACTGCTATGCGTCGGTATGCGGTTTTTGTCAATTTTAGGTGCGGTTGTGATCTTACCTAAATGTAACCTTTCGGTCTATATCTAAAACATGGGTGTGTGTGAGATTTGACGCCCTAACACGGGTTATAACAGTCCGGGGGCAAATGTCTAAACCAGTTATTTCAAGTTAATCTCTAGTTGATTGCTAGATGTTTCCACAGTTCGGAAATAAATGTGATTTCATATAATTAGAGAATAGAATAAATTTTTTTTTATCCGGGACAGAAGCAGCACAATGCAAACTCGGTCATACCCGTACCGCTTTTAGGCTATCCATGTACCTAATGTAGTGAACTTCGTATTGTGTTCGCACAAGTGCGAATAAGTGCGGCTGTTGGCTCCCATCACAATTTATTACAAGTTGTTATTGTACTAGACTAGTCGCCGAGTAACTACCACGAACACGATAAAAATCCGCGAGTAATTTCTCACAATAATTTGTTACTAAAAGTAGGTACAGTCAGCACCAAAAGTCGATGAACAGAATCAACATAACAAAACATTTTATTGTGAACAGATGAAACACATTTTATTGCGAACAGGTGTTTTGTTATGTTGATTCTGTTCATCGACTTTTGGTGCTGACTGTACATTTACGAAATACTGATTTTTGAGTAAGTGTATGTCATCTGATTCGCGTGGGCAATTGTCATTGCATTCTCTAAGCTCTAAAACGGCCTCACTTTCGGCTCCGGTGTCTATTCCGCCTCAGTTGTTTCATACTTCCATCAAAATGTGCTATTGCACCTGCTTATTCGCATTGCGACAAGCGTGTTGTGTGGGCTTCATCGACCGGCTTAAAAACGAACTGCTTTAAGGTGAATGCTTCAGGTAGCCCGCGAAATTCAAAATTTCTTACGTTTTTTGCAATTTGTAAGCCAGTGGTAGGTTGTATGAAGTTAAAAATACTTAAGCGGTTGTAAAACGTAACTAGTTACATAATTATAAACATAAAAATCATCAATACAAGCCTCCAAGCTCACTTAGTTGCAAGAACGTTTTTGACCTCGAAAAAATCGTTCCTACACTTAGATGAGCTTGGAAGCTTGTATTAATAATTTTTATGTTTATAATTATGTAACTAGTTACGTTTTACAGCCGCTTAAGTATTTTTAACTTTATACAACTTATCACTGGCTTTCAAATTGCAAAAAACGTAAGAAAATTTGAATTTCGCGGGCTAAGCTGGAACATCCCCCTTAACTTAACACACCTATTTGATCTCATAAACAAGTAAGGATTGCCCAAACCTCTCGTGACAAGCCTGCTCTAATCCTACCATTACTCAAGCAACCTGTTCTGGGTCTGTTTGACCGGCTGTCGGATTAGCATCACCTGTCATGGTGCCAGGTTGACAGGATTTGAGATATGGATGTGGAAACTTACACCTGAGAGTGTGAGTTAGATTAGTCTTGAAGGAATTTACTTACGATTGCCGACTAACGTCATTACGATCTATATCCCTTTCTCTTTGTTATTTATTGATACTTTAAATAACCCTTCTCGCTTTAGGACGAAGCGAAATGGAGTGTCGACTTTTACTGATTAACGTTTGAATCCCCAACCGGTCCTATGAGACCGCGCTGTTATTGTTTTACTATTGTGTCTCGTTTCGCGGGTATCTGAGTAACTACAACCTATCTGCTTTTTCTGTTTGCGTTCTGCGGCGGCGAAACCACTTCCGAACAATGCATAAAGGATTTCTGCCACTTTGTCTTGACCTGTGTTTGTGTCGCAGGACGCGCAGGACCGTTCGTTGTGGCGACGCTTGGGGGAGGCATATGTCCAGTAGTTGACGTCTTTCGGCTGAGATGATGATGATGATTGTGCATGGGTACATAAGATATTTTATTTGGTGTTACATTATCCAATAACATCTCGGGAGGGTGTGTCAGACTTTCACTGACTTTAACCTCTTCCTAAGTCCCTTCTTTGCCTTCGTTCAAGGACCTTGGGTTTCTCTTTCACATAAGCCATGGCCCCAGTAGGCCTACATTATACCATGGTGGAGATTCTTGTAAATATAAAATGAGTTATTTAAAGGAAAAGCGTTATCATCATGAATCTAGGAACACGTTCTATTTGAGTGAGACGTGCAAAAGCTCAGTCAATGGATATATTTATAGCTCATATGAATACTAGCTAGGTATTCGTTCATTCAAAGCAAAAGTTTCATCGGAACACCTCGTAGGGTGACTACAAATTAATGGTTTGGATTTTGATATCTAACGCCCGTTTTCAATAAGCTATCTATCAAAAGTTGCAGCTACTAAATATAAACAAATCTATCCTTTTGCCCTTACTTGCCTTCCTATAACCTACCGACCATTTCCAAAGCATTTCCTATCAAAAGTTGTGGATTGATAGATAGAATATTACTGCTTATCGGGGATAGCTATCTATCTATGAACTGCGGTAGGTTATTGAAAACAGGCGTAAATGTTTGAAGGAATTATGTCATATGCTATCATTCGTCATCAAAAAGCCTCCTTTCCTGTAAAATATAATATATTCAGCCTTTCCTAGAGAGGAGGCCTGCGGCCCAGCTGTGGGCACATTATAAGGCTGATTATGGTTATGCCTACGGAGCCACTACCCTAAAGGATGTAGTACTCTTTGAAAGACGGGACCATATCCACCATGCGGGCTCCTTATTAGATGATTTATTGCAGAGGTTATTTCGAAAACCCGTTCACAATCTGTAGTTGAATTACCTATTTATACCACGCTACCAACCACTTAAGTGTCATAATAATAATAATTTATTCAGCCTTGTAATGTACCTAATGATGGCCTTTTCTAAAAGTCTCTGGTTGACTAAATTAGTCGACGCTTCTAAATCCTAATACATTTTGAAATAGCCAAAAATATATCTCATTCGTGGTCCCACTACATCTTCATCCCTGATTCGCTTCTCATTAGTTCCTTTGTGCATCAAATGGAAGGCGGCCATTTTCCAAGATGGCTGCCTTCTTATTTTGCCGCCAATACCCATGTTAACGTCGGGCGCACAATATCGTGCTGATCTTACGATTCTTTTATTTATCGGTAAAAAGAACAAAAGATATAATTGACGGTGTCTTTCTCTGTGGATTGTTGCGAAATATTATATTCTGGGCTTGTTGTGAGGGAGTCTTCACTTCAATTTAAATGCTTATCTATTATTATCACTGTTCTATACTTTTATATAGGTGTTCTACCTTTTATTTATCGGGGACCTCTTTGGGGGTCTTTTTTAACAAGCGCCAAGTCTAGAAAAAAACTTAAGTAGGTATGTATATAAAAGAAAATTCCTTTTCCAGGCACCCCGTGCCTCGGAAAGCAGAAATTATGAATGGATTGTCTGAGGAGTGATATGAATGAAAAGAGAGTTAGTGATACCGTGACGGGTGACGATAGAAATGTGTTGCACCGACCCCAAGTAATTTTTTTATTTTATTGGTACCTATTTAAACTAGTGCGTGACCGCGACCCCACCTGATAGTAAGCACTGATGCAATAGTTGATGGTGTTTTTTTATTTGTTTAATGGGCTTTGTCGCGTTGCGACCACATCGCCCAGTGTTAGTTGATGATGAAGCACTAGTTTATTAAGAGCCTATTCACTCTGGCCTTTAAGACGCCTAAATTAAAAAGGGCGGAAAAAGAAAAAAATCGAAATTCGAAAGTTTGAATTGATCAGAATTTTCGCAGATCACAGTTTGAGAACCACTGGGCTAGAGGCTCGCATACATAATCGCAATCTCACGCCAGTGATGGTGATCTGATTGCCTGTTTGTAACGTGGCCCGGTCCTAAAATAAAGAACCTGTCGATCAACGTTGAAGGCTACGTAATGGCTTCAAACCTGGCCTTTTACTTTATTTATGATCCTTTTCAATGAGCTAACTTGTCGGGAACTTGTTAATGATATTCTTAGGTTTAAAGATGCATGTGAACTGAGTCTGGTAAGGAGATGACGTGTTTTTTCCCATGGATTGGTTAGGAATGAGAGGAAGAGGGAGACCAAAGAAAAGATGGATGGATTGTATGAGGATTGATATGAACAAAAAGGGAGTTAGTAATAGTACGACTGGTGACAGAACTGAATGGAAGAAAAAAACGTGTTGCGCCGACTCCAAGTAATCTATCTATACTAATATTATAAAGAGGTAAAATTTGTAAGTTTGTAGGTTTGTAAGTTTGTATGTAGGGGGTAATCTCTGGAACTACTGGTCCGATTTGAAAAATTCTTTCAGTGTTAGATAGCCCATTTATCGAGGAATGCTATAGGCTATATACCATCACGCTACAACTCACGGGAGTGGAGCAGTAACGAAAAATGCGGGTGAAACCGCAGGGGACAGCTAGTCTATACTAATATTATAAAGAGGAAAGATTTGTACCTTTTTTTGTATGTTTGTAATGAATAGGCTCAAAAAGTACTGAGCCGATTTAAAAATTTATTTCACCAATAGAATGCTACATTCTTCCAATTTGACATAGGCTACATTTCATTTTGAAAAAAATTAGGGATCCTTGGTAAAATTTGAACAATGTAACCGAAGGTGTAAAAAAATGAGTCTTAAGTCACTAAAAAAAGTGTTTTATATCCAAATTTCAAAAATAAATAATTGTCTACCCCGTGCGAAGCCGAGACGGGCTGCTAGTACTTAATATAATAAAGAGGTAAAGTTTGTTTGTATGAGGTAATCTGTGAAAGTACTGGTCCGATTGCTAAAATTTTTTCACCAATAGAAAGCTGCTGTATTCCTGAGTGGCATAGGCTATATTTTATGTACGAGGGCGAAGCTGCGGGCTAAAGCTAGTATGGGATAAGGGCAGGAAGAAGAAGAAGAAGGATTGGTTAGGAATATCTGTTTCAGCAGATTCTTTATAAACTAGAGCTTGAATGCGATCCAACCTGATGGTAAGTAGTGATGCACTCATTGATGGTGAGGCGCAGTCGTTTATTAAGTGCCTATTCACACGAGCCTTGATGACACCTGAATTACAATCGGACGAGAAGACCGCAGCAGGCAAGTCATTCCAGTCCTTAGTGCGAGATTTTTATCTTGCACTAAGGTACACAGCACAGAATTAGAACCTGTACAGGTATTTGCATGTGATTTTGTCATGAGATGGTATTATAGAGCAGGTACTTCTATTTCCTACCTAGTCACCATTACTTCATCTATGTAAGTAGATATAGCAAGTACCTATTATCCCACATAGGGTTGCAAGATCGTCAAACCGAAAAGCCGGACAAACCAGCCAGTTTAGCCGAACATTTGATTAAAAAGACTGTCAATTTTTTTTAATTCATGGATCCCCGACCGGTCCTATGAGACCGCGCTGTTATTGTTTTACTATTGTGTCTCGTTTTGTGGGTAAGTGATAGGATAAAGCCATTCGGAAGTTTTACTTTTTACATTATAATGAAATAACAAGTCATTGCTGGTCTGCAAACGCTTGCAACTGCAAGAACACATAAAAATCTATAAAATATGGCCAAATTTAAAAAACCTAACAAAAGCCGGACAGGCCGTACTCCGCCTCATTGGGCCGGACAAACAACCAAAAAGCCTGACCGTGTCTGGCTTTATCCGGACGCCTGGCAACGCTAATCCCACAGATCATTTTATTTCCTACTTATTTGTTAGTTATCTAAGTGGGCAAGTATACTACAGATTTAAAGTCTTATTACACTACTCGATACGTCGAGCCCCGTCGAAGACCGTCTTACCCTTATTACACTACGCGACGTAGACTAAGACCGTTCTTAAAAACGAGTGGCGTAATAGGCCTTTTAATCGCGTTTCTACACCCAAGCCGGCCACCGCCTACATGTTACATAGCTGCACTAATCTAGATTCCTACAACGGCTAGTGTACTAGAAGCTACGGATCACGTTTGACGTGTACAACTCTATACTAACGAGCAATTTGTTAGTTGATCTGTCACGTCGCCGTCGAGACAACTTTGTCAAGCAGTGTTCCTGCTCACCTCCCACATTTTCCACTGAGCCGGTTTCGTCATAGGTTGCTTAAATATTTAGCCGATAGTCTGCGAAAATATGCTAAACGGCAATTAAAACTAAATGAACAGGACTTTGTCGTAACTGAACTCTTGAAGCAGTATTTAGTAATTACATCAGATATAGCCTTTCTTATTAAGAGACTAGTTTAAAGAAAAACCGGGCAAGTGCGAGTCGGACTCGCGCACTGAGGGTTCCGTAGTAACTTACCTATAAAAACAGTTCAATCGAACAATTCGACAGTCTCGAAATGTACGTTTTTTGCAGTATAAACGGACGAATCTTTTTTCCCGTCACTTTACCAATTGAATTGAAAATTGATTTATGCACAGCTTCAAGGGACCACGGACCCAATTATATGGTGTTAATTTCAACTCAATACCTCTAACTTACCTTAATTCTCGAATCGAGCGTTGAAGATTTTTCAAAAAAATAATTCTTGTGACGTAACAACAAATTTTCAGTTTTCAGACTTTTCCCTATATGAGTGCTATAAAACGTTGCTTCATGCCAAATTTCAAGATTCTAGGTCGACTGGAAGTACCCTTTAGGTTTTGATTCCGTTGCGAGTACTTGCGAGTTTCAAAATATGCAGCTTAAATTGCTGTTTCTTTTGATTGCGTTGACATAGAAGTTTGATTTTGTTACAGCTCAAAGGTATTATAGACCTGAGTATTTGGTATGAATTTCAATTTAATACCTCTACGCGTTTATGAGGAAATGGGTAGTAAGTTTAAAATTATTAAAAAAAATATATTATGTGATGTAACTAAAAATTTATGGTTTTCGTAATTTTTCCTTTATCTATGCTATAAGACGTTGCTTCGTACCAAATTTCAAGATTCTGAGTTCACGGGAAGCACCCTGTAGGTTTTGATTCCCTTGCAAGTGTCGAAAATTTGCGGCATAAACGGCTGTATCTTTTGATTGCGTTGGCTTAGAAGTTTGATTTTTTCACAGCTTCGAGGGACAGTAGACCTGAGTAATTGATATAAATTTCAGCTTCATACCTTCACGCGTTCCTGAGAAAAAGGGTCTTGACAGACGGACGGACAGACGGACAACAAAGTGATCCTATAAGGGTTCCGTTTTTTCCTTTTGAGGTACGGAACCCTAAAAATACTCTTGTAGGTAGGAGTCTATTTTTGTCCTCTGTGAGATAGTTCAGAGTCATGTCGGCCCTGTACCGGAAAGAGCAACTGATGGAACAAAACCGGATTTCAGTCAGTAAAAGCCTGGCACTCCCTCTCACTACGTATAGTGTGAAAAAATATTTGGATCAATTTCCATTTTCCCACTCTCAATAGAAAAAAAAAATGCTCATATGTGTCTTCTTCTTCTTAGTGACCCCTTATTCTATATTCTAAAGGCAGTGGAATGTTTTCAGAACATTAGTTTTAGGCGCCTTTTCATGTCTTGGGCAATCATAAGCAGCAAGTTTTGCTAGTTCACATAAGTGTACTAAAGCCTATGTTAATGGCATCAGGTAACTTTAACGTATCGAACTTAATGTGGACTAATTACGTACGTACGTAACTTTGTATGACATAATAACTGCTCGCAACATAACTAACTATAGACTAGACTAACTTAGTGTTCGTGGTTAAGTAAGGCAAATTAGCATGCATTTTGAAACGGAAATAAAATGGAAACACGTTTATTTCAGACATTTATAGGCACTTTGGAATTCGGAATCAAAAGTGTGTCTAAATTGCACGTTTCAAGTGTTTGTTCCAAGGGAGTTACACAATCTGCTCTACTCATTTATTCAATAACAAGAATCTCAAAAAAAAAACTAAAACTGTACACTTACATTGACATAAGTTAATATTACAAATATTTATTTGATATTATGTTGGCTGTGTGTGGACACCTACATTGTACTTACTTATAAATAATGTAGATATAGAAATGAAAGAAACCTATTTAGTTTAAAAAAACAATGGTAGGTAGGTAGCCGTAGAATTTCTTGAAGGTTTTTCGCCAAAGGAAACACCAATTGAATAAATAGGATTGAATTTGATTGAATTCCAAATAACAATAGGTAGACATAATATTGAGTCATTGTTATGCCTTCTTCTATGCCTCGTTACTAAGGCAACGCAAAGGCATGCGTCCATAACATTAACAGTCATTGATCTCGACGCTAAAATCTTAATAAACAAAATGAATAACAATAAAAACTTCAGGGAAAAGCATTCGAGAAACAAGAAAACCTGCATTTTTTTGCAGTCCTATCAAGTTCTGAAGAATACATTATCTGTCCCTTTCTATATTACTGTAATGACACAATGTCAGAAAGGGACAGCATGTTTCGCCGGTGCAAAGACTCGCGGTTGTATTACCGCGGTGTTCGGCGGAGACGCACGAACGCTTACGAATGTAAAAAAAAATCGTTGTATTTTGTATTATTTTTTTAAAAATGTCACGTGTAGTTTTTCGGTTTGGTAAAAAATAAGTGTTGTGTTTGTGGTGAGAGTGAGGTGTGATGGTGTGAAAATATTTAGTGAACGTGATAGTGGCAGGCGGAAAGTTGACGTAAGTTTTTAACACATTTACAAGTATTTAGAGTTGTAGATGTAGTTTAGATATTTAAGTAATAAGTAGGGTTAATAGGTAGGTACACTAGGTTTCTCATGCAGTTTCACCTGTGTTCTTGAGTACTGCTCCGCTCCAGCGAGTCGTAGCCTGATGTTAAATCCTATAGCTTTCCTCGATGCTATGCCTTGCTCAAGGTAATGGGCTATCCAACAATAGAATACTCTTTTGATACGAAACAGTACTTAGTTCTTGAGATTAGCGCGTTTAAATAAACAGACTCTTCAGCAAGCCTTCAGGTTTATAATTTAATAGATAAAAGTAAGTATACTTAGATTAGACTACCTAACTCGGCTAACGTTGTTCTGTCATATAAATTATCAAAGAAAAAGGGGGCGGGGGTAAAAAATACCCTACGACCTAATTCCAGACCTACCAAATAAACACAAAGAATAATTATTATTGGTAAAGCTGTTTCGGAGAAGTTCGATAACAAACACTATGACACGAGATTTTACATGAGTATTAGATATATTTTTTAATATAATAAACTAGTGCTTGACTGCAATCTACCCTGATGGTAAGTAGTGATGCAATCGTTGATAGTGAGCTCTAACTCTAGCCTTGAAGACATCCAAATTATAATCAGACAACAATGAGATAACAATGTTATTACCAGTTTTTAGCATTAGCATTATCGGCCTTGTAATGTTCCCACTGTTGGGACTCAGGCCTCCTCTCTAGGAGAGGGAATGGGCCGTTTTCCACCGCGCGGGCCCAGTGCGGATTGGTGGATGTCACATGTCTTCGAATTTTTGGTTCTAGGACATGCTGGTTTCCTCACGATGTTTTCCTTCACCGTTTTAAGAGCAGTGTTGATGAAATAAATTACACAAAGTAATGCGCCTGGCTGGGTTTGAACCCTCGACCTACATCTTGTAAGTCGGGACAGTTAGGTACTAATCGGCCACCACTGCTCTCCAGTTATTACCAGTAGTTTAGTGATTAATTAACAAAAGTACCTACTTTTTGTTAATTAATCACTAAACCACCCTAATCAGTGTAGAACCTGATGAAATATGTGCATCCTGAAATAGTCTGCAAGAAAATGTTGCCTGATTAAAAGTTAATGAAGTTTAGATAAGTTTTCTACGTAAAAGGCTTCATGGAGATAACTCCTTACTACCCAGGCTATTCCTAGATTCATTATTTACTTTTATCGTTGGAGGAATAAATTATTGTGTGTTATTTTTATGCGTTAAAAAAGGAGATATTGAGGAAACGCCGGCACTACCTCTACTTCTTCTTCCCAACCATATTCCATACTAGAGTCCGTCTAATGAAAGCGCGACCTGAGAAAAAGAGGTTAAATCCAAAAAAAATGTATGTGGTATTACTAACTAACACGAGAATCATGTCTTGATACTTCACAATATTTTTTATTTCCTACAATAGCGGCTGAATAATGTTGCCAATTAAATAAATAAAAAACTCCAGGTCGCGCTTTCATTAGACGCACTCTACTTGCCTCACCATCAATGAGTGCATCACTACTTACCATCAGGTGGGATTGCAGTCAAGCTCTAGTTTATAAAGAATCTGCTGAAACAAATATTCCTAACCAATCCTTCTTCTTCTTCTTGCTTATCCTATATTACTTAGGGTCGGCGCAACACGTTTTCTTCTTCCATTCTGTCCTGTCATCCATCCTTCTATCGCTCCCTTTTCTTTCATATGAGCCCTCACACAATCCATCATTCTTTTCTTAGGTCTCCCTCTTCTTCTCCATCCGTCTTCATTTAAAATCATAACTCTTTAAGTAACATGCGTTTCATCCCTCCGCTTCACATGACCATACCAAGACAAACGGTTTCTACGACTTTTTAAATCTACTCAACGTACAATAATAACAAACCAATGATGTCAGGAATCCGGTACGTCTAAGAATAAAAACCCGGCAAGTCGCGAGTCGGACTCGCGCACTGAGGGTTCCGTACCAGTTTGAACTGTTTTCATACACCTATGAAAACAGTTCAATTCTTGAATCGAGTCTTGAAGATTTTTCAATTTTGTGGGTTCCGTACCTCACAAGGAAAAAACGGATCCCTTATAGGATCACTTTGTTGTCCATCGGTCTGTTTGTCTGTCAAGACCCTTTATCTCGGAAACTCGTGAAGGTATCGAGTTGAAATTAAAGGTAAAAAGAAAAATCGGATAAAACAGCGGCAAGTCGGCAACAAAAATACATTATCTATGAAAAATTCAACCGTTTAGTTATCACGATACAGCCTGAGATATACTGAGGAAATACAGCCTGGTGACAGACAGACGGACAGTAGAGTCTTAGTAACAGGCTCCCGATTTTACCCTTTCGGTACTAAATCCTAAAAACCGTGGAAATCCCATAAAGCCTAGAGCCCACGATCGATACAGACATCGGTAATGTCACGAAGGTCTGCTATGTAGGGCGCAAGTTGGCCACGACGGTCTGTTCATAGCTTTATTTGCACACTAAATATGAGATTGCACCTTAAATGGCGTCTTAGGTCAGACTCGTGATGTGTCAATAGCTTTTTATTGTTAGCCGACTGATACAGAAGAAGGGTAATGTGTTTCTGTCGTGTTTTGAACTGAATTACATTTCTAGCTTGGCTTTTTTATCGACACCAATTAAGGAGGTCTGAGATTGTGTCAAGATAATTGGTATGTTATTCGAGTGCTTGCCGAGGTAAGTCTGTGGATGGGTGACTATCTTAACACAACAAGTTTCCTCTGTGCCTCGGAAAGCACGTTAAGCCGTAGGTCCCGGCTGTCATTTGTAGATCTTTGGCAGTCGTTACGGATAGTCAGAAGCCAGTAAATCTGACTCCAGTCTTACCATGAAGTATCGTTTTACCCCAGTTAATGGGTTGTGGAGGTGTGTTAGGCAGCCGCTCCTCGTAAAATACTGGTATTCAGCTAAATCCAGCTTGACTGGAAGCCGACCCCAATATAGTTGGGAAAAGGCTAAGCAGATGATGATGATTCGTGGGTGTTTATTCCTAACTTAGGCAGAAGCAAGTTACTTGTTTTTCCTTACAAACTTTGGAAGTCTGTTTCATCACCTTAGGGGGTGAATTTTGGAAAGTTGCACGCCTATGTTATAAAAGGAAACCTTGAGCAAAGTTTAGCATTCCTGGTCCCAGTAGATTCGGCTGTGCTTTGATATGTTAGTCACTAAGTTTCTTCATTTATAATCTACTAGCTTTTACCCGCGGCTTCGCTCCCGTCAAATGACTACCCTACATATCCTACGCTACCTTACCCTACCTTCCCTACCTACCCTACACTACCCTACCTACCCTGCTCTACACTACCCTACACTATCCTACACTACCCTACACTACCCTACACTACCCTACACTACCCTACACTACCCTACACTACCCTACACTACCCTACACTACCCTACACTACCCTACACTACCCTACACTACCCTACACTACCCTACACTACCCTACACTACCCTACACTACCCTACACTACCCTACACTACCCTACACTACCCTACACTACCCTACACTACCCTACACTACCCTACACTACCCTACACTACCCTACACTACCCTACACTACCCTACACTACCCTACACTACCCTACACTACCCTACACTACCCTACACTACCCTACACTACCCTACACTACCCTACACTACCCTACACTACCCTACACTACCCTACACTACCCTACACTACCCTACACTACCCTACACTACCCTACACTACCCTACACTACCCTACACTACCCTACACTACCCTACACTACCCTACACTACCCTACACTACCCTACACTACCCTACACTACCCTACACTACCCTACACTACCCTACACTACCCTACACTACCCTACACTACCCTACACTACCCTACACTACCCTACACTACCCTACACTACCCTACACTACCCTACACTACCCTACTACCCTAACCTAACCTAACTTTTTTTTTTGAATTTTTCTCTCCGTAAGAACCATCATTGAACTTCAAAGAACATTTAAAAAAAAAATCAGCCAAATCGGTCAAGCCGTTTTCATGTTATGTCGTGACAACGAAAAACGGGTTTCATTTTTATATATATAGATATGAGTGAATTTCAACAACTATGATTTGTTACCTAATTTTGGTGGAAAAGATTGTTTCAGGTTTTTTTCATAATCTAAGATGTTGATAAGGAAGAGATACGTATTCAGGTACATAAAATGTAAGAGAAATTTATTTATTCCTGAAAGCTTCTAATATATTGTCGACACCAGAATTGGTACGACACCAAAATTGATATCTGACACCAAAATTAGAAATATTGACACCGGTTTCTCTTTACGGCGGACCGGAGATAGTGTCAGACTCTTACTGACTAAAAAACCACTCCTGTCCCTTCTTTGCCATTATTCCAGGGCCCCGGCATCACTTTCAAATAACCCATAGCCCCAATAGATTTCTACCCTGTTGGGCCCTTACGGGTACTGACAACTCTTTGAGGGGCGTGTGGAACACTACGCGCCGTCGACGACTTCGGTTCGGTCCGGACTGTTACCAGACGGTTAGACGACGAGCTACCCATTGCTAGCCGTCCACAAACACGCGCCTACGGTGGCCGGAAACCGGGATCAATATCCAGGGCCATTGCCTCGCACTTGCAACCGCCTCTTTTGCTAATATTACTGCTTGGCAGAAAGAGGCGACCGCCTGCTTCTCCTCGCACCGGACCATGAACTGTACCAAGGCCTGGCGCGAAAGGTCGCTGCCGCCAAACAACCCCACGAGGATATGGCGTTGCTCTGCTCAAGTGGAGCACAACTCTACCGGTCGTGTCCTCTTAGCGGTCCACACAATGGTAACATCCAGGCGTTTTATCCGCACAAATCCAGTACAGGAATCTTCCGAACTGACCATGTCCACGTGAGCACCTGCGACATGCGGAAGGTAAGGACACCGTGAGGTCTTTCCAGCCACTCCTCAAAGAGGGGGCTTACCGCCATAATTATAGCGTGCCCAGCACTGGGTTGCGACAGTCGCTGTCGCCATTACACCATGAGATCCCGCCGGA
The DNA here is from genome assembly GCA_030763345.1 of Mythimna separata. NCBI lineage: Eukaryota > Metazoa > Arthropoda > Insecta > Lepidoptera > Noctuidae > Mythimna > Mythimna separata. The sequence continues at coordinate 20,327,735 of CM061187.1, read as the reverse complement.
ACTTTGTCCGGCATGCCTCAACTTGGTGCGTCAGAGGCGTTTCGCCCCAGTAGTGCATCTTCACGCGCAGATCGTACATGCGAGAAAAGGACTTTTACCTCCAAATCTCACGGTGCCAGGTCAGCAAGGAGGTTCGCCGCTTCGCGGGAAACTGTGTCACATTCCCGCACCATCCGGATGGCCATGACCTTCTGGCTTGCGTTCAGCTTGGCCGTTGGTCGCTTTAACCGAACGATTTTATGACCAAACGATCTTATTATGATTCGTTTTCGTTTGTCTTTGAATTACCTACCTACGTAACTCTAAAAACAAATTTTGGTCTAACTAAGCAATTTTGGTGATTGGTATAACACCACCAAAATCACCAAAATTGCACCACCAAAATTAGAATCTTGTTGAATATGTTTATTTAAAAAAAAACTACTAAAATTGTACTCTTTATATTTGTATACTTTTGAAAACATACCTTAACCTTTTTATTATAAATTTAAATTACAACACCGACCTAATCATAAAACGTTTTTAAAACATTACACCAAAATTGCAGGTTTTTTGTCCGATTACTAAGAAAAGACTTACTTACGTTTTTAGCGAGAAATCACAGCGGGATGGCACTCGTCTAGCACTGCTGCGCGTGAGTGCCTGACTAAATGAAGTTTACGTTGGGAGCGTTGTCCGTCTAGGTTTATTCTATACGAGTCACTTAATGATTAGATTACTCCCACCAAAATTTAAAATTTCCTGCGGGCAGTCTTTTTTTAATTTCTCTAGGATAAAGTAATGCCCTAAATATAAAAATAAAACTGTCATTAGATAGAAAAAATAATGCTGAATACAAATAAAATTTGTAATTTCTAGTAAACTAGTGTAGTTTCGATCAAGCGGTGCTCGTTCCCAAAAAAACAGATTGTGGACGCGCCACCAAACTTAGAATTATGCTACATAATTATTTTTTTATTTTACTACAAAAATGTTATCTACTAAAATATTGATGGCCTGAACAAGATAGGTAAGTACGCCTTCTTTCTATAGAAAAAATAACTTCGTTGTACGTCTACTTTAAGATATGATTTTCAGCTGCACCGCTTAAATATTCTGCTTGAGAAATTCACTCATATACTAATATTATAAAGAGGTAAAATTTGTAAGTTTGTAGGTTTGTAAGTTTGTATGTAGGGGATAATCTCTGAAACTACTGGTCCGATTTGAAAAATTATTTCAGTGTTAGATAGCACATTTATCGGGGAATGCTATAGGCTATATACCATCACGCTACGACCTACGGGAGCGGAGCAGTAACGAAAAATGCGGGTGAAACCGCAGGGGACAGCTAGTATTATATAGTAAAGTTAGACAGAATGAATTGAATAACCAGTTGTGCGTTTGTTATGATATCTATCCAGTTCAAAAACTCATTCGGAAATCATTTTGATCAGAACCTCTATTTGTTTTTTGTGTGGACCATCATCCAATGCCTGTTCTTAGGCAGAGTGGAAGTTTGTGTCAGCCTTTTAGTGACAAGCCTACTAGGGTCGTGAGTTATGCAAAAGAGAACTCCGGTGCTATGAAGGAACAGAAGTTCCATACTTTTGTCTTTTCATATTCTTTCTAGTCAAACAGCTACAACGCTAAACCTAAAATTGGTGGTTCCGAACCAGATCGCCGCGTTCCACTCAGGCATTAGCTTATAAAAACTGGATCAATCTCTATAATGTACTTTCTCTCGTTTGTCCTGCTTTCTTTCCCGATAGTTCATCATCAGCAGTTGAGAATCTAGCCCTGTGCACAAAATAACAGCCTGCGTACTAATAACTACCTCATGGTGTAGTTATTTTCACAATAACAGTCGCGGACGCGGTAACTGCTGCAAATTTAACGGCAATCACACTTGACCATCGCCTGAAGGCCGCCTCGTGAATATAGACACTGTTGCAGAAATTACATTTAAATGAGGTTGACGAAGTGAGGTAGAAAATCTGAGGTTTAAGAATATTTTCACAGTGAAGATTCACCGAAGAGACGGAAAACTTAATAGGGAATATGCATAAAAAATAAAATGGCCTGATTTTTTTTTCCCTAAACTTTTAAGGTCGTAGTAATACACTCAATTCGATATTTTCTAATTTAACATGTATTTAGTTATTTAAAACATAAATCAAAAAGTGAAAAATTTACGAGCGAAATTCAAATTTGTAAAACGCCTCACCATTGGTCGTATGAAAGCGACCAATGGTGAGACGACGACGGCGACGACGTTGACGTCATAGGGCACGAAACTGACAGGAATGGTGAATTTATTTGGTGTACTTTTTATAGTATTAGTACACATTGGTATCATGCAATATCTATAAAATGGCTTTTTTTCTTCTTCCATGATTATTACGCGACAAAAACACCTTGTTATCTATCAAACTAACTCTCAATGCAAACAATAAACTGACAGGACGTAACCTATGACGTCACGCCTCAAGCGCGCGAGAAATAGGAGCGTTTGAACTCGTCAAATTAAACCAATATTTTTAAGATTTTATAAAAAAGTAATAAAATAAAATAAACCATAGCTGTAAGACAGCTATGGTTTATTTTTTTTCTACATCAAAATGAAGTGAATATTGAATAAAAAAAATAAAAAAATTGCCTGCATATTCCCTATTTTTTACTCGATACGATACGACTGTTTCACTCGATAGTCGATCAGCACCAATGAGTCGGGGTAAAACCAACGTTCTTTAAAACCACGGCACAGGCTCATATCTTCATCGATTACCCGCTTCACAGATGTAATAATTATGTAATCAATATTTTTGTAATTCATAACCTGATTTAAAAAAGTGTCCATGGAGATTCTTTTTCGTTCCGTTCTTCTGCATAGTGATCTTCGCTTAGTAGCATGTAATTTAGCTACAATTTTGAACTGACCGACATTTTGAAAATTCAAAAGTGCACTTTAAGTGCACTTTAAACACAAAAATGTTGAATGGTAAATGTTGATTGTTTTTAAACTTACCTACTTACGGTTTCAGTGATAAAAACAAATCTTATCCTCTACAGAAATTAGTTTTTGTCGTAAATCAGCATTGAAGTTCTAATTTATTGATAGCGATCTCTTTCTCAATAAGACCGTTTTCACATTTTCCGATCCGATATCGGTATCGGACGCCGATACGATATCGGGGTAAGGTAAATGTATGAGATATGTACCTGTCTTTCATATTGTCCGACCCGATATCGGATATCGGAGCACAGCATTTCATACATTTTACTTACCCCGATATCGTATCGGCGTCCGATACCGATATCGGATCGGATGATGTGAAAACGGTCTAAGAGCCGGTAAAAATTTGCGCGACCGAATTTAGTTTCAAAGTCTTTAGGCCTAAACTGCCACCGCCATTACCGCCGTTTAGACCTACTTATAAGTATTAATATAGTAATATATGTAAGTTCTAAGCTCTATGGCGTTACACGAGGGAAATCCAACAGATGTGGTGTCATGGTCGCCGTATATCAGCATTATTGAGACATCCATACGGATGATTGTGTTACACATCGATATATTCAGATTAGCTGGGCAGTGAGACGTTTTTATCGATTATTGTGTGGTTGTCGTTATTTACGATGCAGCACTTCTGAGTAGATATGGGTGAGCTTGCTAAGAAGTTTCTTGATTAAAAAAAAAACCTTTCCCCATACTGGGAATTACTGTGTTCAGTATGCAAGTGCTTAGTAAGTTAGTACATCCAAGGATAACCCCCCGTGCGTTGGTTGGAAACTATTGCGAGATACGGTAAACATGATACGGTTATGGTTTTGGGAGGCTAAAGTGGGCTGGTTACCAGGAACTACGAGTATATTGTAAAACCCCTGCTTGAATATTATGATTAAAAGGCAGGGGTGTCTATCACTCTCAAGTGGGAACTACAATAGACCGATGCACACGTGGGCCACGCCTGATTTTACGTAGAACCACGTCGCGTGGCGTTGATCTAATGTAGCTCTACAAGTCTAGTAGCCATATAAAAGTATGGAAACCCACACTCAGATCGGCGTACGGGGCCCACGTGTGCACAATGTTATGTGTGTTTTTCTTTTTTTGTTAGCCTGTTCTGTTCCACTCCAGGGCAAAGACTTCTTTTCACTCCTTCCATTTTTTGTGGGCCCTCACTTCCTCTGGGCAGTTTGACAGATTCTGTCTAATTCGTCGCGCCATCTTCTTCGTGGTCTGTCGCGTTTAATACTAATTATTTATTATTATTATTAGCATCGAAAGTACCCATAAAAATTCCAGCACTAACAGTCGCATGTTGAGCTGAAACAAATGGCGGTGCGTGACGCAGAGCCATGTCCCGACTCTTACAAAGTGGTGGTGAGTGAGCCCGCGGCGAGAATTAGACGGATGCTGCGCTCCATCTCTTGTTCAGTACCGCCGTATCTCAGCTGTAGGGCTGCGTGCGAACGAGTCGTTAGAAAGTGGACGCAATAGGATTGTCTCGAAGATAGTAGAGTTTATTTTATTAATGTATTAAAAATTAGGTATAACATGCTATTAAAATAATTCAATTTATTGGTCAGTGGTACTTAAAATTCTGTCTCACGCTCTTTTATGTTAGGTACCGTTTTAATTAACTAAAAATAAATTAAAATAATATTTTATCCAATCAAAATAGCTTTTTATAATGTTTAAACCAACTAGAAAGCTAGAGCTATCGCACAAACGTCTTTAACCTATGACATACCCACAAAACGAGACACAATAGTAAAACAATAACAGCGCGGTCTCATAGGACCGGTCGGGGATTCATGAATTAATATTTATAGATGGAATATATTTATTTTATTTCTTTTTTATTATGTATACTCGTATGTATAGGATCGCGTTAGATCACTAATCACTATCTCACCTGATGGTAAGCGATAATGTGGTCGACGATGGAGCACGCTTGCTTAGAAGTAAAAAATTCAGTCAAAGACTTTTTTACTCTCCTCTCTACTTCGAACGTCGATTGTACGTAGGCACGTACATTTTTCTTTATTAGCCTGTTCTGTCCTGGGCAAAGGCTTCTCTCCATTCCAGTTCCTATTGAAATCTATTCACTCTTGACTTAAATACCCCTAGGTTATAGCTTTCAGGATTTCAGGAAACGCAGACTTAGCTGTACGCATAATGAATGTGTTCCCAAAATGCAATAAACATGTACATAGCTTATTGTATTGATGTATTTCTCTGTATTGTGTAATGTGAGATGTCAATATAATTATGATTTATACATTCTTACGGTGTGTGTTATTGACTGTTATTGTTTCTGCATTCTCTTCACAGATCAATAGCATTTACCGTAGTAGGTAGTAGCTTGGTTAGTTATGTTATGGCTTTTGATCGATAGGGCACCGGTTCAAGAGTTACCTCGTTGAACCATTGTGACCCCTCTCTGAACCCTGAATCAGTTAGGAGAAAGAAGCGTTTGAAAATTTTCCTTTATGGCACTTTTTTTTCTAAGCTTAGCTTATCCTTTACTAAGTTAACCATCAAGTTGTCAGGATGAAATTTAAGAAGAAAATATTTATTTTATGAAACTTTATGCACTAGTAAACATTACAAAGGCGGACTTATGCTTTAGGCATTTTTACCAGTCGACCTTAGGGCCTTAAATATGTTGCACATATTCCTAGTTCTATGGGGTAAGGGCGGGAAGATTAGGACGAGTTTGAGATAAATGCGACAAAATTTAGTGCTATTTATTTGCATATCGGCACATATTTTTTTAGGTGGGAAATGACCATCATATACCGAACTTTTCCGGACCTGGGTGGAGTTATACTTTTACTGATTAACCCCACCCATGTTCTTTCAGTTACCCTTTGTGCTAGGGTCACAGTTACTATTTGGGTGAGAAATGATCAAAATGACATCTTCCGCACTGGGTGGAGTTCAATTTTTACTTATTAAAACCCACATGTATCATCTTCCAGTTATTTTTGCGTTCTAGCGTCACAGCTGCTCCACTATCAAATAATCTCGCAGCCCTGGCTGGCTTCGGTCCTAGCAGAGACTTCTTGACAGCCCTGAGATAACTTAGATTGCAATGTAGATGTGCCAATGATCTTCTCGACGCGTTTATTTGTAGAGATGCAGATATCACTTTGAAACATGTTCAATAATCGTAGTAGAAATTTTTTGCATGCTTGATTAGTTTATCAATTAGTTGTAGGTAGGTCAGCTTTTTTGGCATTAAGTCTCTTAAAATGATCGTAATCAATGACAACGTATAGTTGCTGCTAACGGCTTCGCCCGCCTGAAAACAGAGGATCCCAAGTCCCAAGGTAACATACTTACTCTCCAGAGGACACGGTAGAGCACATGGCGGAAGTTTGCCCCGCTTGGGCGGAGCACCGTCGTATCCTCGTGGTGTCGTTCGGCGGCACCGACCCGTCGCGCCGAACCCTGGTACCCAGGTGGTGTATACCCAGTTTCATTGAAATCTGTTTAGTCAATCGAGCGTGAAGAAGTAGCCAATATTCACCCAATCATAAACTTTCGCCTTTATACGAATAATAGGTATTAGTGTGATTATTTCGTGTTATTTTGAAGTAGGTAAAAGAATACAGTAGTTATTTTTTTTTGCTGAGGTAATTATTTATATTATCAATGACTATCTACATAAAGCTGGTTGTAATAATTCTGCAACGACACACCAAGCTTACAACAACATCTACGGACAGATAATCACATAAGTAGATGTTCACACCTGCGTAATGCCTGCGTGTGAGCACATAAGCCCAGGTGTGGCGTTACAGAATGCGGCGGTCGAGGGAAGCCCACCCGTCGCCACCGCGGAACTGATACCCGAGTACCAGTTATTGATACCGATACGTTATCTGTTCACGCGTAACTCTGTTGCTGTAATTATGCTAATACTTGACTTTTTTTTGGTGGGAAATCAATGACTTCTTCCGCTGTTGAGAGGAGCGAGAGGGTGTCAGACTTTTACTGACTTAAATTATGCCTTGTGATCCTGGTCTCCTGGTTGTCCTTTCAGAAGCGTAGCTATCGTCCCAGTAGGCTTCGCCCTACTGTAAGCAATGGGTAGCTCAACAACCGTAAGCCCACGCCTACGATGATTGGAAGTCGGAGTTGGGATCCTGGCGGCTGCGGAGTGAGGGCCATTCCCACGCGTGTGCGGCCGCATCCTTTACCTTTTTACCTTAGAAGGAGGTGACCGCCTGTCATTCCTTTTCGCTCCGGACCATAGATATTAGAAATAAAATTTCTGTGCTCCGGACCATAGCTAGCCCTGGTTCAAGCTACCAGCTCGGTGGTAGCGGCGATCCTCAAACGTATGCTCTACAGCGCGCCAAATTAGCAAAGAACGAAATCTTGCATTAAGTCTTGAAGTAGATAGGTAAATAAGATATACCTTCCTGTGTATATTATATTGATGAATGAATATTTAGGTAAAGACAACTCAGGATACCTTCAATATTAAAAAACCACCAAAACCGCTGCACCTCTCAAATAGTTGTTCTCTATCATAGATCTAAACTACCAGTACCTATCCACCTACCCACATAGACCCCGAATGCCTCACATACCCCTTCCCATACAAATCCCACGAGCGCCGCCACAGCAAGCATCAATGGCGAGTGATCCCACAAGGCTTCATTAGTGAATACCGCGCGCACTTCAACGGTGATATTTCACTTGCACAGTTTTATGGTGGTCTGAAACCATTAAGGCCGTGTCATAATCATGCGCGGCCATTGTTTGAGTCCATAGAGTAGACTTTTTTTCTCTTCACCCCATTTGGGCAGGCAAAGGCCTCGTCTTCAGTAGTATGTTTTTTGAATTATATTCGAATACTAGCGACCCGCCCCGACTTCGCACGTGTGCTATATTATCCAGGTATTTTACATCTTGAATCACTCTATCTATTAAAAAAGCTGTTGTATAGTTTTAAAAATTTAAGCATACATAGGGACAGACATACAGACGGCAGGTAACGACTTTGTTTTATACTAGTGAAGGGTATAAAACATTCTAATATTTGTGCAGTATTTAACAGCAAATTAGCTTTTTTAAATTTGTGCAGTATTTAACAGCAGCTTAGCATTATTTGTAAACTTCGTTGAGGCAATAAACACTACAATACAATTCTCAGCCCCATTTTACCGAGATCGCGCCTGTTTCAATGATTCCATTTTAAGATACAAAACTACACCAATACTCAAAACTCTTTTAGTAACATGCGTTTCATCCCTCCTCCTTCCGTAACCTCAATCTACATAAAAAGATTTGGATATATTGTTTTAATCAATACCAGCCAATAGCATTTTTATTTTATTAATAGCATTAGCACAACTTAAAAAGTGTAAAATAAAAAATAATTTTACAAAAAAGTACAACCGACCTCATTTTAACATTGAAGTCAGTTGTATTTTTTTTGTAAAAGTTTTTAATGAATGACTTCGCCTTAACCATGGCGTATTTATCGGGCAGAGTTCTCAGCTCAGCTGCTATTGAGAAATCATCGTGGATTATGATCTTACGGCGAGCGATATATTTTATAGTTTATAGCCCCTTAAACGAGTTCCAATTTAGATGTTTGGCAAGAATTGCTTTTATTACGCCAGTGTTTGTGTGTTTAAAGAACATTATCACGTTTTATGTTATGATCTTTTAAGTGGTTTCTTTTTAAAATTGGACTGCTGCGAGTTATTTTAATTTAAGTAATTATGTAGGGTATATCTTTTAACGATATTATATTACCCTGTTTTAGGCTATCACGGTTTATTTCATAATTTAAAATGTCACTCAGCAGCGTCAACAGCGTCGAAATATCGGGAACTCATAACAATGAACAATCACGGAAGATATCCCGTAAGTGACATTTTAAATTATTATATTACCCTCTCAATATATATATATAGATATATATATATATTGAGAGATTAGCAATCCATCATCAGCACTTATCTAGCTCCCTCATAGCACAATACTCCAGGCCTCCTCTCTTCTGGGGCCTTGGATTGGATTTCAAGAGGGAAGGTCGTGACCACAGAATGATGGCAAAGAAGGAAATAGGACACGCCCTCCTGCTGGGCCCAAGAGTGCAAGAAGTCATTCTGATGATGAGAATGACTTTTCCCGCTCTAGGGCGATAAAAGGCCTCCTCTCCAGAACAGGGAATAAGGTCGTAATATAATCCACCACGCGTGCTCAGTGCAGATTGGTGGATGTCACATATCTTCAAATTTTTATCTGGTTTCACGTTTCACGATGCTTTCCTTCACCGTTTTGAGAGCAGTGGTGATGAAATCAATGACACAAAGTAATGTGTCTGACTGGGTTTGAACTCTCGACCTGCAACTTGTTACTTGTAAGTCGGGATCAATACGTTTGGACTACCCTGCATCTTCAAGTTTTAATATACATAGTTCCGTCCGTTTTTCTAGATGCAGCGTAAGTTTTAAATGGCACAGGCGCAAACGTCTCTTTCGCAAAATGTCCCCTGGTCGTAAAATGTCTCTTTCACATAATGTTTCTATGTGTAAAGCAGATTTTTGTTGTTATACGGTGACACTATGTTATCCATACTTACTTAACCCGCTTCTGCAGAAAATAGTCTCAACAATTTGACTATAAAGTCTATAAACTACACCATTACCACGTTCTACAGCTACCTACTTTGTCAGTCATGTTCCGGAACAATGGCGGCGGTAATGACAGGTGTCATCCATCGATTACGGGGAAAGCTGTCATTTGGCGCTAACTGCTCGCAGCCAGCGTTCCACGTGATGGGAGGAACGCCAGGCTTTCTAATGGTATGCGGATGGGTTAACGGGATTCAGTGCGAGCCATCAGTGTGTAACGCCAGGTACAGGTGAGCTGTGATCAACACACCGTATATCTAATAGGTATCTTGTCAGTAATAGTCTAGAATCAATAAGTAAATATACTAGGTGGCTTTCCGTAATCTATACGTAGATACTCGTACCTCGAGGGTGGATGAGCACTTGAGCAGTACGATTTCTGTGAGGTTTAATTCATGAATCCCGACCGGTCCTATGAGACCGCCCTGTTATTGTTTTACTATTGTGTCTCGTTTTGTGGGTATGTGATAGATTAAACATCAGAGTATGCAGTCTCATCGTAGCATCTGCGTACGCCTTCATCATCATTTCAACTGGCCCGGAGGACACGGTGGAGCTTACGGTAGAGATGTACCCTGCTAGGGCAGAGCACTGCCGTGTCCTTGTGGGGGTGATCTGCAGCAACGACATCTCACGCCGGGCCCTGAAAGAAAAATCATGTGTCCTGGAACGTAAGACATAGTAAAATATCACTTCAACTGAAAATCATCTATTACGGTAATAGGCCTGCCCTGCATATGCCGTGGTTTAACTACACAAACAACTTCTAACGCATAAATCTACTCAGCGCCCATAGATCATGCTACCTCGTTGCGTCGTCGCTCCACTTTGTAAGCCACCTACCCTGGGGCCTGATTCACTTAAAATCAAACAAGTCAAATATGTATTGCTGAATTTTATAGTCGGTCGATCGAAGTCCTTTCCAAAATCGGTATTCACGTGTTCTTTGAACGAGATAAGATAGGACTACAATTATTCAATTGACTTGAAACTTAACGATCTATCGACGGCTTTTGCCAGTAACTTATTATTATGTAACTTATCATGTATTCTACCAGGATACTTATTCATGTAGCTGAATATGCGTCAGCAACACTTCGATCGAACGACTTTAAAATCGGTGTCGTTCAAGCTCGATTGATGGATGTAAATACAATAATGTTCTAAACAACTAAGTCGTTACGATATCGTTAAGATTTTGATTACGTGAATCATACTACTGGGAGGACGTTGAGAAATCGTTCAGAACACGCCGACAATTCTGTGTCAATAGATATCTGTAATGAGGTAAATGGAAGCGGCTCTCTGGAACTCCATAATTACAAGAACGTAAATAGTTGACGCGTATGTACAAAACTGGTGGCTAGAAGAACTTGCTCGCAGTATAGAGAGCAATGTCAACTTTCTTACAAAGCGAGTTATCTACACTTTATGTGACTGTAAAACTTTACGCTAAACTCGTTAAAGGCAGAGTATATAAATATTTTTGTATGCCATTTGCTTACATTCAAAGGTTTAGTTGAAAACTAGCGTAAGGAAAGTGGTACGTAGTTGTCAGGCATTATGCTGAACTGGACTTATTTGGCGCAGCCGTGAAACCATAGAGTGCGTGAAACACATTTGTTGTTGTTGTTTTATTTATGTTTAATTTAAGTTTTGAATACTTGTTTATTAATTGTATGACAAATAATAAACAATTATTATATTTGAACCTAGCTTTTCCGAGCGGAGCTTCTCCGTGCGGCTTCAGCCAGCTTAAAGTAGGTTTCTATATACAAACTAATATGGACCCCTCCGAAATCCTCTCTTAGTGCTCGCATACGTTATAAAAGGATGCGTTGTGCAAAATTCCATGTTCCCACCTAGTTTTGGCTGTGCGTTGATATGCCAGTCAATCAGTTTCAACTTTTATATGTATAGGTAGAAAACCAACATAACAAAATCGCTATGCGTGTAACCTCCAGAGGCATACAGCGCAATGCATGGTCCGCTAGTTGTAGCTGCTTTGTAAATCTTTTGTTATAAAATATATTGCTACCCACTCGGCGCAAATTTAAAACTCGGCCCTGTGCTGTTATTGCGAAGTTACTAGTGGAATTGTCTAATACCACAGCTTGAGGTCTTGCCTTTTTTATGGTGGGAAATTATGTAATGACTCCTTCTGCTCTAGGGTAAAGCTACTACAGACTTTTACCACACCTACGTCGCATCATTTGCTTTTTGCGTTCTACGATCACGAGTATAACTGAGACTCTATCTGAGTATTCAACCCAAGCCTTCAAGGTTCAATGCTCAATGCACAACCAAACATATAAGCTCACTTGTCTTTTCGGCACGCAGAACTTAAAAACTAAAACAGGTGAATTTTCTCCCAATTTTTTTTCTCGTCGCCGCTCACAATGGGCCTCATCAGAAGGCTTAAAGTCACCCAAAGAGCAATGGAAAGGGCTATGCTCGGAGTTTCCTTGCGCGATCACATCAGGAATGAAGAGATCCGCAAGCGAACTAAGGTTACCGACATAGCCCGAAGAATCGCCAAACTTAAGTGGCAGTGGGCAAGGCACATTGCTCGTAGAACAGATGGTCGATGGGGACGGAAGGTTCTAGAGTGACGGCCACGTACCGGAAGACGCAGCGTCGGAAGGCCTCCCACAAGGTGGACCGACGACCTGGCGAGGGTCGCGGGAATCCGAAGGATGCGAGACGCGCAGGACCGGTCGCTGTGGCGACGCTTGGGGGAGGCCTATGTCCAGCAGTGGACGTCTTTCGGCTGAGATGATAATGATGATGATGATTTCTTTGCTGATGAGCTGGGGCGATAGGTTACGCCGTGCGTCGCGAATTCATAGCTGTCAATGCTGTCATGGCGTCGCCTCGGTACCGCTTAGTACCGCTCGTGCTCAACTCACTGCCGATAAATTAGCCGGTAACTGTGGCACGCGGTGTTTACGATAGCGGTGACATTTTGCAATACATGAAGCGAAGTTTTGGGAGGGACTAAAAATGTTGAGGTAGTCAACAGGGAGTAGTTTAAGCAGTTGTGTTGGTTGTAAAATTACCGTGCTCTTTTGAAAATAGGTTTTAATTCGCTATCAAGTTCGAGAGAGAAGAGAGTCGACCTCACTCCGCAAGTCCCCAACCAATTAAAATAATGACTCCCACCTCTCTTAACATTTAAAGTTTGACAACACAATAAAATCAGTAAGTACGAAACTCTTAACGGTGCAATTCTTTTGACGTATCCCGTCATAAAAGTCATCGGCCGTGATGTTCCGTGCTCCGTACAAAAGGGCCTGCCTACCCCCCGCGGTGCGCGTCGCGAATTTATTACCTTACCGTGCCGTACCGAGCTGTACCGAGTTGTGCCTCCCGCGAATACTTTAAATTAGGCCTGTTGTTGAGGTATTATGTTAGAGAACAGTTATGTAGTAAAATTGATCGTTCCACGTTTCTGTGTAACTGGAAATTTTGTTTTTGTTGGTGATAGTTCTCAATTTTGGACTGTTATATTTCTTTTTTTGCTTTTCTTCATTTTAAACATTGCGTTGGATGAAAAAAATAGCTTCCAAACCACGTAAATGTTGACGATAGACGAGTGGGAAAGGATCCTCTTGCACCGCGCCTATCATGGTTGAGTATACGGGATTGAATTGATACCTGCACGGATTCGACCGTGCAGGTATCAATGTGATGCCACCTCCAGTTAGACTGGAAGCCGACCCCAAGCTAGTTGGGGAAATGCTAGGGAGATGATACTTTCGTGTGCAACTTCAAAAGAATATCTAGATAGATACATTGGTTGTAAGTTGTAACGGTTGGTTCTATACGAATATTATTTTAGGTCATAGGTCACAATCTTACAAAACTTAGATAAAGGGCATCATTATAATATAACGGAAAGTTTTAGGCAGGGCCATTGAAGCGTGTTGCCGTTCAAGATACTTAGATAGAACATAGATACTTGATTGGGCTCCTAATTTTAGACACGGCAGAATAAACTACAACCATAAACATAAGTTTTATCACGGTGTCCACTAATCTCTTTTAATAATTATTCCAAATTCCAAACATTCAAGGATCGTGATTAAAAATATAAAATCACGATTAAATCTCGTTCCAAAAGCAGGTGTTTACGAATTAAAAATAAACGAAAAGACAGAAAGTAATCGATGTTTGTCGCGTGACTGAGGCTTCGATCGAGCAACCCCGTCGTTTACTACTACGCCTTATGGGTGGCTAAAAATAAACAAATTATCCAATAATCATAAATATCAGTGAATTGAGGGTACTAGGGAATCGGAAACTGGGTTAGTGGGAAATTATTGGTTTATATATAGACGGAACAAATCAATGGGGTTATAATCGTAATATCAGATGTTCTAATTTTCGTTTTGAACTACTTAGCCGGGTGTTTACATTTTGAAGCTCATAGTTACTTGCTTTTGAATACTCATTTATTATCATGGTTTCTGTATGAATCTGAAAAAAAATCTAGCTTATCTGAGGAGGAATTCTAAAATTTTCGAGCTCGCTTGACTTGCTCTTGCGTTCTCTGTATATCTGTGTCTTTTTTTTTAAGTTATATAAACTAGTGCTTGTCTGCGATCCCACCTGATGGTAAGCAGTGGTGCAATCGTAGATGGTGAGCCACACTAGTTTATTAGTTCATGAATCCCCGACCGGTCCTATGAGACCGCGCTGTTATTGTTTTACTTTTGTGTCTCGTTTTGTGGGTATGTGATAGGTTAAGAGCCTATTCTCTCTAGCCTGGAAGACACCCAAATTATAATCGGACGGGAAGACCGCAACAGACAAATCATTCCAGTCCCTCGATGTACGCGGTATTTAAAACGACGAAGTTAAGCGCTTAGTCCGGACCGTAGAGGTTTGAACAACGAAAGGATGGATAGTATGGATACCCGCCGTACGTGTCTCATTGTTAACGTCTTCTTTGTAGGAATTGACAGCACCTGCATTCCAATTAACGAGTAAGAGCAAGTCTATAGTTTGACTAACTTTAGGCTGTTTTTCGAGTGGCTGACCATTGCGGTCACTGTTTGGAAGCCTGGCTACCCTTGCTCATCGATAGCAAAATTCTAAACCTGAAAGCAGTTTCATAACATGTAAGCTTCACGTAGACGTAACACCAAGCGTACGAGTATAATGAAAAAAACGCGTCAGACTGGATTCACATTATCCGATCCGATATCGGTGTCGGACGCCGATACAATATCGGGGTAAGTAAAATGTATGAAATATCGTGCTCCGATATCCGATATCGGGTCGGACAATATGAAAGATAGGCACATATTTCATACATTTTACTTACCCCGATATCGGATCGGCGTCCGATACCGATATCGGATCGGCGTCCGATACCGATATCGGATCGGATAATGTGAATCCAGTCTTAGACCGTTTTCACATTATCCGATCCGATATCGGTATCGGACGCCGATACGATATCGGGGTAAGTAAAATGTATGAAATGCTGTGCTCCGATATCCGATATCGGGTCGGACAATATGAAAGACAGGTACATATCTCATATATTTACCTTACCCCGATATCGTATCGGCGTCCGATACCGATATCGGATCGGAAAATGTGAAAACGGTCTCAGTATGAAGTTATGCGTCCGTTAACAGTCTAAGTCAGGCCTAAGTGAGGTCATTCAGTTGAAAATAAGGAACGATGGCAACTCCCTAGTGTTCTATAAATAGTAGCCCATATAAAGGGTAAGTAGAAAATAAAAGTGTGGAGCCCAGTGCCCAGTTCCCAGTCGCCAGCGCCGACATGGCAGTCGTTACGTGTGTAATTGGCCTAATAGTCGCGAGTCGCAAGTGCGCACCGCCCTTAAATTACTGCCAGTACGCCAGGATTGTTGGCTTCGGTTATTTATTTATAAATAGCAGTCGTTGTGTAATTTTATTATGTTTACTAACAGAAAATTGTATGCGTATTAAGAGGAGGAAACGTGTGTCATAAAAAAGTTATGATTATACCTGTGGATGAATGGAGAGAGAGTCTTAACCATTTTTTTTACCTCTATTGGTAAAAAGCGATGGATGGTTTTGTAAAGAGTAGGTAATATGAAAGAAAGGGAAGATAGTGACAGCGTGATGGTTGTCAGAACAGAACGCCAGATCAAGTTTATTTCATGAATCCCCGACCGATCTCATTGGACCGCGCTGTTATTGTTTTACTATTGTGTCTCGTTTCGCGGGTATTGATAGGTTAAGGTTATAAGTTCTTATAAATAAACTAGCTTCTGCCATCCATGCCGTCTTCGCCTGCGTGAAATTAGGTTTCTCCATACTCTTAGGGGGTGAATTTTGTTAAATCCTCTCTTAGCTTGCTTGTGTTATACATATAAAGAAGCCTTGTTTAAAATTTCGCGCTTCTAGTCTCAGCAGTTTCGGCTGTATGTTGATATATTAGGCAGTTAGTTTCTCCCTTTTAATATATCTAGATTTCATAGTAGTCTACTGAACTATGCACCCATTTAGATCCTCAAAGAGATGTCAGCAAACCGTAGCGGCCCAGAAGGGCCGACGCCCTCTAGCTGCGGGGAATTTCTGAAAAAAAAATCCGTGGTCCTAGAATGCAAGTGGCAACTGTAGAACACAAGTGTGGTTTTAGTCAGTATAAGTCTGACACGCCGTCCCGCTCCGCCAGTGGGACATATCATATGATCCAGCCTCAATAAAAGCATTTCAATTGTTTTGTCAGTAAAATTGACAACCACGCCATATAACAATAAGTTAACTAGCTACCTGCACTTCTTACATAACAAGCGACAATCTATCCCAACCAATAAATCTGTTCCAATATAAATCGGTCCAAACTCGATCGGTATCAGGAAATAAATACCTTTTTACGGCAAACCGGCTCAAGGCGTGGCGCGCCTTATACGGAGCTCAGCCGGGAACAAACCCACGGACCTCGGCTAGAACAGTCAGCTTGTTCAGCTAATTGAACCAGCGGGCAAAAAGTAGGTACGTGGCGATGGGACTTGGGGAAACTGACTTGTTGTCAAAGTGTGCGTGAGTGGAGCACAGAAATATAAAATACAGATAATATAAAATACTTCTTACTGATCTATACCTATGGTGCGTGGATAAGAATGCATAATTTCGAATCAGAGGGTTTGAAGTTGATTTAGCTGAGCATTTAAGATTATTCCAGTACTTACCAGTAAGTTAGGTCTTGTTTGGAACCCTCGATACCCTTTCTTTAGGTGCGTACTAATCTAACAACTTCCACTCTAGGTGGAGCGAGAAGGAATGTCAGAGACGCCGAAGCAGGGTGGTTTTAATCTAATACGACTCTGCAGTCGTAATTTAAAAACAAGCTTGCATAAACTGCATGTTAAACTTCTCGCAACAGTTTATTGGTGTATGCCCTTCAACGAAGCATAAACGGCCTTACCTTTAGCTAGAAGTTTAATTTTTTCACAGTTGAAGGCTGCTGACAAAAAGTGTCTTGACGACAAACAGACGATCAAAAACAGTGATCATAGACGAAATAAAAAAGTAATCCTATAAGGGTTCGATTTTTTCCAACTTAGTTACGCAACCCTAAAAAAGCAACAAATACAACCCTAACAATAAAAGCGTTTTAAGACCACTTTAATTAAATAAATCAGCTTAGAAAGTCTTACCTACTAAGGCTTCCTTTCACTTGAAACTTCTTTTCCAGTCGAACCTCAAGGATTTTATATTAAGACTCGAAGACATTTGATACGAGAAGCCAACGAACATCGACCATACGATTTGTGCTTGAACCTGCCTGCAAAACACACGAGTGCGGTTAGGGGGTGATATTACACACGGCTTGCAGTCTGTAATGGATACGTATACGAACATACGAGTATATTTATTGAGCTGCTGATTTAAATAGGATGAAGTTTATGTGAATTTTAATGATGTGGGATTATTATTCTAAGACGGGAATTTTAATGCGGGCTTGTATACTGCTCACGGTATTCTAATTTTGAATTAGATGGAGTAAAATGACAGTTGGTGGGTTGCCATGTTATCGTAATGTAAAATAGTGTTGGTGGTACATCATGTAGGTAAGCAAGTGCTGATTTTTCAATAGTCAGATAACCTTTAACTGGAGGATATAAATGTAAATTGTCGTTTTCACCCTCATCATCTGCCTAGCCTTTTCCCAACTATATTGGGGTCGGCTTCCAGTCAAGCCGGATTCAGCTAAATACCAGTATTTTTACGAGGAGCGGCTGCCTTCCAGACCTCCACAACCCATTAACTGGGGTAACACGGTACTTCATGGCAAGACTGGAGTCAGATTTACTGGCTTCTGACTATCCGTAACGACTGCCAAAGATCTCCAAATGACAGCCGGGACCAACGGCTTAACGTGCTTTCCGAGGCACGGAGTTGTCGTTTTCACCCTATGGGTACGAAAACCTGAATAAAAACCCCCTAAAAGTCGATAATATTTTTTCTTACACATAGAGATATTAAGGCAAGGGCAGGAAGATGATGATGATAGATATGTATGTGTAGATGTCAATCTTCATACTGCCAGCAATAATACTAAACACTTTATTTTATACCTCTTGTTGTGTAGAACTTCATTACAACTATAAACCGTCAAGCAATAAACAGCTGATCACTCCAAGACTTGCATCATTAAATAACGGCACTATATCAAACTGCGATTTAACTGCATCGAAGCAATAAAGCCAGGATATGTCAGGACTAAGGTATACGTTAGCAATGGTGGACCCGATGCTCATTATACTATAATATTTATGGCTTTTTAGGGTTCTGGTAGAAGGGTGCCAACGGGATCTAAGCCTCTGCTGTCTGTCCGTCCGTCGGTCTGTCTGTCTGTGGACTGTATCTAATAAAATGTAAGGTTAGAGAATTCTTTTCACTGATAAAGATATACTTATTGCATAACTGTGTCACAAATTTTCATTGATAGATTTAGAGTTAGTTAGTTATACGTATAGCAAAAGCAAAAATGTATAATTGTATTATACTTTTCTGCTTTTACTACTTATACATTATACTTATTTATTCAACAGATATTGTTATCATATTTAGTAGACCCTGGATGAGAGTGTCCAGCGATAGTTCGACACGCCCTCCCGCTCCACCCAGAGCGGGAGAAGTCATTTTGATGATTCCCCACCTAAAAAAAAGATGATGTTGAAACAATTACATTTTGCTTTTGCGAAACTCAAAGATGAACCACTTATATCGAAATCTTACAAGAAAAAAAGCACAGAAAGCCGATACGCAACTATGTTACCAAGAATGGTCTCAGGAACCGCCCACTCATAAATAACAGGACAAAAAACTCCGTCGACTTACTGGCACAGGTAAAACCACTAGTCTAGAGTACTAGTCTGGTAACTAGTTGCCTAATCTAGACTAGCCGCTATTAAGGTATCCATTACGCAGACTAATGTCTGCAATAAATTATTCATTGACAATTGTCCCCTTTATCTTAGGGACAGAAACGTTCAGGTTACTAAAGTAGTGATATGTAGTCGTGACTAGCTGAATGAAAGCCGGAATTTAAAACTGTAAAGCTGCGTATGTACAACTTACGCACAACTTAAAAGATAATTCAATCACCATAATCTTAGCCGAAAGACGTCCACTGCTGGACATCGGCCTCTCCCAAGCATCGCCACAGCGACCGGTCCTGTGTGTCTCGCATCCATCGGATTTCCGCAACCCTCGCCAGGTCGTCGGTCCACCTTGCGGCTTTATGACGCTGCGTCTTCCAGTACCGGAAAGATAGTTTAATCACTATAATTTCGGTCATAATTCGTCCACAGCTGGACTTCCTTAATCGTCGCCACATCCACTGGCTCCTTACTTATCATTAATTCAAAAATCTGTGCTCATTTCTGAAATCTGCCTCAGCTTGCTTTTGGGGGTATGCTGGTGTGGGCAACTGCCCTATAGATTATTTCGGGCTGTTATGTCTGTTCAAATCACGCGTAGAACTTTAATTACATGATGGAGGATTTCGTAGTACTTATGTGACCTCATAGATCTTGCTACATGCCCAATACCAAGCTTACATTTATGATAGGTGTAATCATTAATTCGTTCTTTTCCGGACCCGCTTAAATAGAAACCTCTTGTTTCTTGTTGCCACCTTATCACAGAAATGATCAACCTAAAACAGAATGCAGATGATAGCTTCGTCACCAACTCACCAGCTTGCACCAACGTCTCTAGGAATCAAAGAAAGTATGTCAGCCACTCGACGGATTCTTTACCTAGGCCTGCAATGTTACGTTCGAGTCTAGCCGAGATCTAACGACTCGCAGCATTCCAATTAAAGAGCTTTATCTGCCTCTTAATTAATCGACTTCTACTTGCCAAGTAGTGCGTACGGGGGCGTAGCTACCGCTGCCGTATCAATGATACGGGGTCCCTGGGTTACAGAGGCCCTTAACTTGTGTAAGCAAAAATTAAAATGTTTTCCACAATATCACTTTACATCGAAATATAACGATAGGTTTTTTGATGAGTTATCACAAGATGAGATATTAATTTTTTCGAAATTAAAACTGGTAAAAAATTACCTAAGGACTACGATGGGGCAGAAATGGCAGGAGGCATGTTACTATTGTGTATAGATAAGTTAATAAATCATTTTGCAGAAAAAAAGGCAAGAAAAGTATTTAATTTGTTTGGTCACCTCAATTTCTAGGAGGAAACGATAACTCAATAAAGATAACGATATATCAATGAATATTTATTTTAATTTCATGCAAGCATTTTTGTTTCTTTTGTGAGTAATCTTTACCCTTCATTTATGCCCAACTCATTTCGATACAGGGCCCCTCCAACGCACGCTACGCCCCTGAATACATAGGTACTTGGTACTTCAATGTGTTGTTGATTGCTTTCTTAATTTACTCGTTGTCTGTAATGGAGGGATTGGGCACTCTTTCGTGCTTCACAAACTATTTGGTTGATTACCAATCTATTTTTTTGTTGAACACGTTAATCAAATTATCTTGATGGTATCTTAAATATCTGTAGAGTTTGTATTGGTGAAATGCGTCGACGCTATGCGGAACACAAAGTTAATTATATAAAGAGAATTGAGTACTTAGTACATTTCAAAACGTTTATATTTTTGTAAAGATTCATGCTGTAATAACATACATATTTTTTACTGATACGTTTAATAGAAGCCTAGGTATGTCAACATTTTTCTTCTTCCTGCCCCTGTCCCATATTACTTGAGGTCGGCGCAACACGTTTATTTTCTTCCATTCTATCCTCTCAGCCGTCACACTATAACTGACCTTTTCTTTCATTATCACTCCCCACACAATCCATCCATCTTTTCGTTGGCCTCCCTCTCCTTCGTTATCCATCTACATGTATACTTACTCATGTCAACATTCTGAAAGAAAAAAAAAACCGTTTTACAAAGTCAAGCTCATGGAATATTTAACAAAGTTAGGGACCACTTTTTAGATACTGAAATTCATCAAATAGCTCCTCCTACTCTAGATAGAGCGAGAGGGAGTGTCCAACTTTTACTCACTAAAACCCCACAGTGTTCCTTTAGTTGCTCTTCGCATTTCCGTTACGTCGCAGGCCGTGCAACAATCCTACAGCTACACGCGTCAAATTCGCCATGTCCCTACAGTCTGGTTGAGTCTGAATGGGCTGCGTCGCGAGACGTGCGCGGGCGCAGCCGCGGGGCGGCGCGGGTCGGGGTCGACGACCGCGTGCAATTCGTCACCCAGTGTCACTGCACCCCGCCTTCGCATTAACTGAGTTGCTGTACTGGCACTTACAGGCCTGTATTGATTCACTGTTGGATCCAAGTCTTCAAGGTTACTCCATCATTTCCAGTTTTGGCAGCTGACGTGACTATTGATATTATATTAGCTGAGAAAATGCTCTAATTGAAAGACAGAGAGAAAATCTTTTGATTTTTCTCTGGTCTTTAGAATGTACATTTCGAAGGAAAGGGAATAGTTTCTAAGTTAAAGAATTACCACTGCTTCGCACGGGTGTTACAATTCTTTGAAACTCTTGACATTTCTCTACTATAATATCCATTTACACTTCAACTTAACTCATGAATAACTCTGTCTATTGGTAAAAACCACATCAAAATCCATTCAGTAATGTTTGAGTTCATCGCGAACAGACGCGTAGCGTAAAATAATTAAGCGTATAGGTAGTTGGTTTTCTTTGAATTTGAAGTTAGATTTGTAGAAACTACTGAACATTATTACTAGCCGTATAAATTAAACGTTAAGTTTTTATATAAGTAAAAAAAAGGAAATGAAAAAAGAAGTAAAGAAGTAAGTGTAAAGTATTTATATAAGTAGTAAAACTGAACTTTTACACGTGAAATTACTGGTGAAATTAATGTCATAAAACTGATTTCATGCCACTAGTTTCGTAATGTAAATCCGGCTTCAAAGCGTAGATCTCTATGGCGAAGAACTTGCAAGAAATTCAATGGGCACTCTTTGCAATCATAGTATGAGTTACAGAAATCTCGAATAGTACATTATGATATGCTATAATATTATAGCGTAGTATTAAATAAGCTTTAGTAAGCTCTTCCTGGGTTGTCGCACGTGCAGACTATTTAGAAAAGACACTACGTGCCCAACAATATTTTATCGTAACATATTGTCGTTATTGCTGTTACATTCGTATGTATTATTACATTATACATGTGACTATGATAAATAACGCAGTAAAACTTTGTTCGTATAAAATAGACGGAAGTAACATAGAATATTGAAGAACTTTTATGCTTTGAGTCGCCATCGTCTTTGGTAACTGCTCCGGTCCCATGTAGTGTAGCGTGAAGGTATATGTGTAGCCTATAGTATTTATCGAGAAAGACTCTATAGCCTTCCTTGATGAATGGGCTATCCAACAATACAAGATTCGCCATGGGTTCGCTTCTGAAAGGAAAACCCGGGTCCCTGGAATGAAAAGCAAACAAGGAATCAAGGGATGGGTTTTAGTCAGTAAAAGTCTGACACGCCCTCTCTCTTCAATCAAGAGTGGGAGAAGTCACTCGATGATTTCCACCTAAAAAACACTAAAAGATTTTTCAATATGAACGTAAAGTAAAACCTTCTTCCTGATATTAGCGCATTCAAACAAACCAGTTGGGTAATCATTAAATAACTTCTCCCTCTCTGGGTGGAGCGAGAGGAATTTTTAGTGTACCTTCACTTAAATTGTATTTTGCGTTCCATTCCATTCTGTCTTCTTCGTGGAGTTTTGTATAAATCATTTTTTTTTCGGTAGGGGAATCATCAGAATGACTTCTCCCGCTCTTGGGCGGAGTGGGAGGGCATGTCAGAGTCATACTGACTAAAACCCTACCCCGTTCCTTCGTTGCCTTCGATCTGGGGGACACGGTGACAACCTTTCGGATTATCCGTATTCCCCAGAGGCTTCGGCCCTACCGGGCCCCTACAGTTTGCTGACATTTATAGTTATCATTTAATCCATAACACAAAGGAAGAAATATCAGATGCCACAGACCTCTCCAACGGTTCTTCCAAACAAATAATAGTAATAATTGTGCCAAGAACGCAATATATCCAAATGTGACGAACAAAAATGTTTTCCAATCATTTCGGAGAAGCCGTACGGAGTGGACGTCGCATACCGTCGTGTATCCCTATTTAAAACTTAATTAAGTAATAATGTACCGCAATTAGTGCCCCGGTACACGAGGCGAAGTCCGACTTCCTTTTTTTCTTCGTTTTCAGCGGTAAATACTTGGTATTGCACTCAATCGGCACCTTGTAGATTGTAAAGATAGAGGTGGTAGGTTTAATAATGTTAAAAGAATTAACTGTAGGATTGGAGATAGTGAATTCTTGGCCGCGGGGCTAGCTTCGAGCTGAGGTGGTTGTAAAGGTGGAGCTACATAGCAGCGCACATGAATGGCTTAGTTTATTTATAAGTTAAAGTACAATACTTCCTCAATCCATCCTTAACGCAGTGCCAGTGTGGAGCGGCTACCCAGGATATGCGGCACTTGCTATGCTGTCCATCCTGCACAACCTCCTGTACTTTGCAGGATTTAAACGAGGCCAATGCCAAAGCCATACACGTTGCCAAATACTGGGCAGAAAAAATTTAATGAAACCATTGATACGAAAAGAAGAAGAAGTACAATACTTTGAGATGAAAGAAAAAACTTTAGACTAGTTCGTGAAGCAGATGAACAGTTCCGTGATGTTATAAAGGTGCTTTACTTACTTCTGAATATATCTCATGGCAGCAGCGGTGGTCACTACTCCCGCTCCTAACCACTGGGTAACCCCCACATTAAGTTGTAGATACGTACAGCGTAAAAATATAAAAGAAGATATTCTAAAGTGAGAGCACAATTGACTGTCTGTTCAACGTGGGTGCCAGCCCAGACTGGTGCATTGTGCCTTATAATATTCCCACTGTTGGGACTCAAGTCTCCTCTCTAGGAGAGAGAATGGGCCGTAATTCACTACGCAGACCTAGTGCGGATTCTTACATTGGTAATACTTTTATTTATTTATTTCATCATACTCTCAAAACGGTGAAGGAAAACATCAGTAGGAAATCAGAAATTTGAAGACATGTGACATCCCCCAATCCGTAGATACTGGGCCCACGTATGAACAACTCTAGAGATCTTCTATAAAGGATGCCAGAGTCCCAGCAGTGAGAACAGTATAAGGCTGATTATGTACAAGAACATATACCTAAAACGTAGGAGTAGCAAAAACACAGCGTTCGTTAACTTAATTCGTATTCCGTTCACCGCTGTGAAGCCGCGGCCTTACAAAAGGCGGGCATGCGATAAAATCTACATTGATACACTTCTTTTATTCCCATATCAACACTCGCCAAAATAAACGACTGCAAACGATAATACCTTATCTTAATGCAATGTATCTCTTTAACATCGGCTTTAGATCGACTTCGACAGTCGACTTAAACATGGCCGTGTGTCCGGGCACTTATATTTAATACAAGTCTACGTTTATTTAAGCGTTCTATATGAAAAACCTGTTGTAAAGACTCCTATTGTTTTACTTTCCTTCCTTGAAACGGTACCAAACGAGTTAAAATTTTATTGTTATTCGATCATACTTGTCATGGCAACATCCAATGCTGAGTATGTATTGACGGTCCCGTGTGTTCGCGTGATGTAATGGGCAATGTATGGAGTATGAATCGATACTTAGTTGCGGCGCAGTGTCGTGGTGCAAGTTATAGCCGGAGGCTACGTTGTCTGGTCCATAGTACCTGAGACAGGTATTGGTTATGGTCCAAGTTAGTAACTGCAAAAGCATATTAAAAAAAACAAGGCAGCTTTGAAGAGATAGAATGTGATTTATTCAGCTATGGGTTGCCGGATTGCTCAAAAAAAGCTGGTGTTAGAAATAAAAGTTTGACACGGATCTCTGGAAGAAGATATTTAACGATTTTCCACCATCAAAATAAAGAAAAATTACAGCCATGTAATTACATTCGATGGTTTACCGATGAAACCATCGATTGTCCTACCAATCAAGGTTTACGTCATCAAAGATCCTACGTATTGATGTTAATTACCTTTGTTTTCAATATAAAGTTTAAGTTACTTTAAAGAAGTGAAGCGAGACAAGTGTGTCAAGATTTATTTATTTAATAACTCTTCATGACAATAAGGTATATGACGGATTGAATGCCTTAGGCATTCTCTACCTGTCAACTAATGGTGAAGAGAAAACATGGCAGATGTATAAAAAAACCGGCCAAGAGCGGGTCGGGCCACGCTCAGTATAGGGTTCCGTAGTTTCCCGTTCGTCACAACTGTGCCCAACTTTTCAAAAACTGTTCGTCCCATCAAGTTCAAAATAATTTTCATAGAAAGTCTTTATAAAGCTCTACTTTCTAGAATTTTTTCATATTTTCTAAGCTTATGGTTCAAAAGTTAGAGGAAGTTGTTTTTTACTTTTGGAGCGATTATTTCCGAAATTATTGATATTATCAAAAAATGGTTGTAGTAAACCCCTATTCATTTTTAAATACCTATCCAACAATATATCACACGTTAACCGCTGGCCACACAGAAAAGACGTAAAACGCAGACGGGGCGCGGGCATTTGTCTCTACCGCGTCTCTTTCATACAAAATGTATAGAAGCGTCGCGTCGCGACTCAAAACATACAGAACAGACAGGGCGCGGGCGCAACGCTGGTACATTTGCGTCTGCCCGCGCCCCGTCTGCGTCTTACGTCTTTTCTGTGTGGCCAGCGCTTTAGGGTGGAAATTAAAAAAAAACACTTTCCACTCTACATGTAGGGGGGCTACCCTAATAAAACATTTTTTTTCCAATTTTTATTTTTCTACGTTGTCGCTGTGATTGATATACATATATTTGTAGCAATTTCAGCTTTCTAGTGCTAACGGTCACAGAGATTAAGCGAGGACGGACGGACAGACATGGCGAAATTATAAGGGTTCCGTTTTTACCATTTGGCTACGGAACCCTAAAAAAGGAAAACTCTTTTACTAGCTGTTTCCCTCGACCACAACTCCTTCAACAAACCGTCCAGTCTCTCCCACCTTGCACCATCACGTAATAGCTTATTAAGAACGTTCCTGGGATGTTTCCCGATGGTTACGCGGCCGCGCGGCGCGGGCGCAAGAATGTATTACTTCTACAGCCGACCGGCGGTGTAGCGACCAGCGTCCTACCCGTCACGTCACCATGTGCCACGACGATTGTGTTTCATTACTTTTTAGTGGCTTGATACTCTTGGGTGCCCGTTTTTTCGCGTTTAGGGTCTCTGACGTTTTGTTACACCGTATCTGGAGTGCTTAAAAAGTCTGGCGGTGCTTTTTGTGCATCTTCATTTAGTTTTATTTTGACTATTTGAATAGACAAAGCGATTATACGCTTTGTCTATCTAAGGTACATATATGTATCTGATAAATGATGTCTTCACGGATCCTGATACCTGCTTCCCCGAGTTGTGATCTTTTTGGTATTAATGTGAACTCAAAATCTTCGGGTCCACCGTACATGTTGCTTTACGGGTACGAAACGTGGAAGGACAAAAGATGTCTCATGCTAAATCAAGGTCATTATCATCCGCTGTATTTGTCGCGACCTTAGAAATTTACTAACACGAGACCCTCTCTAACGCAGAACTGTTAGAAAAATACTAAGAAAACGCGGATCAACCGCCAGATCAAACACTGTAAGAAGATTGGAAAGATTCCGATCACATACCCAAACGGGCATTACATTGGAATCCTAAAGGCAAAAAGGAAGCGTGGCAGTCGTCGGCAAACCTGCCAAGTCAAATGGTTGGTATGTGCACAGCAGCAGTAGTAGTGCCTACAGCAGCATAGTAGCATCAGTGGTAACTTTGAACTGGTCTTGCGTACTGAAAATTTTGCTTTAGGATATAAGGTTAGCATATACTGGTTTTTTAGGGTTCCGTAGCCAAATGGCAAAAACGGAACCCTTATAGTTTCGCCATGTCTGTCCGTCCGTCCTCGCTTAATCTCTGTGACCGTTAGTTATACAAAGCTGAAAGGTACCAATATGTATTTCAATCACGCCGACAAATTACAAAAATAAAAATTGGAAAAAAAGGTTTTATTAGGGTAGCCCCTCTACATGTAAAGTAAAAAGCGATTTTTTTTTAAATTTCAACCCTAACGTGTGATATATTGTTGGATAGGTATTCAAAAATGAATAGGAATTTACAAAAATCATTTTTTGATAATATCAATCATTTCGGAAATAATCGCTCCAATAATTGTAAATAGTCATTATTTGTAAATCTTAATATATATAAATCTCGTGTCCCAATGTTTGTCCTCAATGGACTCCTTAACCACTTAACCGATTATAATAAAATTCGCACACCATGTGCAGTTCGATCCAACTTGAGAGATAGGATAGTTTAAATCTCAAATTATAGTCGCAATTTTAATTTATTGCTAATTATTTGTCTGTTATTATTTGACAGTCACAATTATCTGTTAACTCCAAATGATTCTAACAGATGTCGATACCTTTCGACTGGGTTGAGTAAGTAATCAATAGATGGCGCTGCTATGGTAAATCTACGAACGTGTCATATAAGCTACATTTTAACAGTATAATTACCACGTGTTGTTGACGCTATAAAATTAATTAAATTTATTTGTAGTGAACGAAATACCGTATAATTCAATTATTTCCACTTTTTAAATTTTTGGTGTTAGCATAGCCGGCCACGTGTTACTTAGACTGAAGTGTAAATTGAATTCATATTATAATGAAGATAATACAGTGAAATTAATCCTGTTTTTTACTTATTTGTGCTTCATTGATCAAAACTTTATAATTTAATTTGAATATAATTTATGTATGTAAGTATTATCACATAATTATAAAATTTAATTAAAATGTCAATGCAAAAATGATACACAATTTCCTACACTTTTTCAATAGTTGTACAATTTTTTTTTTTTTTTTTTTTTAACCTCTATTAAAAAATATTTAGCACTTATTATTTCAATGTGCTATGATAACAAGTTTTTCAGATTTTTTTTCTTATATTTAAACGATTAAATTAGTATTTCAATTCTTATTGAAATTATTATTTAAACTCTATAATTTAAATATGTAGTACATGTCAGTATTATCACATAATTATAAAAGTTAATTAGAATCATTTTCAAATTTTTTTTCTCATATTTAAACGATTAATTTATTATTTTCAGTCAAATGCCACGGAAAAAATTATACAAAACTTTTGGTCTTCTCTTTATCGATTAGTGTACGGTGGGTAGGGTAGTGTAGGGTAGGTAGGGTAGATAGGGTAGTGTAGGGTAGTGTAGGGTAGGTAGGGTAGTGTAGGGTAATGTAGTGTAGTGTAGGGTAGTGTAAGGTAGTGTAGGGTAGTATAAGGTAGTGTAGGGTAGTGAAAGGTAGTGTAGAGTAGGGTAGGTAGGGTAGTGTAGGGTAATGTAGGGTACTATAGGGTAGTGTTGGGTAGTGCAGGGTAGTGTAGGGTAGTGTAGTGTAGGGTAGTCTAAGGTAGTGCAGGGTAGTATACGGTAGTGTAAGGTAGTATAGAGTAGTGTAAGGTAGTGTAGTGTAGTGTAGTGTAGTGTAGGGTAGGTAGGGTTATAGTAGTAGAAAGTCAAATAAGGAGATCACCATATTTTTTTACAAATACCATCTGTGTGAAAAAGCATAGTGGACTCCGTGACTGATGTTCTCTTATTGTTCCTCTTAGATTGTTTACTATAATGTAATATAACAAAAACTTTAGCCACAGCAACGCGTGGCCGGGTCAGCTAGTAGATTATAAATATTATTATTAAATCAAATGATTATAAAATGTCAAAAAGTCAAATGCATTGGATATATATACAGGGTG
This sequence comes from Mythimna separata, assembly GCA_030763345.1. Classification (NCBI taxonomy): domain Eukaryota; kingdom Metazoa; phylum Arthropoda; class Insecta; order Lepidoptera; family Noctuidae; genus Mythimna; species Mythimna separata. The sequence goes on along the minus strand of CM061187.1, from coordinate 20,298,667 downwards.
TCCCAAAACTCAACGATAATCAGGGACCGGATGAAAGGCCAAGCTATACCAGTTCTGGGAAAAATAAGAAATACAATCCATATCACTCAGTTCAGCGATAATAGACATTTTTAAAAAAAAGTTGAAATTCGACACCCTTTGTCGCATTTTTAAGGTTAATGATCACCAATGTCACAATTTCGCAGTGATTTTTTTAATTTCGTGATCTTCATTAACGATGCTATTAATCGCAACTACAAATTATTGCAAAAAACATTGTTAATTTAATAAAATAAGTTAAGTTTTAGTGAGTCATGGTTGACAAAAATATTGTTCGTTAACTTTGAACCTTCATATTGAAAAAAAATTGTACTACACTACCCTTGGCAACTCATTTCAAAAGATGGCGCATTTAATCAAGATTTCAAAATGGTGCAACACTTGCCACTTATCTTGCCATTAAAAAAAATATTTCTTATTTTTTTCAAATTGAGCTCATTTTGTACAACTTAAAATTAGGAATTTTTGTTACTAAAAGGAGATTGACAGGGTGCATTTTGTTCCTCAGCCCAATACTAATCTGTAAACTGAAGGTCTTCAAAATTTGCTCCAGGAGTCGAGAGAAAAAAAGAGTTTTTCCAACCTAACCTAACCTAAGTTAGAAATCTATTTCAGGAAGTTTAACCAAGTGCTGCCCAGAATGAACACCTAGTGCATTTTGTTCTTCAGGCCAATACTAAGAAGGAAACCGAAGCGCTTTGAAATCTGCTCCAGGAGTAAAAAAAAGGCTTCTTCCAACCTAACCTAACCTAACCTAAGTTAGAAATCTTTTGAAGGAATTTTGACCAAGTGCTGTCTAGAATGAACACCTAGTGCATTTTGTTCCTCAGGCCAATACTAAGAAGCAAACCGAAGCGCTTTAAAATGTGCTCCAGGAGTAAAAAAAAGGCTTTTTCCAACCTAACCTAACCTAACCTAAGTCAGAAATCTTTTTAAGGAATTTTGACCAAGTGCTGCCCAGAATGAAGACCTAGTGCATTTTGTTCTTCAGGCCAATACTAATCAGTAAACCGAAGGTCTTCAAAATTTGCTCCAGGAGTCGAGAGAAAAAAAGAGCTTTTCCAACCTAACCTAACCTAAGTTGGAAATCTATTTTAGGAAGTTTGACCAAGTGCTGCCCAAAATGAACACCTAGTGCATTTTGTTCTTCAGGCCAATACTAAGAGGCAAACCGAAGCGCTTTGAAATCTGCTCCAGGAGTAAAAAAAAGGCTTTTTCCAACCTAACCTAACCTAACCTAAGTTAGAAATCTTTTTAAGGAATTTTGACCAAGTGCTGCCCAGAATGAAGACCTAGTGCATTTTGTTCTTCAGGCCAATACTAATAAACAACCCGAAGCGCTTTGGAATTTGCTCGAGGAGTTAAGAAAAAAAAAAGACTTTTTCCGACCTAACCTAACCTAAGTTAGAAATCTTTTTAAGGAATTTTGACCAAGTGCTGCCCAGAATGAACACCTAGTGCATTTCATACCTCAGGTCAATACTAATCAGCAAACCAAAGCGCTTCAAAACCTGCTCCAGGAGTCAAGAGAAAAAAAGAGTTTTTGCAACCTAAGTTATATTTTTTAGGAAATTTGACCAAGTGCTTCCCAGAATGAACGAACACTGAAGTGCTTCAGTTAGTACTGGCCTAAGGAACAAAATGCATTAGGTGTTCATTCTAGACAGCACTTGGTCAAAATTCCTTCAAAAGATTTCTAACTTAGGTTAGGTTAGGTTAGGTTGGAAAAAGCCTTTTTTTTACTCCTGGAGCAGATTTCAAAGCGCTTCGGTTTGCTTCTTAGTATTGGCCTGAAGAACAAAATGCACTAGGTGTTCACTCTGGGCAGCACTTGGTCAAACTTCCTGAAATAGATTTCCAACTTAGGTTAGGTTAGGTTGGAAAAACTCTTTTTTTCTCTCGACTCCTGGAGCAAATTTTGAAGACCTTCGGTTTACTGATTAGTATTGGCCTGAAGAACAAAATGCACTAGGTCTTCATTCTGGGCAGCACTTGGTCAAAATTCCTTAAAAAGATTTCTAACTTAGGTTAGGTTAGGTTGGAAAAAGCCTTTTTTTTTACTCCTGGAGCACATTTCAAAGCGCTTCGGTTTGCTTCTTAGTATTGGCCTGAGGAACAAAATGCACTAGGTGTTCATTCTAGACAGCACTTGGTCAAAATTCCTTCAAAAGATTTCTAACTTAGGTTAGGTTAGGTTAGGTTGGAAAAAGCCTTTTTTTTACTCCTGGAGCAGATTTCAAAGCGCTTCGGTTTGCTTCTTAGTATTGGCCTGAGGAACAAAATGCATTAGGTGTTCATTCTGGGCAGCACTTGGTCAAACTTCCTGAAATAGATTTCTAACTTAGGTTAGGTTAGGTTGGAAAAACTCTTTTTTTCTCTCGAATCCTGGAGCAAATTTTGAAGACCTTCGGTTTACTGATTAGTATTGGGCTGAGGAACAAAATGCACCCTGTCAATCTCCTTTTAGTAACAAAAATTCCTAATTTTGAGTTGTACAAAATGAGCTCAATTTGAAAAAAATAAGAAATATTTTTTTTTATGGCAAGATAAGTGGCAAGTGTTGCACCATTTTGAAATCTTGATTAAATGCGCCATCTTTTGAAATGACTTGCCAAGGGTAGTGTAGTACAATTTTTTTTCACTATGAAGGTTCAAAGTTAACGAACAATATTTTTGTCAACCATGACTCACTAAAACTTAACTTATTTTATTAAATTAACAATGTTTTTTGCAATAATTTGTAGTTGCGATTAATAGCATCGTTAATGCAGATCACGAAATTAAAAAAATCACTGCGAAATTGTGACATTGGTGATCATTAACCTTAAAAATGCGACAAAGGGTGTCGAATTTCAACTTTTTTTAAAAAATGTCTATTATCGCTGAACTGAGTGATATGGATTTTATTTCATATTTTTCCCAGAACTGGTATAGCTTGGCCTTTCATCCGGTCCCTGATTATCGTTGAGTTTTGGGACACCCTGTATATGTCATAATTCAAAAAAAAAAAATTAGTTAAAAATTACTGATGAACTACGGAACCCTACACTGAGCGTGGCCCGACTCGTATACAATCAAGTATTTGACTACGATCCCACCTGATGGTTGAGGCGTATTAGTTTATTAAGAAACTACTCATATACACTCTAGCCTTGAAGACATCCAAATTACAATCAGACGGAAAGACTGCAGCAAGCAAATTGTTCCAGCCCTTCGATGTACGCGGTATAAACGACGAGGCGAAACATTTTTTACCACTGATGTTTGGTTTACAGATGTTATCTTTAAGTACAGTAGACCGTTCAATTAAAACCTTCGTCACCTTCAAAGCAAGAACGTAATCAACTTTATAACTACTTACACTTTTGTAGCAGGAAGTACGATCACAACGCTTGTATAATCAGACAATTTTCTCCACCGATCCCCGAAGCCACTACGAGTATATATCAGTAACTTGACTACTACTGACAGTTCCTTACTCTTTTATGTCACCTTTTAATGTGTAACCCGGTTCACGTAATCAAAACCGTAACGATATCGTAGCAACTTAGTCGTTTAGACCATTGTCGTATTCACATCATCCATCAATCGAGCTTAAACGACACCGATTTTAAAATCGTTCGATCGAAGTGTCGTTGACGCTATGTCATTAATTATCGTAATAGTAATAATACATAATTACTGTGTAACTGGCAATAAGCCGTTGCTAGATACACACATCAAAAGTGTCTAGGGATCAAGCATTTTTATGCGGATTTCTTGAGATTGAGATGTGGCTTTGTAATAAATTTATGATTTTATAAATTTATATGGATCCTTTTTGGTGCATTTCATAATTTGAATCAGGAACTGTGAATCAAATTCGAGTAAAAGATGAAAATCAGCTGTCAATATTTTCCCTATAAAAACATACAACGCATTGAAGACATTATTAGTGCTACTGTTTCCCTACTACTGATTAAAACCAACGTTATTATGGAGCGGCGACGTCATTTAAGCAGGGAAGAAATGCTCAGAGCCGTGGGAATGATAGAAGCTGGTTCCCGGCAACGTACTGTGGCTTTAGCTCTGAATACAAGTCAGAGTGTTATCAGTCGACTTTGGACACGTTACCGAAGCACTGGTACCGTGGCTGAGCGCCATGGAGGACGGTATCGCTGCACCACACGGAGACAAGACCGATACATTCAAATCTTAACTCGAAGAGCTCCAACAATAACCGCCATGATGTTAGCCGTGAGGCTTCATAACTCTTCAGGGAACTTAATTAGCGACCAAACAGTCAGAAACCGCTTGCCCGTAGCGGTCTTCGGGAGTGAACCTTCATTCCCGAAGACCGCTACGGGTACCACCTATAGCAATGCACAATCGTAGGATTCGATATCAATGGGCTCTTGAACACAGAAATTGGGCAGAAGAACAATGGCGTTTCGTGTGCTTTTCTGATGAGTCTCGTTTTAGTATGAGACCGGATACAAGACGTATACGACACTGGAGAACCCCTGGAAGCCAACAGCGATTAAAATCCTGCCAGGAAGTCCATCCTTATAGTGGTGGAACCATCATGGTATGGGCGGGTATTTGGATCGGCGGAAGAACTGAGTTGATTTGGATCAGAGGCAACCTCAACGCTCAAATTTATGCTGAGACGATTGTATCAGACGTCATCGTTCCTCTACAAGTGCAAATCGGTCCCTTATTTCAGTTAATGCATGATAATGCACGACTGCACACCGCAAGAGTTGTAAGACAGACTCTCGCCGCAGCTAACATCAATGTCCTGCCCTGGCCTGCTCAGTCGCCAGACTTGAACCCGATTGAGCATGCATGGGATATGCTACAGAGAAGAGCTCTGACGAATATGGAGGGTATCCAGTCGCAAGAAGACCTTTTTTTGTTGTTGCAACGAACATGGGCGGCCATTCCACAGCGTGATTTGGATGAACTCATTTTGAGTATGCCAAACCGATGTTCTTGTGTTGTTAGTGTTCGCGGTAGAAACACGGATTATTAATTGTTTAAGTTACCCAATAAAATTTTAAAGAAAACTGTTATTTCAGTCTTTTTTTCGAACTTTAATGTTAGTGGTTCAAATGTCAAAAATCCCTTTATTAGGAAAATGGCAAATTTCTTTATTAATGCAAAGGTGACTTGGTTTATCGTTACTGTGACAAACGAAAACACTTTATTTGATGAATCCTTAAAGAAAATTTTAATTAATATCAATCAGGAGAAAAGTTATTGCAAAAATATATGTTGATCCCTAGACACTTTTGATGTGTGTAGTTCAGTTTCAAGCCAATTGAATTGTCGTTCTATCGAATCCCGTTCAAACTTCGATCAAACGTCCAAAAAACTTCAACGATATTTCACTTGTTTCATTTTACGTGAATCAGTTAAAAGTAAAAGGCCTATTACACCACTCGTTTTTACGAACGGTCTTTGTCTACGTCGCGTAGTGTAATAAGGGTAAGACGGTCTTACTTGTACGTAGACTCAACGGCAGTCTAGATAGACCGGTCGTAAAAACGGGTGGTGTAATAGGCCTTTGACTTGACTACTAGCGACATTTTCTTAGTCTCTTATGTCACCTACTGATCAGGTCTACCCGACAAACTGCTACACATAGATCAGTGTTTCAGTTTAATTGGCGGCGATTTCTATCGACAATTTACCTGGACAGGGCGCAGGCGCGTCACTAGCTGGTGAGACTCTTGAGTGCCCGTAGACATTAATATTTCATAAGAGTTATAGGGCATAACCGAAGGTACCATACATTTCAGTTGTATTAAAATTTTGTTTCTTAAAATCGGAGCTATTTTAGTAGAGTATAGGTATCTGGTTTGACAACGCACATAATTATATCTTGGCCTGAGGCTTGAAGAATTATTTTAAGGGATAATGAATAAAGAATTTAAGGGATCCGGGAGGGAGGGGTGATTGACGAAGTTTTTGTCCAAATGTAAATGATCATATACCTGTGAATGACGATAATTTTGAGGAACATAATGGTCGTCGGTGGTTAGTTTGACCCTCATTATTGTCAGGTAAAGTACTTATTACCCCTAGGGTGATAATGGTTGAACGAGGGATTAAATTATGACTGAACGGAATAAAAAAAGTTTTCAGAGAAAATATATGTAGATACTTGCCGTAAAGTGGGATTGGGATATGACTCATAGCCCACAGAGCTCGATAACCAATAGAAACAGAGTAAACACAATTTCTTGTGTTCCTATTGTTTAATAAACTGGTGCCAAAGTTATACCCCAGAGCCAAAGTATCCCCACTTTACTTGGTAACTGCCTACTTATCAACATTTCTCTAGTATTGATTAATTCATGAATCTCCGACCGGTCCTATGAGACCGCGCTGTTATTGTTTTACTATTGTGTCTCATTTTGTGGGTATGTGATAGGTTAATGTTTCTGCAAATCGTCTCCCTCTACCTGTCTACCTATACGTAAGTCCTATCATTTTTGTCAGCAAAATCCTGCAGGGTCGAAGTTTATAGGGCCATGGGTTGGCTTCTGAAAGGAAAACCCGGGGCTCTGGAACTGAGGAACAAAGGAGTGGGTATTAGTCAGTAAAAGTCTAACACGATCTCTCACACCGCCCAAGAACCGGGAGAAGTCATTCTGATCATTTCCCACCTAAAAAAACTTCAATTTTTCAGTTACGGTACAGCTTACTTATTCTTCTTCGTCACTGCCAACCCTGGTCAATACTGGTCACGGTCCAGTTAGCTTGTCACTCGAGCAGCCTTCAGACTTAACTGGGCAACACGTAGCACCTCGTTATGTCCTTATTACCACTGTGCTTTACGGCTAATGGTGGCCGCAGCTTTATGGGGAAAGCCTGGAGTAATAAGGCACATGTCTTTATTTGTACTTTGTAGACTGTTATGGAATTTTATTTGTTGGTTTAGGTACTGGTGACCGTTTTTAAGGTTCCGTAGCTCGAAAGGAAAAAACGGAACCCTTATAGGGTCACTCTGTTGTCCGTCTGTCTGTCAAGACCCTTTATCTCGAGAACGCGCGAAGGTATCAAGTTGAAATTAAAACTATATACTCAAGTCTACAAACTTGTAAGTTGGCGGGAAAAAAAGATACGCCCGTTTATGTTGCAAAAAATCGTACATTTCGACACTTAATAAAGTACTTCCCGTGGACCCGAATCTTTTGGCACGAAGCAAGGTAACAAATATAGTGAAAACTGAAAATTTTAAGTAAAATTGTACAATTTTTTTTAATAATAATCTTCAAAACTTGATTCGAGGATTGAACTGTTTTCATATATAAGTTGGTAAGTAAAAAATTTAAAGATTTAAGGCTGGCGCGAAGTGTCAATTTTCCATACAAACGTAATACCAAAATCATTTGCAGTTTAAGCATATTTACACCATAATATGATGTTATTCGGATTCAGACAATAATTATCTAGGTTCCTACGTCGTCTTTCTGTTGAAAAACTTACCCCAAACGAAATTTAAGCGAATTTAATTTTGCACATTTTTACACCGAAAATGTCATGTTTTTATTTGTTTTTTTTTCTATATTATAAACAACAATACTTCAAGATATCTCTCCGTAGGAACACAGATATTATTATCAAGTTATACTGAAAAGAAAAGAAATTGGAAAATAATTAATTTTTCATTCATCCATGTACTACCATTACCATGTTTATATATTTTTGAAATGTGTGTTTTTGTTAAAAAAAACTACAATCTTTTCGAGACAAACACTGACAGGCCAAATAGCCGATCACGACATAAAGACAGACTTCGGCTCCCACAAATAAGACTAAAATTATTTAAGAAAAATGTATACTGCATGTCGATGATCATTTATAATCATTTACCAAATATTTTACAAGACTTACCCGTGATAAAGTTTAAAAAAAACCTTTTAAATCTGTTGTTATTTAAAAGATATTATACTGTTAAGGACTATTACAAGTCAATAGAATGTAAAATTTGTAAGTCATAGTTATTGACAACACTGACCACAGAACAGGTGAAAGACACTGACTGTGAATATATTTGCACGCCATGTTATGGCAGGATATGCTGAAACAAATGTATTGTAACACCTTATGTACCATATTCTAGCAAATAAATATTTTGATTGATTGATTTGATTGATCATTTTTGGTATTACGGTACACCTCCAAATTTCTCCCAAATTTTCAATAGTTTTTATTGCTATCGCAGCAGTCAAATGTCAGTGTGTGGGTATGACATTACCTCAGTCAGTGTGTCTCAGAATTATTTATACTATCTGGATTGATTACGTCAACCTCAAAAATCGTACTCACAAAAGGGTATCTTATCTCTTTCTACCATGGTGTCCATAGACGAGTAAGAAAGGGACACGCTACCTCTTTCTATGCTCCGTCTTGCTGGGTACATTTTTTCCATTTTTGCTTGTCAATCAAAAATATGAACTTAATGGCAATGAAAATGAAGTACACTTCAGATTGTGTGATATTACTTCGTAATCATTCCAGGGTACACAAAGTCCTTGCGTGTGTGTCGCTCCTACAGGGTTACCTACTTATCATAGGTTCGAAAAATATTTGATCGAAATTCATTTCCTATAAAAATTTTAAACAATTATCGTTTCGTTTTAAGGGTTCCGTACCTCAACGGGCAAAAACGAAACCTTTGTTTGTCAAGACCCTCTATCTCGGGAACACGTGGAGTTGTCGAGTTCGAGAATAGGCCCGCGATCTCTTGAAGCTGTGCACAAATCAAACATATAAGTTATCGAAAAAAAAAATTACAACCGTTTATATCGCAAAAAAACGTACGTTTTGATACTCTCTAAGTAATCAAAATTTATAGGGTACTTCCCGATGACCTAGAATCATGAAATTTGGCATAAAAAAGGTCTTATAGCAAATATAGGGAAAAGTCTGAAAACTGAAAATTTGTAGTTACGCCTCTAGAAAATCGGTTCCCCTCCTATAGGCATTCACACTAGCGTAGGGGTCATATCGCACAAGCGGTTTGCGAGTGTTTGTTTTTATTTAGATTTTAATCACCATAAATTCATTAAGTCGTGATTTATTTTTGTTAGTTACATCTCATGTTAATAGGTTTGTTCTTTTTTCTTATATTTATATTCTCTCTTATGGTGTGAATGTGGGAACACTAGACTACGATTTGATTACTACTATTTCGACAGCTTTTTGATAAATATTATTTTTATTGTACTTTTGGTTATCAATCTTAATCTGTCTGGTAGTATTGTAATCTATACTTATAATAAATTTGTAGAAGTATAAATTCTGTACATTGAAAATGTCAAAAAAAATAATGGCAGGGGGTGTTACGAGACCGACACCGAACTCATTTTTTTTTAATTAGGTAGGTACTTAGGTTTACTTTTATAGGGCGCAGACCGTATAGATTTTAATTTCAAGTGTAGGTAGTATATTTGATAGTGTGTAAGTAACGTAGGGTATTTTAGTATTCTTAGGTAAGATTAGTCATTCGTATAATTATGTAGATATTATTTTTTAGGCATTTTGCTTATTTATTGATATACATAGAAGTGAAGGTACTACACTAAAAACTTTTGTCATCCACGTGAACGAAGTCGCGGACACAGCTAGTATGGAAATATTGTAAACCCAATATTTCTTTGAAAAGAGTAACCATGAAGTTTCTTGCCAGTTCTTCTCAATAGGAAACGACGAATTGGAACTACGCACTAGATTCTGACGTTTCATAAGTGTCCATGTAGGCCCACGTAAAATAAAAATATTATTGATTTCCATTCGATAGATTGATCACTACAGAACTTTTTTTTTGCATTAAATTTATTTTTAGGATAACATTAAAAGTGACGACCCTATTTCTTCAATGGAGCATAGGTAATCTGGGGGCACGGTAGTGTCCCACCCACCAAGTCACGCAAAAATGTGGCATCCTTTTCTCGAAACATTTCGAGCCATTTTCAACCTCTTATAAATTTGTTGTGGACGAAACTAGATCAAGCAGGCTTCTTAAAAAGACGATATATTTCAAATCTCATTAAATTTTCTTATCAAAGTTTCTAAATTTTGTCATTCACTGACTGAACGAACATAAAAAGTCTAAGGTACTTTTAGCAGACATAGAGACAGAAGTTTCAAATTTTGATTACAATTAGTGTTTACTGTACAAACCAAGGGAAAACTAAAATATTTTGCAACTTCGGCCTAGTTTTCTAGATACACCAACTGCATATATAACTTAGTAATCCCATATAAATGTATAGGATTACAAAGTTACATTTTTAAGATTTGACTTGGTAATCGCACTAAACGATTTACTTAATTACTTTTGAGGTACATTGTGTTTTCATGCGATTACAAAGCTAAATTCATTTATTTAAAACATACAAGATATTTTGACTTGGTATAACATGGATCTCACATATTTTTACGGTAGAAGAGTAGTGTTGCGAGACTTGAGTTTTTTACAAGCTGTGTTTTTGATGGAATTATTTTGTCAAGTTCAAAACTGTTCCATATTATGCTGTGAAGATTGTCCAACTCACACGTACACACACATATGCAATTTCGCATTTGTTTTTGCCAAACAGAGATAGCAATATACCGCGAACGTATTTTATTTTCATCTCAACTCGAAGTAGCGAGCGATCTACGCAGGATCCTTAAGCATACATAGGGACAGAGAAAGCGACTTTGTTTTATACTATGTAGTGATGAACTGACTGCGTTTGACCACTGTCTCACCTGATGGTAAGTGATCATACAATGGCCAATAATGGAGCACACTTGCCTAATTGTAACCTGTTCACTCTTGACTTAAAGACCCGTAGGTTGTAGCTGTCAGTAAACATGGATAGTTTATAGACGGTTTGTAAAAGGTTTGTCTGAGTGTCTCTTGAGGTATTTTACTGAATACCGAAGAGGTGGCTGTTTCCCCATAACCTATTAGGTACTTCAAGTGAAAGTACCATGGTACAACTTGCAGAGCATACTACGATGAATAGAAGCTGTCAAAAAGACTAGTAAAAATCATCAGTCTTAATATGTATCTTTTTTTTTCAAAAATACATAAATGATTTTGACTTCTTTGATGTTTTTATTATCTCAATCAATAAAGTCTTTAATAAAAAAATATTAGACGAACCTACAACCAAACATTTGCCTGCAAAATGCAATTAAAGTTCATAATAATATAAGAATCTAGGTATTGTCCCTAATAATTTGGCAACCCACTGTATGTAGGTATATGTCTATAGTCAAGTCAGAGTTTCCATCGTTACCAGCGCTGCTCGTGATATTATTATGCATCTCCTCACTTCATCGTCCAGTTAACATTTCCGAGAAAATCCAGACGTTTCGCTGTTACCCAGAACTGACGAGAAATTGAAAATGATGTTAAAACCACTTTCTTATTTGTACTGTAATACGAAGGTGTAGTAATATCTAGGTATATATGTAATAAAAGGAGAAACTGACTGACTGACATATCAACGCACAGTTGAAACTATTAGGGCTAGGAGCGTGAAATTTATGCACAACTAGGTTACCTTAATGTCGCGAGCCCTAAGAGAGGGTTTTCCACCCTCTAAAGGGATGAAACAGGGGTCCATTGTTTACATGGAGAAATCTACTTCAACGCGAGTAAAGCCGCTGGCAGAAGCTAGTCAAACCTAAGAATCTTGCTCCAGGAAATAATAAAAAACGCAAGATATATAAGAAACTGTAAACAGAAATAGAGTTGCGATAAATACTCGTAGACGCTAGGCCTTAGAAAAATGACGCACAGTTTTAGGTAATACAAACCCCACACAAAATACCATAAGCACATTATTATGAACAATAGTTCCCGCATTCCTCAGTAATAAGTGTTAATACCATTACGAAGTTAATAGTCCGGGAACCGAACCCGTCATTTGAGCCCAATTACACGATAATACCCCCCTGGGCAGAAGAATGGACGCGATATGGACAGTCATGGACTCTAATATGAGAACTTTAGAACACCGGAAGTTAAATTTAGTTAATAATTCAATTAAACGCGGTTTTACAATGAGGCTGGACGCATTACAATTTCTCTTTTTGCTACTAAGTACCTACGTACATAATTTATGAACACTGTTGTGTAAAACAACGTTATGTACCGTCAGGGGTCAAAAGTACAGTTCCACACGCACAGGTCGCACTGTATCAAAGTGTCTAATATTTCTTTGTAGAAGATGGTCTATGGTTCGTGACTAATTTAATTTGTAGCATAGAATCTAAAGTAGGTAAATAAACTATAGTTATGAATCGTAGAACTTATGGCTCAAATAAAATTTAGATACATTGGTAATTCAAGTTAACTTTCGTCGTCTGACTGTACATAAGACCTGTCTGCAATGGCTGAATGTCTTAACCTATCACATACCCACAAAACGAGACACAATAGTAAAACAATAACAGCGCGCTCTCATAGGACCGGTCGGGGATTCATGAACTAATTGGCTACACTTGCCAACCAAATCAAAGGACGAATGGAGATCCAATAATTTCAATGTTAACTATTTACTACTTGTTAACAATAAGCTCCAAGTCAAACTCCGATCTACAGAAAAAATGCTGATAGACAAATGCGATAACAATAACACGTTGTTCAACCACGAAAACAAATATAGGATTTCTGCTCATGTAGCACTTGCCATTAGTTATCAGATTTAAGGCCAGAGAGGGGATAATAGATGGATAGATGAGATGATGAGCCCCTTAATATTTTTACTTTTCTCAACTCACTCTTAGCCGCCATATTTACTTAGCTTTCAAGTCAGACACGTGTTTATTTAAATACATTTACTTGTAAATTCGTACGTAAGACCGAGTCACATCGTAAATACAGTACACGGGTGCGAGGCGGGACCTCCATTAATAAAATTATGCTATATCACCGCTTTCTTAATCGGCCAACCATTTGCATTTTAATTGATAGTGGGCCTCACTACAGTGGCGCCATCTAGTTACAAGTTATTAACTAATTACTTCATATTTGTAAACGTTTATGTTAGTGGAATTGTAATAGGAAAATGTCCGTTCATAGATTAACGAGGACGTCTGATTGTAATTTAAATGGTAGGTAACCAGTTCAGACTCTAGTCTAGCTTCCAGTGAATTGTAGATTGTATTTGGTTGTTACATTTTCTTAATGATGCTAAGCACATTGCTGGAACTCTTATCGGTAGAAATCTGTAGATCAGATAACCTTTCCCCAAGTATGTATTTCTACTTAAAATGCTCTTTAAAAAAATATTTAAAGTCTTAAGCTGAGTGCTAAATACTTTTGGAAAGTATATAGCATGGTGCTAACTGTCTGGCAATTGACGATACGGTGGACGCAGTGGTCGAGCGCTTGGCTGCTGCGATACGTGTCGCAGGCTCGATTTCCACACGGAACAAATACATATTTGTATATCTTACACGTAGTAGTTTCGGGCCTGAGGTTTTTGTACATATATCATGCGTTTACACGTTTAGAGAGAGAGCACAATGAGAGCCTCTACTCTCACTCAGCCTTACATTGAACATTGCAGCGTATTAAAAAATATATGAGACAGTTTCCTATAGGTATCACTTAAGTAAATCAAGCAACTATTTATCCCCGTTAGCTATTTAATACCGTATTTCAGCTCTAGCTCGCATTAACCTCTAGTTGTACTTGCAACAAGGAAACACTCGACAAGCGTGCCATTAGAACTAATTTGTGGAAACGTACAGAGATTCGCGTGCGGCCGATGTTGCCCCTCGCTACCCTCGGGGAGATGCGCCGGCGCAACGTAATCGTCGCTCCGAGCCTACAGTCAACAAAATAGATAATTAACCGGGGTTGTCAGACATAGCTGAGGATTTTATAGAAACCGATGTATGGATATGAATGAAAAATAATTAAAGCCATAACAAATAAACAAGTTATTAATAAAACCTCTGAACCGACTCCGGACCCAGGTTGGCCTCTGTAAAAACCATCTGGCCAAATGGGGCTTCCTCGACCCATCCTTAACACAGTGCCAGTGTGGAGCCGCTACACAAGACATGCGACATTTGCTGAGCTGCCCATCCACCTGTACTTTTCGGGATCTATCCGAGGCCAATGATAGAGCCGTACGGGTTGCTAAATACTGATCAGAAAAAATTTAGTTGAAGACATCGACACGATAAGAAGAAGAAGAATAAAACTACAATGTTATTCATATCCATTCAGCGGTTTCCATGAAAATATCAACTCTATCTGACGACCCTGGTAACTTGTCTGCTTGGCCAACTGTACATGCGCGTGCGGCTCACATCTGCGCCTGAGATATGTATCGCTGGAAAATGCTACGCTTTTTGTAGATGTTGGAGTTGTGCTCTAGGGTATTGATGAACTGTAGTGTTCATTAAGAGATAATGAGGCTGATTAGTGTTTTAGTACCCGTACGAAATCCCGTTTTTTCAACAGGTTTTCGGGACATTACGCTATGGTCCCCATACCTCTAAAAGTTTGATTTCAGTTACAATAACTTAGACTACAAGAGCAAATAATAATGATGCTAGATTTTTTATTACTATTTATAATACAAATTTGATGTTACCAATTACGTGTTTTTTCAATCAATCTCAGACTCATTCAATCCTACCAATTAAATAACAGAAACAAAATACATAAAAACCACAACTAAGCTATTTCACAGTTCTCAATCGCGTACAAACGCGCCGCCACTAATGGCCACACTTAGGGGCCTCGTCCACGGCCACTTTTTGTAGTGCTACAGTCGCATTCGAAACCGCGCGTCAGCCGCGCTACTAACGCGCTACTGCATCGCGACTGTAACGCTGCTTTCTAACGCGTGACCGTGTCAGATGACAGCGGGAAGAGGACAGAGGGACGGTAATCTTAATATATATAAATCTCGTGTCACAATGTTTGTCCTCAATGGACTCCTAAACCACTTAACCGATTATAATAAAATTCGCACACCATGTGCAGTTCGATCCAACTTGAGAGATGGGATAGTTTAAATCTAAAAAAAAAAAAGTTAGGTAAAGTAGGGTAGTGTAGGGTAGTGTAGGGTAGTGTAGGGTAGTGTAGGGTAGTGTAGGGTAGTGTAGGGTAGTGTAGGGTAGTGTAGGATAGTGTAGGGTAGTGTAGGGTAGTGTAGGGTAGTGTAGGGTAGTGTAGGGTAGTGTAGGGTAGTGTAGGGTAGTGTAGGGTAGTGTAGGGTAGTGTAGGGTAGTGTAGGGTAGTGTAGGGTAGTGTAGGGTAGTGTAGGGTAGTGTAGGGTGGTGTAGGGTAGTGTAGGGTAGGTAGGGAAGGTAGGGTAGGGTAGCGTAGGATATGTAGGGTAATCATTTGACGGGAGCGAAGCCGCGGGTAAAAGCTAGCATAATATAATATTCCACAACTTTCACACAACGCCATCTAGTCCTAAGAGTGAAGGTGGCGCGTGATTGAAAAACATAATAATCTTCATACAAAATCTTAATTTTTGTGCTACTGTATCGCGTTTGCATCGCGACTGTAGTGCGTTAGTGGCGCTGCTGACGCGCGTTTGCATCGTGACTGAGAATCGTGACGTGGGCAGGGGTAAGCCGCTAGCGACTGCATTGCGACTGTATTATACTGTGTTTTCTTCGCTAACGTTTTATAAGTGCCCATGTACGCGTATGTAAAATAAAACCATTTTTTATTTTGATTTTGTATCGATGCGAACACGCGTCAGCCGCGCTACTGCATCGCTTCAAAAAGTCCCCGTGGGCGAGGCCCCTTAGACGAAGGCACGGTCATTACATTAAACAAGCGATTCGTTTTAAATGTTATAATAAAACTAATCCTGTTGGTTTTTGCCATTTCCGCGTCAGTCACGCCGTCATTACGAGTTTGGATCGAAAGTGTTAAGTCATTAAACTTGTTCGGGTTATGGTTTTTAGGGATCCGTATCCCGAGGGTAAAAACAAGACCCTGTTGCTAAGACTCTGCTGTCCGTCTGTCTGTCATAAGGTTTTATCCTGAACCGTTTTTCGTATGGATGTACTCTCACTTCATCCACACGAAAAACGGTTCATGATAAGTGGTTAGTATAGTTCATGATAGTAGTTGTTCACAGATGATGTATCTCTGTTGCCCCTATAAAAACCACAAAAACGAATACCTACTAAAAAGCATAATAAAATATGATGTGGGGCTAAAATAGCCTATAATATGTTAGGTAGCCTTAAATAATAAAAAAACAATTGTGATTTTACGAATCGTGTTTACCGTTTTTTGCTAAGGACGGTACGGAATCCTGCGTGCGCAAGTTTAAATCGCTCTTGGTCGGGTTTTTTGCTTTATGGCAATGTTTGAAGCGATTAAGAGAGTTAACTAAACATAATCATTACGTTCATTAGGATTTCCATACAAGGATATATAGGTATCATCTTTAAGTATATAGCATAAAACGAATAGTTTTTTCAGCGTTTGTTTGTTTTTCTACTAATTTCTCCTAAACCATGTAAAAGAGTAATAAATTAATTAATGTACATATTTTACATCCGAGCGAAGCTGGAGGGAGTTACTGGTAAATATTACTTTAGCCTATTTGTATGAAAGGTTTGGAAAGAGAAAGGAGAGGTCTTTTCCCAGCAGTGGAACACAAAACAGGCTATTAAAAAAATCTATGCCATTGCTGGACATCACCTCCCCTATTTCTTTTTAAACCTCTCTGTCTAGACCGATCTCTGCCTAAGTTCGTCATACCAATAAATAATAAATTAAATATAATAAGTAATTGCCAAACATCGCACGTTGGTAATAAATCTTACGAGAATGTAAACTATCGGTATATCATTATGAATAGATAATTCCAACAAATGCAATAAATCTTTATCCGATAATTTACGATATATCCGCGCCTTATTGAAAATAAAGACTTTATAATTTTACGCGATTTATCATAAACTAACGGTTTTTACACATATTCATAAGTACATAATTATGCACGTATGTTAACGAAGAGAAAGGAGTATATTATGAAAGGACGATGGCAAGTGAAGTTTCGAAGTCTCTGCTTACTGTCTGGGATAAAAGCGTGAATCTACGTAGGTATGTATGTAGAATTTTACGACACACTAGTCCTGGATTTCAAGCGAGTATATACTGATTCCACACGTACCTACTCGTATAAACAATAGAACCACATACGAGTATGACCACCGATTTTCTTCCTCCCGGTTTTATTATGCGTAGAATCGTTTTTTTTATAATGTAGAGTCTTAAAAAATACGATTTAAATTAGAACTACGAAATGGATCAAATTTGGGCCACCCGCGCTTCTAGTGGTAAAACGATGCAATCTTACGCAAGAACTCATAATAATCACTTAACAGAATACGACACTCCCATCCATTATCCTGCAATCCTCTACTTCCTGAGTAAAACCCGAGTTTTATACATTTCCGCTGTTTAATCTCCATTCTTACTGCAATGGTTGCCATGCTATAAACACTCGCCGTAACGTGCTGTCTTACGACAGTCGGATAGATAAGCCCTCCACATATATCTGTTACACGATCGACCGTTTACCAGCAGATGGGGATACGGAGAAGGTTTAGAGTCGCATAGGTATGAGGTAGGTAGCGACAAGCTTTTGGTCAGTTTAGCAAACGATACATGACAAGAACGTCGCTAGCATAATTAGACTGGACCCTGTAAGTAATAAAAAAATAAGAAATATCTTTTTTTGAAGCGGGAAATCATCCAAGGATTTCTACCGCCCTTGCGCAGAGCTGGAGAATAGAAAATAGTATTGATTTATACACTCAGAATGCAAGTATCTACAACAAGGTCATAAATATAATATTAGAGTATGCACAATCATAGTTATAGCATGTGTCAGTCAGTACCGTGTTACCCCAGTTAACGGGTTGTGGAGGTCTGGTAGGCAGCCGCTCCTCGTAAAATACTGGTATTCAGCTAAATCCGGCTTGACTGAAAGCCGACCCCAAAATAGTTGGGAAAAGGCTAGATGATGAGTAGGTATGCACAAGCATACTCTAATATTTAATAGTAGAATGTACAAATTCTACTATTATGGCATGCAAATATTGATGCAAGTTCATCATCTATACTAATCTATACTAATATTATAAAGAGGTAAAATTTGTAAGTTTGTATGTTTGTAAGTTTGTATGTAGGGGGTAATCTCTGGAACTACTGGTCTGATTTGAAAAATTATTTCGGTGTTAGATAGCCCATTTATTGAGGAATGCTATAGGCTATATACCATCACGCTACGACCCACGGCAGCGGAGCAGAAACGGAAACTGCGGGTGAAACCGCAGGGGATAGCTAGTCAATCATAATCGTAACATTGATAAACAATGGCGAGGGCGCGCAGTCTTTTACTGACTAAAACTCACTCCTAAGTTTCTGCTTTGTCTTGGGATCCAGACCCGGGTTTTTCTTTCAGAAGCGAACCTATAGCCTCAGCAGTAGTAGCCTTCTATCCTGCTGGGCCTTTACGGTAGATAGCTTTTGGCCCACAATAATACTCGTATCTTAGTAGCAATAAAAAAAAATGAATTAAATTAGTTTAGGCGTAATAATTAATAGAAAACTTGAAAAATATATTTATATTTAAATATATTTATATTTAAAACTTGAAAAATATAAACATATTTTAAGTTGATGAACCCTGAGTCCTGGAATTCAAACTCATTTTTTTTTTTTCGCATAGGCCTTCATCGACAAAACGAAGGTATAATCATGTAAATGTATAACAAGATAATATTTTTCATTTCATGAAGTAAACCTACTGTACTTCAACTTTAAGGCGTCTGTCTGAGTCAGTGCGCTCGCTATCGACATCGACACATCTACGATTGCGCCGGCGCAGGTTTTATACAACACTTGATACAGTCATTTAGTTTCCGAGAGATAGACGACATATAAATAAACTGTTGGACAGTTTTCATTTCTGTATATATAATAGGTAAAGTCCTGACTGACTCATCAACGCTAAGACTAAACCCTTGAACCTAGAAGAATAATTTTATATTGTGTTGACAAAGAATAAGAATAGTACGTTTTGATACAAGTCGAGAAAGTTTGTCATTGCGACTGAGGCGGAATTTGTTCGAACTACAAGCAAGGGTTATGGAGCCGCGTGCTACAATGAGATTTACTCAAGAGGTTTACTTTTTATACCCAAGTACAGTATAAAAAAGTCCAGTATATACATATAAAGAAATAAATAAACGAGAGTAGTCGGTAGATGATAAATACAATCAATTGTAACGGAGTCGAAATCTCTTACTTTTCCGCACTAGTGCAGTAAGTTGCGTGCCTAGCAGTAGGGATAACAGCGGGTTTTCGGGTAAATGTATCTATTGAAAAAGATTTTCCAAACATCAACCCCTAAGTTACTTTAGAGAGAACAGTAGCTAGTAAAACCATATAAAAACACCTTCGATTTTAAAACGAAATTCGACAGCTTTGATTTAACAATGTTTTTAAATTAGATGTCTCTTCTTAACTACAATATTCAGTCATAAAAGCCTTTATACCGAGTACAAAAGCTGCGGGCTGCGGTAGCCGCGCATTTATGGCGATGTTAGTCCGCGATAGCCTTCATACCTCAACGTTATGAGCTCTGACCTTAGCACGCTACTGTATAGACAGCTCGCTGAATCAAATAACTGTAGCAGGTTCCAGTTTTATGGCGCTTTCCATGTTCCATTAATGGGTCGTGACTTGTGGCTCTGTCTAAAGGACGTTGGCTTTGGTAGTAGATATTGAATCTGTGAGGAATTAAAATTCTCGTTTGAATTTTTTTTCTCCAGAGATTAAGTACTTTAGTATCTCAAAAGATACTGGTAGGAGTACCAAATACCTAAGTTAGTAATGACTGGAGAACGCCTCGCTGAACAGAAGGCGTGCGAAGAGGTTGATGATCCAGATTTGGTTAAGTCCAATCTAGAAAGCCTTGAGCACAGGTGTAGTGTAGCCAGCCTTTCGGTGTTTTACAGAATGCATTTCAGAGAGTGTGCCAGGAATTGCAGGATTTGATTTCGCCATCTCCTTTCTACCATCGGACGTCCTGACATATGGCGAGTATCCACAACCACCCTTACATAGTTGAAACCTCTACAGTCTGGTCTAAGCTAAGCGTTTCGCTTCGTCGTTTAAACCGCGTACGTTGAAGGACTAGAGCAATTGGCCTGCTGCGGTCTTTGCTGCCGATTATAATTTAGGTGTCTTCAAGGTCAAGGCTGGGGTGAATAGGCTCTTAATAAAGTACTGCGCCTCACTTGCTTTACCATGCATCATTAAAACTATGTAAACATGAGGATATTTACTCCAAATGGCACAAATGTTACCAGCATTATTAAATATTAGCACACATTCTAATAAGTTCTTTATTTTAAATCAATAACGCTCTCGCACCAAGTCACCGCAAGCTGACATTTTCGCGCCTCGCCGCCATGACAGTTCTGTTCAAAGACACGCACTTGTCGCTGGCCGCCAACAAAAAGCGCGCCATGACCGTTATTGAACCGAATTCGAAAGTTAACCCTGCGACGTTTGGAAACATACGGGACCAGAGACAAGACACGATTGGGAGTCGTGAGGTGGAGGTGCCCATTTGTGATTATGAGTTGATTCGAAAATGAAAATAGCATTCGATATTATCAAATGATTAAGGTTCGTAAGCTTGAAATTAGTAGAAAACAATTGATTAAAAAGAAACTAATTAACCCTTCTTGCAACAGATATCTCCTATAAAATTATGTGCGATATTTTTAAATTTATGTAGGCCACCTCTACTATCAATATGATGAAGGAAAACATGGTGAGGAAACCGGCTTGTCTTAGAACCAAACATTCTAAGACATCTCACCAATAATATCATCTGCCAACCTGTAATGGGTCGTGGTGGATTACGGACTTATTCCCTCTCCTAGAAAGGAGCCTGAGTCCCAACAGTGGGAGCATTTTTAGGCTGTAGTATGCTATGTTATTTTCAAATGATTGAAAGTCTTAAACCAGTTATAAATATCACGAAAGTAAGGGTTGTCAGTAAAAGCTGCGCTGCCATTAGGGAGGCTTAAAAAAAAAACAACAAAATAGTTGTACGACGAGATTGTGTGCTGGTAGAGAACATAATATTGAAAAAATATTCTCTACTTAATATTAAGCTGACCCATCTCAATATTTTGACGTACGTTCGGCAGAGAGCACGATACCCGTTAAATTGGGAACTAATTGAGCATGATGCGGCGTCAGCGGCGCACGCGCTCCTAATGTTACGGTCACAGTTGACGTATGATCGGGTTATGATGCCGTGGTGAATGGAGTTCAGACGACGGTTTAGTTTTCATGATAAATGAGATGTACTTATACAGTATGGTGCCTATTAATATTAATAAGGCCTGAAACGCAGGTTTTTTTTATTAACCTAGATCAGGCAGGTCTACATTACAGTTAGAACTAAGAAAAAATCTCAATTGTAATTCATGTAAACCACAATCGTACTTACATTTTACTTGCATAAATTATTATTATTGTTTTCTCTAATAAAATAAAACACTGCAAAAACAATATTACAAAAGAGGAAAAAAAGAGTATACTTATGCCTGATGTGCACGCTCTTGACTCCGATAAAACTTGTGATTTTCTCATACACATTCACAATTTCTCATAGTCATTCGATTCACTATTCACTTAAAACAATTTAAACAAAAAATGTTGAGTAGAGCGCCATCTAATAAACAAAGTCACGGTAAGACAAAAGCTTTCACCTTAAGCTTCAAAACTTGACAAGACATCGATGATATTCTAATCTGTGGACTACCTATTCAAGAACTTAAATAATAGATTCCCAACGGGGCCGTACCGCCCCCTAGAGGGCACTGGAGATTTTTGTGGGGGCGATAGAGCCAAAGGCAAGTGGGACGTTAAAATCTATACTATACTATAATATAATAAAGAGGTAAAGTTTGTTTTTTTGTTTGTATGAGGTAATCTGTGGAAATTTCCGACCGATTGCTAAAATTTTACACCAATAGAAAGCTGCTGTATTCCTGAGTGACATAGGCTATATTTTACGTACGCGGACGAAGCTGCGGGCTAAAGCTAGTAATTAATAATCACGACCCTCAACCAAGACCACGAGTAGCACGATTACAGAGAGAGAGAATTATTTTTTTATAATCTGCCTAGTCTTTTCCCAACTATATTGGGGTCAGCTTCCAGTCAAGCCGGATTTAGCTGAATACCAGTATTTTACGAGGAGCGGCTGCCTACCAGACCTCCACAAGCCATTAACTGGGGTAACACGGTACTTTATGGCAAGACTGGAGTCAGATTAGAGAGAATTTATTTTTAATTTGTGTTTATTAATAGATTATCTCTTTATTATATTAGTATAGATAATAGACAGACATGTAAAGCGAGTGTTGGAAATTTGTTTTCTTGTAAAGGAGGTAGCGGATCATAAAAGGTTGGGAAATTATGGTTTAGATTATATTTTCCTTTAAACTAGGTAAACCAGGAACAAGCAATAATTGAAAACGACATTGCAGTCATAAATTAAACGATCTTTTAACTCGAAGGCAAATTGCGTAGTGACAGATAAGCATGACGCATTCAATGGCTGCCATTTTGGTATTACCATATTCCCGTAAGAGGAAGTACTTATTTTGAAATAAAGTTGACTGGATAAGTTTTCGCAGATGGGTGGGCTTCATCCACGCAAGACAGACATTTGTAATATATGACCCTCGGCTTGAAATGTCGAAATCCTTAAATCCCATGGGGACCAGGACCTATACCTATGAAAAAATAAAAAAAATATGCATAATTTTATGCATATGCGTTCACTGACACATGACTTTTAACTTTAAAACCTTCATTTTAAAGTCTCTATTAGAGTACCCTGAAAAAATCTTTGTTATAAGTCCATGAACATGCCATTGTGTGGGCACAAACATAATAATGCGCTCATCAAGGACCTTAAGAGTCGGACAATAAGGCAGTTTATCAAATGGGGGACGTTGGAGTTATGTTGGTGTGTTGTTATTCAAATTCGGGCGGCTGACATCTCTATAGTTTGCATGGCGGCGCAGTTGTTTTATTTGGCTCGTGATAAATGCGCGTGCTTTGTGTTCGTATGCTATGGGAAATGGGAATACTTCAGTAAGGTACAGTCTTCGGGTACAGCGCCGTTTATTTCACGAGAAATACCAATGTGGATGCTTATTCCGTGTTTATTTGTGAGAGAAAGGGAAATTCGATTTTATCTGCTGCGTTCGCAAGGGTTAATTGTGTAGTTAGTCTTTGTATTGATTGAAGGGAAATTGTTAAATACGTTGACTCCTAGTAGTACGTGCTATGTACTTACAGACATATTTTAGGGATGTAATAGGAAAGTAGTACTTACAGCACTTACGAGAGAAGCTATTAGTTAAAAGTAACTACTACCTTGTCTGTATATTACATAGAAGGAAAAACTCAGCCACTGACATATCAACGCACAGCCGAAACTATTCGGATTAGGAGCGTATGATTGTGCACAAGGTTTCCTTCTATGACTAAGGCGAGCACTTAGAGAGGATTGCCTAAAATTTACCAGATCAATAGTTGGTTTCTCCATAAAAACTTTGGACTTTCCCCCAAAGTTTTTATAGAGAAACCAACTTTCACGCAGGCGAAGCCACTGGCAGAAACTAGTAAAATACAACGTCTAAAATTAAAACAACAAAGAATATAAAAATCACGTACATTTGAATAGAGCTACTAGTGAACAATCAAACAAAAATATGTATGTCATTCAAATTTCCCATTTTCCCATAACATTTACGCGACAATTACCGAAAGTGCTGGCGCCACAACAATGCTAATTGATTTAACAGTTGGACAGACGGACAAACGTTCACACGTGTATTGCGATACTTATATAAAGACAAACATTTAATAACAGCGGCTATTTGAAAGCGTGACCGACGCTAAGGTTACGTCCGAGAGATTTATCACGTCGTGGCGGAGAAATCCATAAAACATAAATCCATATAAACCAGTTTCTGTTTGGTTATATGTTACTAGCTGCCCCTGCGGTTTCACTCGCATTTTTCGTTACTGCTCCGCTCCCGTGTGCCGTAGCGTGATGGTATATATATATAGCATTCCTCGATAAATGGGCTATCTAACACTGAAAGATTTTTTCAAATCGGACCAGTAGTTCCAGAGATTACCCCCTACATACAAACTTACAAACCTACAAACTTACAAATTTTACCTCTATAATATTAGTATAGATTATAAAACTTTGGCTAAAATGTCTAGACATGAGACTATTTTTCCATATCTTATCTGGAAACATATTTACAATTTACTTTTGAAAGTAATAAATAGCTGTGTACTATTTTAAATACTTTTTTGGTGCCGCGGCCGCTAGAGTGATTAGTGAGTGTGGGGTCCTGGGGTCGATTACTAAAAAAAAAAGTAAACACACCCGTGAAACTCCTTGCTTCGCTAAACTTCCCTGTAATTATACGTGCGAATACGTT
Source organism: Mythimna separata (assembly GCA_030763345.1). Lineage (NCBI taxonomy): Eukaryota > Metazoa > Arthropoda > Insecta > Lepidoptera > Noctuidae > Mythimna > Mythimna separata. The sequence continues at coordinate 20,274,073 of CM061187.1, read as the reverse complement.
TGCGCCAGTACTTCATAGCCAAAAAGAGTGGGATGAGGCCCATGTCCACCGCTTCCATATTTCGGTGCTACCCCACGTCGGTTTCTAGAAAGACCCTGAGACTACATACCTCACAGTTATGCAGGGTGTAAGCATTTAAGATGATGACCGTGTGAAGACCGCCTATCCAGAGCGTTAAGGTGTACCTACTGAGTATGAAATCCGAGGGTTGGGTTTCCACGGATCCGATAATCTCCACACAAAATTTCAAAAGGCAAATATTATTTATTCATTACTAGCTTCTGCCACCGGTTTCGTCCCCGTAAAAATAGATATCTCAATATAATCTTTAAACCTGCGTTTCAATCCTTTAGGGGGGTACATTTTTAAAAATCCTCTCTCCGTGCTCGCCTACGTCGTAAAAGGAAACCTTATGCAAAATTTCACGCTCTTAGTCTCAGCAGTTTTGACTGTACGTTGATGTCAGTCAGTCAGTTTCTATAGAAACATAGCATATCATCAGCTTTATAATATTCCCACTACTGAAACTCAGGCCTCCTCTCTAGGAGGGGGCACCACGCGGACCCAGTGCGGGTTGGTAGATTATTTATTTATTTATTTCTACTTTATGCACAAAAAGGTACAAAGGCGGACTTAATGCCTTAGGCATTCTCTACCAGTCAACCTTTGGGTGATGCAGAGAAGATTAGTGGGAGGTGCAATAAAAGATTGAGAAATAATTGTATTAAAGAAATGAATCGCAGATAATATGAATAAATACAATATAAATATAACTACAGAATTCAATAAATTAAATATACATACATAAATACTCTGAAAAATGGTCTAAATCGATATTGTGATAAACATTAACGTTGTGACGATACTACTGCCAACTTCTTACAAATATGCTTGCGAACCTCAATCTTGAATCTTAATCGGTTTGTAACCATCCTGACCTCTTGGGGAAGCGCATTCCACAGATGTCACATGTCTTCGAATTTTTGGATTTAGGACGTGCCGGTTTCCTCACAATGTTTTCCTTCGCCGTTTTTAGAGCACCGGTGATAAAATAAATTACACAAAGTAATGTTCCAGGCTGGGTTTGAACCCGCGACCGAACTTGTAACTCGGGGCAGTTACCACTGGGCTATAGTAACAAAGACATCCAAAGAAGTCTTTAGCCAATAACACTCAATACTCAGCAATATTTTACGACTCAAAAAACCCGTTCTAAAATACCAATATACACGTACTGTATATTTTATTTGGCTATAAACGTCAGTGTATTATTATGGCTTCAAGCTGCAGCATAGCGCGGACCATCGTGATGTATGGACAATATGGACGCCCGGGTGTACAGGGTTATTTATAAAACACTAACAATTTTGCAGGACTGATATTACTGACATCATAAACCACAACTATTGTTCTATGACTTTTTACAAAACAATAAATATCAAACATACATATTATAAAAAAAAGCTTCAAGGTTTCGTTATTCTATCTAACACATTTCAACTCTGTATTTTGTATCTCTGTATTCGCTATTGTACTACCGCTTGTTTCGCATAGAATTCGTAACATTTAGAACGTTCAATTTTATTTTTATTTTTTTGTATGAAAATATAGTGAAACTAAAATTTTTTAAAGTCATAGAACAAAAGTTGTTGCTTATAATGATAGTAACATGATTCTGAAAGGTTGACATTGTTTTACAAATAACCCTGTATAGGTAGTTGAGCTATTACAATATTCTAGCCTGGCCTTGCCAATGAAACTTATAAACGCATTTCTCGATGCAGTTACAAAGGTTCTAAATAGCTTTTATTTTATATCGCTTGGCAACATCGAAAGGATACAAATATTATTCTTAGAAATAGGAGGTGATGAATTAGTGATGAGTTTTTGTCTCCGCATGTTGTTAATTGAAACAGAGATAGCAATGTTATTGTCGTAGATGAATATGTAGGTAATGAAGACTCTAAAGACTTTCAAAAGCCGCCTTTAAAAGCCTTTAAAGTCCTCAGTCCACAAAGACAACACAAAATGACAAACTATTCTATTCTAGACAAACGCGACATGATTTCTTTTTAAACGATTAAACCAAAAAAAAAAAAAGGTTTAAGCGATGTCCCACACTATGCGTACAACATCAATGCAGCATTTATAGTATTCTACTAAAAATGAACATATAATAGTAATAAATCATTCCAAAACACACACTATAAAACCTACTATAAAAACTAAAAACAATGTCATGAATAAAAATTTGAATGTATTTGATAAAATAGACAACGTAGCCATTAGATCTGTAATGCTTTTTGTTTATTCTAGGAAATTACCAAATAACTCTTCACGGGTTCTCTTATCACTTGAGTGGGAAAACATTCAATGATTTCTCCCCCTCCAGGTACGGTAAGTAGGGGCAAGAAGGCGTGACAGACTTTTACTGAGTAAAACCACACCAGCCGTGTCTTTCAGGTGCACCTTGCGTTCCGTTCTAGCAGACATTTCCGTCATTGGACTTGCCCCGCCCCTACGGTCTTTGCTGATATCTATGGGCCATCGACCACCAGGGTTCGATCCTAACATGACGGCCCGACGGTGAGCTACCCTTAGCTCTACGTCCGCAAGCACGTGCCTGTGGTGGCCACTGATGGCCCTGCGACTCCGGGACACTTACTATTTACATTAGATCTGTAACTCTTACGAAATATTTCCGACCAAGATCACCTTACAGAACAACATTAAATCAGCTAAAAATCCAAAGAATTACCATAACAAACATTCCAAAAATCCCAAAAAAACTTAAGCTTTATCGTGTCATAAATAAAGCCGAACCAAAAACGGAGATAAAGTCGTGTCGCAATTAATCGCGAATGTAGTTTAAGGCGGCGCCATCAATAAGCGGCGCCGGCGCAGGTGTGAACCCTCTCACTCCATACGTCTTGCAGATTAGCACACTTTCATATGCTCAACTTGAGATAAAAAGTTTGGTGTTGACATGCCGTGTATTAACGAAAGGATTATTATAAGACATGAGTATTTATTATGATTGTTTTCATACAAAGACGTTTGAGATATTCTTCGATGTCGATTTGTTCGCCCGCGTGATAGTAGAAAATATCCCAAGGGTTCACGCTACCGGGACAAAGGTATCCTATAATCTGATATTTAAGGAGGTATAGTTCGAGCAGTCAAGAGTAAGATCACAGATTACTGAATAGTTGTAAGATACTTAAGTGGTTTGGGTGTTAAGAAGTAACTAACTGCAAACACATCTAACGTTTAGGAGCCGACCAGAGTGCAATGGCTAATAGAATTGTACACATTGACATAATCCTCCCTCAAGCGCCGCCATGACGACTGGTCCAATGCGAATCGCATCCTTTGGATTACACACGACCCTCACCAAGGCCAAGGTGGGAGGCCTTCCAACGCTGTGTCATTCGGCACGTGGTCACCTCTCTACAACCTTTTGTTCCCATCGACCATCTGTTCTACGATCAATGTGCCCTGCCCACTGCCACTTAAGTTTGGCGATTCTTCGGGCTATGTCGGTAAACTTGCTTCTCTTGCGGATATCTACATTACTGATGTAATCACGCAGAGAAGGCTTTTTTAATTCTAAGTATTGGGTACCTTCTATTTGGCAGAAACTTGATACTCCGAATTTCATTTGGCATAACACACTTGGCATAATCTTCTTTAATCGAATATTTTTCAAGCATACAAAATTATTTAGCATAACTATTGATTGGCAGAATATTTACATGCCCGAATTTGCAACGGCATACTTTTAACATGGCAGAACTTTACTTGGCATAATAACTATTGCCATAATAATACGGCTTGACTTTAGTTCAGTGTCGCAAAATATGGGGACTAAAAAGGGTCAAAGCTGGTAGGGCTTGGGCCCTGATTATAACGATACCACTCTCGTTTCGGTCATCCATTTAATTTCATCCTGATTCATTCCGTTTCTCTTCGGTTACTAGGATAACTTAAGATGCAAGAGCGAGCGAAGCGAGTTCACGATTTAGGGGCACCCCGACTCGGACAGGTTAGGTTAGAAGGAGGTGGCGGGGTCGTAGTGAGCGAGCGAAGCGAGCGAACACAGACCCCGCCACCTCCTTCGAGGTTATTTTTTTTTAAACCACCCAGAAGTAGGAGCCCCGCGCAGCGGGGCTCCGTTGACTACGCCTTACCTCACGACTTGGGGGCACCCCGACTCGAATATTTTTTCATGCAGCATGCCTGCTGTATGTCACATGCTCAAGCAATTAATGCTATTGACGTAAATTCGTGGCGAAAAAAATATAGTGGTAATAAATATACTGACTGCGAATTTTCTGCGATATGATTGTTCTGCTTTTCAATTATTATGGCCATGAAAGTTATGCCTAAAGATGATTCGGACTATCAAAATTATGAGTTTCGAATTTATGGCAAGTGAGTGTATGCCAAACAACTTTCTGCGAAATGAAGATTATGCGATGCGTTGTTATGCAAAATAATATTATGACGAAAAAAGTTCTGCTTTAAAAGGTAGACCCCTAAGTACACACATCAAAAGTGTCTAGGGATCAACATATATTTTTGCAATAACTTTTCTCCTGATTGATATTAATTAAAATTTTCTTTAAGGATTCATCAAATAAAGTGTTTTCGTTTGTCACAGTAACGATAAACCAAGTCACCTTTGCATTAATAAAGAAATTTGCCATTTTCCTAATAAAGGGATTTTTGACATTTGAACCACTAACATTAAAGTTCGAAAAAAAGACTGAAATAACAGTTTTCTTTAAAATTTTATTGGGTAACTTAAACAATTAATAATCCGTGTTTCTACCGCGAACACTAACAACACAAGAACATCGGTTTGGCATACTCAAAATGAGTTCATCCAAATCACGCTGTGGAATGGCCGCCCATGTTCGTTGCAACAACAAAAAAAGGTCTTCTTGCGACTGGATACCCTCCATATTCGGCAGAGCTCTTCTCTGTAGCATATCCCATGCATGCTCAATCGGGTTCAAGTCTGGCGACTGAGCAGGCCAGGGCAGGACATTGATGTTAGCTGCGGCGAGAGTCTGTCTTACAACTCTTGCGGTGTGCGGTCGTGCATTATCATGCATTAACTGAAATAAGGGACCGATTTGCACTTGTAGAGGAACGATGACGCTGATACAATCGTCTCAGCATAAATTTGAGCGTTGAGGTTGCCTTTGATCCAAATCAACTCAGTTCTTCCGCCGATCCAAATACCCGCCCATACCATGATGGTTCCACCACTATAAGGATGGACTTCCTGGCAGGATTTTAATCGCTGTTGGCGTCCAGGGGTTCTCCAGTGTCGTATACGTCTTGTATCCGGTCTCATACCAAAACGAGACTCATCAGAAAAGCACACGAAACGCCATTGTTCTTCTGCCCAATTTCTGTGTTCAAGAGCCCATTGATATCGAATCCTACGATTGTGCATTGCTATAGGTGGTACCCGTAGCGGTCTTCGGGAATGAAGGTTCACTTCATGCAAGCGGTTTCTGACTGTTTGGTCGCTAATTAAGTTCCCTGAAGAGTGATGAAGCCTCACGGCTAACATCATGGCGGTTATTGTTGGAGCTCTTCGAGTTAAGATTTGAATGTATCGGTCTTGTCTCCGTGTGGTGCAGCGATACCGTCCTCCATGGCGCTCAGCCACGGTACCAGTGCTTCGGTAACGTGTCCAAAGTCGACTGATAACACTCTGACTTGTATTCAGAGCTAAAGCCCCAGTACGTTGCCGGGAACCAGCTTCTATCATTCCCACGGCTCTGAGCATTTCTTCCCTGCTTAAATGACGTCGCCGCTCCATAATAACGTTGGTTTTAATCAGTAGTAGGGAAACAGTAGCACTAGTAATGTCTTCAATGCGTTGTATGTTTTTATAGGGAAAATATTGACAGCTGATTTTCATCTTTTACTCGAATTTGATTCACAGTTCCTGATTCAAATTATGAAATGCACCAAAAAGGATCCATATAAATTTATAAAATCATATATTTATTACAAAGCCACATCTCAATCTCAAGAAATCCGCATAAAAATGCTTGATCCCTAGACACTTTTGATGTGTGTATTTCAACATTTACAAAACAGTTTATCTCGCAATATTACCACATACTACGAGCATACTATATCATAGTAATCATCATAATTTCCATCTGTATTCGAAGCCCATTCTTATGCTAAACACAATATGACATTAACATAATGATACTTTCTCATTCATAAACAAAATATTTTTCTAAAGCCAGTTCTTAAGCTGGTGGGCGGAGAATAGCAATAAATTTTTAGTTCTTCCATGGTGATAAAAGATTTTACATTTTTTTATTATATTTTAATAATTTTCTAAATCTTTAACACAACACCATCTTTTTTTAATTTTTATAAACTAGTGCTTGACTGCGATCCCACCTGGTGGTAAGCAGTGATGCAATTGTTGATGATGAGGCGCACTAGTTTATTAAGAGCCTATTCACTCTAGCCTTGAAGACACCCAAATTATGCAGAGCATGGGCTATGAGTACTAGACAACTGATAAACATACGTATACGTTTGTCCAAGGAGGGAATCGAACCCACGACCTCCAATATAGCAGTCAGGGCCACTGACCACTAGACCAACAGGGCCATCAACCAAGAATGGGAAAACCAATGACAAAGACGAATTTGTTGGTCAGTTTGGCTACTGCGCTGGTCTGCAGGTAGCTGTTCAGGTTCTAGGTGTCCTGGGTCTTGTATATGTGAATTTACATGTTTGTGAACGCACCCGCATGATACAGGAATACGGGAAAAATAAAAAAAAGACTCATTCATTCGTCATGCTCACGCCGTTTTCCGATGTGGACAGGTAGCAGCAAGCTACAGAACATAAACTTGCTACGAGCCTTACCTACCTACTCCTGTTGCATCGTTTACTTTCTTAAATGGCATACAGTGGCACACGCACGCCGCGCCCTTTGTAAATACTACGCACCCGACCTTTCTTAAGAGTAAGGCCAAGAGTTTACAACTGACATTATATAAAAGGCAAAGTCCTGACTCAATCACAGACCCATTAACACCCAACCCTAAAATGTCAGGTTCTATGTACGTTAAAAATGTAAGTTGTAACTGAAAAAAATGTGGCTTTCCTGTTCTGTCTCAATGGTTTGTGGAGGTCTGGTAGGCAGCCGCTCCTCGTAAAATACTGGTATTCAGCTAAATCCGGCTTGAATGGAAGCCGATCCCAATATAGTTGAGAAAAGGCTAAGCAGATGATGAACCTGTTCTATCCCACTCCTGGGCAAAGGCCTCCCTCCACTCTTTCCATCTTTCGTGGCTTTACTGAGTATTTTTTTTTATTTTTATATACCAGTGCTTGACCGCGATTCCACCTGATGGTAAGCAGTGATAGAATCGTAGATGGTGAGGCGCACTAGTTTATTAAGAGCCTATTTACTCTAGCCTTGAAGCAAGTGAAGTTGTGGCCAATCTTCTCAGCTAACCTATTGAATGACTGTTTCATGAAATTGGGTTAGACGAAGTGAGAAGATTGATGATTTTAATTAATATAATTTCGTAAATAGAAAAGATTTACCTTCACAAATCATATTTTAATGAACATAGAACCTATCCCCGATAAACCACTACTTAAATATTAACTGTTACGTTTTCCCAAAAAAAAACATTCAACCTTTAGGTAATAATTGTGTTGAAAACAACAATTTTGTTGTTCATGGTAGAGTGCCTTGACCTTTAAAAGGTGTGAGGCACAGAAATCTTGTGTGAGGCCGTTGAGAAATAATACGTCGCCATCAGATAAGACCAGCCTTAGGACGTACGGAAACGTATTGATATCATCATCATCATCTCAGCCGAAAGACGTCCACTGCTGGACATAGGCCTCCCCCGAGCGTCGCCACAGCGAACGGTCCTGTGCGTCTCGCATCCATCGGATTTCCGCGACCCTCGCCAGGTCGTCGGTCCACCCTGTAGGAAGCCTTTCAACGCGGCGTCTTCCGGTACGTGGCCGCCACTCTAGAACCTTCCGTCCCCATCGACTATCTGTATTGATATCATCATCCTCTTTTCTGCAGCTATACACAGGTACCTCTCATCTGTACCGATACCCATGGGCATTCCACTAGGTGGACCGTTAGCCTAATGATGGCCGCGGGAGTTCACTGAATGTTACAAGCACAACACCAGCTGATGTGGTGAACAGAGCGGGCCAATCCTAAACATTGTCGCATACTAAGAATTACTCCTGTATCGTGGGTACGTCCAAAAATATGTAAACTCACATACACAAAAAACACAGACTAGATAATATTATCCAGGACAACTGCTTATCTATAAGCTATACAAAAATTTCTTCCATGCGGGAATTGAACTCGCGACATGCAACGCCACATCCTTACGCTCAAACCGTGCCTTCATATTTATACAGGTGCATAATAATTTTAAGTATATGTAACTTCCCCTCATTAAAGCATCGGTCTTGCAAGTAAATCTCTCAAGTTATTTACACCCACAGCTTTAAACTTTAACCAGAGCGGCTTTACGCACTTCAAAGGCTAACCTACGATCAATTAAACCAAATTAATGAACCACACAACATACCATAAAGATTAGATTCATAGACAACATCGAACCATAAATAGAAATGTAAAGAAGACCATAAAACACTTTCCTCTAGAAAGTTATGTCACTTACGGTGACAGCCGTCAAATTATCTTATTAACAATCTGGGTAAGCGTGAGCCAGACTTGCCTGTTGAGGGTTCCGTTTCTAATAAAAGGAAGAATACTAAAAAAATAAGTATAGCTCAAGTCTGTATTGACTTACTTTACCTTAAAAAAATGTGTTTTGTTTACAAAAAATACGTCGATTCATGGCCTGGCAATAAACCTTTTTTTCAGTGGGAAATCATCAAATAAATTTTCTCGCTTTGGGTAGAGCGAGAGGGAGTTTTAGACTTTTACCGACTAAAACCTAACTGTGTTCCTTTAGTCGCCTTCTGCTTTCGAGGGCCATGGAGAGACAACGAACCTAGCGTTTCTAAAGCCCAGATTTTTAATTGTAAAAATACCGTCTACAATTAAAATCCATATGGTTTATTCTTTAGAATATTTAGTCCTAAATATGTTTTATTCAGTTACGCTCCCCTTTCTTTCACACTCACACCCTCATCACCAAAGAACCCTAAAATTCCTAACACCTAATAACCAAAAACAAAAATACAGAAAAGTTCATAAACCACCATTAACTGCATTATCACATCATTAATCTGGCCCCCGGGTGGTCGGAGCGTCACTTCTGTCACCTCTCAGGTTACATACTGTCACAGCCTCCGAAGGCTTCCCTGCCACTGTTGACAGTAGCTGTCAAATTAATTACAAGCGCGGTTACAAGGGTATGGGGAGATTAAGGTCTTCGGGAATTGGGATGACAGGCGAATAAGTCAGGTAAGCGGTGCGGGACTCGGTCAAAGCTCCCGGTGGGTCCTAGAGAAAGGCTACTCAATTAGAGTATTTTTTTTTGAAGAATCTATCTTTGCTTTTGTTTTTGTTTTTAGAGGAGCTCGTGGCTAGATAATAACAGCCGCACGGGTCGATCTACAAGGTTATGCAACGCTTGCCAAGGTAGTGTTGTGGAGGTCTGGTAGGCAGCCGCTCGTCGTAAAATACTGGTATTCAGCTAAATCCGGCATGACTGGGAGCCGACCCCAATATAGTTGGTAAAAGGCTAGGTGGATGATGATATCTTTGCTTTTGTTTTCGGGTAGCTTGTGTTGATGTCTATTCAAGATTTTGTTTTTTTTTTCTTGCCATTTCTGTCCTACTGTTTGGGAAAGGTCTTCCAAACATTATTTCCGGGCACTGTCTCGAATTAATAAATCGGCGTAAATTAAGTTAAATACAGATTAAAACTGTAGTGAAAACTAAACTTTATGTGTGTCTCTAAAATACATGATGTGTATTTGTTGATACGTTTTTGAAACTAAATCGCATACGCAGTGCCGTTTATAGTAGGCACGTCGCTAGGGCGAGAGAGTTACCGTAACCTATAGTCTTTTTACATAGCATGGATTGGGTGACAGCAGGACGAAAATATATGCATGTTTAAGATGAGAGAAAAGGATAGATAGCTACATTGTATGAATCTGACAGCTGTCACCGAAACCATCCTATAACAAAAGTATATGACACTGGCAGAATAGTCGAAACCGGCTCAATTAACAAAAAAAAAAAAAATAGTGTAGGAAGGGCCAAAGTGCAAAGGGCAGCTAACTAAATTAATACACCCTCAAAAAAGAACAAACAAGTGTAGTACTTTGCATGTACAGACATCGTCTTTCCGTCCGATTATAATTTGGGTATCTTCAAGACTAGAGTGAATAGGCTCTTAATAAATTAGTACGCCTCACCATCAACGATTGCATCACTGCTTACCATCAGGTGGGATTGCAGTCAAGCACTAGTTTATGTTATATAAAAAAAATACAAATAATACAAGCATATCATACTCCATGGTAGAAATAATGCCCAGCTAACAAGGTGCCACAGGGACTGACTGCACAGGCTACATCGGACGTACATTTAAGTAACACCATTCTTCAACAATCCCATACACTGTCGGCCCGCGTTACCGCACCAGTGTACGCAGAGGGCGTGTCCCGCGGGCCCTTCATCAGGCGCCCTGCAATTTGCATGCACTAGAGTGTAATGTATGAGCTGCTCGGACTTGTAATTGTTAAGTAATAACAGATCGGTAGATATCGGAGATATATGTGTAATCGACGCGGTTTGCCTAGGCCTGATGTTGTTTGTATAGGGCTCGAAATTGTTATGGGATGCCTCAAATTCTACCTTGGGTAGGAAACTATTTCATAATGTGATATAACGCTATTAATCAAATTTTTAAGAAAATAAAAGTATTTAAAAAGATCACACGACATAGCAGAAATCTAACGTGACGAATTTAATTTTAGTTTATGAGTTCCCGACCGGTCCTATGTCTTCGTTCAATATGAGGTAATCATTCACAAAAAGCACAGCTTGGTTCTTAGTCTTGCTAACTGGGATGCCGTACTCATGTGTTTATTAATTAGCAATGATCTTGAGCTTCTGACATCGTATAATCGAGTATAAAATGATATATGCAGTTGTGGACGTAGATGAGCAACGTTTTTACGGGTCTAAAACCCACCTGCATTCCTTCAGTTGGACGTTCCTTTCTAAAATCACGGTAACTCTTTAAAAAATCCCAAAAGGTTGGACTGCCAACAAAATAATTACGAGAAATTTCAATAAATAAATTTCGTTTTAGTTAAACTGTCAATACTAATGGTTAGTCTTGAGCAAAAAAGCATGATATATATCAAGTTATATCAACCGGTTTTTTAATCCATATTAATGTAACTACAGCAAATTGCATTAATTTAAGAGTATAGTCTTCGAAAAACAATTGAATCATTTAAATGCTGTAAACTCCGCATGAAATTCCGCTTAGTAATAACGCTGTTTAAAAAATCACGGCGAGCGTAAAGTCTTGGTCAGACGTATCATCTTTTGATCTGCAATTCAATCGGCGAACTCATTACTCTCGATTCCTTCTATTGGCAAGGATGTTTTGATTTAGGTATTGATTTATCATTGGTACAACAAAATATAAATTAAAATTTAAAAAAAAATAACAATAATACGTTAATCCATTCACTGTCTTCTCACAGAACCGCAAACCTTCTAATAATATCGTCTTCCATTCATCAGCAAACAAATCCAATCCAGGGTTGGTCTCCACGAGCGCGTTGAGCATCGTTAGCATACGCAGTAAAGGGGTAGGTCAAGCTAGGCACAGTGCGTAATGTTGTCGTACTACTGATGGGCCTGTCAAAGATTTTTACTGATTAAAGCCTGACTGTGTTCCTTCAGTTGTCCTTAGCGTTGCAGTTTTCCTTAAATTCTGTCTATCAAAATCTTCGCCTGTCTGTCATTAGTTTGGCCATTTACATGTTATAGGTAGGTATTATTACATAATTCCTTTCTCTTTAGTCGCCATTAGGACTTGTGAAAATATGGGGGAGTAGTCAGAATAATATCAGGGTATTAAAACAAACCTGGATTGACGAAAGTCGTAGGGGCCCGTCAGGGTCAAAGTCCACTGGGGCCTGGGTTGACGAAAGAGAACCCCAAGACCCAGGAATTAGGGCAAAGAAGGAATAGGAGTGGATTTTAGTCAGTTAAAATCTGACACGCCCTTCTGCTCCGCCCAGAGCAGGAGAAGTCATTTTGATGATTGCCCAACTTAAAAAAACTCATTGCTCTCGATTCCTTCAATTTGCCAGGATGATTTGACGAGCTTGTCGAAGGTGTTTACTGACTGCGTTGCGTACTTTTCGCCTGCCTATCAATCGCTCGACCATACTTGTTACAGGTTGGAATGACTATTATATAATCCCTTTCTCTCGGCTAGCTCTAGTCGGCATTAGTACTAGTAAAAACGTGTGGGCGGAGTCGTGTCTCTGAATAATAATAGAGTATTAAAACAGCACTCAAATTTATAATATTATGCCATAACTATTATATTATATTTCCTGCCATAAATGGTACGCAGTCATCTTCTTCCTGCCTTTATACCATATTATCTACTTGGAGTCGGCGCAGCACGTTTTTATCTTCCATTCTGTCCTGTCGCCCATCATACTATCACTAACTCAAAAAAAATGGTAAATTATACCTACTACTTAACTGATATTAGCGTGAAATTAGCCATCCATTAGAATTAATGTCAAGCTTACCAAACATTTTTTAAATTGGAAGTCTATAATCGTCTCAAAAAACACAGTATACAATTTCACAAAAAAAACAGTTTGCCTAACCTTTAACCGCTTCTGTTAGAGTCAGCTTCCAGTCTAACTGGATAAAGCTGAATGACAGTATTTTACATGAAGCGAGTACCTATCTGACCTTCACAACCTAGTAACTGGTAAAGATAATGTCATTTAAACATATTCACAGCTGATAAGCTTTCATTTTCCCGTCTGAACCCGACCTTACATACCTACAGTCAAAGCCACCGCAGGCTCCCACTAATTGAACTAACGCAGGTTATGTCTGAATTAATTAAACGTTAGTATTAATTAGATAATTAGTAATCTTATGAGCCGCCGTCAGAACGCCGCGGGAGACCACGACTTTATTCCTGGCGCGCGATCTTTTTCATATGTTATTGGATTACGATGTTACTTAGCATGTTGACCAAATTAATATGGCTGTTGTGGAGAATTTTAATTATTTGATGCTGATTTTATAATTAAGTAATAAATTTAAATGTTGGTTGTTACTTGTAAAAATATTTTACCTTTAAACAGCTGGGCCCTTCTACTATATTAGCTACAAATGCCAGTTCGATTTGGGTACCATGCAATTGTAATATTCACGTCTACACATTTTATAAAATTCAATTGTTTCTGTTCACACTAACAAAATAACTACAAAGGCGATAGTAACATTAATGTAAGCCGAGCGTTTTCAAATTATCCGATCCGATATCGGTGTCGGACGCCGATACGATATCGGGGTAAGTAAAATGTATGAAATGCCGTGCTCCGATATCCGATATCGGGCCGGACAATATGAAAGATAGGTACATATTTCATACATTTAACTTACCCCGATATCGGATCGGCGTCCGATACCGATATCGGATCGGATAATGTGAAAACGGTCTAATTCCGCTAAACCTGTTGCGTCTTGAGACCATCAGACGAACGTCCACCAGTAGGTACTTCCCACTTAATGTACAATTGTATATCTCACCCATACCCAAAAAACGTTTTGGGAACACATTCATTCTACGTACAGCTGAGGACTTAAATTCCCTGCCGGAGTTTGTTTTCTTCTAGCTAAAAGCTAAATGATTTTAGGTAAAGAATGAATAAGTTACTTCTAGACAAGCCTGCCCCATTGTCGACCACATTATCGCTTACAATTAGGTAAGATCAAGTGTAAATCTACTAGTTATAATAAAAACCGGGCGTATCTTTAGTTCCCGTCAACTTACAAGTTTGATTTTTGCACAGCTTCAAGGAACCGCGGATCTAATTAAATGGTTTTAATTTCAACTCGATACCTACAACTTACCTATGAAGACAGTTCAATTCCCGAATTGAGTCTTGAAGATTTTTCAAAAAAAAATAAGCTTGTGACGTAACTAAACGATTTTCAGACTTTTCCCTATGTTTGTGTTACAATACCTTGCTTCATACCAAATTTCGAGATTCTAGGTCAACGGGAAGTACCCTATGAATTTTGATTCCTGTGACAGTATCGAAATGTACGTTTTTTGCAACATAAACAGGCGTATCTTTTTTTCCCGTCAATTTACAAGTTTGATTTTTGCAGTTTCAAGAGACCGCGGATTTGATTATACAGTTTTAATTTCAACTTGATATCTTCACGTGTTCCTAAGATAAAGGGTCTTGACAGACAGACAGACAGACGGACAACAAAGTGATCCTATAAATGTTCCGTTTTTTCCTTTTGAAGTACGGAACCCAAAAAAATAAAAATGACCTCTTTATGTATCGTTTTTCGAAGCTACCTAACATATGCTAATAAATAACTTGAAGATAAGATCTTATAAAACAGCAACAAAAATGTCGATCACTGACGATCGTACCTACAGCTACGTTAAAGAAGGCTTCAATCACGATCAGTTGTTAAAAGTATTTGGTTTTGAAATAAACATTTTTGTATTATTAATTTTTTGTACCTACAACTTACCCGAACTAGCACCCGACACTTTGCATTACTATCACGCATATCGGCTCGTTTTGATCGGCACAGCAACGTGCTAACATATTTTTTGTCACGCCCGCACTAGCCGTGCTGCTTGATCACGTATACCTACACACGTGACGATGTCCGTGATATATTATCAGCTTGAAGAGCTTGCATCCTGCACTTGATTACGTAATCTGATATTAGTTGGGGCGTCGCTCAGGGTACCCTCATCATTGGGCTTCTTCTAGAGTGTCTTTTCGGATTATTTTTGAAGTTAGTTTCAATGCCTTGTAGACGTACTATTTTATATCTTAGATTTTGTGTAGGGGTCATTGTTCTTATTTAAATCGATTACTTATTGCAAATACTGCATCGAAGGACTAGAATAATTTGCCGGCTGCGGTCTTCCCATCTGATTATAATTTGGGTGTCTTCAAGGCTAGAGTGAATAGGCTCTTCATAAACTAGTGCGCCTTACCATCTACGATTGCATCACTGCTTACCATCAGGTGGGATCGCAGTCAAGCACTAGTTTATATAAATTAAAAAAATAATAATGACAAAACAGTTAAACCTCTAAGCCTGGAAATAAATTATCAGGCCAAGTGATGTTATTTATTTATTTAACCTGTATGTAGAAGACAAAAAAACGAGAAAGCCTATTTCCAGCAGCGGGACAAAATTAAGACATATAAAAAAGGTTATTGGTAGCATAGTGGTACATAGACGGATATATTAATGCGACAAAGCACACGACACGTTAGCTTTTGGGTTAAAACGACTAAACTACAACTAATCACAATAGCCTCCGCTATTGAAAAATTTATACATTTATTTTGCGATTCATTTATCTTCACTCGAAACTGGGTCTTAGTCATAACAAATCGAAACTCAGTTTTTCTAATATCTTTTTATATCAGCATAACAGCATAACTATTCAATTTTTTTGCAATCAACTTATTTCTATTGTTGTTGCTGCCATCCTGAGTCGTGTCTAAGTCGCGCACTATATTAGTACGGAAAATAAGCCAAATAACAGCCACAGCAGGCAACATCATCATCATCCTAGCCTTTTCCAACTATATTGGGGTCGGCTTCCAGTCAAGCCGGATTTAGCTGAATACCAGTATTTTTCGAGGAGCAGCTGCCTACCAGACCTCCACAACCCATTAACTGGGGTAACACGGTACTTCATGGCAAGACTGGGGTCAGATTTACTGGCTTCTCATCATCTGCCTAGCCTTTTCCCAACTATATTGGGGTCGGCTTTCAGTCAAGCCGGATTTAGCTGAATACCAGTATTTTACGAGGAGCGGCTGCCTACCAGACCTCCACAACCCATTAACTGGGGTAACACGGTACTTCATGGCAAGACTGGAGTCAGATTTACTGGCTTCTGACAAACAAAATAGCAAGCAACATATTTCTGCAAAAGGCGTTGGGAAACATCGCGGAGGTAGTGTTAACTTGATCGCAGTGAGACCTGTCATACATTCCCGGAATGGCCGCCATTTGCAACCCTCAAGTGTAGCCAGAGCGGCCATTAGACGCGAACAGAGAGATGCCGAGCATCTACTTGCTTATGCCTACTCGATAGCCTATAATTATACAGTCATAAAGTTTCAGTGAACATATTTAAAGATTATAAAAATTGGCTGTAGGTTTTGTACTAAGTTTTTATGTCCTAGAAGATATTTATATCTTTTAATGTACTTAGTAGCATCCCTGAGATACTATAGAAGAAAATGCTTCTAGGAAAATAGGCAGATACCGTATAATATATAAACCTTCGTTATTATCTACTTTTGAGTAAGTATCCACTTCATCTACAGACTATAGTCAAAATAATAGAAATCCTATTCAGACTCGAAGTTCATAATTCAAAAATTCGACACTTCATTTATTGAAACCGCACCACTACAGTAGAAACTTAAACAGGCAATTAAAATTATCAAAGCCTGCCTGAAATGTGTGGAACTATTAAAACTAACAAACTATTGTTGAAGCCTTCAAACAATAACGTTCAAGCATTTCCTTAGAAGCCTTCAAAGGCGCCGAGCGACTCGAGCGCATACACAGAGCTTTTAATAAGTTTACTAGGAAACTAGCCTTGCCTTGCGGTTTCTGCCTCATTGAATAATATAGATAGATTTTTATTAAATTGAAATTCTGATGATTGATTCTGGTAGAGAATGCTTTGATGCATTAAGTCCGTTAAGTACCACCACTGTATATGAAGTTTAAATGAATTAATTAATAAAAACATTTGAAGAAAAGTTTTGTAGGTTTTTTATGAGGTGGGAAATCATCTAATGACTTCTCCCGCTGTAAAGTAAGATATGTGAGTGGTGTAAATTTTACTTTTGGAATAGCAACCTCTAAGACTTAATAATTACTACATTTACAGACTAACTCACAAATGTTATCCCATATCTGTGAACCTGAGAAAGTGATTACCTTTACGATATAGACAACAATTATGGCCGGATTTATCTGAATTCCCACAAGGTGAACAATATAGACAGGTTGGACTAAAACGCTACTTTTAATACATATCTAACATAAAAGAATTTTGCATTCCACGTCGTTTATCTACTAATAACTTCTAACCCAGGCAACCGATTTTGAGGTGGTTTCCACTAGTAGAAAGAAGAATGAACGGGGAAGGTTTGTGCCTAATTTGTAAGTAGTGAGTTATTATTCTTTTACTACTGGCTGCTGCCAGGCGGCTTCACTCATTTGATAGCAGAAAATTATACCAAGGGAACATATACTTGGAATAAAAATTACGTTACGTATTAGTCGATTCTTGTGGAGAAGAACATACAATGACTCCTTGGTTACTCTTTCAAAAAAAAATATTGATTCTTTGAGAAGTTGTTCAGTTCAACCCGTCGTACTGTGGATTTTGCATAAGAAAACTTAAGCTATCATTATTTAAATCACTAACTTTGTAAATAGTAGTAACAATATGTAAGATTCTCATGTTAATAACTACAAATTGAGTTTACTATGTCTATTTGTTTACATATCTACTAAACTGAATAGAATAACAGCTTAGAAACAAGTACAACATAGCTAAGGCCTGCGGTTTTACCCGCATCACGTTATAATGTCTGCGTTTCCCATCGAGTTTATGGTCAGAGTCGGTGAGCGGGTCTGGGTATGTGGTCGAAGGCCTTACTTATACTAGATGTAAAGCGCAACGAAAATGGCGCAGCTTTTTGTGAGGAAATAGTTCTTAGAGGTTCATGGATAGCTGGTACGGTTTTACGTATAAAAATTAAGTGTGTGTGGTTTTGAAAGATCTAGGCTGATGTTAGGTTATCTAAATACATTTTATATTGATATTTGGTATCGTGTGTCCTTTTGGGCAGAATAAATTACCATAAGGTTTCCTAATTATTATTGTAATCTTGGTGTACAATAAAGTATATAATAAATAAGTAAATAAACATGTTTTCTTTCTGTCATTTCTGGGTTTGAGATTACTAGGTAAATTATAATTAAAGGAATTTTCTAGTAGTAAGTTAGGATCTGGATTATTGTCTGGATGAGACCCAAACCAAGATATGACTGTTACTAACACACCTTCGCCCAATTTCTCGAGAAATACAGGAGTGATTTTAGATTTTATTAAAAAATCGGTAACCAAAAGTCTTGTTAAAAACATGCAGGCTATGTCTCTGTGGAATGTGATGCCTAAGTAAATCAGGACGGCAGACACCCGCTCAAATTTCACATTAAGAGTTGTGTTAGTATCCGTCAAAGTGTTAATGTTTACTATTTGTCTATTTGTATGTATTGTTTGAGTATATTTAGATTTTCCATTTAAGTTTAATCATTATGCAATTATGTATATTGTATTTATCGTTTATTTATATACCTTTTTTCTCTGCTGTGGTTGATTACGGTATTATACGCACAAAATATTAGGTCTATATATATATATACTACTTTGGTGTGTGTAAATTAATGTAATAAATAATGTCAAAATCTACCTATTGTATTAGGTAGATTTTGACACAAGGACCCTGGTAAAGAAGAAGTCATCGTGAGAAAGAATCACCCACCAGAGTAACCTGTACCAAGTCAAGATTATTAGTACGTTTTTCTCATCTCTTAGCGTAGTGTACATAATCCCTATTTGGTGAGAGTAGAATTAGTATGCAGTCAACACTCGGCTCCGTCCGCGGCGTTACGTGGCGTGATGGCGGTGTTATCGCGTATTATTTACAAAGCTCGCGCGCACGTGCGATCTACAGCCTTCCCGCGGAGCCTTTTACACAGCAGCGATAGTGTGGAGGAAAGTGCTACTTGTTCCCAGATACGTTTAGTTTCACATAAATTACATTCCGAAAGATAACTGCCGAGATAATACGGGTACTTACAATGGAAGACCGTAGAGGAGCTCGTGGATAGATAATAACAGCCGCACAGGACGATCTTCAAGGTTAAGCAACGCTTGCCAAGGCTGGTATGTGGATGGGTGATCTTAACGTAACGAGTTTCCTCCGTGCCTCGGAAAGCACGTTAAGCCTTAGGTCCCGGCTGTCATTTGTAGATCTTTGGCAGTCGTTACGGATAGTCAGAAGCCAGTAAATCTGACTCCAGTCTTGCCATGAAGTACCGTGTTACCCTAGTTAATGGGTTGTGGAGGTCTGGTAGGCAGCCGCTCCTCGTAAAATACTGGTATTCAGCTAAATCCAGCTTGACTGGACCCCAATATAGTTGGGAAAAGCTAGGCAAATGATAGTGTGGAGGGAAGTGCTACTTGTTCCCAGATACGTTTAGTTTCACATAAATTACATTCCGAAAGATAACTGCGTAGATAATGCGGGTACTTACAATGGAAGACCGTAATACGAGTATCAGTAGGAAATTACTTCTTCGTGCTATGAAAGTTGAAATAGATAAAAAGTTGATTTTATTATTAGTCCGGTCAAAATAGACTAATTAATTGGGGTGAGGTTACAATAATTCGCACTTGGCTGAAAATTGGTAGGTTTGTTCAATACACTATTATAAAGGAAATGTGAAAAGTCCTCATCGATCCGGCACGTGCAAAAAAATATACACGCGGTCAAAGGTCACAAAAATGGCTTTTTCGCGTTATTAAGCAAAATGGTAAGTTTTATCATAAAATTAGCTCAGACAAAAATGATAGATCAGACAATTATCTATAAATATGTCTAAATACTTTATTCCTAAGAGCCACCGTTTTTGAGATATAACGATTCAAAATATTGAAAGAGTTGTAATCGTCAAAATATGAATAAGTACACCACGTATATACTCGTACATCACTGAAGCCGTAATACAAGCAAAAATATCGTTCTATCGGTCAGTGTGACTAACACATATAAAATATGAAAATTTGAGGTAAAAAAAAACCCATTCCCTTATCTTCTACGCCAGTGTAACCTTCAGCAACATCTGCCTCCCATTCAATTGTCTGCGTGGCTAGGGTCGTATACCTGCTTTATTTTACTATGCCGAATACATTCAATGCTATTAGAGTGCGTCTAATGATAGAACGACCTGGAGTTTTTGATTTAATGGGCCACATTATTCAGCCACAATTGTCCGAAATAAAAAAAGTTGTGAAGTGTCAAGACATGAAGAATCATGTCTTGACACTTCACAACTACTAGTTAGTAATACCACATACAAAATTTTTGGATTCAACGTCTTTTTCTCAGGTTGCGCTTGCTACTGTTTCAACTTTTTGAATCGTTATATCTCAAAAACGGTGGCTCTTAGGAAAAAAAGTAGTTAGACATTTTTATAGATAATTGTCCGATCTACAATTTTTGTCTGAGCTAATTTTATGATAAAGCTTACCATTTTGCTGAAAATCGCGAAAAACCCATTTTTGTGACCTTTGACCACGTGTATTTTTTTTTTGCACGTGCCGGATCGATGAAGACTTTACACATTTCCTTTATAATAGTGTATTGAACAATCCTACCAATTTTCAGCCAAGTGCGAATTATTGTAACCTTGGATGTCTAAATTGACCGGACTATATGACAGCTCTGTTTCATTCAATTCATTTGGTTATTAGTAAGTTATTTCTTTTCTTTTTCAAGTCGTAAATTGATTAATTTATTTGGTCCCTTTTTACAAACCATGCTGCACCGGTCGAAAGTGGTATCCTATAGACCAAAAAATTCGATAAATTATTGTCGTTTTTTATTATTATTGATTTATAACCGCTGGCCCCAACTGTAATAGATAATATTTTGTCTATCTCTCACGTGAATTCCGTTTTAGTCGTGTTTTTACCACTCTCTCGTTTGACCACTATCTCTACCTAATGGTAAGGGATGATGTGACCGACCATGGAGCACGCTTGCCTAGAATTAACCTGTTCACTTTTGACCTAAAGACTCCTAGGTTCTAGCTATAAGGAAACACAGGCTCGTTACAGCAACTCGCAGACAAAGCTATACTCCTATTAATTAGAGAAATACAAGATCTGAAATAACAGGTACGAACTAAAATAACGTTTTCTTTAAAAACGACGGCGACGGTGACGGTACGGTTGGCGCAGTGGTTAAGCGATTGATTGCTGCGCTGCGTGTCCCGGGTTCGATTCCCGCACGGAACAAATATTTTTATGATTTACAGATAGTTGTTCCGGGTCTGGGCGTCTTGTGAAGTTGTGTATGTGAGTTTTCATGTTTGCAAACGCACCCACGATACAGGAGTAATTCCTAGTGTGGCGAAATTTTTTTTTTAAATAAGCATACTTTTGTGTAGCAGCATAGTTAACTTGATAGCTGACTACGATACGAAGGTTACGCACAAGTAAGGGTAACATATTACGATTCACAACATGTACGGAATCGATTCTCTGCGGCTATAAAATATCAGAACAGCCTTCTGCGATATTGACGCGATACGGCAGTCGAGCATATCAAGTTAATGTTATACACAGATCACTTAAAATAAGTCTTTACAAAAATACTTGAGTTTTTAAAAGGTTTAAAGTTCAATAAAAATAATTTGTACTTGACCAGATGGGATGGTGTTATATGAATATTTTGATTCTCGGAGACAGGGGGATTTCTGAAATGATTATATTTCTGAAACGCCCATGTCTCCGTAAGTGGTAAGTGACGACTGTTCACAGGGATATAAAAATGTGGAAGGGTTTCTGCCTGCTTGGAATATATTTGACTTTTGGTTGCTTGAATAGAATAGAACTAACTTTATTGTACACCAAAAAAAGTAACATAACTTAAATTAAACAGTAAACTCTCTTTAACTTAATGTTTGTTTAAACGTGGGTGGACTCCAGTTGTTACACCAGGATATAAGATACTTTGCCAGAGTTGCGTAATGCCTGTAAGAGTAACCGCTACCCTATAACGCAAAGGGAAACTGCAGGAACACAGGCGGGTTTTAGTCAGTACAAGTCGGATACTTACCTCTCCTCTCTAGGAATTATCAAATAACTTCTGGGTGGACCCAGAAGTTATTTGATAATTCCTTACTTAAAAAAACGATTTATAAGATACTTTTCATTAGTACGTTCCTGAGGGTAGTTTTTAGGGTTCCGTACCTCAAAAGGAAAAAACGGAACCCTTATAGGATCACTTTGTTGTCCGTCTGTCCGTCCGTCCGTCTGTCAAGACCCTTTTTCTCAGGAACGCGTGAGGGTATCAAGTTGAAATTAAAACCATATATTGAAATCCGCGGTCCCTTGAAGTTGTGCAAAAATCAAACTTGTAAGTTGACGGGAAAAAAAGATACGCCCGTTTATGTTGCAAAAAACGTACATTTCGACACTGTCAAAGGAATCAAAACTCATAAGGTGCTTCCCGTTGACCTAGAATCTTGAAATTTGGCACGAAGCAAGGTATTATAGCTCTAATATCGGGAAAAGTCTGAAAACTGAAAATTTTTAGTTACGTCACAAGAAAAAAATTTTGAAAAGTCTTCAAGACTCGATTCGAGAATTAAACTGTTTTTATAGGTAGGTTGGTACGAAACCCTCAGTGCGCGAGTCCGACTCGCACTTGCCCGGTTTTATGTATCAAGAGGGTGAAACTGGTGACGAAAGCTACTGAGTCTAACAAAATTCACAAGTGTGTCCACTTAGTTTCCATATACTATCCTACGTCTAACATAAACGCTTATAAGCTAAGTAGACATATAACCTACTCGCAAATTACCCCAACGATTTCCAAAGCATTTATTCAAAGAAGGAGTCAAAAAACTGTGGAACACTGCACACCGTCACAGCTGCTTACCATTGAGTGATTTAGCAGTGACAGAGGCGGCCATTATCATAACCGTTTGCGGTGGCTTCTTACCGCCTTCGGTGTAATGCGACCCTGGTACTGATGGTGGCTATTACCGTTCTTGCTAACAACTGCTATCAAACGGTCTATTAATCTTAAGAAGCTTGTTGTCGGTGACGGATAGTAATTAAGGCTTTTTTTTAAGAGGGAAATCATCAGACTACCTGTTCCGGAAGAGGAAGAGTGTGTCAGACTTTTACTGACTAAAACCTACTCCTGTTCATTATTTGTCTTCGTTCCGATGTCCCAGGAATCTTTTTTATACAATCCAGAGATAATTAGGGCTAAATGATCATTTTTCAAGTCTGAACATTGGTTTTTGTTTGTCATGACTTGATTTTTTCAGGATTCTTTTTAAGAGCCGTAGATCAGGATTGAGTTATGTGGTTAGTCAGTATATCAGACAATGAGGTAATGGTCTTATTGATAAAATTCGCCATCATTTTATCTGAAAGTTGTCCACTGTTGAACATAGGCCTCCCTGAAATATCGCCACAACAACCGCTGGTAGTCGCTACCTTTAACAGGTGACTCGCCCATCTTGTGAGAGGCCTGCCAATTCTAGATCTTACTCGTAGATCCAGAATTACTATTACGCGGTTGCTTTTATAGAACCTTTCAACCATTTCGACCATCTGTTCTGCGACCAATGAGCACTACCCACTGTCACTTGGCGATTCTACACGACTATGTCGGTAACTTTGCTTCTCCTGCGGATATTTTCATTCCTGATTTGATCCCTTAATGAACAAGCTATTCAAAAAAATCATTTAGTACTAAAAAAAACGCATTGCAGGTTCTCTCTAGTAGAAAACCACTCTATATTAAGAATCATGCTATTATTGCCTCAACTTACAATAAAAATCGATAAGCACATATATAATTATAGTTTGTTGACCAAAAAACAAGTGTTCAAGAGTCTCATACGACACACTCGACTGGAACTAGCAAGACCCGATTGTCTCGATCGCGAACCTTCATAAAATTACAAATCAACTTTTTTACCAAAAGCTTTCGCTCGTCATCAAAGTTGTGTGCATTAATCATACCTGTCTGTCTGTTTCAGCTGCCTCAGGGAGGGCGTGCGAGAGGGAGAGGGACAAAGCAACAGCGCGAGAGGTGCGCGCGCGCCGGGACCCCAGCGCCGCGTCGCGTCAGTCGACAGAAACCTCCGCAGGAAATAGTCACGTCGAGTTTTTCTATAAAAAACTCGTTAAATAATTTTCTTTTTCTACAAAGTGGTGTCACAATACTAAAGTGTTAAGTGTGTGTGTTGTCAGGGTGTGTAGTGTTCGGATGTGTACTTGTGTACTAACTGTGCAGTTCTGTGTTTGATTGTGTTTCATCTGTCGTGTTGCGCGCGGATGATTATTGGATTTGCTCGAGGTATAGTATTTTTGTTTTATTGTTTACATTTTATTATTTACTTCCTGTAATATAAGTCCACACTATTTAGTAACGACAATAGTTTTTCCATCACTTCCTTAACAGGAAAATCGTTAGAGGTTCATCTCTACCAGGAAACCTTAGTGGCAATTCCGGCAACAATCCATGATAAATCAAAAAATATACCATAAAAAACCCATACAGAAAAACAGTCATTAGGAAATAGCTGTATTCAACGCCTTACATAACCGAAATTGCTGAACCGAAA
The DNA here is from genome assembly GCA_030763345.1 of Mythimna separata. Taxonomy (NCBI): domain Eukaryota; kingdom Metazoa; phylum Arthropoda; class Insecta; order Lepidoptera; family Noctuidae; genus Mythimna; species Mythimna separata. The sequence goes on along the minus strand of CM061187.1, from coordinate 20,249,310 downwards.
AAATCTATCACATCAGCGTTGTATTAATAGTACAGATCATTAATCAAAACTGCGATATAATCGTTAGCGACAATAGATCGTTAAGTCGGACGAAACGAAATGCGAATGAAATATTATGAACTTGAAAATATGCCATTTGAAATAATAATATCCTACAAGAGTTACGTATCTTAGATGTGATCGAAGAAAAGACATCAACGCGTTCTCCTTTTAAGGTGCGATTTATTTTCACACAGAATTTTCACTCAAGAAAGTTTTTAACACTAGAATCTGAATGTTTGTAAAAATTTAATTATTTTCTTGAAGTTGATTTTTAGCTTCAAAACCAAGATAATAAAATAAATTAAAAAAGTTATTCTTACTAAATCCATTTACTAAATTGATATGTGATCATTGAAATGTCAAATGTTTTTAAGTGCCGAAACTTCGACAGATTTTAAAGCTATCGAAATATTTATTAAGTCGTAAATTCACACAAAATGATGTTTTCCTGCTATATTTTAAGCAAATCTTAAATAATCTCTTAAACATCTTATTTAAAACACGAGAATACTTAAAAGTGGTTATTTGCATACCTCCAGCGTTTCATGAAGCCATGAAAACGTCAATGTCGCCAATAAATGCGATAACGATACGAACACAGCATTATTATCAACCCAGGCTAAAATGACTTTTAATCATCACAGCATAAGGTCGTAAACCCTTTGAATTTCGTGCAGAAGAATTTGTATGCAAGCCAGGTTCAGCGAAATTGATATTAAAATTCGAAATTATAGTAATTTGGACTTTGTTATTTTAGCGTTAAAGTTCAAATACTATTATTAGCTAGTAAGAGTTGTGCGAGAAATCGCACTTAGTTGTTGTAGTTTTATTTGCTTTAACAAATGCAACTATGTTCTTGATATGATCTATCTCGCGTTTCACGTTCAAGTCAGGAATTATTTTGCACAGATTAAAGTGATCTAAAAAAAATACAAGACAAAATGCAAAAAAGACATCAGCTATTAATTTCGAAAAAAAAAATATAGAGCTAGCAAGCTCATTTGAACTTAGTTTGCCATAAACATTTTGAAGAGAGGTTTGGTTACCTTTTCTTTTTTATCAATTTTTTTTTTCATATAAACAAGTGCTTGACTACGATCCCACCTGATGTTAAGCAGTGATGCAATTGTTAATGGTGAAGTACACTAGTTTTAGACTCTATTCAATCTAGCCTTGAAGGCAAATTATTATTACAATGAGTATGTGGTATCAATATTCATTTAGAAAGCATATCAACTAAAATCTTTGAAGAACGGTTACTGACGCCCTATTTAATTTGGCATCGTCGGTTTATTCTCTATTATCTGTTTGTATATAATACTTCAAGATACGTAATACTTCTCTATCGAAATACATCTAACTCCACTGAAACCCGAACCATTACTAAGTAACTTATTTTTAAACTTTCACTGATTCAAATAAGCACACTATTAGTTCCAAATACTTTAACTAACTTAACTTCCGTAACTTCCACAGAAGCATTCCTAATCTTAAGTAAGTCTTAAGTTCATTAAGTTAACGTGGATAGCCAATCAGGCGCCTGCTCGCGTAGCGACCGCCCACGTTGGCCGCCTTCCTATCATTTACATAACATAACACAAACACGGACGAAGATTTTATCGATTTTCTTATGTATATATACATAAGCGACCATATTACGCAACACTGGGGTTTATTGGTAAAACAGGCTGTTTAAAATTCTGCTGCCAAAGGCGTCATGGGAAAGTGTTTGAAGGTGTGGTAGGAAGAATAGTTTGATTGGTCAGAAGCCCTACAGAAAGCTCTTAACGCGATCCATTTAATGATCTAAACTAAACTTTTAAAGGGGTAGAGCTTTATAGGGTGCATAGCTTCATCCCTCTTTATCGCTTGTGGGACTGTCATTTTAAAACATCAAGGTCAGGCCCCAGAAGAGTATACTCGTAAACTTTCTTTTCATTTTGTATGGACTTTAAAAGAGACTGTGACCCCTGAGTTTGTTTCGGTGTTTCTTTTTAGGGCATCTAGTAAGTATAAACTGACGAAAAAAAATTGACGCGTAAAAGAGTTTGTAAAAACCAACTTGCAGAATAAATATAATCATTTCGTGTGAGGTACCATTAACTAAAACGAATTCCATTAAACGTTAGGTGCTTACAATCATGTCAGGAGTAAGAAACAGATAATCTGATATCGTTATCGAGCGCACATTTAGAGATTCAGCTCTGAATGCGTAATTCAATACAGGATGCTGACAAACGCGCTTCCCGGATCCCGGAGCCCATTTTATCTCCGGAAATAAAAATTCCGTTGTAACAACTTTACGGAAATCAAATACACCTAGGAGAGACATATTTCAATCTGTAAGCAACTCTTTAGTGTTGTATTGGATACCATTTGGAGTAATGCCAAGAAAAATTTAAAGTATTATAGGATGCTCCCAGTGGCTTTATCCGCGTGAAAGCAGAACATTGTCCAAAGGGAACATATGCCCGATCTATTTTAATTGATATCCCAGGACTTGATCTACCTGTGTGGCAACTTTCATCCATATCAGTTCGGCCGTTTGAGCGTAAAGGCAGGCGTAACGTGTTTTACATTCAATGCTATTGCCAGTTTTTTCTTATTATTTTTTAAGACCCAAAAAATCATTGAATTCGCTATATTAAATTTTTGTCTGTAACGTGAATACGAAACAGAAAAAAACAAATCCTTGCCAGAAGACTGCCACATTACACCTACGTACAAAATATTTATCCGAGAGGAAATAGTCAATACTTTAGCTTCACAGTACCCGTAATTACTTTTAATTTATGACTGCCATATAAAAACGCCATAGTAACAAGTTTAACTACTACCACTTTCTCTCTCAACTATGCAACGTTTGTTGTTGTTGTTCTTTTGCAAGACGATGCCCATTGCGGGTACTTTGGCACTTTTTCTGCCGATAGTTTGTTTGCTGTGGAATTTGTTCGTTACGTAAGTGCAGAGGGGATGTAAAGGGCATACGCCGGCTGTGAGTGCACCTGCGTCCTCTCTCAGAGGCGCGGCACTCGGGAGGATGTAGCCAAGTGTGTGTGCGCTTGTTTTTTGTAGAGAGAGGAGCAGAGGTCATGTTTTGTTGTGTAGAGAAGTGTTAATGTTGTTCGAGTAACATTGTATATCTAAATAATAAAATAAAACGAAATAAGAATAGGTAGCTGGATATTTTCCGTCTTGTCAGACAGACAATTGATTGATTTATAAAAAACTTCATGCAAATACAAAAAGGTATAGAAGCGGCCTTGTTGCGTCAGGCATTCTTTATCTGTCAATCATAAGGCTTGATCTTAAAGCTGTTCCGTATTAATTTTTTCATAGTACAACATGGCGTCTCAGGATTATGCTTAAAACCAACTTTATTTTAAAACATATAGCCATATTCTAACCTATACTTTCAAAAGAAAACTACGTAAAACATGACTTGAAAATAAGCTTAATTTCAAGCCGCTTATTCTCAAACAAAAGCTGTAACTAATACTACAATTCTCAGACCAACGCTTCCAGTAATACTAGAAATTTGTAAACTAACAGTCGCTTCAGCCTTATCCTACAAGTTATTCAACTCAATTAAAAGATAAACCTTTCCGAACATCAGCAGAGGACGTACATATATCTCAATTTACCGATCCATCGGATAATACCCCACAATAGACGACTATTGTTTACGCAGACGTTTCTACAAACACAGCCTGACTGGTTCGAGCCTTCGGTTTCACTCACAGAGTGAATAACAAATGGACAGCTAATCAGCATATCTGTCGGGTCAAACACTCTGAACTTTTGGCCTCAACAGATTTCTATGGGGCGTTAACGATATTTTTACGGCTTTAAAGATTAGCATGTCGATTTAATGGCTATTTTTGTTCACGAATTCGTAAACAGAGATTTTATGCTTTTTACTTACCGGCTTATCATGTGTTATCTAAGCTATTTCATGTCTCGTGTTGCCCTTTGAGGAATTGTAGCAAAATATGATTTGGACTTTAAGTGTTTTTGTAAAAACTTCTATCATTGTCGCAAAAGTTACATACTACATGGCAGTTATATTCACTATATGTACAATGTACATAGTCCTTTGTAGTGCTACATAGCCATATACCAGCACATTACCTACCACTCCATTTTGTAATTATCCGTGATTCCACTATAGATAAATTTCTCTTCAAACTTAGGTTTAAACACAAACTAATGAAGGCCCAAAGAAAATAAATCTTAAACTGTCTCATTAAGGTTCAAAGTCGTTTAATAAAGGCTATATTAGCTCAATCATTTCAAAGGCCCATTGTGTAGTTTGTTCGTTAAAATCGTGTGCACTCTGTTTGGTTTAGAGAGAGCGGCTCTACCGCTCTACGACTCTACTATCATACATTTGCATATATTATCATGGACGTAGATATGTATGTTATTATGAGAAATCGAGAGCAGGGAATGATAATGAAATAAATTGAGATGCAGCTATTTTATCGGTGGGGGAGTGTTGGCGCGCCGGTCATCGACCCGCTAGGCGAAGGTTGTGCTATGGATTAGCGTTTGTTTACTAGTTTTTGTCTAGTTTTATTTTCCTAGTTTTGGATGATATTACCTAAAAGAGTACCACAGTAAGACGTGTTTTAGTAAAATAACTGTTTTGTTAATAACACCCCTTTTTTAGGATAGTCGTGTAATAAACAATCAAATCAGTTATTGTTCACATTTTCCACGTTCACAAGAAAATATGCGAATAATACGAATTTACTTACGGAATTATAATAATCATTGTAGTCATCAATAGAATCTTATTATTTCGTCTAACGATAAATGGAACGGAATGGATGACTATTTTCTAAAAAAAAGGCATTCAATAGGGCTTCCTTGGCGCTTTTACTTTAAGTTCTAAATATACAGTACTGCGTGCTTAAACTGAAGCATTGTCCTATATCCAGCCTACAGACGAAACACTCGAATAATGCACTAATTGTGCACAGCACAACAACTTCCTTCCACAATCAAGTGTTAGGTTTCACTTCCTCTCTATTCACAGCCTCACAAGCCCCCCCCCCCTGAGCCCAATTACTTACGAAACTCAGCCATTGCATTAATCATTCATTTGTTTTCTCCAATCATTCGGACCCCGCTGCGATCAACCCGTCCCACAACGTACCGCCAATTAATTCAAACGTTAAAACAAAGCCCTTCATTTTGAAGTCGTTTGTCCGGACTTTTGTTTTGAAGTCGTTTGTACGACTTTCACTTTTGTGCAGTGTTTTGTTTTAGCATGTAAGTAATGCGTACTTGAGCACAATTGATAGTTATAGGCTTTATAATTTAGTGATACGCAGGTTTTTATTGCTGTAATGGATACCTCGGTATCTTGGTATCTTTGCTTATCGCCCTAAGGCGTAAGTCTGGCTAGGGCTGCCGACTTTCATTAGAAGGAAGGCGGCCCGTGATAGAGGTGATGCATAGTTTTTATGAGCATGCATTTGACGCTGCCGGCGATGCAATGATTCCGTGCTCTGGAATTTCAAGGAAGCCCTCTTTTTTCTTTTCCTTTCATACAGCAGTGAAGAAGACTTTCTATAGGAATATTGAAGTGGCGGGAATTTAACTTCATTCAAAGTCAGTCTATCAATACAAGTCCTGTTAGGCCGACGGACAATATCTGAAAAAGAAACGAACGAGGTCTTAGAACGAAAAGGGCAACTGATGGACACAGGTGTCGTTTTAGTCAGTTAAAATCTGACACGTCCGTTTGTCATTAAATAATTTCCCACCTCTAAAAATATAAAACGATTAGCAAAGTGTACTTCAATGTTTCGGTCTAAAGTTTTGTTATCTTTACGTAGTATAAAACAAAGTTGGTGGTGATAAGTCGGGGATGTTAGGCCACCACTGCTCTGCTTGTAAATTATAAAGAAGTAACTCCGTGAAATAAAATTTCCATATTAAGATTTCTATTGACAACCCTAAGCCTGGTGCTAAAAAGAAAGCCATGTTACGATAAGGCTCATGTAGGCGTCGTGCGATAACATTTGCACACGACGATAAATAACTGAAGGTGTCCGCTTGTATCTTTATTTTACAGAGCATATTTATAAGACGGCACGGTTGGCGCAGTGGTTGAGTGATCGACTGCTGCGTTGTGTGTCGCGGGTTCGATCCTGCACCGAATAAATATTTGTATGACTTATAGATAAGTGTTCTGGGTCTGGGTGTCTGGTGTATGTGAGTTTACACGTTTGTGAATGCATCCACAGTATAGTTATTTCTTGTGTGGGACAAAGTTTTTTTTAAATATTTGTTTGGTATCTGGCAAGCTACACAGTTTTTTAGTAATTCTAATACGAACTGTAGCAGTATTCCCAAATTAACAATGCGCATGCAGATCTTCGCTAATTGTCGTAATCCCGGAAACACATAATTCTATCAAATTATGCATGAAGAAAATGCACTTAACTACTCTATATACAATCGTCTTCCGACGCTCGGGGAATACGACCGTTGCCGCACGGTGACGAAGATTTCTATGCGCATTATCGCTTTGGCAGACCTGTACTATGGTTTGAGCTTTTGTCAGGAATTCTGTTACATCCCACATAGGTGCAATAAATTCCTTGAGTTCGAAACCTCTATGTGAAATTCTCTGCCAGTGTCTGTGTTTCTTACCATCTACAACCATTTAGATTTCAAAGTAACAGTGAATCATAGGCATTTCAACTAGGCTGATTCTCTCTATTATAGACTCCATCTATCACTTACCATCAGGAGAGATCGAGGTGAAAAGTTTTCGTCATCAAAAACTGAAGAAATAGAGAATATTTAATTATTGGTTTATCCAGAAAATAATACTAGGTAGGTACTGGTAGTTTTTACTGGAACTACTGCCAACTGCAGAGATAGTTGCAGCCGTTGACACGGGTCGACGCATCGGCGGCAGCTGTTGATGCTCGACGACATTCTCGTCGGATATTCCAACAAATAAAGATCAGCGACAGCTATCGTGTGTGCCAAGTGTCACTATAGGTCGGCGGCTGATGCTGACTCGACAGTTATCTCTGCCGTTGGCTACATACCGCTCGTGTGTGTGACCTCTTAGTCTTGTTATCGTGTACCTACTTACTAATAACTGACTAGCTTCATCTACCTAGTCTTTTCCCAACTATATTGGGGTCGGCTTCCAGTTAAGCCGGATTTAACTGAATACCAGTATTTTACGAGGAGCGGCTGCCTACTAGACCTCCACAACCCATTAACTGGGGTAACACGGTACTTCATGGCAAGACTGGAGTCAGATTTACTAGCTTCTGACTATCCGTAACAACTGCCAAAGATCTACAAATGACAGCCGGGACCTACGGTTTAACGTGCTTTCCGAGGCACGGAGGAAACTCGTTGTGTTGAAATGGTCACCCATCGACAGACCAACCTTCACAAGCATTGCTTAACCTTGTAGATCGACCCGTGCGGCTGTTATTATTTAGCAAGGAGCTCCTCTCCGAGCTAGTTCTGTTAGACCATATAAAAACCTTGTCGCTTCACTTGCCCCTAACACCATTCACCCATAAAAATCGCACATCGTCCACATTCCGCACACAATCAGCCATAGCGCCATGTTCCCATAGTCCGCGATCAGAGCGATAGCCGAGCGGCAATTAACCCGTGACCCCCGTGGCCCCCTTGGCCCCTCAGGCCCCGCTGGCCCCCTTGGCCCCGCTGGCCCCCGCGGCCCGCTATCAGACAATGGCGATCAGGTTTATGAAGCATTGCCTAGGCTTTACTTGATTATAGGGGAACAGACAGGTCTTTGTAGTTTTGTATAATCGCACTGTATAGGAAGTATGTTGTTATTGTTGTTATTTCACATGAAACATCTATTACGTAGTTATTTATTATTGTGTCTCTATATTATTATTGTATATCTATAATGAATACTTCACAGAAACATTTAAAGAAAATTAAACATTTATTAAATTATGATCCATAACGTGAACGGATGACCTGGTGACGGGCGCGGGAATCCAATGAATGCCGAAGAGGACTCTCGAAGGAGGCCTATGTTCAACAGTGAACGTCGTTCGGCTGAAATGATGATGACAATGATGATTTACAATCATCACTTATTTAGGCTATATGAACTCTTTTTTTTTCAATTTCAGATCGATATGAAAATATTATTTGATTAAAAATGTCTCAAAAATGATATCGAATGAAACTAAACTAAATGTTGACTTTTTAATGGTGAAATAAACGTTGAATTTTTCAAAATTAGAGCAACAGTGAACCTAAATAATTTTTATATTAAATTGAATATTTAACCTTAAAAAAATAACTTACAATTTGTTTACCTTTGTGCCCGTAGTAGCCACTAGTTGCTCATGTACGAGTAGCATCACTCAACCACTTACAAAAACTGCCGACCTCGGCGCGGCCTCGCGTGACCTCGCTCACCATTCACACCACATTACACCACAATATTTACTTACCCACTAATACCTACTATTTACACAATTACATAAATTCTAATCTTCAATTAGATTCGATAAAAAAGCAAAGGAAAATGAGTAATGCGTAATTACCAGCACGACCAAGATAAGTTTGCGGTTCACAGTGGCGCTGTTTGCTAAGGGAAAGTATAATGATGTGTCAAATTCAGTACATTTATTTTAGTTCCATATTCGGCCACCTACAAAAATAAGTTGGGCGCAGTGTTTAATTGAACATGGCATGCAAGGCGGCATGTCCGGTGACCATGTAATTGAATGTGGATTAACATTATAATATATTATTTATTTTTGGTTGTTTGTTTCTAGTATGAAGCAATGCATGCTCTTTCTTATTAACTGCTTGAATTTGATTTATTACTGTTGTGAGTTAGTTTTTTAATGCGCGTTAGGGTGTGCACACAATAACGCAAGCTTGGCACGCAAGACGCATTTTAATGCGCGCTTGATGCAATGTTAGCTCACCGTGCGCTGTATAAGGACACCGTGCGCGTTTACAATTCAGAGATTACCTTGTAAATGTCACACCGTCTTAAAAAGATTTGTACGATTTAAGACCACGCCTTATTCTACTTTTTTATAGCACTTAGTGTGTACAGCTAAGGAGTGGAATTCTCTGCCGGAGTTTGTGTTTCCTGATAGTTATAACCTGGGGGTCTTTAAGTTAAGAGTAGGTTGGTTACTTCTAGGCAAACATGCTCCATCGCGCCGATCATATCGTCGCTTTCAATCAGGTGAGTATTATCGGCCTTATAATGTTCCCACTGTTAGGACTCAGGCCTCCTCTCTAGGAGAGGACCACCGCGCAGGCCCAGTACGTATTGGTGGATGTCACATGTCTTTGAATTTTTGGTTTTAGGACGGCAGTCCACGACGGTTTCCTCACGATGTTTAATAAAAAGGAAGCGTTACTAAAACAAACAAACAAAAACTTCAAGAAGAACGCACCTTTACGCGAGCGTAGCAAATGGAAAGTCAATACGTTCCCAGTAGCGGTCAGACGTAATACCCCTTTAGTTACGTGTGTAAAAACAATGGCTTAATTTACTGTGAGTGGGCTCTTTGTGGTGCAGCCGTTTGGTCCGAGGTGGTCCGAGGTTATTGTAACAAAACACGGTAGTAGATCATAAATCGACGGAGGTGGTCCCGTGTTCCTTAATTTTATTGAGAGCATGGCTCCTAGGTTAAAATATTTTGTTTAGTTTACAAAAGTAGTTACGGAGTTCGAAGTAATAGGTGGTAAGGGGTGAATCTTCCGTTCATCTATAAACTAGGTTATGATATCAACAAAACTAGGCAAACACTCAAAATGAGTGTTATTTTAATTAATGATTAATCATTGAAAAAATTTGATGCATTCCCTAAACTTATGGCATCATTATACTCAATTAGTATTTATGTATATCTAGTCTGTTCGTCTCTAAACTTTTGCCCAGCAAAGAAGGCCTTTGCCTCCCTCCATTCCTTCTATTGTTCCCGACTCTTTGCCTATTCCTAAGATAATTAGTACTCATTATGTAAGATAGATGGATTGTGGGAGGACCGTGAGGAGTGGTAATATAAAAGAAAAGGGAGTTAGTGGCAGCATGGAAGAAAATAACGTGATGCGCAGACCTAAAGTAATATGGAACCAGGGCTGGAAGAAGAAGAGGGGATAATATGATGGAAAGCGACTGTATCCTTCGATCAGACATGATTTAAATACCTGAGCCTTTCCCACCACAAACAAAAAACTTTACAAGTACCGTTTTGGCGACCATTAGAACCATAAAGTCGTTTCCATGTCACTTAAAAACACTTAAATAGCAATAAAACTCCAAAATAATGTCGCGATAAATCTGTGAACAATGTCGTTCGCCCACGGCTCGGCCGCGCTCGGCTTCGCTCGGCTCGGCGGCGCGCGCGCACGGTCGCCGGTCGACTCTTGCGCAGCGTAGCCACCACGGGTTGCCAGTGGTGATGCACCGTTAGCGCAAGTTGAGTTACGTGTGGTTGTGTCATCTGCGCTCGCGTGTGGTCGACGGCCGTCGACGACCAATGGTTTTGGACAGTTTGATAGTAAACGTAAGATCATAAACACCCATTTTCTCCGAACAGAAAATGGGTGTTTATGATTATGTTATTAATAAGTCTCAGTTACTTAGATATGGTTGATATAATGAAGTAGTTTTTAATTGTACAAAAGTTCATCAGAGAAGTCATTTTGAAATTTCCCGTAACACATATTGATAAAACCCTTGATATGTATGTAGAAAAAGTTTTGCTTGTCTGACATGACAGAAATAACAAAATAACGCTAGGCTAACATACACTGAGCTTTTCAAAACAATTCAATTTTTTTTTTAAATAAAATAAAATAAAATAAAAAATGTTTTTATTTCACATAGGCCCATATGGGCACTTGTAAAACGTCAGAAGCTAACGCACATTGTCAAACTGCTAACTAAGATAACCAAAAGAAGCATTGCTTGACATTCCAGTATCAGCAGAACTTGTGTCATATCTACAAAACAATATGTATTGTATATTTACCCGACATTTTCCGTAGAGACATGTATTCCAAGCCTAAGAAATGGTGTAAAGCACCTAAACTAATCTCCTCTCCCATCAAAATACTCTGAACACCAGACACAGATAAATCTCCAAATATCATAATGAATACCATCCATGAGAATAACATCAAACGTCCGTATATAAAAACTAATCATAACAGACTGTAAGCTTATAATCATTATAAAATATTTGACTCATTAATATCTGGTCCACATTCCCAAACAAAAACGATTAAACCTCAGCCCATTCTAGTGACGATTAGGGCTGTCTCAAAAATGATTAGACTCTTGTGAAAAAGAATTTAATTCGTCTTGAAAAGAGGGCCAGGTACAAACCGGCTGGACTGTAGAGATTACCTGAAAAGGAAACCCGTAGACATAGGACAGAAGTGTCAGAAAAATAATCCAACGACTTTGTAGTCGTTGGATGATTTTCCACCTGATAAAAAGGAACCAACCAACCAACATACATTTAATGCCAATTAACCAAGAAAAGAAATTATATTTTCATATCATTCTTAAAACTGTGCTCTACAGTCAACAGTAAACAATCAGTCACAAAACAGTAAGCTAAACATATTTTACAGTCTTATCAGTTACCAGTTAATTTGATTGTCACAATGTTAAAAACAGCTTTTTATTTTATTATCCAATTTAAAACAAAAATATCACTAAACTGAAACCTTGTAAAAACACATTTCACAACAAAATGACAGCATTCTTTTCACTCCATATCTTTTGTAGAATACCGTTCAAAAGCCACATACATAAGTACAAACATTTTATTTCACAAACTACTCCTCTGCCAGCCCTGATTACTGTGGGCCAGTAATTAACGAGGCGGGGCAATGAGCGCAGGAGTATACTTCACATTAATGGGAAGCCCTCGCACCCGCTGAACGACGACTCTTCAAATGTGCGCGACCAGCAACCAGGGTTTGTGATGTCATCTAATTGAGGGGGTAAGAGGTAGTAAGGGTTTTTAAAAAGCTGTGAATTTATGGAAATTTTAGTCTCTACTTTAGCCATAGTTAGGGAAAATAAAATTCGTTATTCTTTTTTAACGAGGTCGGTGTTTTTTTTCCATTCCGTCCTATCAATTGACATAGCATCACTGATTTTATTGTTTTTAAAAGCTAAGGCGTATTATGATCACTTTTTTTTTCAAATAAGTCTTATATTATCGTGTAGACCCGATGAGAACGTTTCCTTTTCGCTCTTTTATTAATTTAGGAAATCATCCAATGACTTTGCTCGCTCTATTGCTGAGCTGGATATACTCTATATGAGACTGTTACTGACAAAGCCCACACCTATGTTCCTTCTTTACCTTGCGTCCCTGGACCCCGAGTCCCTGAGTCCCCGAGAGTCTAGTAAGGCCCCAGTAGTCTTCGGCCTTACTGTTCCTATGATTAATTAGCACATTATAGATAAATTAAACATTGAAGAAAGATGGAAAGGTTTAATGTAAACAAAACCAAACGCTTGAATCAAGCAATCACTTGGCTTAAGGGCTATAAACGTCAGTGAGATATGGATATATGTAAGTGGTCAGATCACCAAAACACCGAAGATACGCTATAACCTTAATACTGTATCGTAAAAGCAATAAAGTTGTAAACTAACATGAGGAACATTTTATTTGTTTGGCCTCGTATCACAGGCCATTTTATTGTGTGGCCTAAATAGTCCCAATAGCGCGTGACCTATGGAGATATTAAACTAATTTATAGCTTAATTTTGATGCTATATTTTTAATTTGTTTGCATAAGATAAGATACAGAGTATTATAAAAGTCAAACATAGTAGAAACCAGTTAGAATATGTTGTATATTTTATTATTAAAACACGACTTTTTACCTATTAAATTCTCTTGAAACTTTTTTCTAAATATTAAGTATCCTTAGGTAAACAACGAGATGGTAGCTGTCTAATGGCGCATTTTCATTAGTCGTTAACTCGTTCGGTATACAGCATGCGGGGAGTCTCCGCATGCGGGATAACAACCAATGAAAGTTACCAAGCCGATACATGTTCGGTATACCGTCTATGGTTCCCCGAATGTGAGCCCTGTGGTACGCATTCCAGACATCTCTCGCACCCGGCATGCGGGCCCTATCGACTAATGAAAACGGTTCCCCGAATGCGGATTGCGCCATTAGATTGACGTGCTTGTGGAAAGCGAGTAATGAGTAGCTCACGGTCTAGCAGTCCGGTAGGTAAGAACCGAGCCCGGATCGCCGATGGCGCACAAGCACACAAGCCTCAAATAGATGTCAGCTAAACCGTAGCAGCCTAGAAAAGCTGATAGGTACCCGCTAGGCCAGTGGAAACTTTTTGAAGAGTTACCAAGGCCCTAGAACGCAAAGGACAACTGAATGACACAGATAGGTTTTAACCTATCACATACCCCCAAAACGAGACACAATAGTAAAACAATAACAGCGCGGTCTCATAGGACCGGTCGGGGATTCATGAACTAAGCACGCCTTCTTGCTCTACTACGGTAGAGCGAGAGATATAATAGGATGATTTCCCACCTCAACAACAAAAAAAAAACCTGTTAATTATACGAGTAGGTATGGCATAAGATGGAGTAGATACTATTTACTTATTTCAACGCCTGTCAGTAAATGGCATTTTATATCGTGAGATTATGGTTCATTAATTTAAACGCGTTAGGGCAGGTGCACGCCGCCACTGTCGCACTGCACAGTGCTATTACACCGCACTCATATTTATTGCTATTTAGTATATAAAACAGAGTCACTTAGTGCATTTGTGTATCCGCTAGCTATCTATCTACCCTCTTAAACCTTGCAAGGGATTTTGATGCTGGATTCGCTAATAGAGTAATATTGTTTCTTTCAAATCTTAAAACATTTGGAGCGATGTAAAGATTAACTTATTAAGCAAATTGTCTTTTAATTGTCTCACAGATGGTGTAAAAAGTAGAGTATCCAACACGAAAAAAAATGGGTGGCTTTAATTCCTCACTTCACTCAGCTTTCTATTCTAATTCCCTCGCAATGCTCGGGAGTTAATTATATTAGTCCCTCACTGGCGTTCGGGGTTCAAGTTTAGCAACCTTCGTTTGCCCGCGACTTGAAAGACACTGCTTTATTCCCTAGTCACATATTCTACTATTTTCACATTTATACGTATGAAGCCAGGATGGGTTACTAGTCACTATTATTCATTTATTTACAAACTAAATATCAATATAGCATTATGACGCACACCGTTATAAATTCACATACACGTACACATTCCAGTCGTGGCTTGTATAACAAAAAGTATTTTAGCATAACTATTTCAGATCGTAAACTTTTAACCGAGACTGCCTCTTTTATAAAAGATCCATCGTCGACGATAATATACTCAATACATATTTATAGGCGTATTATAAGGTCAAAGTATGTAGTTTGAGCTTGTATAAGGCGTTAAGTATTTAGTTAATATGCCAATAAATTGGATAAGAATGTTCGGTTTTTAGTAATATCGGAAGCTAATGTTACCTATTGGGTATAAGTTATGGGCTGGCACACAATATTTTTAGCAATATAAAACTCTAATTTAATATAATATGAATATATTGAATGTAAATCTGCCGAAATTAAATATGTATGATATAATTATGTAAGCCTGGAAAGTAATTTTAATTCACAACCAGCTGTCCCCTGCGTTAGCTGCTCCGCTTCTATTAATAACAGTATTTTACATTTTACCTCCGTAACCCAGTAATTGGTTATACGATACCCCTCAGCAAGACTGGTGTCAGATTTCCTTACTTCTGACTATTCGTAATGGTAACTTACTTACATAATATGACAGTATGGGCAGTAACAGCTTATCGTGCTTCATAAGGTACGATAAAATCTCAGTAAGCCACCCATAGAAAAGGTTTTGCATTCGACTTAACGTTTCGAGGTAATGTACAGAGATTCGAATAACGCTTCGAGGTAACTTACGAGTACAAAGATTCGGTGTAATGTTTCGAATTACCGAGACGCTGGAAAGAAAAAAGCAGTTAAAGAAACATAGATAAAATTTAGTTAGTAAAAGTCTGACACGCCCTAGAGCGAATGAATGAATGAGGGATCTCCCACTTTAAAAAGAACCCACAACCCGTCCTCGACAAGCGTTGCTTATACCTACCATTCTTCATCATAATTCTAGCCACGAGCTCCACAAATCAGTTTTCATTCACAATTTCAAAAACCTGTTGCTCATCCTTGCCTGAAGTCCATCTTTATCGTCCTTTCACTTTCTGACCATTAGAGTGACACGACTTCCGACTTCAAACCAGTATCTGTAAGTTAAAGCGTGTGTTTACAGAGATTCTCAAGAGTTAACTGCTCAACGGGGGTTTAAATAAACATTGTATTAGATATATCTTCAGTCAACAGAGATAAGTAAAAACGTGTCAAAACCTACTTGAATGCCTTTTGACAGGTTTTCAGGCTAAAGTAGAGTTTCAACTTAAATCAGAAATCGTTAGTATCCCAATTTAGTTTATGGATTTGTCTATATCGTGTTTTATGTAGAACGGTATTGCTCGATTTAAGTGTAAATTTTTTGAGACAAGATTAGATTATAGATTATACCTAGCCTCTGGGCAAAGGCCTCCCTCCGTTTTTTCATATTTTTTTTTTTGAGACAAGAAATCATTAAAAAAGCTCCAGCTTTGGGTGGAATAAGAGTGGTCGCGCCAACGCTTTTTACTGAAAAAACCCACCTGTGTTCATTTGAATAATTTCTCTTATCTGTACAACAAATGATTATTACGTTATTGCCGTTCTAAACTAATTTTGAAGTTTTTTATTGTTTTGTAGAAACACTCAAAAGGCACAATTTTATTAGGAATACTAGTACTAGTAATCAAGTACCTACCACTAAAATTTTATGTTTAAGCGAAACCTTTTCTTCAAGCCACGGCCGGGTCTCGAATTACCAGCCTGACCTCTCGCGCAGCAAGCACTAAGCCATAGCGGCGTATTTCCTCACTTCCAAAGTAATATTAAACACAAACGAAACGAGCCCAACATGGTCATGACACTGTTCTCTAAATAGAACAGCTTTAAATTAGATAAACTGTGTGTACCGCTTGTTAAGGTGCGGTTACAAGGCCTGCTGTTGCGGTCTTACAACGGAAAGGGCAACTGAAAGAACGAAGCCAGATTTTAGAAGCCGCTGGGGATATAAGTTGGCATCAGAAAGGAAAACCCGGGGCCTTAGAACGAAAGCAAAGAAAGAACAAAGAAGTGGAATAATTTAGTCAGTAAAACTCTGACACGCCCTCCCTCTCCGCTCAATAGCGGGAGAAGTCATTCTGATGATTGCCTACCTAAAAAAATCCCTCTTGACTCTCCCTGTTAAGGCAGACCTATTCGGGAGAAAATATCTCTAGAAAACCAGCCTTCTAGAGAGAAGCTTCAGGACAAAATCTCTTGCTTGCACACCAGCTCCGCTAGGAACCTAATGAACTAGTGCTTGACTGCGACTAAGCAGTGACACAATCATTGATGGTAAGGCATCCTATTCACTCTGGCCTTGAAGACACCTAAATTATAATCAAACGAGAAGACCGCAGCTTCTATTTTGTTAAAAAACCGGCCAAGTGCGAGTCGGGCTCGCGCACAAAGGGTTCCGTAGCAGCAAATATAATAAACTTATTATGTCAATTTATACACCTGGTGAATGGAGCCTAAACTCTCCCGATATTTTGCCTTGTACTTATCGTTTTCAGTGAAAGCACAATAACTTAACCAAAATTACAGTTAAATCAACCTATCTCAAAAACTATAAGAGATACTTTGATCAAACCAAAAATCGTTGAAAGAGTTAATTAGCATGCATCACCTCTATTTTTTTTAGAATTTTAT
This sequence comes from Mythimna separata, assembly GCA_030763345.1. NCBI lineage: Eukaryota > Metazoa > Arthropoda > Insecta > Lepidoptera > Noctuidae > Mythimna > Mythimna separata. The sequence goes on along the minus strand of CM061187.1, from coordinate 20,232,330 downwards.
ACCCCGTAGTTATAAAAATAGAGGGGGGGGGGACATACTTTTTACGACTTTGAGAGCTGATATCTCAAAAACCGTTCACTTTAAGAAAAATGTTTTTTAGAAAACTTTATATCATTTTAAAAGACCTTTCCATTGATACCCCACACGGGTATGTACATCGAAAAAAAAATTTTCATCCCTCAGTTACATGTATGGGGGGCCCCACCCCCAATTCTTTTTTTTACTATTTAGTGTCATAATTTTGTAGCGGTTCATACAACACATATTCCCATCAAATTTCATCACTGTAGTACTTATAGTTTCCGAGTAAATCGGCTGTGACAGACGGACAGACGGACAGACGGACATGACGAAACTATAAGGGTTCCGTTTTTGCCATTTTGGCTACGGAACCCTAAAAAGTGCCACACAATTTCACAGCTTCGCTTTTCCTCGCACCATTCATCTTACTCCAATCCGCACTGGGCCCGCTTGGTGGATTACAACCCATTCCCTCTCCTAGAGGGGAGGCCTGAGTCCCAACATTGGGAACATTACAAGGCCGATAATGCTAATGCTAATGTTAATTCGTCTTACTCGCACATCTCCGGTAGAAAAGCATCCTAAAGCTGTGCATACGTAGGTACTAAGTGGCTGTAGCACGCTGTAATAACGGTCCCCTGCGCCTCGCGGCAGAACATTGTGCGCTTGTTCCTACGCACACTTTCTGTGGCGGGTTTACGAACAATGGATGGAAATGTGAACCATTTGTTATAATTATGAAGAACTGTTGTTCTTGTAAGTCTTAATTGTGATGTGTATCTGGAGGCTGGAGCAAAATAGTTTGTGTTGTAAGCGGACTTTTGGAAATTACTTCAGAGGACTACACGAACGAATATGGCGAGTTGTATAATGCGCAAAAGTGTATGATTCCCTGCAGTAAATACAATCAGAAAAATATATGTTATTCTTCAGGGTAAATCCTAGATGGGTAGTGTATTTGAAATGCAATATTGCTAATTTAATAGAAAAAATAAAAAACATGAATGTGCTAAAAATTACATTTTTTCGATTAAAAACCGGACTAATAATACGTGCACATCTTTTATTAGTGAGAGCAGAATACGTATGTTTAAAGCTGTTCTTTACTCATTATTTTTTTGTAATAAACCTTTATAAAACATAAATGAATGACGGAGAGGCAAAACTAGAAATAAAAGCTATTTTTCACTATTTAAGATTTTTTACGTGTTTAATTTTATAATTGTGCCATAGTCGCCGCCCTTTGCTTCGTAAAGTCGTTGGTCCTGGTTCCCATTCGTATATCTTTGACTGTCACTATAGGCGCCAGAAAGTCTATGCAAGCAGTACCTATCATGTTGCCGCGTAACCGAGTTGTGGAGTTGTGGTAGTCCTGGCCGTAGCTTCATTTTTGTGGAAGTATTATTTTATTACGTTATTACGTTCCACGTACAACACGGATATTCAGCCGCATCAGGTTGGACTGGAAGCCAACCCCTAGCTATTAGGAAAAGGCTAGGCAGATGATAAGTTATCAGCCTTTACCTCACATTTTTTTCAGGTGGGAAATCATCAGAATGACTTCTTCCACTGTTTGCCGGAGTGGGAGGGCGTGTCAGACTTTTTCTGACTAAATCTCACCCCGTTCTTTCTTTGCCTTCGTTCCAGGGTCACGAGCTTCCCTTTCGGAATCCAATCCTTGGCCTCAGAGGCTTCGACCCTACTGGGAGCCTTTACCTCACGTGCAATCGGTATGTACCGTCTTGCTAATTTCACCATCAGCGCCAAGTTTCACTTTTAGTGCAACAACAGTAAATTCCTTGCGTTTCTTATAAAGTTTTAATTAGATTCTGTTAGTATGTGTTGGTGTGAGTTATCAGAGCATGTCGTTGCGCTGAGAACGCGCCAAGAATCACAATGAACTGGTTTTGGGTCAGACTGTAGGTAAGACATAACATCACGTGTTTATTGCTTAGGAGGATTTATTAGGTTGGTTGTTCATTGTTCTATGTGGTTGTGATCAAAGAAGCAATTTTTCTCATCATCATCTTTGCAGCTGTAATGTAACGTCCAATGCTGGACATAGGCCAAACGTCGCCATAATGGCTAGCTTACCGATTCCCGCATAACTAGCTTATCACTCTATTCTTCCAACACTGCATCTTCTGTTACTTAGTCGCCATTCTAGAACTTTTCGGCCCCATCGGCCATCTGTTCTGCAAGCAATGTGTGGCCTACCACCACTTAAGTTTGGCTAACCTTCGGGCTATATCAGTAACTTCATTCTTGTTTCGATCACGCAAGAAAACTTACCATATCCTTCCGGGTAACTTTAAGCCTTCTGGTGAGGCCTATTGTGAACGACCATGTTACAGAGCCATATATCATCACTGGCCACACGCACAACGCACTGGACATATAGACTTTCGTCTTGAAACTGCAGTATGTCGAACGAGAAAAATACCGCGCAAATTCCCGAATACTGCCCAGCCGAGTCAGATTCGACGACGACCAAGCTCTTTCTCGAAGTTAGACCCACTTCACACTTACAAGGGAAATTGTACCTAATTAATAACACACTGGCGTACACAGTGTTGCATTTCTTTACACGAGTGGCGCCGTAATTAACTAACTAATGTAAGTTTATAGTGGACCGGTATGCCGCTCTAAAGTAACCAAAGTTATGGTTCCCTTAGCATATAAAGTCTAGCCTGAACAGTAATTTTAAATTGAGTACTGCAACAGAGTAAGTTACTTACTTTACTCGTACTTCGTTACTTAATAACACCTTACGAGTAACTACCGAGTATATTAACACCTTATTGCATTAATTATACTTCTCGCGTTAAATAAATCCGTTACATAGTATTAAGAGCGATAATCTTTACAGCATTTCATACAAATTCGCAGTCCTTTGTAAATGAATGAACGGATTTTAATGAAACTTGGTACATTGGCGCAAAGTTCCTAGTTATAGAAAGACACTTACGTACATTTTCGAAAAATAATTTAGTTAGAAAAAGAGAGTAATTTTTTACTTTCTATAGAAAAAGCTAAGTTCCTTTTCTGTATTTTTCAATCAATCAATACCCTGGCTTGTTGCCTATTTTTCTATCTATATAATTTAGATTATTTTTGCAGGTTAGGAAACTATCAGATAACTTTCACCGCTCTGAAAGGAGCAAGAGAGAATGTCCGACTTTTGTCCACTAAAACCCTCGCCCCTGGGGCCATGGGTTAGCTTCTGGAAGGAAAACCTAGGACCCTGAAACAAAAGCACAGAAGGATCGGGGTGGACTTTAGTTAGTAAAAGTCTGACATCACGCTCCGCCCAAAAGCAGGAGAAGTCATTCCGACGATTCTCCACCTTAAAAAAAATTCACTACAACCCATCCGTATTTCTACAATCGTCCTTTATGTCCCAGATCCACGACCTCTACCTACACAACCCAGAAGTTGAGTAACATTACTCCTTAGCAAGACCCAAGATCTATCAGATTTCTGACCCCCGTAACGACTGACAAAGATCTGCAATTCACAACCGGCACCATAATCTTAACGTGCTTTCTAAAGCTCAAAAAAGGAACTTAAGAACAGAATAAACTTTATTGTACACCAAAATATATCAATTTTCAGAAACTAAGCTATGGGTACAATGACGGTCTCACCGCTGACAGCCATATTTACCAGACAACCGAAAGCTACATTCACTAACTTGAACCTAGTATGTGCAAACTCATAGAAAAAAAATTCTAGATTCAACTCCACGTCGTTTAGTCCTCAAACTATGTCCGTAAGGATTGAGGAGCCACATCAGATTTTTTAAATCTGATCTCACCATTATTTAGCAGCAGTGTAGATTATTTTGCAGCACGAATTCTAGATTTAGCAGCAAAATATATCACTAGTTATTTTAATGCAAAGGTGGCTCCTCAATCTAAACGTCTGGATTGAGGAGCCACCTGAAAACTCGTTAAGTAATGGATGCACATTTATGAAAATTTAGCAGCATTTAGCAGCTATTTAGCACATAACCGTCTAAAAATTTCGCTTCTGTAGCACTAAAATTAAAGAAAATACAATACTTTTAATATGGCTCCTCAATCTAAACGTCTGGATTGAGGAGCCACCTGAAAAACTCGTTAAGTAATGGATGCACATTTATGAAAATTTTGCAGCATTTAGCAGCTATTTAGCACATAACCGTCTAAAAATTTCGCTTCTGTAGCACTAAAATGAAAGAAAATACAATACTTTTAATATGGCTCCTCAATCCTGACGTTCTAATTATATATGTTTGACTGTAGCCACCTGAAATCTCAACGAAATCTAAAGCCAGATATACTAACATTTAGCAGAAATTTCTGCTAAATATACCAGTACATTTCAGCAATGTACATACTTTAGATTCTGAAAAAACCATCATTAACTATTTTCTTGTAAATTCAGTGTGTAGGGTGACCACATTTTGGGGGTACGTTTTATTTATATGGCGATAAACAAATTTAAAGAAAACCATTAAAATATTAAAACTCCTTAAATTATTTAAGCCGGTAAGTTAATATTTGCAACTTGAACAAAAAAGAAAGTACTTTCGATAATAAATAATAATTAAAACTCTGTTCTAAGTTTTATAAATTACATCAGTCTAGTAAAAAAATATAAACAAACTAACACAAAGTTGGTACCCTGAAACATGAGTGCGACAGAACAGGCTAACAAAAAAAAAAAACACCATTGTTGACATTTTATTTTAAACCTTATTGCCTACAATTAGATTTAATTTTGGAATAAATAATTTTGAATACATTTAAAAATGAGGTTTGAATTTCGAATGTCATTTTTAAATTGACTGATTCTACTTACTATCTAAATATAGAAGGTCTTAAATACAAATATAACGCAAACGATATTAAAGTTTATAATTGTGCCATAGGATTTATAATTAAGTAACAGAAGTTAATATTGTTATTTTATAACTTTTTTTTTATAGGTGAATGTTTACGTTTAGCATTTTTAGTAGTTTTTTTCACTAGTTTTTGACGTTTTATAAGTGCCCATGTAGGCCTATGTAAAATAAAATTTAAATGTAAAATAGAATTTTATGAAAATATATAAAGAATGCCCAAATTGCCCATATATGCATCATCAATAACTTTTACTAAATTGATGCACCGCAAGCTGACAAGCGGAGAGTGCCTTACTGTTTTCTTTTAATTATATGTTTTTGTTTTAACAGACCAAGATGTTACTATTACTTAGTTAGAATCTAGTTTAGAGGTTTTAAGTCGAGGTGGAGTACATAATTGTAGGAACCGGGGTTGGTAAGATAATTATATTACATGTGCGAGATAAGTTAGGATTCCTTCGTTTCTATATTCCTAGTTATACTTAGGGCCTGTTTTGTTTGTTGTTTTGTTTTGTTTTGTGTAGTTTTGAGTATCTTACTTGGCAGATAATTTCATACAAATTCTGTTCCATTTTTGAATTTATTCAGTGTGTAGTGCCTACTCGGACATTGTGAAACAGGCCCTTACTCTCACACGTTTATAGCGCATAGGTAAAACCTTTACTTCGCCTAGGCCTACATTGAAGAATACAACCATAAGACTGTTTAAGTACTAATGGTTAAATCTTTTATTAACTTATTTTCTAATAAAGTTATCGAGACGTAAAAAAACTCATTTAAGTACGTGTTTTATTTCAATTTCTCGAAACTTCGCAGTAAATCATTAATATAGATAGGTATTTAAATAAGGTGTCAGGTGAAACATTTAAGTATTTTTAAGCTATCATCATCATCATCTTCCAGATCTTGGCTCATGTTACTTGGGGTAGGTCTAAAACATTTTATTGTTCCATTATATCCTGTCAACCTTTACTAAATAAATATTATTGTGTGTTTGCACGTACGTAAGTGAAATATTAATTTGTAGGTACCCCAAAATGTGGTCACCCTACACACTGAATTTACAAGAAAATAGTTAATGATGGTTTTTTCAGAATCTAAAGTATGTACATTGCTGAAATGTACTGGTATATTTAGCAGAAATTTCTGCTAAATGTTAGTATATCTGGCTTTAGATTTCGTTGAGATTTCAGGTGGCTACAGTCAAACATATATAATTAGAACGTCAGGATTGAGGAGCCATATTAAAAGTATTGTATTTTCTTTCATTTTAGTGCTACAGAAGCGAAATTTTTAGACGGTTATGTGCTAAATAGCTGCTAAATGCTGCAAAATTTTCATAAATGTGCATCCATTACTTAACGAGTTTTTCAGGTGGCTCCTCAATCCAGACGTTTAGATTGAGGAGCCATATTAAAAGTATTGTATTTTCTTTAATTTTAGTGCTACAGAAGCGAAATTTTTAGACGGTTATGTGCTAAATAGCTGCTAAATGCTGCTAAATTTTCATAAATGTGCATCCATTACTTAACGAGTTTTCAGGTGGCTCCTCAATCCAGACGTTTAGATTGAGGAGCCACCTTTGCATTAAAATAACTAGTGATATATTTTGCTGCTAAATCTAGAATTCGTGCTGCAAAATAATCTACACTGCTGCTAAATAATGGTGAGATCAGATTTAAAAAATCTGATGTGGCTCCTCAATCCTTACGGACATCTCAAACTTACGACCTGTTCATTAATTCACTTGAAATCTAATAAAACATACGAACGCGTTGAAACTACGGAGAGCCCAGCCTTTATCACAAAAAGCACTAAATAACTAATAATAAAAGTAATAATATGCGCGGACACGTCTCCCTGTGTTGTATGAGCAATTTGAGCATATTGAGCAGCGAGTCAAACAACAGAGTTGAGCATTAACTGAGCGAGTTGAGTGCTTGTAAGCTGCAGATCTTTGTTCAAGCTGCGAGCTCTTAACTACACGCTCGCGACGGAGTCATAAACCAAGCCGTATTGTGTTCTAACTAGAAGTTTTCTAGTCTCTACCCTGAACTGTGAAAGTTATTAATGATGCTGTATAGTTTCTAAGCATATCTGTCGGTTCAGAATACTGGCCAGAGTGTGGAATTCTTGAAAAGGCGCATTCAGATCTTATTTCTATTGTCTATCACTAAGACTTCGCTGTCAGTCCCTCTGTCTGTATGTCTGTCAGTCTATTCGTCTGTTACTCGACTGTATCTCATGAAGCTAGACAGCTGTTTTAACAGATGATTGTATTTCTGTTGCCGCTGTAACAATAAATACTAAAAACACTCCCATATAACAAACGTATTTTTTTCCGTTTTTTTAACGAACGGCGCAGATCCCCTCGTGCGCGTTTCCGACTCGAAATAACCCGGTTTTCTTTTTTCTTGGTGGAATATTCATGGATGTTCTCCGCTCTGGGGTGGATCACCACAGTAATCCCTCTTACACTAGCGTCGGAAGCTGCTTGTGTAATTTATAACATCACCACTGCTCTCAAAACGGCAAAGGAAAACATCGTGAGGAAACTGGCATTCTCTAGAACCAACAAGTTCGAAGACATGTGACATTCACTAATGCACACTGGGCCCGCGTGGTGGATTACGGCCCATTCCCTCTCCTAGAGAGGAGGCCTGAATCCCAGAATGGGAACGTCACAATGCCGACAATGCTAATGCTAATTATCAAAGCGACATTAATTTCTTTTCCTCTATAAAAATGATACAGTTTTAAATCATAACAATTTGCTCTTAAACAATGGCATACCTCTACAACAGAACAATGCCAGTAAGATCATCAATCTACACTATAAGCTGATGCAGAATGCGTCAAGAAACTGTTCGACACAATATGACGCTAAAAAACTCATTAAAATAGCGCGTCGGTGCGCGCGCGTATGCGGAAGTCAGTAGATTATCTATGGAGGGTAAAAACAATGATGCGCTATTTAAATTGACACCTTTGATGGGAGAAGAGTGATGAAATTCTTGATGTTGAGTGATATGTGCATTAAGTGCGTTTGTAAAGGTTTGAATAAGTTTTAAGGAAGCAGAACCTTGAGGATTTTAGAGAAATTAGGATTGAGTCTTGCAATAATTCTTAACTCTGATTTATTGTACTTACACTATTACTCATACAAAATGAAACTAAAACCCAGACATACAATGGGCGGCGGTAATTCGCGATTTCTTTCAGGTAACCTGGAATTTGAATTTTTCTTGAATAATTGCAAAATTATGTGTTCTGCCCGTGGATTCACTTTCGAAACAAAGACCATGTAGTCTAAATAAGTATTCAACGAAACCATCGGTAAGCTCAAAATGAATGGCTGTAACAAGTGCTACAGAAAGTAGCTTTTAGTATTTGTATTATTCCTGTCGTAACTTTTCTGATAAAAAAGTGGGCTGGTCTGTTGCCCTAATAATGACGTTCAGTGAAATTTAGGGCCCTCCCGCTCCGCCCAGACTGGGAGAAGCCATTAGATGATCTCCACACTTAATAAATAAGTGACATTTGAGGTTTTCTTCTTTTTAGGCAGCCAAACATCAGCCACACATCTTATGAGCCAAACATTATCTATAAATTTTTCTTCTTTATGTAGATTTCGTAATTTTATAAAATTATTGTTGTTTCCTTGATTTAGCTATATAATACAACGCTGGTTATTTGTGTATAAGCTAAAAACGTGATTTAGTGAAATAACAGCATTATGCAAAGCTTATAGATTTCAATGTGGATCGTTCTGCTTTAAATCAGTTTTCCTTACGGAAATATTCTTAGTAGCTTAATCTCGTGTACGCACTCAAGTTATATAATCCGTCAGCCAGGAAAGACTAATTAGAATTTTATTACAGCCATTGAGATCTTAATAAAGGAAGAAGGAAATCTGGGCCGGATGCGCCGTTATCCTAGACATCTTAAAAAGCTAGACGTATCTATGGTTTTCCGGAAGCCATAGCCGCCATAGCGCGCCATGAATAATGTATCTGTGGCAATTAGCTCGGGAGGAATGCCGGATTGTTCTCTGCTGCGGGAGGGAGCGAGGGAACACTCCCAGTGTTGGAGTGTGACATGTTACTGGTCTTGTTTATATTACTTTAGGAGTTAAAACTACTTAGGGCCTGTTTCACAATGTCCGAGTAGCCCTTACTTTCTCAATAAATTCAAAAATGGAACAGAATTTGTATAAAATTATCTGCCAAGTAAGATATCGGAAACTTAATCATAGGTGGTGAAAACAGGCCCTTACTCTATTAGTCATAATAGGTACTCTATTCGTTACTAAAGTCTGTTTTTTAATCTCATTTCAAAATGACATTACGTGGGTTGTCATACTTGTCACCACACAAAATAACTGGCATCATTACTTTTGTAAGTTTGACATTGGCCAGTGTCAATTTAGTCTCAGGGTTTAAAAAACAGACTTGAAGCAAGACAAGATGCATTATATCTTGTCTAAATAAATCCTGCACTACCAACCCACAATGGGTCCGCGTGGTAGCTTTTAGAGGTCCATTCCCTCTCGTAGAAAGGGCCTGAGTCCCAGCAGCAGAAACATTAAAAAGGCTGATCATGCTATGTTATGCTTATGCGATCCTGCACATTCTCGTATAGTATTCAGCGAAATAAAGTAAAATATTATGTTGAAATTGTAAATCTTTGCACCATAATTGTTACTTTCTAATCATATATGTGATCCGAGTTTCTGCAAAATTGAGAAGATCTAGATCTAAGGTATATATGTTACCATTTCTAATTGTAATCTTAAAATAATAACAAAAGTATGTAGTTTTGTCATTACAGAAAATATTGACGAATAAATAGTACTTACGCTTAAAATAACATAAACCTTAATTAAAAACTATAACACCCAGCTGTTTCGTGTGTGTGTTGCCACACTGCGCACGAGTTTCCAAACCAATTAGCATTGTAAACCATGTTTATTTGCGGCTCAAATAAGGCAATATTTACTTTACCACCCACGCAATAAGGTATAGAGGGGTTTTGTTTTATGGTGAATGGTTCAAGTTAGAGGAGAGCGATCCCTGCAACTAAATCAAATTTTGAAATTACGGATTTAGTTGACATATTTATAACTCCGACCTATGTGAGAATTAAAAGTAAAAACAAAGTCACTTGGATTTTATCAATTTTGTTTGACAAATAAATATCCAGTCTGTAAATTGTCCTAAAAGAGGACAAAGGATAACAGGGCTAAGCCAAATTGAGGGCAACATCTGGTTCAAATAATAGGCATGGCAAAATGTTTAATTTCAGTTTTTTTTATTGTTTCTAAAATAGTGCTTGACTGCGATTCCACCTGATGTAAGCAGTGATGCAATCGTCGATGGTGAGGTGCACTAGTTTATTAAGAGCCTATTCACTCTAGCCTTGAAGACACCAAAATTATAATCGGATGGCAAAACTGTTTTATTATAACGCAAAAATATTTTCTTCCTACAAGGGCTGTGTTGTTAATAAACATTTCTAGATGTAGCCTGAAGACGTTCGTTCAGTCTGCCAAAGAATACACTCCCGATATTGTGGGCAGGTTGTACAGTCAGCACCAAAATTCGATGAACAGAATCAACATAACAAAACATTTTATTGTGAACAAATGAAACACATTTTATTGCGAACAGGTGTTTTGTTATGTAGATTCTGTTCATCAACTTTTGGTGCTGACTGTACAAGGCGATGCAACAAGCTTATTTAGACTTTTGGCTTCAGCCACCCCTGCCATCAGAATGCTCTTTAATTTACGGTGCGCTGCTTACATTCTCTTAGCAAACACATACACATTAAATCGCTCTCGCTTCCTCTTATGCGTTGCGCACAAAGCCATGCGGGTATAAATCAGCAACAGATGCGAATGTAGGTGAGCAGAGAGGTAGGTCCTGTCGGCCGGCGCAGTGGGTGTGACAGCCGGAAGTGACACGCACGCACACATCCGGGTGTGTGGCGCTAGCTAGTGTGTGTGAGGTGGGCAGGAGTGGAAGTCGAGTGGTGTTTTGGCAACAGCTTATGGTGTAGTGGGGGATTTTGGTGGAGTGGAATTGTTTGTCCTTGGCAACCTGTTGAACTTACGACACGGGCCCAAAAAAAAATGACAATTCAAAAGCTAATGGTCTATTTGAAATTTAATAAACGTAGTTCAATAAATATGAAGGAAGTTTTATAACATCTTCGTGAAAAAAGTGTTATAAAGCTTCATGAGTGCTGCTAATAATAAAGAGAAGTGAACTTTAACGTCAAATTCCATTGCCATGCCAATTCCATGCCGCCATAGAAATACTATTTTGACGAGAGATATCTAACCTGTGACACGCATCGTAATGGTCAATTGTTTAACCACTGCACTAACCGTGCTGCCGCATTTAAAATTGTTATATAAATCTCGTTTGCTGTTCAACCGCTTTGTATATTTATTGATAAACTGCCTAGAAACAAATATTTTTTATGCATATTCCCGAGTCTACTTCTCGCTCTCATACATGCACTTATACAAGGCTAAGTAACGGAAGTTTCAACAAATACCTTTTTTAACAAAACAAGAACATTAGCATTAGCATTGTCGGCGTTATAATGTTCCCATTGCTGTCACTCATGCCTCCTCTCTAGGATAGGGAATGGGCCCTATGCCACCGCGCGGGCCCAGTGCGGATTAGCGGATATCCCATGTCTTCGAATTTTTGGTTCTATGGCATGCCAGTTTCCTCACGATGTTTTCCTTCACCGTTTTGAGAGCAGTGGTGATGAAATAAATTACACAAAGTAATGCCCCTGACTGGGTTTGAACCCGCGACCTACAACTTGCAAGTCGGGGCGAACAAACAAGAACATTGCTAATAATTATTACCTTACAGTTTACAGTGTACACAAATATTCAATCCTATCTACATCTTAAATAAAATCTGCATAAAATGATCGCGGTCCCTTACTCACTTTCACTGCCACCCACCATAGACGTCCGCGGCCATAGACTACAGACCACACGGCACTGCATATACATGGCAACACTAATGTAATATACCTGGCAACACTAATGTAATCGTGTAATATATTCCTGTATGTTACTGCTTGCGAGCGGAGGACAGTGTAATAAGTTTAATAACGTAAATATCTGTCTAATATGGCGGCTCTTCGGGGTGTTGTCGTGTACCGATATTATTGCAAGCAGGGTTGTTACATAGCTATAAATGTAATATATAAAAATCTCGTGTTATAGTGTTTGTTATCGAACTTGTCCGAAACGGTGTAATTTTTACGATTTTTTTATGTATATTTGGTAGGTCAATATTTTTAGCGTCCTTTTTAGCTTCATTGAGCAATTAAAAGGCAGAACAACGTTGACCAGGACAATTAGTATGTGTACAAAAATAACTGGTTTTGTGATATTAACTACTAAACTTAACTACGTGAATTCAAATAAAAAATATACAGAGTTATAATCATTAGTAGATTTGAGAGAAATATACTAACCAACACACCAATAAAATAAAATAGGTACAAACATTTTTAACCGAGGGTTAAATAAACACATTTATTTTTATTTACATCGACTAATACTTACAAGTTTTGTTAGCCCTAGCCGTAGCTTGTCATATTACAAGAAGCCAGTATCAAGTTGCGTACAGCGGACAGAACGACACGGTTGCTACACCGTGTTGTCACTTGTCGTGTTGCTATTAGCTGCTAATGTTAACGATATATTACGAGGTTTCATTCATGTACAGTATATGTACGTAAGAACCTGTTGTATAAAGGTACAAAAGAAAATCTCTATGTGTGAAGACGCTATAGCGATATCTCTGGCGCCACATATGAACTACACTACGGAATTTCGCATCGCGCAATTAGAGTTCTCCTTGCGATTTGAAGTCATACTCATCCCCGCGCACCATAGACCATAATCATCCATAGGGTAGATGCGTAAGGTAGTTGGTAGATCAGACGAAACAAACTTCTGGTCGGAATATCTCGCTTTTCAACGGAGGTTTGTGGGACTATACACTTTGTTTCGCTTACCTCTAAAACGTTAACAATTCTCAACATCTTTTCTTGACTTAGTGGTTAGGTTTCCTCACTTAGTCCTTTTGGACTATAGAGAGAATTGGATAAGAAAGTGTACCTAGCGGGAAAAGTCATTAGAATAAACTAAATTAACTGATACATAGAAATGTTACATGTGGATGAATGGAGAGGGAGAGGAAGGCCAAAGAAAAGATGGATGGATTGTGTAAGAAGTGATATGGAAGAAAGAGGAGCGAGTGATAGCGTGACGAGTGACAGGACAGAATGGAAGAAAAAGACGTTTTGCGCCGACCCCAAATAAAACGGGACAAGGGCAGGAAGATGATGAACTGATACATAAAAATAAACTGAATAATCTGCTCATAACATGAGTACCCAACTACCCACCCTTTATACTTTTGCTTTAAAAGCACACTATTATGTATCTCTTTGCGTAGGTACAAATACCGTAACAAACCTTGTCGAAACAATACATTGTCACTAGAGTGATGGAAGTAACACTCCTCTACTCGCAACATTTGTTAACAACATAATACGCTTTCACGCAACACTTCCCAAGCTAACAGTTAGGTACAGTCACACTGGCAACACTGATCTAATCATGTCTCTTTATGAAGTTTCATCACCTCTGCCTCTGCCGCTAAAGTAGATCATGATAGCATCGCATTGGCGTATTATAGCTGTAATTCTAATCAAAATTTTGAATACATAGTAATGTTTGTTGCATTAAATGAATTTGAATTTGAAAACTTCGGAGACATATTTTATTGTGACATCCACCACCTCGCACTGGGCCCTTGTGTTTTTTGACTTAGGCAGTCATCAAATATTTCCTCCCACTTGGAGCGAAAGGGAATGTTGTACTTTTACTGACTAAATGCGACATGCATTCTCTCAGATGTTCTTTTAGGTTCCAGAGGCCTTTCAAACAAATCCGCAGCCTCTAAACTCGCACTGGGCCCGCGTGTTGGAGAATGGCCTTATTACGTCCCACACGGTCCAGGAAACATTAATAATGGCGGATAATAATCTCATTGATTAGGAAACCATATGTTAATTAGAAATAAACTGAACGAAAAAAAATACTTTCGAAGTCTTGGGAGTAACATCAGTACAACGTAACAAAAACACACAAAACGCTTTCACACTCCACTACCCAGCTTAAACGGCAAGCATTTAATCCGAACAAAGGCTATAAAACTGCATAGTAAGCAGCATCAGCCGCCACACTGGTACCTCCGGACAGGCTGCTATAAAGCGCCTGACTGATGGTCCATCCTGGAGACGTTTAGTGGCGGAAGTAAGCATCAGGAAGCTTCAGGGACCTACAAGCAGGCTGCACCCATGTTCCTTAAGATGCCCTTTTGGGTTCCGGAGCCACGGTGATCCTTTCGAACAACGTCGCAGCCGAAACTCGCACTAGGTCCGCGTGGTGGAGTATAGCCTTATTACGTCCCACTACGCCTCACAGAGCACAAAATGTCCCAACTGTAAACATCAATGGCTAATGACGACCAATCACATGCAAATAAGAAAACCAAACCCTCAACGAAAAAACACATTTGGAATCTCCCAAGACAAGTAAAATCAGTACTAAAAGTAGCATAACAAAAACACACAAAACGCTTTAACGCTCCACTACCCAGTTTAGACGGCAAGCATTTAATCCGAACAAAGGCTATAAAGCCTGCATAGTAAGCAGCATCAGGCAGCCACACTGGTACCTCCGGACAGGCTGCTATAAACCGCTTGACTGATGGGCCATCCTGGAGACGTTTAGTGGCGGAAGGGCAGGGCTCACGGAGCCACTGGAGCGCTCGTAATTGCTTAAATGGTACCAACAAGCATGGTGCTCCTGTGTTCCTTTTGGGTGCTGGAGCCACGGTGACCCTTTCGAACAACTTCGCAGCTCAAGCTGACACTGGGCCCGCGTGGTGTAGTATGGCCTTATTACGTCTCACTCCCTGTAGGAAATAGTAACAGATGATGATCTAATTGATTAGGAAACCACATGTTAATTAGAAACAAACTCAATGAAAAAAAATACATTTAAAGTCTTGGGAGTAACATCAGTACAACAAAACAAAAGCACACAAACGCTTTCACACTCCACTACCCAGCTTAAACGGCAAGCATTTAATCCGAACAAAGGCTATAAAACCTGCATAGTAAGCAGCATCAGCCGCCACACTGGTACCTACGGACAGGCTGCTATAAACCGCTTGACTGATGGTCCATCCTGGAGACGTTTAGTGGCGGAAGGGCAGGGCCCACGGAGCCACTGGAGCGCTCGTAATTGCTTATTGTTTATTGTGGAAGGGTGAGAGCTGAATGGAGCGGCAGCGGTTAGCGATTCTGTTTATTTATTTACTAGCTTCTACCAGCGACTTTGTCTGCGAGGACTTCAGAAAAAAAAAAAGAATCGGTGTGTTGAATGTTCTTTCCCATGTCAAAGGCCATATGCATGCCAAATTTCATCTAAATCCGTTCAACCGTTGTTGCGTGATTAAGTAACTAACATCCACACTTTCACATTTATAATATTAATATATTATATATATATATATATATATCACATTTATAATATTATATTATATAGTTAGGATACTTCATGCAACAAAAATGTACATAGGCAGATTGAATGCCTTGGCAGAAAAAATGGAAGATGCATAAAAAACAAAGAAGAGAAAACAAGGGTTGTTTACTTAAGCCTGATTCATTATTTCTGAAGATAAGTGACAAGTACATTAGGTGCTATAACAAATAGAACAAGTACTTAACTAAATTAGAGAGCTTTTTTTTAAGACCTGCTTTTAATTCGAGTTGCTAACCTGCCAATTAAATTTTCCTATCGTTTACATTTCGGGGAGTGTGCATTAAAATTGCACAATTTAATTGCGCCAAAAGCGTTAAGTCGTCAAAGCACTAGGTTTACGGCATTGCACCACCGAAAATCGCTAGAGTCATGACTGACCACGATGAATACATATATAGCTGAAAGTAAATAAGATGTCTTCCTTAGAAATTCGCATTAAGTGGCTCAGAGACGAAAATTATGGAAGGAAGAGATTTTACTTTCAGTAACCTGTTATCAGAAAAATCTATAAATTTTCGTCCCTAAGAAAGTAAAGCTCTTTCCTGAACAAGCCTCTCCAAGCCATTTTAAACCCAAAATTATCTTTGTTACTAAACCTTCAGTAAGTCCTAACTTGTTTTTTTTTTATTATTATTGATAGGCTTGCTATTAACCACTATCTCACCTGATGGTAAGCGATGTTTATGGCCGACGATGGAGCACGTTGGCCTAGAAGTAACCTATTCACTCTTGACTTCAAAGAAACCTAGGTTGTAGCTATCAGGAAACATAAACTCCGGCAATACCACTCTTTAGATGTACGTATAATAAATGTATTCCCAAAACGCTTCGTGCGTATGGGAAAGTGCATTTCGCAGAACTAGCCCATTACATTATCCCAATCGAGGCATCCAATCCAGGCTTTATCTCCACCACTTATAGTTACTGCCAAAAGATTATAAACTGGATAAGCAAGTACATTATGTATGTTTTGCTTAAGAACAATCGCGTTTTAAATTAGCACACAATCAACTAGTAACTCAGGCACACCACTCAACTGAATGCTCAAATTGATATGATCTTTCAATAAAGTATAACTCACATAGCTGCTTGGGCTGCTGGTGACATTATCTGCGCTTTAACAAATGACTAGCTGTTTGTTTCTCTCATAATTATTAGTTTTATCTCTTCTATTGCATTAAATCATTATTATTAGATTTAATTATATTAGAATACCGTTATGTAAACGTAAAGTAACGGTCGTAAAGCTATAATTATTATTCATAGAGAACTTGCTTGTCTATGAAAAATACTACATGAATTGGTGGTCTTTGGCGTTACATAGAGACAAAACTATAGTTCATTTTGGTATTGATTTTATTGTTTGTTTTGAATCTCAAAACATGTCGATTGATAGGTAACATGATAAGTACTTCTATAAAATATTATTTGTTCCAGTATATAATTGTCTTTTAATTATCTCATAGAAGGTTTAAAAAGTATCCAACTTGGGGTTAAAGCTGTCTTTATCTTGGGGGTTTGAATTCCTCACTTCACTCAAGTTTCTATATTAACTCCATGTTCCATTACTGGCCTTTTGCGTTTGGTAGTCTTGATGTATTCCGTAGTCAGCTGTAGTTTACACTGGGATTAACAGCACATATTAAACCTACACAACCACATTTACAAATGACAGTCGGAGAAACATTCTACAGTTACCACATTTTTCCATATTCATAAACTTATTCAACTATTCTCCTTTAATCCCGCCATCCGCCCACAGCATGTGACAGCCGATAGAATCTGTAACGATCGACATCTATCTATGTAAAACAACTACGATGACGGTCGAGTATTAGTGTTTAGTGCCGATCTAAACGCACGCGATGTGTCGTGTGCCAGTGAGTGTTGCCAGTGATTACTTTACTAGCTGACAAGTTCACTGGAACTTGCTAGTTTTATTGCAGTTGCGGCGAGTACGTAAGTTGGAGTTAATAGTCTACCTTCACAGTTAAAATCTACTGGCCAGTTATACCTACGACTATGGCAATTAAAATTAAACCGATAAGTCATGATCAAAAAATGCTGGCCAGTTGTACAACGTCAATTAAAAATAAAACGAGAAAAAAATACTAATGGCTTTTCACGATTTTTTTAAGGAAAACTGCCAGTTTTCTTTTTTCATTTTAAGTTTTAAAACTAAACTAGAATAACCAACCTCGTGGTTTAATAACAACCAACCCTTGTGGTTTAATAACAACCAAAATCACATTCTATAGCACCAAATAAATAGTAGATTATGATACAAGTGTGTAATGTGTGTGAGATTACCGTCGAGGTGGTATTAAGAGCCGAGCCTTGGCGAGGCTCTTAAGAGAACCAAGAACGGTAATCTCTAATTACTCACATGTATCATACGACGTTTTTCAATACACTTGTGAAGAAAAACAATATAACTATCACCAAAATAGTACCTAAAACTAGAAAAAAACATAACAACACAAATGTGTCATGGCGGTAAAAATGATTTTTTTTTTGTGCCTTAAAGGTGAAGGCTAAGGTATTTAGATCATATTGCCTAGTTTTATATTATCCTGCGTCAATTTTTTTTACGATTACGATTTATTTTAATTATTGATTTATTTATTAAATATTATTTAAATAAATCGTTTTAAGCAAGTAAGACATTAATTTATACTATTGAAAGCAATAAAGTAATGAATTTTTATCCTGTTAAAACTCTTTTTGAGAAAAAAAAAGGCTTAACAAAAAGGTTTTAATTACATTACAGCACTTGTGTATAATGGTAATCAAAATGTCACAGTTTGGTAACAGGCGCCTTTATATGCCTAAGTGCAGTGCGATAATAGTCACTTTCTGAGCAAGTGTATTGAAAAATATATTAATTAAAAACAAACCTACTGGCTATTCTTCACTAATTATTTTAATTAATTCTTAATTAGTTATTTTAAAACTAGGATTGCGAACCTCCTTGTTAAGGATATAGGAAACCTTTATTGGAAATCTACCACGCGACCTCTATCTACTACGCCTTTGAAGTCTGTTTTTTAGTCTCTAAGACTAAAATGACATGCCGGGTTGTCACACTTGTCGCAACACATACGAACCGGCATTATTATTTATTGTAAGTTTGACATTTGCCTGTGGCAATTTAGTCTAAATTATTAAAAAACAGACTTTAGATACCTATGCATATTTACAGAATGATTATACCTAGTTGCTTGAGACTCTCTCCTAGAGAGGAGGCCTGTGCCCCAGTAGTGGGAACTTTATAAAACTGATGCTACGCTGTGCTTGAGACCATGAAAAAAACAATAAAGTGTAGGTTTTCTTAAATAACAACTAATTTATATGCTGCAGAGTATCATGAGAAAGGAAACTAATACAACGGAACTCACAGACTGTTATACTAATTAAAACACAAGTCCAATGATGCGCATCTCATTTAAAACCATTTACTTACGTTTAATTAGTTATACGTACAACAAAAACGTGTAGTTTCTATCGATATTTTTGAATATTCATCAAACCTCTATATAACTCTTCCGACCAATTAATATTTTTCTATTCAAATTATAATATCTTATGAATAATTGACAAGAAATAAATTTTAAGGGTAATTAATACAGGTTAAGTTAATTGATTATGTTGTAAAATTATGAAAACTTGTTAATTAATAATTATTACACGGTTATAACAAATTATGTAAATAAAAATAAGTAGCTAAGAAGGTAGATAAACTATAAAGTAAATAATTATAATTGAATTTAAATAAATAAAAACCAACACAAATCACTACATAGTATAAAACAAAGTCGCTTTCTCTGTCCCTATATCCCTATGTAGGTGTTTTAATCTTTAAAACCACGCAACGGATTTTGATGCGGTTTATTTATCTAGATAGAGTGATTCAAGAGGAAGGTTTTTAAGTATAATATCTACAAACATAATATAGTAGAGTAACACTGATTAATTTGCACCCGTGTGAAGCCGGGGCGGGTCGCTAGTTATACCTACCTAAATAAAAATACAAAACAAAAATTCCCAAAAACGAACGCAATTTCAACAAAAACACAAATCAATTTCTATCTACACTAAAAGGAACCATTTTTCTCACCACCATCCATAGACAATTTATGCATTCTAAACAGCAATGGCGATGGCGCCAAAATAGGTACGCCTCATCAACAATTCTTCACACCTTTTTATTTTCAATTCTTGACTTACTATGCACGACGGCCATCATTAGCGAAACTGAATGGACTAGCCGTATGCATAATAATATAATGCAAAGCAGAATCCAGCTAATTGAACCGATTGAGATAGCCTTCAAAGGACCCATATTTTATTAAAATGGACGCCATTTTAAGCAAAAGAAAGGACGCCATTCTTGTCGCGAGAATGTTGCCATTAAACATAATTCTATATTATCTGGTAATAAGATGAAACTGTTTCTTACCGACGTTGTAAAATCTAATGAGCCTTATTATAGATTATAAAATTCAAATTGTTCTTGAAATATGAATAATAAACTCATTTTCAATTTTATTGTGAGCCGTTGATATCTATTTAGAAGCTGTATAATGAGTGAGGTATTCCGCATTTCTGTACTTTAATTGAATAAGTATTACTACTATTGTAAAGCCTTTTATATATTATAGCCCTAATACAACTAACAATAAATGGTATCTCGATGTCTCATTTTGCACGTAGTAGAAAAACAAGCACACGCACCATTTAATGACCAAAAAAAAACATCTTTTTCATAACATCACGAAAGAAAAATCAATATAATGCAACCACATTCATTTCTATCGAGGTTACAAAATTGTAGGCTATGATCTAAGTCTCACGACGCCGCAGCGACGCGGGTAGTTACACAAAATAGGCAGACAGCCTCAAATTATGGCAACATTGCTGGTTAGGTGCTGAGTCTTTTATAAAAACACTACTTTTAATTCTAACTGCACTTTATTTCAAATCTTAAACTTATGAATTCAAGGTTCAATTTCAGTTTTTTTCTGTGTAAATACATATTATTTGTTCTGTGGTTTCTGAATGGAAGCCGCCTGTAAACGGGATATCTTATTGCGCTGTTATTTAGCTGGGCTCGGCTTAATGATACTCTTTTATGAAAACACTGCGCTTTGGTCCAAATGAGGATGCTTGTGGCATTATTTTTGAGACAGAAGAAAAAAAGAAAGGACTTGACTATTTCGTTTATTGTGTTCATTCATAGAATGAAGGTTTATGTGGATGCCTAAACTAACATCATGTCGTCCTCATACCTAAAATGAAAGCACAATAACTTCAGTGTGTAAGTATAGTACATTATGATACAAGTGTGTAATGTGGGTCATTATCGTCGCGGTGGTATTAAGACCCGAGCCATGGCGAGGGTCTTAAGAGAACCAAGAACGATAATGTCCAATTACTCACGTGTATCATACGACGTTTTTCGACACACTTGTGAATAAAATAAATTAAAAATCAACTTTACTAGTAGGTATATGAAAAGTTTATCTAAAGAAACAGTTCGTAAATGTGCAGTCAGCAAAGTTATAATTAACTATTTTGACTGTATAGTGGTGCCATGACATAGATTTTCTTGCGTACAGCACAAATCATTTTCCTCATAAATAGTTGTTGTAGACATATTTATAAAATCTGTATTTTATTTTTAAATATGGCGGCTTATTTTTAAAAATTGACTTTTCTTAAACGCGCGCATGCGCGAAAAATGGCGGCCATAGACTAGCTACTCTAGCTGTTGGTTTAGAAAAAATAAGAATAAGGTTGCATATAAACAGAAAATACAAATTTGATAAAAGATTTAATTAATTAAATATGCAAAATTTTAAATAGTTTATTTAAACACGAAATTACTTGAAATAAGTAAGTAAAACACTAATTTATGCTATTGAACGCAATAACAAATTTTATTTTTGTTTAACCTCTTTTTTGTCAAAAAGAGTTTTAAGACAAAAAAGAGGTTAAACAAAAAGGTTCTAACTACATTACCGCACAATGTGCATAATAGTAATCAAAATGTCACAGTTTGGTAACGAGCCCCTTTATGTACCTAAGTGCAGTGCAATAACAGCCACTTTATGAGCAAGTGTGTCGAAAAATATATTTTTAGTTACGAGTACAGTGCCTCCAAATAATATATTTTATTCGATATTTTAGAAGTAGTAGTAGTTAGTAGTTTTTTCTGCGACTTGGCCTTCCGTGGCCTTTGCGACAGACATTATAACCACGCATTGACGGGGACCGCTAGGGCGAATTGCCGTAGACCTGGAACACAAAGGGCAACGAAACGAATATGGATGGGTTTTAGTCAGTAATAGTCTGACTAAAACCCACTCCACTCAGAGCGGAAGAATTTATTTTAACAATTGCATAACACACTCCATAAAAAAAATGATGCGAGGGAACACATCAATAGATTTTGTTTTCCATCAGTTAATTAATTTTCGTCACCGCGTCAGCACTTAAAAACACTCATTACCCTTACAAATATTAATAAACAAGCACAATTTTACCTCTTTAGGTTTAGTTTAAATATGAAACATTTAGATGGAAACAACAATACTTGTATTTAATTATTATCTTACAGGCCATGTATCATCTACACCAAGTGTAAACGAACAAATAATGTTTTCTTACTTACTTACAACATAAGAAGGCATTTTCCTTTTTAACCGACTTCAAAAAGGAATATGCTCGTCTTTTTCAATAAATACGCAAAGATGCTCGATACTAAAACCTCAGTTAAGCGCCGTTTCCAATTACTTTGTATTGATCCTGGGCTTGTATCTCGGACGTGGAACACAGGCAGGTTACGTTAATTACGGCAGATTGTCATCGCCTCATGACGCAATTAACACCTTTTACGACGCACCTGTGGCTGGAAACCTGTTCCTGTTCATGTAAGCCCGAGATTGTAAGAAAATCAAATACTTCTCAATATTTACTGGAGTTTTTACTAGGGGCATAGCTACCGTCGTCAATTATACAGAGCCCCTAGGTTTCAGGGGCCCCGATTATTAGCATAAAATTACTATCTAAAAACTTAAATTCTTACTAAAGAGAGGCTCTTAGGCTATTAGCCTGTCAAATTGCCAAATTGTCAATGTAAAAGGGATTTTGCATAACTAGCACTGGGCTTTACCGTAATTAGTTGAAAGAGGACCTAATAAAAATTAAAAAGATAAAGGAAAATTAAAAAAATAAATAAAGATAATATATTATATTCATATAGGCTAACCACTATAGTGATTGCCCAGCATATAGTGATTGCCCACATGAAGAAGCAATGCGTTTTTTTGGTAATTTTTAAAGGATTAGTAAAAATTTATTAAATTTATACTAATGTTGATGTTACTACAACAACCTATGGTTATTAAAAATATACTAATCTTTAAAAATTACCAAAAAAATGCATTGATTCTTCATGTGGGCCATCACTATAATTATGCTGGGCAATCACTATAGTGGTTACCCTATCTATCGAATTATTATTGTGTTACAAAATCGAGGATCGAGCCTACAAAAAATTTAAACTTGTACTACTAATATAAATTAAGTACCTATTTAATTTCATTGATATTTTTTTATTATACGGGGCCCCTTAGAGACTAGCTACGCCCTGGTTTTTACTTAAAACTACTAGCTGCTCTCCTCTGGAACGGTTAATTAATTAATAACTAAGCGAGGCAGTGAAAGGTGGGCGTATCCACTGTGTCCAAAAATATTAGTAATTATGAGAGAGAATATTGAACACCTCATCAACTTAGACCGTTAAACAGAAATTACTTTGAACTTACGTCTCCATTGTTTATTTTTAATGAGGGAAATCGTCAATGACTTCTCCCGCTCTAGGCGAAGCGAGAGGGCGTGTCAGACTTCTACTGACTAAAACCCACTCCTATTCTTTAGCTAGCATTACTGCTTCGCAGAAGGAGGCGACCCACCTGCCACTCCTCTTTACCACCTTGTCCTCCGGACGGTCATCACAATAGTGAAACCCGGGCATTTAGCGTACCCAACGATCTCTTCAACGGTTTCCTATTCTACTAACCTCAGATAAATAGAAGTCTGATTTGAAAAACATGAAGGAGCGTTTTGCCTCGTTTATACCGCGTACATCGCAGGACTGAAATCTTTTGTCTACTGCGGTTTTCCCGTCCGATTATAAGGTGTCTTCAAGCCTAGAGTGAATAGGCTCTTAATAAGCTATTGCACTTCACCATCAACGATTGCATCACTCTCCGATGGGATCGCAGTCAAACACTACTAGTTTATATCAATAAAAATAAAATTTTATCTATATTAAATGGTCGCGGTCATAAACACAGGCAGTGGCATGGAGAATGCTTATTACGGAATTCCTAAAAGGCATACTTCAGTCAAGTATCAAACCACTAAAGCCAAAGAGTACTTATTTCTCCAAAGTCATTTAAGGCACTTTTCGTCGATCCGTTACATTCACAGTTCTACGAGAGTATCTTAGTCAGAATTTTTTGTACACGTCATCTATGTACATTTAAAAATATAAAAAATAATAGCTCACTGGCATCGAGAACAGGGTCCAAGCTACTATGTGGTCAGTGCTCCTGAAGTCCTGAGAGAGGAATCGCCGAGCGATACGCGCCGTATCCAGGAGTACTGCTTTGTGGATCAAGCCCTTGGTCCAAAACTGCCTAACGAGGGCCCCCGTTCTTCCTTAGATGTTTATTAGTATTATTTATTTATTTAAACTTCATGTACAGTAGCGGTACATAGGCGGACTTAATGCAACAAGGCATTCTCTACCAGTCAACCTTTAGGTATTTAATACTATTTTATGCTTATTGCAAAGCTATGAAGTCCACGTTTCTTCTTTTCCAGTGATGGTGTGAGACCGTATGGGTCTGGCCGCGGCGCTGCTGGAGGCGGCTGCGCGCGGCGATGCGGCCCGGCTGGCGAGCCTGCTGACCGCCGACGCACGGGACATCAATGTCACAGACGAGGTAGGCACACACTCACCACTATTGATGCGAGCGTACAAGTCAATGGCATCGGTAGGAGATGGACCTTGCCGTTGGTTAAAGACTGATTTGATTCTGAAGCGAACGAAAACGAAAAACAAAGCGTACTAAATTCGAGCGTATGCTAAACCACACACTATGTCTTTTTTTAGGTAAGAAATTATGAAAACCTATTCTCCCGCTCTGGGTGAAGCGGGAGGAGGTTTTCTAAACGGTCGGACAGCGAGATACCCATTGCTCGCCGTGCGGAATCCCACGCCTACGGTGCACGGTGGATAGAAATCGGGGTTGGAATCCGAATCCCGGTGGCTGGGAAGGCACCACTATGATGAAAGCGAATATGTCAACGGCATCGGTGGCATGACCTTGTTGGTGATCGGATGATTGAAACGAACCTGTGGTCCAATTGTACCTACTAAGTTCGATTGTGTATTAATCTATCACATACCCACGAAACGAGACAATAGTAAAACAGCGCGGTCTCATAGGACCGGTCGGGGATTCAAACATTAAACTACAAACTATAAGAAAGTCTGACTCTTCTTCTCCTATTTTTGATTTCCTCAACTCAAAAATAAATGTTGTATTGAAAAAGTAATTAAACTGAGGAAATCTTTTCTCAGATTTAACTTCGTTCTTAGTAGGTATCGATTGATAAGACTAACGACCGCCCATCGCCAAGTTAATTTATAGCTACTTTAAAAACAGTGTGAATTCTACAGCCTGTTTAATTGGGCTTTCGTCACAACATGTAGCTTTTAGTTTTATTTATTGAACTCAATTTAATATGGAGCATGACAAGACAGATTACTTTACTCGACTATAACAGGAAACGCGATAGTAAAAAGATTTCTGACCGAGATTTATCTTCTTTGTCAGTATAAATAAATGGATTAGCTGTCTCAAAAAATATAAAACATGTTTCTTGCTTTTTTTTCCCACTCGTATCGGATGCGCACCGCCCACGCGATAATAGGAATATCTTAAGAGCTTTACTTTTTTAGATTATTTTTATGACAAGGCAACACAACGAAAGTGTTGCCATAACAAAAATAACAACAAACAACCTCACAATAAAACCGACGTACAAACGGATTTATATTTTGTACAAAAGGCAATAAATTGTATTTATGATAAATGACGTTAGCGCGCTATTTCTCCCAACAATGTCAGCTGCGTTCCATTCCACGCAGTAGCATCGTTCAACATCAGATCGGCACCCAACCGCGAACAAATTAATACCTCGCAAAATTAATGTAGCAACCAAACAGTCCAATTTAAGTCTTAACTCAACACTATAAAGTATGTAATTTAACAGCATCTCAAGCGATTCAATAAAGCGTTTTATTTATGGCCAGTGTGTTCCCATCGTCCACATAGTTGTCCCTTTCGGAATCGATTAATAAATAATTAAAATGCATCGATATATCGTGCGTCGGTGCCGATTTATCTAGTCGAGTCGCTACAGGCTGGGATATTGTAATTTGTATGCTCAGTTTACAAAGAAATAAAAGTCTTGAGGCAGCTGTGCAGATTCAGTACGACGGACAATGTTTTCAGCGTCCGTCGGTCCATTCGTCATCGCAGAGACCCGCCTCGTAGTTAATAAGTAATTAATTTAATTAATGGATATGAAGTCTAATCGACTACGCGGGGCATGAGATGCATCGGCTAGCAATGCTGATTACTTGTTGCGGCTGAATTTATTGAAAATTAATGTGTGAACCTGCATACTCGAGTCTGTAGAAATTTTACTGTATTTGTCTTTGATGAAATGATCACATTATTAAAACTACACTAAAAAATAATTTCGTCAGTAAAAATTACGTTTCTTGCGTATAAATCCAATTCACATCGATTTAGTCACCGCTCACTATTGTGTCAAAATGGCAGCTTTCAACGAGTTCTTGCAAGAAATGAAAAAGTAAACAATCGTAATTGTCCATCCATAGATATAACAAGAGGGCTAATTGGATCCCACGGCGCAGCATCATCAATCAAAGTACCTACCTAGCTAGGCCCAGTTTTTCTAACCATAGACCATTTATTTTTTTCTTATTGTTTTATAAATGACCGTTGAGAACGACGCACAGGCAATTAAAAATGGAACTCTGTTATAACGTCATGTTTTATAATATTTCATTTGAAATAAAGATTTACCGTTAATTACAATGATAACTGACAATGCAGCCATTAAAACTGATGTCGTTGCTCTCCGTACAAACGTTTAATTATATAATTAAGGTGTTAAAACTTTTATTGTTCATTATTTTTTATAAGTACATACCTACTAGTTACCGGTGGCATCTAAAAGTAGCGTATCAAATACGTTTCATTAAAAATACTTCATTTGGTATAATAGGTCTATCAACAGTTCTTATGCTACTTTTTGCAATGATACCGATCATCTTTTTTCAATGTCTGTATCCCGAGGTACCTACATAATTATAGTATAGATATAATCTAGGCATAGACCGCAGTCTTTATTTTTTAAATGGTAAATCATTAAGTAACACGAACCGTTTTGGATGGAGAGAGGGAATGTCAGACTTTTGCTGGCTAAAAGAAATGTATGTTCTTTTCGAGTTCTTTGCGTTCCAGGGTCGCGGGAACTCTTTCAAACCGTGGCATAGTTACCGCCGCCGTAACAATTATTCGGGGCCAGGCTTCATGAGCCCCGGTTGGAAGCATAAAATTACTGCAGAAAAACTAAAATTTTTACTAATGAGAGACTCCTAAGTCCCAGTCTATTGGCCTATCGAATTGCCAAATTGTCAGGTGCTATTTCATAATAAAAACATCATAACCTAAATCCAACTTGCACCGGTCTTTACCATAATCAGATAAAAGAGGGGTCCCCATTTTTTTATTATACAGGGCCCTAAGGACAAGATACGCCGATACGCTGCCGCTTAAAAAAATCCCATAACTCTGGCAGGATAGACTCGAGTCTATGGTTAGGTTCCTTTTCCATAAAGCACTAGTGTAATAACAGCCACAGAACTGCAATTGTTCTAACACAAGTACATAAGCAAAGCCAAAGGTGAGCTACTGCATCGTGTCGGCATCGCGATTGCGACCTCTTTGCCACCGTATCGGCAATACATCTCAAACGGTCTGAGCAAGCCTTAATACACAGGAAGTATTAAACAAATCGTACGCAGGACGTGTTACATTAAGTATTTTTTAACACAGTTGCTCGTAAAGCTGATGTAATTCCACCGGTTTTAAATATGTAAAGCGGGTCATAAAAAACGCGTGTGTTATACCAAAGCAAATTATAGTTAAGTTATAGTCCATACAAATTCCATAACAGCATTATTTGCAATTTCGTGCGCGGCGATCAGTTCGAAATTTGAATAGCCTCATCATTTTATCATTTTTTGTCATTTCTTGTAATTTTTTGTCACTTTTGGTCACTTTTTGACATTTCTTGTAATTTTTTGTCGTTTTTTGTCACTTTTTGTCTTTTTTTGGCATTTTTTGTAATTTTTTGTTACTTTTTGTCTTTTTTTGGCATTTTTTGTAACTTTTTGTTATTTTTTGTAATTTTTTTGTCATTTTTGTCACATTTTGTCACATTTTGTCACTTTTTGTCACTTTTTGTCATTTTTTGTGATTATTTGTGGTTTTTAGTAATTTTTTGTGATATTTGTAATTTTTTGTCACTTTTTCTCATTTTTTGTCACTTTTTGTCTTTTTTTGTGATTTTTGTCACTTTTTGTGATTTTTTGTCAACTTTTGTGATTTATTGTCATTTCAATCATTTTTTGTCACTTTTTGTCACTTTTTGTCATTTTTTGTCATATTTTGTCATTTTTTGTCATGTTTTGTCACTTTTTGTGATT
The DNA here is from genome assembly GCA_030763345.1 of Mythimna separata. NCBI lineage: Eukaryota > Metazoa > Arthropoda > Insecta > Lepidoptera > Noctuidae > Mythimna > Mythimna separata. The sequence goes on along the minus strand of CM061187.1, from coordinate 20,203,884 downwards.
TATTGTCTTTTCAGTCATTTTTTGTCACTTTTTGTCATTTTTTGTTACTTTGTGTCATTTTTGTCACTTTTTGTTATTTTTTGTGATTTTCTGTCATTTTTTGTTACTTTTTGTCATTTCTGTCATTTTTTGTGATTTTCTGTCATTTTTTGTCACTTTTTGTCAATTTTTGTAATTTTTTGTCACTCTTTGTCATTTCAGTCATTTTTAGTAATTTTCGTCATTTTTTGTAATTTTTGTCATTTTACCAAACAATATTTGCGTTCGATTTCTTTGGCGCCAAACGCTAAGATGTTATATGTTTTTTTTTTTTCTGTTTCCTCGCAAATGTGTTAAAAAACGTCGTACGATATACGTGCGTATTGGTTATAACATGCTCGGCTCAGTTACGCCCTCGCCTTCGGCTCGGGCTGAAATTCCGCCTCGCATGTTATAACCATCATTACGCACTAATATCGTAATGTACTATAGTTTAATTTCATTCTTGCAAACATTATAAATATGAAAGGAGGTTTGTCTGTTCGTTTGTTAGCTCTTTTTTGGGAAATCTTATAATAACTTTTCCCATTCTGGTATACCTAATAGAGAAATTTTATTGACTAAAAATCCACTTTATAGTGCTAAAGTTGCCCTTTGCGTTCCTAATGCAGTAACTCTTTCAAACAAACCCGCAGCCCATGCTTAATATCATAAATACGACTATCTGTTACTTTTTCATGTAATAAAGGCTAATCGAATTTAGATTAAACTTAGCAAACAGGTAGCTACACCAGCTCCTAGAATAGAACATACTTTTATACTAGGAGTATGCTACTCGTATATGAAGATAGTTTCCAACTTTTATGCAGACGAAGTAACCGGCAAAAGCAAATATATCATAAATAACGTGTTTCTCCAAAACAGGTGACACCAGTCCCTCGCAAAGAGTATGTAATCACTACGTTCTAAGAGACGGCACTCTAGAACATTGAGTTGAGCTCACGCACACAAAAAAGAAATGTATCGTTTTTATGAGCAACCTAAGAACAAAAGCGCTGTCAATGCTGCCAACTTAACAATATTTTTTTGACAGCTCTCTAGTGTTGTGCATGTTTATCGACTGTATCCTCATAGTATCGATGAAATAGTGATGTGCTCACTATCGATGAACTCGGCGGAATTATTATTCAAATTTTTAATTTTTTATTTCTTCAGAAATATGTTACATAAAATTACCAATCATGGCTATTGGATATACATTTATTTAACTAAGAAAAAATAATATTAACTAAGCCATGAATGATATTTCTACATAACATTTTAAATAATAAATGCAAAATATTTTACAAATCTTTATTTTGTTGTTGGGATTTTTTGATTTTGTCTGCTTCATTAATTTCAGACTTTGCAAAGTCGTCATTTTTAATTTTACATGACTTCCTATTAAACAATTTACTTAAAAAGCTAAGCAAATAATCAGTAACTTCTTTACAATGTGTACATATTACATTTAAACCATTGCATACTGCTGTGTGTACTCAGCTGCAGAGTACAAAATTGAGCTATGTGTCTCTGATGCAGTTCAGGCAAGACTTGAGTCATATACACGTGTTTAGCTTCAGAGACTAGAAAACATAGCTCGATTTTAGGATAAGTTAGAGAAACCTTATCTTGCCACCATTCTTTTAAAGATATCCACTTGTACAATGGATTATTTAGATCTGGATTGTCCTCCTTTAAATAAAATTGGCAACAATCACAATTAAATTTGCTAAGAACTTTGCCAGCTATGTATCCACTAACATAGACAGTTGGTTGTTCTTCAAAGTTACAAAAATAATCTTCAACAAATTCAATTTCATATTCTTCAGGCAAAGATAGCACAGAGTAATCATATGTCTGGTTATCACAATTTTGTGAATCCAATGCTGGCAAAGGAGGTACTAATACAGATTCCGATGATTTTGTTATTTCACGGTGAGATATGAATAATTTGTTGCAATCAATTTCACAATTGGAGCCACGGCTATGTGGTCCTGATAAACCAGAAATTATACTAGATTTTAAAGCGGAATTAAAGTGACTGCAAGTTGGATTCCTGTTAGTTGCACTGTGCTGTCTTATGGTCCCAAATAAATTTTCCAAGGAATCTTGGTTAAGTTGGCGTAAATTTAAATACTTGAAGTTAGCTTCCTTATTTAAAAAATACCAAATATCTTTTAACGATTTCAATGATATTTTAAAACCGTTTATACATCGTACATTTCGTAAGCGTATTAACGAGTCTGACTTCAAAAATTGTATTGAATCAATGTGTTTTAAATAATAGTTCCAAGATTCCTGGTGATTCGTTTTTTCTGATACATTTTCCCGTTTTCGAGGTATCACATCTTTTGGTGATGCTGGTCCATTGGTCCAATTAAAAAGTTTGTCCATTTCTTCGACAACAAAAGCTGTATTGTTGTAGTCTTCTGCGTTGCTGTTGCTTGACGCCGCCATCATCTTCAGAACTGCGGCCATCGTGTTGCTTAACGCGTGATCTGCAAATTTAACGCGCATTTTAGTTTTGTAGGTGGGATTAACAACTGTTTGGGTGATTTTCGGAAAATTCAAAAAATTCCTATTTTTTTCTTCTGCTTCTTTTAAATGACTCCATTTTGCTTCTTTTCTTTTGTACTTCATAACTCCGTTGCGGCCATCGTGTTCATTTATTCACCACCTTTTTTAAATTCTCAGGTTCAGAATCATGACTATTGCAGGCGTCGCTAGTTTTATATTATTTCATAAGTGAATATATATAATATATATGTATAGCAAATAGTTGATTTTAAATTTTCTATACTGTACCCAGCTAACAGTCAGATCGTTCCACAGAGATTATTTTTCAGTTCTTTTATTCAGAACTTTAATAAACAGTAAGGGCCTATTTCACCACCTATGATTAAGTTTCGAGTATCTTACTTGACAGATAATTTCATACAAAATCTATCACATTTTTTAATTTATTCAGTGAGTAGTGCCTACTCGGACATTGTGAAACAGGCCCTAAGTCTAACACATAATAATCTTACCATCATAGGCATTTAGTATGAGACAAATACAAATATTTCTTACCTTCTTTTCTTTTGAATGTCAGATGCATGGGTGCCTTTGATGTTGATGGAATTGGTATAAAATCATCACTACCAGATGGCTTATTTACTGTTGCAATCACCTTTTTATCTGAAATTTCAAAGTTATATTAGTAGTTAGCACTATGCTATCATCTGTACAGAGTTTTATGTCATCCCTATATGGTGTTCAGTTGGAATAGACAGAACTAATTAATCTATACTAATAATAATATAATTATAATATTATAAAGGTGAAGAGTTTGTTTACTTGAACACGCTAGTCACGGGTTAAAGTAGAGCTAGCCCAAAGTAACTATTCCACGTGGACAAAGTCGTGGGCAGAAGCTAGTTGAATGTAAAGTTAAATACCTGATAAATTCAGTGCCTGATCATCACTATCTTTAGTGACTTTAGGGATTGTTTCAACTGGCAAAATCTCTGTATGTCGATGTTTAGAAGATTCACCTGGAAAAATTAATTAAAATATAAAGAAAGTTGACAAAAGATACAATACCTACATAATTTTCATATAATTATTTATGTAGATTTGATTTGGTATTTATATACTTTATTACATAAAGTTACACAGTATCTTACCTTTTTCAAATTTTACATAGTAAGATTTGAAAGGAAACTCAGCGAAAAGGTCATCAGACAGCAATGGCCTATTGAGTCTCAAAGTTGGCACTGCAGAACTCAGTAAACGGTTTCCTTTTGCATTAAAGCATTAAGGGGCAAAATGAGATCCGCAAGGCGCAAACGTATTTCAATTGATGCAACTTCTCAATTGGTACATGTACGAAATCTTCAATTCCTGATGCTTTGACCCATAATCGGCACCTAGAAAACATTTCATTGTTAAAAACTTATTTCATATGATATAATTATTAATTACAGAAAACGTAGTGGCTGCTGGCTGTCGCACTTACCGGTCAGGGTCTAAAGGAAAATTTGCAAGAACTGTGCTAGATTTGGGCAACTTACGTATGCCACAAATAACACACTTCCTGTAGCGACAATTTTCCATGTTCCTGGTGTGATTTGAAATTCGTTTTATTAAAAACTTGATCACTAAGTAACTAAGTACTTAGGTACGCTAGAGAAATTGAAGTCCTTTTCAATTCGCAAGTAAATCACTACTTAAAGGTAACACGGGCGCTAAAAAACAGTTCAATAAGCGACAATATCACTTTTGCACTTAATGCGGAATAAATTATTATTTATTATATTATAATTTATGTGGTTTTTATCTATTTATTCGCTCGCAGAAACGATTGAACTCAAATTTAAACGGAACGAACAAGTTAGAATAAAATGACAAGATGATGGATGTCAGTCAGTCAGCCATTTTTTTTACTCTGTTGCAGTTGTACCAAACTAATAGTAAAAAATGTTAGTATCTGTCGGTTGGTAATGATTTGGATACATTTCTTGAAATGTCTACTCATTTTAATTTAAACCTTATGTTGTGGGTTATAAGGTAGCTTTTTGTGTACATTATCACTATTCGAATTCTGTTCTAAGGCAGTGTCGACCCACTGGTCCCTCGTTAAAATACAAATCCAGTAGTCGGCCGCCATTTCAAATTGTTGACATAACACGATTCGTGCGGAAACGAATCATTTCGTGTTCTTACGGAAATGATTGATCATGGCATGTGTTTATTCAGCCTTGTATGGCAGTATGTTCGACTTGAGTGAGCGTTTGACATAATCAGGGATCTTGACAATATTTTAATAGATACTAACCAGTTACAGTGTTGCCAGTGTTGCAACTAGCGAGTTCTATTGCCCGGCTCAAGATTGTTGCTCGTTTATTTGACACTTGAAAGAAACCGTAAATTGTGAATTTGTTTTATAGTCTATGCTTTTCTACGGAGAAAATCGTGACGTCAACTTTGAAAGTGCTATTCGATTTTACGACTTTACTAACTAGACATTTGGAATTGACAAATCATTGTAGATATTTTTTATTTACGGCCTGAAACGTTAGAAGGTTTCACATTTCAATAACGGTACCTATTATAATCATATTGTTGAGATTCAGAAATACAGACCTTATGACCTACTAATAAAACCGAATCTGATTATTATCTTCGATGCCATGCCATCTTATTTTACGTCTTCCGATTGGTTATAAAATTTTATGATCGAATTATAATAACCGACTCATTCCATAATTTCGACATACTTAAAGAAATCTCGCGCATGATTTTTTTTACTATCGTGATCGTAGGCTCGTTATTAACCACTAACTCAAGCTAATCTAATAGTAAGCGATAATGTGGTGGACGGTACAGCAAACTAACCTATTAACTTCTAACTTGAATACCCCTAGTTAATAGTGTGTAGCTATCAGGAAACACCAACTGCAGCAGGAAATTCCACTCCTCAGCTGTATGCAGAATGAATAATATGTTCCCTAAACATTTCTTGCGAAAGTATGGATGGTATGTCCACCAATGTACCAGGGGTACATCGCTGTACGTAAAGTAATGACACCATCACAAATATCATTCGTAAGCAGTTAGTAAGTAGTTTTGTCGATGTTAGAGTAGCTTTAGAGTCTCCATTTTCACTTACTATTGCCCCTAGATCTAGTTCAATGCAATATTTCAAAAACTGAAGTAAAGATTTACCCCATTTAACATTAGTAAAAGATATCAGTAGGAACGTTAAACTAGTAAGAACCCTTGCTAGCAGAACTAGAAAATTGACCGGTACTTCAAATCTCAAATAGAAATCAACGTTTAAATATCACCACCATAGACAGCCAGACGCTGTCACATGGAAGCAAAGAAAAAAAAGTGAAGCGCGACGATAAATAATTTGTAAAACCAGCCAGTGACTTACTAAACCAGTTCCAACTAGAGCGGCGTTCTCACCTCTCTCACTTGGGGCCAAAGAGACCGTCTTAAAGTTTCCAAACAATTACTGTATCCACAATCAGCTACGTTATCTCCTGTCATCTTTGAGCAAGCGACTCCCTCACCGGGTGCTCGGGATCATTAAAAAACTAGTCCGTGTACCGGTCCATTTGTTAGGTACACTTTTTTTTCTGTTGGACCTCACTTTATCTATTCTGCATCTGTGGTGTCAAAATAACTTTGTTTTTGAACGTTTCGACGAAGTTGTAGATATAGAAAATATTTACTTATAGGTATTAATACTTTTTTTATTTAACCTATCACATACCCGCAAAACGAGACACAATAGTAAAACAATAACAGCGCGGTCTCATAGGACCGGTCGGGGATTCAAACATTAAATGGTATAACGCGAATTATATTATCGCTAACCCTCTCTGCACTCAGGTTCAAGTTGTAGGTCTAAGCTAATAAGTCATTGGCTATACTTGCGATGCGCGGTCACGTCTGCAGCGTCTCGGCGACTCATTTAAATTGACGTGTGATGCAAGACGAGATTTATATATACGCCTGTAATAAATGTAACTTGGTACGTATATCTCTCGGTCTGTAACGGTAGGTGGCCACACAACATAACAGGGCTCAAGTCTGCTATTAAAATTGTATCGGAATTAGAATAGAATAAACTTTATTGTACACCAAAAAGTAGCACAGTTTATACAACAACTTAAATCTATGGGTACAACGGCGGTCTTATTGCTGACAGCGAAATCTACCAAACAACCTTAGGAAGGATCGTAAGGACTTCAAATAGAACAGGGGGTAATGTAGGGGGGAATTATTGTCGATCATAGGTTTCATAATTGTTGATTTTGACAAGTTACTCGTAACAATACCAAACTTTATAATTGTTGATTTTCACAAGTTAACAATACGAAACTTGTCAAAATCAACAATTATGAACCCAATAATCGACAATTCAGTTACAATTCTAATAGCAGACTTAAGGCTCAGGAGAAAAGCTCAAAGCAAAATAAAGATAAAATTATATCTTTATGAAGGAAACCAATTAGCAGCATCCTATTGCAATTTGTCATCGATTTCAATTTTATAAATGTGTGAAAATTAGCACACGGTCAATCATTTTGTTATTGCATTGATAGAGACATGGAAAGAAGATATCATTAAGATTACAAGCTATTAAGTATATTATTAGGTACTGTATGAAACTTGATATAGCTAAAAAACGGGTGTGTATTGAGATGACGATTAATAGAAAAACTGTACCTATAGGAGAATATAAATTGTACCGACTCTACAGACATGGTAATCAGGACTAAATAATGATCTACAGTCTGTCAGAAAAGTCTGACATTCCCGCTCACTCCATTTACATGACTAAAAGTTATCTGATGATTTATCTACACTAATATAATAAAGAGGTAAAGCTTGTTTTTTTGTTTGTATGAGGTAATCTGTGGAAGTACTTCTCCGATTGCTAAAATTTTTTCACCAATAGAAAGCTGACATTCCAGAGTGACATAGGCTATATTTTATGTACGCGGGCGAAGCTGCGGGCTAAAGCTAGTACCTACTTCATAAAAAAGGTGAAGATGATGAGTATGAAAATTTAATCACTAAGTTTATTCACAGTTCGATTTGCTATTTTTGTACTTACAAACTAGAAACATTATTAATGTACAAATGATGCTAAATTCAACCGTAAACGATTAAAAATACACCGGTCAATTATACAGTTACTTATTAAAATGCAAAGCGTCATTTTATGTTCCAATAATTTAAATTATAAATTTGTTATTAAGGATGTAGAAACCAAGCGAGCTCTCGGTATGAATAATATTGTATAATGTTATATTTTACGACGTATAGATAACTCGGTAAAATTATGTTAAGTATAAATTCGTCTCTAATAAAGTTATTAATGTGGAATTTATTGGAAATGAGATATTAAGTTGTATTAACTTATATTTTTGTAAATTCTTATTCATATGTCGTGGAGTCAATTGGATATAGAGTTTTTAACACTTTTGGTGCCAAGAACATAATATAATTTAATCCATGTACGCACAACCCGCCTCCCGAAGTCCCGAGTCGTTGTTACATGTAACAGGACAACGTCTGTCGAGTCAGCTAGGTGAAAAATAAAATCTAAACATAGTTGAAGTTGGACTCACTACTCGGGTCCTGCGCATAAACGCAAGGCAATAGAGAGCTACATTGTCCTGACTAGGGCTTTCAAATACCGGATTTATTTAATACCGGTATCAATACCGGTATTGGAATAGTTCAATACCGTGATCACGTGATCACGGTATTGAATTCAAGATTTTTGTTTTTTTTTTTAATTTTTAAACTAGAGCTTCTTCTTCTTCGAATCATGATAATATTTAAATAAATAATGATATTATTGGTTAAAAACACAATTTTATTTTTTTGTTTCCAATAAAACCCACGAAAAGAGAGATACGAGACAGATTTTACCTTATAAGAGTGATATAACAGATTAAATAGGTGTTTCAGGTACCATTAAAGCAAAATTATTTTTTCAAGTCATAATTTTGAATATAAAATGTATGTCTTAACTCGATTCACAAAACTAGCGAATCCACAAAGTTGTAAATATATTTTTGTAGCATGTGGCACATCACTAGCAAGAGGATAGACTAGAGAATTATTGAGAGAGTTTGAAGATTCCAGTCACTTTTGGTTCTTTTTTTGTAACCATGTAAATAGCTGTAACATGAACCGCTTGAATTTAAGTACAAAACTTTGCGAGTAAATTTAAAAAAATCTAGATGACTAATGTTACTAATTTTGGATTTAAAAGTGCTCTTACAATGCACGTCTAAATAAAATTAAAATTCAGAGTCTACGCCTTATACATTTTCTAATATTTGAATTTAAATGTAAAATTTTCATATATTTTTCAAAAAATACTAAAATGTCGATGAAAAAAAATCCACAAGGCATGTGTAGTGTTAAGGCGGCCTGAAAGGATAGGAGATGACCCTTCCAGTCAACTATTTTAATTTGGTACACGATACACCAAACGTGCGTGCGTCAGAATGGCTGGTGTTTCTAAATAACGGGTGATTTTTTAAGAGGTATAGATTTGATTTAAAAAAAAAAACACAAAAAAAATGAAAAATTTGATGAAATCTTTATTGGAATTGATAGAACGATCAATGTAATTTAATGTTTGAAGATGATTTCATGCAAATGCTGGCCGCGGCTCCAGTTTATTAAAGATAATACGACAATGGCCGAAACGTTACTGTGAATGGCGAGCGCTACCGTGTGATGATTGGCGATTTCTTTTTTCCCAAAATGGAAGAATTGGACATGCCTGACATGTGGTTTCAACAAGACGGTGCCACATGCCACACGGCACGCGAAACAATGGCCCAATTGAGAGCCGCCTTCGGTGAACAAGTTTATCTCACGCCTAGATCCTGTGATCTAACGCCTTTGGACTATTTCTTGTGTTGCCATGTTAAGTTTCATGTCTACAGGGATAAACCAGCAACGATTGACGCACTGGGAGCCAATGTTGAAGCATTTATTCATGATATACCGGCTGATATGTTGGAGAGAGTGTGCCGAAATTGGGCCTTGCGAATGGGCCATCTAAACCGGAGCCGCGGCCAGCATTTGCATGAAATGATCTTCAAATATTAAATTATATTGATCGTTCTATCGATTCCAATAAAGATTTCATCAAATTTTTCAAATTTTTTGTGTTTTTCTTGAAAATCAAATCCATACCTCTTAAAAAATCACCCGTTACATATCATATGTAGCAAATATAAGCAATTATGTAACGATTTTCAAATCAACTCTCATAGACCAACGCCACATACAACCAGCCATTCTGACGCACACCCAAACATCCTGTACATATATTAAAGATTGTAATACCGTAATCACGGTATTGGCTAGTCAATACCGGTATTGAAAAAAGACCGAAATATATCCGTGATCACGGTATTACGGGATCCTGTAATACCGGTATTGAAAGCCCTAGCTCCTGACTTAGCTATGAACTGACAAACGCGCGAAGATTACATTCATAGTCGTCCCAGTGTTCGGAAATTGTCTTATTTTGTGCGTAATTATTTTGATTTATTTCTTTTGATTTAAAACTAAAGTTTCCTGACAAAATGAAACATACTACAACTTATTATTATTTTTATATATATTATGTATATGTAGATATTGTGCGAGCTAAGCTGGGTCCGTGACATCGAAAGTGTTAAGTAATTTATCAATCCCCTTCACAAATATCAATACACTTGATAAATTAGCTTAACACTTTCGAGAAAGTTAGAGTTGGATAAATTAAAGCGCCTGTTCATAGGCAAGGGAATACATAATTGTATCCCAATGCAAACGCATTGGGATACAAACCACAACAACTTAGAAACCTAAGGCTATGAGATCTGCACATACGAGTATGTGTCTTGTCTAGTCTTACGAAAAAAAACTAAAACTGTCTGTGTGACTTTTATAATCCACTAGTAGAATGTAACTCGCTGGACTACCGACTATGGCAAATCATTTCAAACTTGTTTTAATACTTTTCTAAGTACTGTAAGCAACTTTAAGCACAAGTTGCAAGCCAATAATATTATTTATTTTAAATAAGTATGTTTTGTCCGAATAATAGAAATAACTGGGAAAAATTGTTAAATTTTTTAATAGTCGTGCTTTTGAATAGACCAGAAGTGGCCCAGTGGTAAGGGCCTCGTCTTACGAATTGTAAGTCGCGTGTTCGAATCTAGCCAGGCATATTGCTTTGTGTAATTTAGTTTATCACCACTGCTCTCAAAACGGTGAAGGAAAACATCGTGAGGAAACCAGCATGACCTAGAACAAAAAATTCGAAGACATATGACATTCACCAATCCGCATTAGGTCTTCGTGTTGGTTTAAGGTCCATTCCCTCTTCTAGAGAGGAGGCCGGAGTCCCAGTAGTGGAAACATTATAAGAGTCTGACTATACTACTCTATGCTTTTAGATAAACTAAAAATGGCTGGTCATCAGATGTTAGTAATAAATACCAGTATCAGGCAATTAATGGAGGGGTTAATACTTTTGCTATTGCATGCAAAAACAAAAGTCATTGTGATGTTAGATTTACCTACCTAACCTTCGTACCAAAAGAAAAAACAAAAATATTTTCAAAAATCGAACCCGTTTCGTAAATCCATCGACCGTCATTCTCGATACCCTGACTAATCGTCACTCTATCCTCATTGATTATCTTGTTGGTTTCTCTTACAAGCACCATGATTATAAACACAATCCTGTTTCATACCAAAATTGATTAACTTTACAACTATTTTTGAAACCTCAACCTCGTTAAAAGTAGGAAGCTATAATTTGGTGTGGCCGTTACGGGCTTGCTAGCTTTAATTTCAGTTATTTGAGAGATTTATGAGGCTACACCGTTTGTCAGAGCACCGTTGTGGCGGAGAATGGAGGTCACATATCGAGGCTCATTTTTGACAGGTGCTGTCACGGAACGAATGTTTGAATTGATCAGGAGAAAAGTTGCGAGCAAGAGGAATTTGGAAATTGATTTAAGCCATTAAAAGATCCGGAACATTTAAGAATGTATCACTTTTACTGTTTTTGGGAGGGAAACGTTTATAATTAATTTAGGTACCCAGTGTGCAAATTTTAATGAAAACTATTAAGAAATTCAAATAATCTCAATCAAGAACGCTAATTTACGAAAACAAAGATAACCTACCCAAAAAGAGGCTTTTTTTGGAAAGGTGATTGTTATGTTTAAGTACCTAGCAGTATTACAACAAATAGGTACCCAAAAACGGTAAAGTAGGAATACACAAACAAACATCAGAAGCCTGTCTCAAAGGTTTTGTTGTTACCTAGTGTGGGCGGCACACATCTATGGCGGCACTCAGCTGTCAGTGTCAAGATAGGCCCTTTCAAGACATAACAGCTCGTTGTCATTCGTAACAGCTTGTTTATGGCCGGCTTGCATCCAGCATCCGTTATCACCGCGTTTGTTACCAAGCACGCTTTACGGCGTCGTTAAACACGTAAACTGGTAGCAATGGTCTCTCCTCCACCAACACAACACCACTAAACGTCTCAAGTTATAAATTCGTTATTAATCTAACAACGTTTAAACTGGATCAATTAATAACTGTAAGTGGGAAGTGATAAAGCCATTTTATCGTCCAATTACATAACAAATCTCTTTGCGATAAAAGTTCACGAGATCATAAATTAAACGTAGCAGCCTTCCTCAAAGATTTCGTGTTATTTTCTAATTGTATTTGTAAACATTTTAAATTAACTCGAAATTGTTACACGTAATTAAACATGCTATGTCTGCCCGTGGGACATTCTCGCTTTTTGTGAAGCTAATAATTAACACGGACTGTGTCACGTACAGGGCATTTTGCCGCGAAAAAAGACCGCGCAAAAGCCGCCATTTTGATAGTGATGCGAGGCAAAGGCGATACGCTGTATGAAATGCCAATAAGGTTCTCATACGTGATAATAATGATATACGGTAGAGGTGATGACAGTACAGTCATGTTCGTGTGACGTGTAGGTATTTTTTATTATTTATCGCTGGGAACGATGTCAATGATTAATTATAATAATGAAATAATACGGGTTTATCGAGACCACTGTCTATGAACGGTAGCTTCTCGTTTAACTGTAGGCCGATCTAAGAATGTATGTATGTATGTATAGATTAGATATTGTATCAATGTAATTTTTTGGAGAGAAACATTAACGTCATAAAGACAATATTGCTTGTCTTACAGAAGTTATTGAAACAGAAGCCCTGTGAGATATTAATTGCAACAATTGTTTAATAATTTGACATCCAGACTTAGCTTTCCAATAGTATTTAATAGTTTCGCACTCACTTAAACAGAGCCAAATAGACCGTCTAGCTCTCAGTGAAAAACGAGCCTAGCAGCCGCCCAACAATACCTATAAATCGAAAGTCGGACATCGACTATTTATCGACATTTTCACATCACCAGCTAGAGTTGTATCGCGCGCACGACGCCTCGGGCCGCGAATCGTTTGCGTAACAATCGTCCCTTGTCCGTGCATTCCTCCGTGCACGACTCCCAGCCATACTGTCGTGTCCATTCGCCGGTCTACAACCACGTTCCGAGACAATTGCTTCCACGAAACTGCAATGTATAACGAATCCTGCTCAAAAGACGTCCAAGGTTGAAATTCGCTTGTGCAGTTTTCATTATTCTACGCTACGGAGTTGTAGACTGCAGTCACAGTTCAAAAGCGGCGATCGTAAGAATAGGCGGAATTGCAAAAACAAACTGCGCTAACTAAAATGCAAAAGTCTTAAAAGCTCGAGAAAAGGACCTCGAAATAATAAATAGAAATACACAGAACTTCGCCACTAAAGGCTAAACGAGTGTTTCCCAGTTAGGTTGTATGTTGTTTAGTTAGCTGCTCGTTTCACGGGTCCAGCATTAAAATAAATCAAAATAATGAGGTGCAATATTTACCACGGTATACCTATTCGTTTATTTTGTAAAGGCCGGATACGATCATTTCTAATTCTAATGCATATTTCAAGTGTAAACATTACAATGTAAGGTCTTATTATGGAGATTGATAAATATTTAAGCTTTAACGTTTGAATCCCCAACCGGTCCTATGAGACCGCGCTGTTATTGTTTTACTATTGTGTCTCGTTTCGCGGGTATGTGATAGATTAAGCAATCATAATCATAATCTAGGTAAGTAAATCTTGATCGTGAATAAACATTCAAATTCATTATTTCACTGAAAAACAACAATTTTGCGCTCACCTGCGCGGTGCGGGTGAATTTCGCCTCAGTTGCAATGCATTGTCAAAGTTCCTCCTCTTGTATCAAAATTTACCTATTGTTGAAATGGATAAACAAGGTATATAATTACCTTTACTTTATCTTACATCTATCTTTACAGTATATATTTACAGTATAATAAAAACTCTAAACTAATTGAACTAAGTAAAAACTAACTAAAGTATGGCGTCTCTCAACTCTTCCACATCGCTGTCGACCTGTAATGTGCCCAAAGACGGGTTGCCACGCTATAGCAATGCTTATCTTCTGTCCGAGGTAAAAGCCAGCCCTTGTTTTATAAACAAGTAGTTTTATAAAACCATCAGCTTCTTCCATCACGACAGTTTTGTTTTGGCTTTGGCTTTTATCTATCCATAGGTTCGAGTCTAGGACTAAGTAAGAAACCTGGTCTTTGCTGCATATCTATATTCATCATCTACATCATCTACCTAGCCTTTTTCCCAACTATATTGGGGTCGGCTTCCAGTCAAGCCGGATTTAGCTGAATACCAGTATTTTACGAGGAGCGGCTGCCTATCTATATTATAATATTATAAAGCTGAAGATTTTGTTTGTTTGAACGCGCTAATCTCAGGAACTACAGGTCCCATTTGAGAAATTCTTTCTGTGTTAGATAGCCCATTTATATATCATCACGCTAAGACTAAACTTACTTTACACGCGGGCGAAGCTGCTGGCAGAAGCTAGTTTACAATATTATTTTCTCTAACCTTTCCAGTATAATATTGTTTTTCTACCGGCGCGCATTTCTTAGCAAATGTGTTGTATGATTGTCGCCATCTTGTAACGGCGTTTGATGACTTGTAAGCATCTCCGTCACGTCATGATTGCCTAGTCATTACCATGCGCCTGCGACGATGAGTTGCAGGAAAAACCTGGATGCTATGTAAATGTATCTGTGAAGTTTTTGGTGAAAGTTGCTATGAGTTGTGTAGAATTATCAGTACCTACCTACCTAACTCCATCTGCATAGGCTCTTCCCAAATAACTTGGGATCTGCTTCCAGCCTAATCGGATGTGACTAAATACACGTGAATCTAATGGAGCGATGACCTATCGAATCTTCACAACCAAATCAAATCAAATCAAATCAAATCAAAATATTTATTTGCTAGAATATGGTACATAAGGTGTTACAATACATTTGTTTCAGCATATCCTGCCATAACATGGCGTGCAAATATATTCACAGTCAGAGTCTTTCATCTGTTCTGTGGTCAGTGTTGTCAAGTCACTGAGCATCACGATACTCTATGGCTACATTGATGCTCAGTCTTTCTGGCGTCTGTTTATCTGTAAGGACCATCAAAGATAGCTACTAATGAAAAACAGAATCAATTGCTTTACGTGCTTTCCGAGTAGGGCTTTCAAATACCGGATTTTTTCAATACCGGTATCAATACCGGTATTGGAATAGTTCAATACCGTGATCACGTGATCACGGTATTGAATTCAAGATTTTTGTATTTTTTTTTTAATTTTTAAAGTAGAGCTTCTTCTTCTTCGAATCATAACAATATTTAAATAAATAATTAAATTATTGGTTGAAAACACAATTTTTTTTTTTGTTTCTAATAAAACCCACGAAAAGAGAGATATGAGACAGATTTGACCTTATAAGAGTGATATAACAGATTAAATAGGTGTTTCAGGTACCTTTTAAGCAAAAATAACTTTTTCAAGTAATTTTGAATATAAAAGGAGATGGAAAACGGTAGGCCCAAAAGTACCCAGTTGAGATATGATCCAAAAAATTAGTCATAGTTTTTTACTTAAGAATATGAAAAACTCACTTCAATTCACATTCTAGAAGCAGAAAAATATGAGAAAGATAGTTTTCGTGAGATATCGATTCAGTAATCGATTACACAGTTACGAAAATAAAACTTTTGCACAAAAAAATTAATTCAAAGTGATTAAATGCACTGTATATATGCAATATAGTCTTCGACTTCAACTATGTACATATCAATAAATCAAATATCAATTAATTACTGAAAAAACAATATTAATGATTATCGATTCAAATCTCTCTTATTTTTCTTCTTATTTTTAGTCTATGTCACTGACAGTTGCCGACTGTTCTTGTTTGCTCACTCGTTTCGTGTTTTGTTGTGTTGTGTGTGATTCGGTAATGGCTTGCACCTCAGTCTGTAAGTAAATATAACCTCATCTAACCAGCTACCATCCTGGCCGGTTTAAAATACATGTAGTTAGAAGGCCTATAGAGATTGTTCACAGCTATGGCAAAGAATTATTTATTTATCAAACAATGTTATAATACCCTCATACACAATAGTACATACGCGCGAAACGAGTCACAATAGTGAAACAATAACAGCGCGGTCTCATAAGACCGGTCGGGAATTCATGAATTAGGTAGTGTTTATGTAGCTGAAGATTGATAAAAATGTTCCATTTTTAGGTAAGTACAGTAGTGATTGTGTTTGTCACGCGTGCTGGAACTTGGCTTAAAGCGCTGACGCTTACCTAACGCTTGAAATCGTTGACGTTCATTTATATATTATGATTTTTCAAACATTTTCTAGTAAATATAATATTAGTGCAAAACAACATATTTTGCACTTCAGGAATCAGCTGTTAGTTAAAGATTGTCACATAACTTCACTTTTACTTAATCTCTTATATCTCTGTTCTCAGATTGACAAAATCTGCTGAATTGTCAGTGAAAGGTTGATAATATATAAGCTATTAATTGACACCACTTTCATCTTCTTACACCTAGGCCCAAGATTGTATGTAATCGTTTCAGTCTCCTTTATGTAACTCGATTCACAAAACTAGCGAACCCACAAAGTTGTATAAAGGTTTTTGTAGCATGTGACACATCACTAGCAAGAGAAGAGAATCGAGTAGAGAATTTTTGAGAGCGTTTGAAGATCCAAGTCACTTTTGGTTCTTTTTTTTATAACCATGACTTAAATTAAAGCTGTTCATGTTACAGCTATTTACAGCTGTATATTCTGTTCAATAATTCCGGAGACTAAAATGACATTTCAACACCAAAGAACTGGCGTCATTCCTATAGAAATTTTGACATTACTTATGTCAATTTAGTCTCCGGGTTTATTGAACTGGTGATAAATAGCTGTAACATGAACAGCTTTAATTTAAGTCCGAAACTTTGTGTAAAAAGCGTGTAAATTTTAAAAATCTAGTTGTTAATGTTACTATTTTGGATTTAAAAGTACTCTTATACAATACACATCTAAATAAAATTAAAATTCAGAGTCTACGCTTTAACATTTTCTAATATTTGACTATAAATGTAAAATTTTGGTCTATTTTTCAAACAACACTAAAATATTGATTAAAACAAATCCACAAGGCATTGGTAGTGTTTAGGGGGCGTGAAAGGATAGCAGATGACCCTTACAGTCGACCATTTTAATTTGGTACACGATGCACCAAACATGTGTGCATGGCTGGTTGTCTGTGGCGTTGGTCTATGAGAGTTAATTCAAAAATCGCTACATAATTGCGTATATTTGCTACATATCATTCATTTACCGAGCCTTTTCCCAACTATATTGGGGTCGGCTTCCAGTCAAGCCGGATTTCGCTGAATACCAGTATTTTACGAGGAGCGGCTGCCTACCAGACCTCCACAACCCAATAACTGGGATAACATGGTACTTCATGGCAAGACTGGAGTCAGATTTTACTGGCTTCTGAATATCCGTAACGACTGCCAAAGATCTCCAAATGACAGCCGGGACCTACGGCTTAACGTGCTTTCCGAGGCACGGAGGAAACTCGTTATGTTAAGATGGTTACCCATCCACAGACCAACCTTGGCAAGCGTTGCTTAACCTTGAAGATCGACCCGTGCGGCTGTTATTATCTAGCCACGAGCTCCTCGTATATTTGCAACATATATAATAAATAATTGCTACATAGGATATTTATTAAGAAACAAAATAGTTTTTTTTTTTACCAGCAATCCTGACGTTTGCTTGGCTGGTCACCTCCTTGTTTTAAGTCAAGCATGCAGAGTTTTCCGAAATGTATTGCGTCAATATGTTTTTTTTAAATAATATCACAATAATAATTGCTATTATATTTACTTCATTTGTCTAATTTAGTTGTAACTTCAAACATATGTTAAATAAAGGATGATATTTAGAGCAATTATTTTATCTATGTAGCAATTTGCGAATCAACTCTCATAGACCTACGCTACGTACAACCAGCCATTCTGACGCACACTCAAACACTCTGTGTATTAAAAATTGTAATACCGTAATCACGGTATTGGCTAGTCAATACCGTGATTGAAAAAAGACCAAAATATATCCGTGATCACGGTATTACGGGATCCCGTAATACCGGTATTGAAAGCCCTATTTCCGAGGCACAGGATGTCAGTAATGTCCTTGATAAATTTAGAAAAGTGCCTTCATATAAGTTGATTTACATTGATCCGATTGACCCGGTTTCGAATCCACTACCTCACGTATTAGAGCTGAATGATTTAACCACAGGGCCATCACGACAAACGACAACGACAGCAACTAATAGTCTAAATTGCTTTACTTACCTCTCTGAAACAGACACCGACTAAAAAAATCTAGATCTTTATAAGTATCGATGCATTTTATATTTTACTAGCAATCCGCCTCGACTTTGCTCAGGTGAAAATTATATTATACACAAACCTTCCATAATACTCTACATATTAGTCAAATAGAAAACATTATTAGAATTCGTTGCATACTTAGTTATGAAAAGTAAGCTAACACCACAGAAATCTTAATAAAGCCAACACCCACTCAGCACCATTGTGGTTACTGCCCCAATGACACAGCACAGCAATGCACTCGAGCACTCTCGAGGAATGCTGAGCTTGCATGACGTCGATGCAGCAGTCGCTAATGTGGATCACCATTGTGGAGGTAGTCGCGTGAGACACCATTCTTCTGCGAAAAAGTGATGATTGGAAAGGAGGCCGGTGGACAAGGAGCGGGAGGATACAACCTCCTTTTCGAATATAGTAGACGCACCAGGTAGCAGAGAAAGGCCCAAGACGGTGGCGCGCTGTGTTCCGTGCTAGTCTCTCTAATAGAGGAACTAGGTATTATACTGGATTGACGAGATTTTACAGATATTTAAAAAACTGATTCGGTCCGGGAATTAGTTAATATAGATTCAGATTATACATTTTTTTCAAGGAATTCTTTATTTATTTACAGATTAAGTACTAACATTACAAATATATATTTATACTAAATGAAATAAAATAAAAAACCCTTAAGAACTAACTAAAAGTAAACTAAAAAATATGAATGAAACGATATTTTGTTTTACCGGAAATGAGTCACGCGTTGTGTCTAAGTTTGTTTATGCCCAAGACCTCTAATGAATCCTATGAATCTATGATCACTATCTTACTCGTAGATTCATGGCGAATCGCTTTTCAGTATCAAGGCCTTTGACAGTTACATGTTTATTACTCAATGAACCATATTGTTTATAGTCAATCAGTTACTGCTGTTAAGTTTACAACCATAATTCTTTATTATACATAAAAAACATAACAACCAACCTGGTGATATATATAGATAGTTCATGTCACCATAAGGCGAGCTTAACAATGAGTTCTCTTTCAGCAAACCTTTGAGTTATTTAGGAGAAAACATATTCGAGGGTAGGAACCAGTGCACAATATAAACTTACATACTAAGTTGAGCTTATCTATTTGAATATTCTAAATCGATAAAGCAGTTGGGTACATTCACACCAGCTCTTCGAGCATTCGTTATTTCAATAATTAACTACAAGAACTGTTACCGTACATAACTATGCCGGATTCTCAGTAACATCACGCCTTATCCTACGGAGAAGCAGGCAGAGTTGTATCTGCGTATAGATAATCCTCATTTTGCAGAAAACTGTCGACGGTCATACTATCTTATACTGGATGTAAATCCAGACTTCGAACTGGTACTGAGAAATTTCTAACGAGAAATAACACTTTACTCGACCTGGAGATTAGTTAAGTGATTTGGTTTAGCACCTACTGTAGGCACCACTTTACCAATATTCATCATAACTCTGATATCAAAGCCTTTTAATGTCCCCGCTGGGACTCAGGCCTCCTCTCTAGGAGAGGAAATGGCCGTAATCCACCACGCGGATTTCTTTTCTTTAGCAGATTCTGTATTCTAATACCGGCGTCAAATAAATCATATTATATTCTTCTTCGATTCTATTCTACCAAAGAAGCAGCAAAAACACATGCCCAAACTGACCACGAGAAATTTACGACTATTTTCCCCTTATCTTCCGATACAAGAAACAAGGTGTAATCCAGAATAACCATAATAATGTGTAGTGTAGTACTGCTAAGATACAATATCGCACCGAACAAGATTAAACCACGACCCGGACAATAAGTTATGCCATCGAAAATGCCGTAAAATCACTAGTTTACTGAGAAATGTACGCGCTGCACTAAATCGCATGTCAGATATGGAGAGAACGCGGTGTGGGTTTCGTATTTCAATTCCAAATCCGTATTGTACTTTACTACTGAAAGTTTATTGTCCTTTCTATGTAGGATGTTAGAGCCGGATTAATTTTATTGTTGCTAGAAACAATCTTCTACACTCGTATTAAGAAATCCAATGTGTATTATGTTTCTTTTGGTGCTTCTGTTTAAGCAAGATGCACTAAATCTAATAAAAAAATGAGCTCAGTTATAATATTGTACAGGAAGTAAGTTTTCATGAAAATCCTATGATTTAGCTGAAGCTCAATCGTAAATCAGAAACCAGCTCACAAATAAAGCTTCTAAACTTCGACTTTAAAGCTTTATTTAAATTTGTTACTAACCCTAGTTTTAAGCTGTAGTTTCTAAGAGGCATACTAACAAAAAAAATGGTTCCTATGTTGTGCCGAATAAAAGAATTTATAATTATTATATATTTATTTGTGCGACTGGAATATCAAAATCACGTGGAAGTCCAGATAAATAGGTAGGTACCTATATATTCCAAGTACCTACTTAGATATACTGAAATGTGAAATACGATGCCAATCGTTATTCGTTTCTATATCCGTAGGCAATAGAATGGCATGGTGCCATAAGGCACTGCTTTTACGGTCGGGAACGTATAGAAAAAAATAAGTTTAACTCATGAGCGAAGTGAAGGAGCTAATACTAGAACTCTAAATGCAGTTAGGGTTTCAAGTTATCCTAAGGTATGATGAATTGATGATATTATACTTTATGCTAAAATTATTATAATTTTGATATTTAAAAATTAAAATATACATCTATAATTGAGACACGATCACATTATGCGCTACCGAACTGCAAACTCATAAAAAATGCCCGCCTTTTAATAACTCTTTAATTAAAGCCCTTGGACCACAATTAATTGCAACCCGTTATTAGTGCTGACAACGCGATCCGTCTCCCACAAGTCGCCCTTTCAATAATAATTACTAATCAAAATGGCTGCGTTGACATTTTAATACTCAAGGCACTTGATTAAATACCTGAGGGTACGCGTCCTGACCATCTGAGTAAAGTATCATAAAAAAGCTTTAGACGTAGTAGGTAGTTAGGTACATGGTTGATACCTTGATTCACTCATTAAGATCGCCTATTCATAGATTTCTTTGCTTTCCTAGCTGTTGGCTCGCGGAAGCCTGGCTGAAGAATTTTATCCTATTAGGTGTGTGCTTCAAGCTGGTGTAATTTACTACTACCAAAGGAATATGATCAGGCGCTAACTTTGTATCTAGCTTAAACCATATGTTTAGTAAACAATGCTTACGTTGTCAGTAATACCTCTTGACAATTGTTTTATTTCCTTACCTGGCCTTGCTAGAGAGTTGTCATGATTTTTGAGAATATAGGTAGCGTTTATTCATAACATCATCATCATCATCTGCCTAGCCTTTTCTCAACTATATTGGGATCGGCTTCCAGTCCAGTCAAGCCGGATTTAGCTGAATACCAGTATTTTACGAGAAGCGGCTGACTACCAGACATCCACAACCCATTAACTGGGGTAACACGATACTTCATGGCAAGACTGGAGTCAGATTTACTGGCTTCGTGGCTTCTGACTATCCGTAACGACTGCCAAAGATCTACAAATGACGGCCGGGACCTACGGCTTAACATGCTTTCCGAGGCACGGAGGAAACTCGTTATGTTAAGATGGTCATCCACAGACCAACCTTGGCAAGCGTTGCTTAACCTTGAAGATCGACCCGTGCGGCTGTTATTATCTAGCTACGAGCTCCTCCTCTCTCCTCCGCGTAGTGCGTACCTACTCTACTTAAAATATCTTGATGTAACGAATTGGCGCAGTAACAAGACGTCGAT
This sequence comes from Mythimna separata, assembly GCA_030763345.1. Classification (NCBI taxonomy): domain Eukaryota; kingdom Metazoa; phylum Arthropoda; class Insecta; order Lepidoptera; family Noctuidae; genus Mythimna; species Mythimna separata. The sequence continues at coordinate 20,181,668 of CM061187.1, read as the reverse complement.
TTAGGTAAAACACACGGTACAGCTTTCACATTGAAGAAAGAATATATGAAGTAGACTAAAATAATGGTTTCTTTAGTATCTAAATACTTAGTTAAAGCGTCAAATAAAGTAGTCTCTGGATAAAACAGCGACAAACATTCATACTTCGTTCCCGGGGACGTTGAAAAACTTGCCAATGACCGGTACGGTCCGGGACCGCGCGGCGTCGGCACGTTGAATGCGGCAGATGAGCCCGCTTCGCTGAATTCATTTACAATACAGTTACTGGACGGGGCGGGAAAGTGTCTGTTACAACTATGTTGGAATAACAATGAAGCCTTTTATTTTTTATCCTTTAGCATCAGCATTATCAGCTGTCACAGTCATGTCTTCGAATTGTTGGTTTTAGGATAATCAGTTTTTTTTCACCGTTTTGAGAGTAGTAGTGATGAAATAAATTACACAAAGTAATGCGCCTAGTTGGGTTTAAACCCATGACCTACAACTTGGAAGTCGGGGCAGTTACCAGTGGACCAGTACCTATTGCTCTAATTCTTATCCTTGCTCTATTTCTCAACCTCAAAATATTTACATTTTAATCATTGTTTTTCAATAGGTAACTTGATTTTTTCTTAATTTAATCTAGCTGTTATTATGGATAGAAACCCCAAATTGGGTATAGGCCTTCTCCAGCTGATTCCAGTTTTCTCTGTTTGCTGCTTCTTTAATCCATTCTTTTTCTGCTACTGCTGTTATATGGTCTTCCCAGCGTTTCTTTGGTTTCCCTTGTCGTCTCTTGCCACTTTTGGATGTTGCTAATATTGGGATAATCTACAAATACCTTTAATTCATGTATCCCCGACCGGTCCTATGAGACCGCGCTGTTATTGTCTTACAATTGTGTTTCGTTTCGCAAGTATGTGATAGGTTAACCTTTTGACCGCCAGAGCAAAAGCGCTTCGCCGTGCCCTCCACGCCAAGCCGACAAATTCAATGAAATAACCTTGAAAATAGTAGGGAGTCCAAAATGTTATCGATAAACATAATAATTTTCGTCTGAAATTTGTGAATAAACAGCTTATAACACAAAAAGAATATTTATTTAACCTCATCTCCTACTGTAAAAAACTTAAGACCACATTTATAGCAACTATCAATAAAAAAATCAACCTTTTGAGATACAAAAATACATATAAAATTGCAGCAAGTTACAGCACTATTCTCTATCAGTTACGCGGCCATTGGCATGTATACATGCCAATGGCGCGGGCAACCATCCTTTTTTATAATTTCACGCTTCTGATTAGGGATGTGTAGCTGTATATTATTATAACTTATCGAATTTATTTATTAAGTTTATATGAACTAGGTATCATTGTGGAGTGATTATTTGTGAGTATCAAAATAATAATTATTTACAAAAAAAAAACAAAGAAAGTATCAATAACACAATATAGTAAAAAGACATAATTAACCTTTTTTTTTAGTCTGTAACTGTTAATTTCGGATAGATTCACAGGACTTTTGCTGTTAAACAGCCAGTATTATAGCGGGTTACCTAAGCTACCTACTACTTTAGATTTATTTCATAATAAAAAACTAATTCATAATCAGTCTTTTATTTACTAAATAACTCTTCACTTGCCATTTTTGCAATTATAATATTGGCAGATCGAAAAAAATATCGAAAAAATATTTTTTCAACTTCCCAGCACTTAAAAACATGGCACGCGCTTACGACGTCACGAGTCCGACATCTATTCATGTCATTGGCGCAGAAGGGATTGCAATATCGGTACTGTGCTAGGGATGCGCATGATTGGCGAAAAAGACAATATTCAAATCAACAATATCGACAATATAGAAAATATGATATTATACCAAAGAATGTAGTATTTACCTTTTTTGTCAGTGACTAAGCTTATATATTTTTTTAATAGTTATTACAAAAATTAAGCGAATTTGAGTAATTTAGCTGAAATTTTAATGAAGTTACTTGAATATTACACCACATCACTAGTAGGCATGTATACATGCCATTGGCGCAAGAGAACATGTTTTTCAGCCATTAATTAAGTTATTTTTTATCATAAATATTTGAATAACTATTTTGCAATTTTGTTCATTGTGTACAATTATATGTAATAACTGGGGATTCAGTTCTTAAGATATATCAATAAAACACGTTAAAGTAATGATTTAATATGTTTATTTTGTATTTTTCTATGATCTGTTTCTTGGCATCTATAGATGTCGGTGGCGCACAGGGCACGCTTGCGCATGGCATCTATACATGCCATTGGCGTTCAAAAGGTTAATAGCTTCATATATTAATAAATATAAGGTATATTTATAATTTCAGTATACCTATCTTCGGCCCACTCGCTCTTGCACAAAGTGAACGGTTATGCGAATGCTGGCAGGTAGCAGTGGGAACTTACTCGTAATTGCCTGACTAAAATCCGGCCTGATGGACTGAGATAGACAGGCAGACAGACAAGGAGGGCGAAATTAATTACTTTTTTTTTCTTGGCTTCGCACGATTTATGCATTTAGCCAGTCATTAATTGCCAGACTTTTAATGTGGTAGCAACACTAGCAACTTTGTCCCAAACACACTTGACGAGGCTGCCACCATACTAAATGTCTGGCAATGGATAACCATAACTACTAATTTCACCGAGAATCTAAAAACATAAAAAATTGAGCATTAAATATTTAGGTCGCTATATTACACACCTTGTTACTTGTTACCTGAAGCTATATAACTGATGCTTCATAGTTTGATTTGACTGGCCTGTTGGTCTAGTGGTTAGTGGCCCTGACTGCTATGCCGGAGGTCGTGGGTTCGATTCCCACCCAAGACAAATGTTTGTGTGATGAGCACGATCATTTGTTCTGTGTCTGGGTGTAATTTATCTATAATATGTATGTATTTAGAAATATATAAGTATGTTTACCAGTTATCTAGTACCCATAACACAAGCTCTGCTTAGCTTGGGACTAGATAGCGTTGTGTGAAAAAGTTGTGGAATATATTATTATATAGTGGGGCATTCTTCATGGTTCCACTTCTTACCTGTATCTAAGACATGCACTGACAAACTCTCGACTTTTATAAAATAACGAAAGTCTGGCAACCACAGGCTTTCATTCTACCACGTAGGTTGCCATTAATCTTATGAATGGACAGATACTAAGACAAGCATAATTTATATTGTAGCTTTAATTACTTTCAAAAGGGCAATAAAAATCTCAAGAGTCTACCCCCTACATCGCTAAAGTAAAGCATGGATATTAAACCACATAAATTATAAAGGATAGTGAAACTTTTATTTTTTTGGTATGGCAACAAAGCCGCTTATAGAAGATATAAATCCCTGTAATACCAGAAACATAGGTAGCACAAGTTTTAAAATTAAGACCATGGACTAACTGCGTACATTTTAGGGTTGCCGACTACAAAAAAGTAATTCATTTTTGGAATTTTGGATGATGTTTTTTTTTTATTTTGTAGTGTTGATTTCTATTGAGGAGCTCGTAGCTAGATAATAACAGCCGCACAGGTCGATCTTCAAGGTTAAGCAACGCTTACCGAGGTTGGTCTGTGGATGGGTGACCATCTTAATATTTCGAGTTTCCTCCGTGCCTCGCAAAGCACGTTAAGCCGTAGGTCCTGGCTGTCATTTGCCAGCAGTCGTTACGGATAGTCAGAAGCTAGTAAATCTGACTCCAGTCTTGCCATGAAGTACCGTGTTACCCCAGTTAATGGGTTGTGGAGGTCTGGTAGGCAGCCGCTCCTCGTAAACTACTGGTATTCAGCTAAATTTAGCTTGACTGGAAGCCGACCCCAATATAGTTGGGAAAAGTCTAGACAGATGATGATAAGTGTTGATTTTCATTATACGTGCGTGATGTCGTAATTTGAGCAAGTCTTGTAACCTAAAGTAGGAAAGGCAAACCTAGTTTAATTGAAGTAGCGAAACTAGGGTACCAATATCAATTAAATGCACTGGCGCCGCTGATATAGCGATTACTTACTTAATTACTTGATTGCGGTTTTCCCAAGTCGACACCAACGTCGCAGTCCGTGGTTTAGTTAAGTCTTGATATTGGGAAACTGTATCTACTTTATATGAAAACCTTTTTATGTTATTTTTGTTGTTTTTTTCAATACAAATGGTCAAGTGCGAGTCGGATCGCGCACCGAAGGGCCGGTCAAACTTGCCTACGTAAATCTTAGAGCATTTAACCTATGCTCTAAGATTCAATTGGTAGATTCCCTAATCGAGTATCAAGGATGTTTGCCGTATCGCAAAAAAGGGATTATTCTGTGATATGTAGGTATACCTAACTCATAGGGCTATGCTGGTGGAGCCAGACAACTGGAAGGAAGTTGCCTCCTTCTGTGAGACCGTGATGGTCCAGAAGGAGGCAGCCGAGCGGCATCGCGAAAGGGCCGATCCCACTCGGAGAAGAAGGCGTCGGGGAGGCAACCGCCTCGCTGCCTAACACGCCAAAACCCCGCTTACATCATCCAATGTAGGTGGGACCTTGGAACCACGGGTGCATAGAGTGGGGACTCTGCTCGCCCATCGAATGATACCAAGGAAGACGGTGGCACAGTGGTCACGTGCCGCCGTGCACAATGAGGGGTAAGGGGAGACCATTGTACAGTCTCCTCAGGGATGTGCCCTAACAGGCGTTGCACAGAGGGGGTTCCGGAATGGTCTTTTAAGAGGGAACGGTGCCCCCTCTATGTGCTGATGGTGATCACCGGGGTGGTTTTAGTGAGGTAAAAATCCCACACTCCCCGGACTTATCCCCAGAGTCCGGGCGCCTTTTGAAGGTTTCCCCTCGAAAAAAAAAGGTATACCTAGTATACCTACAAAATTATCAGACATTTTCCTTTATTTATGAGACCTTGCTGTTTGCCAAATTTCAGGATCCTAGGTCAACAGGACAAGAACCTACCTGCAATATAATTATGTAAGTTTTGATTTCCTGGTGGGTGTCAAAATTTATACGCTATTAACGGATCTTATACGCTATTAACGCAACTTATACGCTATTAACGGAGCTTATACGGCCTTATCTTAAAAAATAAAGAAGAGCGACAGAAGTCTACTTCACCTGCCTACTGAACTTGTCACATCAATATTAAAGTGTAAACGAACCTTCTTAGTTACGGAAACCAATACTCCCAATGATTAGACGCCATTTTGTTCCGAGAACACATCGTTATAATTCGCATTACTTCCTGCAATTTTGTGCAATGTTGCCAGTTTCATAACGTATAAAAAACAAAAAGCACCTTGTCTATTAATTGGAGCAGAAAATGATCGGGTTGCCATTATGGCGGCCGTTGGTTCTCTGACCACTTATTAAAAATGTCGCAAGTCCAGCAATGCGTTAATTAAAATCGCCCAGGCCCTTACCCCGGTCTAATTGGTCATGGCTATATTAAAGTGATAATTTATAAGTCTGGTTTACTTATCTAATGCTTATGAATTATTAATTTTTGATGCAGGTTCTTCTGCACATAAACTTGGGAATAGTAAAATGGAGATAGGTAACCACTTGATCGAATAACTTTTAAGAAGCGCCTACTTAGTACAACTAGGACCAAGAAAATAAGTTAAAAGTTATGTTTTTATTTTATTTTGACTTTACTCAATGGTTTTATCGTACAAACGAAGCCCAATGCACTTAGCAAACAAATTGTAAAAAAAGTTGCCGGAGTATTTTAGTCGTAATGATAAACCCGTAATATGTTTAAGTGAAAATGACCACAATTTAACGTTTTTGTAACACGTGTGTAAAATAATCCGCATTTGATTATTTTACACACATTTTATAACAATGATATAATTATAATGCGTTGCATTCCTTATTACAGAATGGATGTACAGCGTTGCAGCGTGCGGCAGCGGACGGCCACGTCGAGGTTGTACAACTGTTGCTGCAACATGGCGCCGACCCGAACAAGCAGGATAATGTGGTAAGCGGCAACCTATTAATTACATAGTTTGAGATTTGAGATATCTGGATCACCCGATGGTAAGCGATGATGTGGTCGACCGTAGAGCATCATGCTTGCCTAGAAGCAAGTACCTATTCATCCCCTATTCATTCTTGACTTAAAAACTCCAGGTTGTAGGTATAAGGAAAAATTTGCTGTCATTATAATTTAGTCAAGAAAGTGAGAAATATTGATTTTCTTTCAGCAAAGCTGGTTATAACCACTATTTTACAAGCTCCAATTCCTTTATCATCTGACATGGACATAGGCCTCCCCCAAGTGTCGCCACAACGAACGGTCCTGTGCATCTTGCATCATCCATTATTGCGACAACCAACAAAACAAAACAACAAAGCTTAGGTACCATCTAAATAAACCACTCAATGTTCACATTACGGCAACACTGAACTTACTGTCTTAATATGCCACTCAATTTTCTCAGCACGGCAACACTAAACTATTACTACTATCTAAATACGCCACTCAATGTCCCCAGCATGGCAACACTGAACTAACTATCTACATACGCCATTCAATTTTCTCAGCACAGCAACACTAAACTTTTTTTTAATGTTTATAAACTAGAGCTTGACAGTGACTTACAATCTAAATACGCCATTTAATTTTTCCAGCACGGCAACACAGCCGCGCACGAGGCCGCGTGGAAGGGCTACTCGCGCTGCGTGGCGCTGCTGGCGCACGCGGGCGCCGAGCTGCGCGCGCGCAACGCGGCCGGCTTCGCGCCGCTGCACCTCGCCTGCCAGAACGGACACAACCAGTCCTGCCGCGAGATCCTGCTGGCGGGCACGCCGCCCGACTTGCAGAACAATGTCAGTAGAATATTTTATTCATATCCGTCATCATCATCATTTCAGCCGAAAGACGTCCACTGCTGGACATAGGCCTCCCCTAAGCGTCGCCATAATGACCGGTCCTGTGCGTGCTTGGATGAAAATATAATGAGCAATTTAAACGTGCAATCAGCTTCATCTTTCTAACCGAACCATTCGCAGTTCTAGTACCTGTAAATGATTTCAATGAAAAAGTTTTTCTTTTGTGTTATTATCTATTACAACTAATTATTTCTACATAAAGAAGTTGAGATAAAACTCCACTTTAGCCTGAAACTAAATCAAAAACTAGTATTTAAGTCTATTTTAGACTAGAGTCAACTTTATTCTAACCAACTCAATTCGTAAACTTGCCAAACAACAACTTTTTTTTTATAGTATGTACAAATTTTATGACAATATTAGTTAGGTGCAATGTGGGTATGCTCGATTGCATTTATTTTCCATTGATGAAAAATTATAGCTGCAATAATAAAAAAATTATGAGTCCAGTTTAAGTTATCTTATATAGGTACATGGTTGTTTTGTATAGGTATTCTATTTACTTAAATCTAGTATTTGTTTTCTATTGTGTTATGTTGTTATAAAATATGAATGTTCGTGTGTAATAATTGATATATGTATACTAACCTGCCGTATTCGTTTAGTAGTTTCATGGAACGGACGCCAAATTGTCACACAGTACGGTGGTTGCTGAAAATCAGCACCGTAGATCGTTGGAATTACCCAGCGTCACGGTATACGCTGAGCAACGACCTATTTTCGCCTAGATGCGACGCACAACTTGGATTTATTACTGTTTTTGTTCTTGTTGTTGCTTTCATTGTTTATTTGTATTTTGTTTGTTCTGCCGGCCCAATAAGTGCAATAAACCACAGATGATAAATGAATTGACAGACAATTAAACAGCAGGGACAACTGTCTTTTGGCTAGTGCTGTAAATTATGCCGGGTACACACATTGGGCCCGACAGTTAATGTATAGATTGTGCGTTCATTTGGGTAAAATAAACTTATTTTCTTTCTTTCTTTTCTTTCTTTTCTTTTTCTTTATTAACTTTCGCCAATCAATTTCCAGTATGGCGACACATCGCTGCACACGGCCGCGCGCTACGGGCACGCCGGCGTCACTCGCATCCTCATCTCCGCGCAGTGCCGCGTCTCCGAACAGAACAAGAACGGAGACACAGCACTGCACATCGCTGCAGCTATGGGCCGGCGGAAACTAACCAGGATACTCCTCGAGGCTGGCTGCGACAAGGCCATACGCAACCACCAAGGAGAAACCGCCAGAGACATAGCCACGAGAAAAGGCCTCGAAGAAATCATCAGCATACTCAACACGCCAGTAGCCAAACAAAGCAAGAAGAAACACAGAGATAAAAGCAAAGAAAGAACGCTTGACGAACCAGACGCCGGCAAAAAGAAAGAAAAGGAAAAGGACAAAGTTAAGGACAAAGATAAGAAAAAGAAAAATGTGCACTTCGAAACACCTCCACAAATCCAGTGGTCTCCCTACGGCTGCCATTACTACCCCGACCCAAAATTCTTCCCCAAACCAAAGCTAAGCTCGCTACCCACCGAACCATTAAGAAAAGGCGAGCAGTACTATTTAGATTTGGCTGGGAACATCAAAAAGGGTCCCATAGGAGCTGGGTACACCTGCTACTGTGCACCGTTCTTCAAACATATGGAAGATAAGCTAAACGAAGATAAAAAGGACTTGAAAAAGCATATAGACAGAGCTCACGATAGGCTAGATCAAAAGGTAACAGATTTGGAAATGAAAACACAAGGTCAAATATCAGAACTAACAAGATTCGTAGCAGCAGAAAGAGCCATGTGTAAAGAAAGGCACAAACACTTGGAGCACTGGTTAACGAGAGGAATGATGTTCAGAGCATCGGAGAGAGTGAAGAAATTAGACTTCAGTCCTAAAGGCTCTTTAGATATACCACCCCTCAAACGCACCAGAAGTTTAGAGTTACTAGATGCCGACACTGAAGAGTGGAATAAAGTTCACAGGATAATAAAGAGCTTCAATAAAAATGCTGAATACTACGAGACTAATGCCAAAGACCTGAATGATAGTAAAGCCACGTCTAAAAGCACGGAGATATTGGACAGTAGAGAGCCCCTTACTCCTAGACGAAGGTATTTACTGAAGAACTCCAAGAGCAGCGATCAGTTAGATGCTGGGCCCAGCAGGCTCTCAATACCTCCTTTTTCTAAGACTAACCAGGAAAGCCATCATCAGAATGTCACTGCAGAAATTCATGTAAAAGCGAACAAAATGTCCGTATCACAGTCACCAATGTCTATGGAAGTAGAAAGTTATCACAATCAAAGGTATCGCTCTCCTAGTCGACATTCTACCGCGCATTCTGATGCTAAATCACCAAGCAGCAGTCAAAAACATCCCAGCGATTTAGATGAAGATGTAAGAAGTCAGAAGGATCCAAATGTGCCTTTGTGGAAGAGTCAGGTGCTACAAAGAACAGCAGATGACATGAGGAAACGGGTAGCTTTCGAGAAGGAAATGGCAGAAGTTATGTCTAGAACAAACAAGTCCTTAGACATATCACAAGACGGCTACGTGAAGTTAAGAAAGCAAGGGACCTATCAGAACACAAACGAGGTAGAAAGAGAGCAGAGAAAATCGGTGCAGGAATTAGTAGCACAAGTAGAGCAGCAAAGATGTGCGTCACCAGTTCCAGAACCCATGACTAGAAAAGTACAGCCCACCGAAAACATAGAAACTGTACCGTCGACCAGTCAACAGAACCCTGGCATTCTGAAGATGCCACAACAACCCCAAAGACCAGCTCCTGTTCTAAAAGAAAAACCACCGAAGAGCAAACGGTTCAGCTTGCACAATCTAATACCATTCCCAACCAGAAAAACATTTCAGAACCCACCGAAGGAAAATGGCAACAATTCGGAGAGTAGCGATGAAGAGGACAATCCAATAAGGAGTTCCATGCAGCCGGGTCTGATGAGGAACACCAACCTACTTCAGACATTACCGATGCCGAATTTCGAGACGGTGTCAAAATCTCCGTCACCAGCTCAGATGTCGAATCAGAACCCGTACCCTCACGACTTGCGAGCTATGATACCCAAAGACGCTTACTTCCATGACATCTCGAACAGGCAGATGCCGTACATGGACAGCGGTCTACCAGTACCTCAGTTCCCTTGTCCTCAGTACGACTACAACCAATCAGGGTTGCCCAACCAAATTCAACCGAGGAATAGGAACCCTTTGTACCACCATCAGACTGGAGTGTTTGATGCCATGATGCAAGACCATATAATGAGAGAGATGGAGCGCATACCACACTGTTACAGTGATCATTTAGATCAGAATACGGAAGTGGAGATTGCGAAACAGAATGACTTTCGAATGTGTTACGACCCGACGTACCCGAATTTTAGGGGGAACCCGCATGGAATGACCAGGAAACCAAATCCTGACCACAGTTTGCTGCACAGTCGGCTGCAGTCCCTGGCGATCAACACGCATCTGACGGAGACGCAGAGCCAGACGGACCGCGAGTCGCACAACGACTCGGGCTACAGCACCAAGGTGTACGGCAGCTCGCAGGGGCCGTCGCCCAGCTTGTCAGGCCATGCGGAGGGCTCGGATAACTTGTCTGGGCAAAGAGTGAATATTGTGCCCAACGGGAAGATCATGGGTGGGCAGATAGGAGCGTCCAGCTTAGTTTGAGAGGGATAGGAGATGAAAGAGCAGATCAATGATAAATGGGAACAATAAACTTGCCTTCTAAAATGTTTTTAAATTAACCTCATAGGTCATATTATTGGGAACATTTAGAAATCCGAAACGTTATCAAATAGGTGTTATGCTGATAAAGTTCAGTATTTTTTAACTAAAGCAGAGTAAAATACTGAAAAAACCATGACATTTAGAAGAATAACGATCAAAAATAGGATGGCTAGCAATTGTCAGCTGCTACGAATGTTTTGTATAAAATACCTCTTTTACGTAATATAGTTTTAATGCTACGATCATTACAGCTACAAGGCTTACAAAAATTGCCGTGCCTAGTAAATTGTGTTCAAAATTTCTAATAAAATACCTGTTTAATTTTAAGTACCCACAATTTGAAATAATAAAATTCACGAAGCACGTTAACCGTGTTAATCTAAGTCACTTTATTCACCAACACACAAACTGACGAATAATTTTGTAACTCAATGATGAAATTTGCAAAAAGTACAAACTTAATGTAGGGTTTAACCACAGAACATATAAAGGAAGTTAGAAAGGCCTTGTGGGCGTGGCACGCGCGCCGCGGTTATGAGCGAATGCTCGTAATCAACCGAAATTTACTTTACCGGTCAGCAATCGTGCTTTTGTTTTGACAGCGTACGTAAGCTCCGCAAAAATATTAAATTATGCCGTCTTGCGCTATTGTAACGTGTCGGAAAAGAAGCCAGGTGTGTAGTGTAGCACGAGATGTGATTTCTTTCCATCGGTAAGTCCAAAAACATTAAAATACTTGTGATATTTGTAATTATAACATTAGCATTATGAAGTTTGTAGACAAAAACGATATAATCGCAATCAGACCAATAGTAATATATTGCTTGCAATAGGTTTGCAAGTCGTGCAAAATGGTACCCCATTTTGCACGACGTGAGCGATCGCGCAATGTATTACGTTCACTGCGAGAGAACCAAAAGTACAATTCCACGAAATTTTGACATATCGATAGTGCTGTGCCAATTTGTAAACAATGTCGATAATTACTATGGTACAAATGATTATTATCAATAGAAAACTTTATAACTAAAATAACATTATTTATCACGATTAATAGATTTTGAGTAAGATTTCTATGTATTTAAGTTTTATGATTTTTTTAATTGAAACTAACATAATTATGATTTAATATGTTTTGTGTTTCCAACAGATCCAGGTATAAGAAAACTATAGATTGAGACAACTGGTACAATTGATTGGATCCCTACTAAATGTAGCACAATTAGTTCGCAACATTTCGATGATGATAATTACATAACAACAAAGTCAGGGAAAAGAAACTTAAAATCAAATGCTTATCCGCACAGATATATCGTTAAACACATAACGAGTTCAGTAAGTAAAGCTATTGAATTAAAGTAATTAAAGCTAAAAAAAGGAAAAATTTAGTAGCAAAAGATAAAGGTGGTTTTTTGTACCCTTCGAAAGAATTGCTACTAATCTGCAAAATATCTGAAGCAATTATAAAAAAGTACACCGAAAACCTTCGGAATATTAAATTAAAAGAGAGCAAGCGTATGCTACTTAATAAATACATACGTATTTATTTATTTATTGCATTCATGACGTATACAAGGCCTTGGTACAAAATTATAAGTTTCGTACATGGACCCTGCTAGGGCACCGCAACATTTTTGTTGATTAATATAAATTAAATTAAAATATAATTGCATGCATTATTAAGTAAATAAAGTAATTCAAGATTTATTATTACGTTATTATTGTCATCATGTAATTATTAATTTATTAATTATTGGCTGTCTTTATTACAATTATACGCGTCAATCTTCAAATAATCTTGATAATATTAATATTACAGAATGTCAATTTGTTAAGAACTCATTTAAGCTATAGTAACACTTCTGTATTAGGTACAATTTAAATGCGTTTACAAATTTATTATCAAATTCTATGTCCTTAATCTCATTTGGTAATTTATTGTAAATTTTTTTGCACATTACAAGAGGTCCTGATTGAAACATAGCTAATTTTGAACTTGGCAATGCTAATTCATTTTTTACTCTTAATGAGCGTTGCAGCGGTCTTTGATTCTTAGCCACAGGGAATAACGACGCATGTTTTCTAACAAACTTGCTTACCTCCATAATATAGATGCTTGTTAGAGTGAGCATTTTATATTTAATAAAATAAGGTTTACAACTCTGCATTTGGTCTATGTTCGCAAGAATTCTCACACATCTTTTTTGTAAAATGAACAGTTTTTTTACTGCGACGCAATTTCCCCATACAATAATGCCATATGTTAACCACGAGTAGACGTACGCGTAGTACGCTGTCTTCGCTGTTTTGAAGTCGGTTGATCTTTTCGACTCATTTAAAGCATACACAAAACTTGCAACTTTGTTTGATACAAAATTAATATGTGCCTTCCAATTTATATTAGTGTCAACTATCAGTCCCAAGAGTCTAAATTCATCGACACACTGGAGCGGTATGTCATTGAATGAGTAGTTAATACTCAATGAACGTTTTTGATAAGGACTGTATTGCATAATTTTAGTTTTTGAGAATTTTTTTTTCAAATTGTGGTCCTTTTGCCAATTTACTATTTTTGTCAGTATTAAATATAGTGTCGACCAGTATTAAATTTAAGTTACTACCGTCGTCACATGGAAACACTATTGAGATGTCGTCAGCAAAAAGGACACTCTGGACATTTATTTCTCTCGGCAAATCGTTAAGAGCGCACCGAGTTTCTAGCGCTAATCGACTTTAGGTTTTCTTTGCGCTCTGTGTATGTGTGCGTGAGGCACACCGTCAAGCGAGCGAGCGAGCCGCGCGCGCGTCACTGCGCTGTGCCGCCGTACAATATTATTACGTGTATTACTATTTTGTAACTTTTTTCCGCTTCGCTTCTGGAATAATACTCGCGGAAGGCATAGCTTTTTTTCGTTTTGCTGACTCTTTCTTATCTATTGCGTCTAAAATATATTGTTGCTCACGAATTTCCATTTTTCTGTCCAGCCTTGAATCAATTATTTCTGGTAGAAGACAATCAAAGTAAAAACTTTTTAACTTTGTTTCCATAATGTTCTTCCAGGATTATATTATTATCTCTTTTTATTGCTTCTATTTTTTTACTGAGTAATTACCGAGAATTCAGTATGAATTTAGCTGCATAAAATATTTTCATCACATACTTAGTAGGTACCACCGTAGGCGCATGCTTGCGGGCGACGAGCAATGGGTAGCTCGCCGTCCGGACGTCTGGTAACAATCCGGACCAAGCCCATGTCGTCGACGGCGCGTATTGCTCCACGCGCGCCTCAAAGAGATGTCAGCAAACTGTAGGGGACCGACAGGGCCAAAGCCTTCTGGGGCCTGGGTTGACGAAAGAGATCCCCGGGACCACGGAATTAGGGCAAAGAAGGAACAGGAGTGGGTTTTAGTCAGTAAAAGTCTGACAGGAGCGGGAGGGCCCGCTCCGCCCAGAGCAGAAGTCATTTTGATGATTCCCCAACTAAAAAAATATTTCGTAGGTTGGCAAAGGAGGAACAGGAGTGAGTTTTAGTCAGTAAAAGTCTGACACGCCCTCCCGCTCCGCCCAGAGCGGGAGAACTCATTTTGATGATTCCCCAACTAAAAAAAAATATTTCGTAGGTGGGCAAAGGAGGAACAGGAGTGGGTTTTAGTCAGTAAAAGTCTGACACGCCCTCCCGCTTCGCCCAGAGCGGGAGAACTCAATTTGATGATTCCCCAACTAAAAAAAAATATTTCGTAGGTGGGCAAAGGAGGAACAGGAGTGGGTTTTAGTCAGTAAAAGTCTGACACGCCCTCCCGCTTCGCCCAGAGCAGGAGAACTCAATTTGATGATTCCCCAACTAAAAAAAAATATTTCGTAGGTGGGCAAAGGAGGAACAGGAGTGGGTTTTAGTCAGTAAAAGTCTGACATGCCCTCCCGCTCCGCCCAGAGCAGGAGAAGTCATTTTGATGATTCCCCAACAAAAAAAAAAATATTTCGTAGGTTGGCAAAGGAGGAACAGGAGTGGGTTTTAGTCAGTAAAAGTCTGACACGCCCTCCCGCTCCGCCCAGAGCGGGAGAACTCATTTTGATGATTCCCCAACTAAAAAAAAATATTTCGTAGGTGGGCAAAGGAGGAACAGGAGTGGGTTTTAGTCAGTAAAAGTCTGACACGCCCTCCCGCTTCGCCCAGAGCGGGAGAACTCATTTTGATGATTCCCCAACTAAAAAAAAATATTTCGTAGGTGGGCAAAGGAGGAACAGGAGTGGGTTTTAGTCAGTAAAAGTCTGACACGCCCTCCCGCTCCGCCCAGAGCAGGAGAAGTCATTTTGATGATTCCCCAACAAAAAAAAAAATATTTCGTAGGTGGGCAAAGAAGGAACAGGAGTGGGTTTTAGTCAGTAAAAGTCTGACACGCCCTCCCGCTCCAACCAGAGCGGGAGAAGTCATTTTGATGATTCCCCAACTAAAAAAAAAAATATTTCGAAGATATTTTTTTTTTCACTCTCAAATATATTTTTTTCAGTATTCTCTTTATTTTCAAAATTCGCGGTCTGTAATATCTTGATCTAGAAAGATAAAATAATTGTTTTTTAAAATATCCCATTTGAAAAAAAAATATACCCAAGTCAGATAATTGGTAAATAAGTATGTAGGTAGGTACATCTACGTATACGAATATTAATTCATTTTTTCATGCAACCGTTTAGCATTGATTTTTCGCCAACCACTTCTCTCCCTTGTTTTGTTTACTTTATTCCTCATTTTAAATAGGTACGAGTACCTACAGTGAATTTTAACACAATTTTACTCGTAACTTTTTTAAACCCGTGCGTAATCGCAAGCGACACAGGTTCCCCGTTCGACGGCCGAAGCATGACTAAAGCGGATAAGAGGGAGGCGAGGCGGCTCTAGTTATGATGGGCTGGTTGCGCGCCAGTTTAGGTATTTCCTTCGTATTGTTAAACAAATAAACATTTTGAAAATATAAAGTGTATACCGTATACAAAACATGTAGTTTTGTTAATATTAAAAATCTGAGAACCTTCCGTCAAGAATTCACGTCGTACTAAGCGTTTATTGTGGTTTTTAGAGGTATCTTTGTGAATTTATTCTATCGAGCAAACTTTATCAAATCGTGTTTCCATCGTATATACGGCCTAGTATATATCCTCAATAATACCAACATATTTTCTTAGATTTTAATTTAATTACTTACTACTTCAAACAAGGGTTATAAAAACGTGTTTTTGTGTATAAAAAGCTCGGTGCCTTCTTAATATAGATTTGGAATAAAATGCACCCGTATTACTTCAGGGACAATATTTTTTTCCTTTTGAACTGGTGATAAGCACCGGAAATGTAAGGTTGAGAGACAACCGACTTTCTCTAATAATCAAATAATAAACACGGTAAATATTCCATGTTAAATCCTAATTTTAATAATAAAATTGGTTTTAATAATTCAGTTATGTATTTTTTTATTTGTTGAATGATATATGAATATCGTACGTGTTCACAACATGTATTACAGAAGTCCACATAGTCCACCATACTTGCAAAGTAAGAAGCAAGATTACATTAATTTTATCGATATCAATAATCGACCTTTTGGTCGCCCTAGCATACATGAGATTTTTACGCGTGTATGAGTGTACGTCAAACGCAGTAATTGCGTTAGTGTGACAACCAATAGCAAACTCACAATCGAAGTGTATGGTGTTTATTTGTGTGCGTAATCCGCGTAGGCATTGGTTTTCTGCTTGTAGTGAAATAAAAGAGTGGGAGACAAACGGCGACACGCGTTCCGATACAAATCAGGAACTATTTCCTTTCTAACTTCCTTTATATGTTCTGTGGGTTTAACGATGCCATGTATCACAGTAATTGTAATTAATATTAAGTAGTTAATAAGTCTTGTTGTTTTTCTTTTAATTTTATAGTTTTTTGTAAAAATACTCATCGCACTATTGTTTGTTTTTCAGTTAGGTTTTTGAGTAGAATTTTGTTGTTTTCTTTATGGGTGGAACTGCTGATTGAGCCTCTTCATTTCAGAGAAAAGAATGTCTATAGTTACGAGAATATATATTAAAAAATTAAAATCGCTTTATCCATTCGGGAGCTATGATGTCAAATACAGTCGAAAACATTTTATGAAAGGACTGATTCATAATGTACCGAGTAAAGTGGAGTTACTTATAGCGATGGGCGATTACATACAGAATAATCGAAATGTTTTTCGATTGTTCCGAGTCAACGAAATCGACGGCTAGTCGATTCGATTATTCGGATCAGTCACTCTCACTCAACAATCTAACCACTGGGAAACAATTCGCGAATGAACGCGCCATGCGCCGGTCGCAATAACAGACCGAGTCGGACTCGAGTCAAAGTCGAAAGAAAACAATCGAGAACCATCGAGATGTTTAAACAATCGCTCTGGGGTATAACTTTGGCACAAGCTATCAATCAATAGGAACACGAGAGACTAACAGCCGAAACCAATAACCTATCTATCATATATCGGAGATAGAAAAACAAATGAAACAACAGAAACATGTCAAATTTTTGTATTGTATCATTTGTTTTACTGTCTCCAGTATGCCAAAACCGGAGGTAGATAGCTTATTGAAAACGGGCGTAAATTTACTGTGTTACTATTGGTTATTGAGCTTGGTCAAAGTTATATGTCAGAGCTGAAGTTCAAGCAAATCAGAGTTCTTATATTTTAGAAGATTCACTTTTAGCTAACAAAATACTGCACCTAAAATATTTACTACTATACGGGCTTATTTCACCACCTATGATTAAGTTTCGAGTATCTTACTTGGCAGATAATTTCATACAAATTCTGCCACATTTTTGAATTTATTCAGTGAGTAGTGCCTACTCAGACATTGTGAAACAGGCCCCAAAGTAAAAATATCTACCTACTGGATAAAGAAACTGAATTATACAATAACTGTGTGTTCCACCCAGTTTCTGTGTGTTGAATATGAAAATAACAGTAAACATGTACTTTTATATATACAATGTAAATGTAAATTAAGCATAATATAAAATTGAGCCTTATTGTAAAGGAATAAAGTCACAAATTGTGTAGTCCGTGTAATATAATCTATATTTATTGTGTTGCATATTGTATCTGATTGATGATTGATAACTTTGTACTGATTGATTGACTCTAATAAAATGCACTTTTGAAGTGTCACCAACTAAAATATCGTTTTGCTGTTATTAAATACACCCTTACGAATATGAAAACACTGCAAAGAAATTTTTAATTTTGAGGTAGATCATCATTCAATGACTTCTCCCTCTCCTCTCCCGAGGAGCGAGAGGGAGTGACAGACTTTTAGTGACTAAAACCCACCTGTGTCATTCAGTTGCCCTTTACGTTCCAGTACCATGGTTTCCTTTTCAAAAATTCCCCATGGAGTGCTAGGCAAAGGCATGAGAGTAGAGAGAGTGCACAAGTACTTAGTTTATGACTTACAGTTGGAACCTGGAACACCCTCCTCCTTACAGTGGGAAAACACCAATATCTACTTGTATTGATCTAAATAATGAACGACGTTTTGCCTCTTACAAATTTTGTGACAAAAAATATGCAATAATCTGCTATCATCTGCGATTTGATGATCATATCTTCTCCTCTACATCATTTTTCTATTATTCTGTAAGTAAAAATGTAAATCTTCTACAAAATGAAATAAAAATATGTTACCAGCGCTGGATTCTAACATAATTATATCTACTAAGCATAACTCTATGAAAATTTTATATATTTTCGGCAAGAATTAAACAAAAACAACACCAAACGATTAATATCTAACTTTAATACTTATCAACAACAGCCATACCTAATTAACAGCTCTTCTCACCCCCCACTGATAGTCTCTATAAAACTCGCTCAAACTAGTGTGATACAACGGAACTCCTTTCAGAGTCGCCGACCGCGCCCCCACAATCTTCACAGCTACATAATCCCCCGGCTTCACCTGCCTTTTTCCTCCATCTTCAGTCAAAACCTCCGTCTGTTCAAACACTACTCTCATATACAACTCATTCCGTCCCAGAATGTTGCCAGACTTTTTCGCAGTTCCTTCGACTAGTACTAAGTGAGTGTTGCCAATTTCTGCGTCGTTGAGTATTTGGCATTTGCGTCTGTACAGTTCGAGCATGCGGTTGTGTCGTTCTTTCTTTATGTGGTCGGGTACGTCGTCCTTATAGCGGCGGTAGGCTGTGGTTTTCTGTGAGAAATATTGCTCTTATTAGTATCTTGAAAATTATGAATTCAGGGCTTCATAATTGTTGGTTTTGACAGTTTGGTAGTACTAAACTTGTCAAAACTCAACAATTATGAAGCCAATGATCGACCATTCTGATACAATTCTACTAGCAGGCTTGGGGCCCGGAAAGCATGTTGTACATTCGACAATAAAGTTTTTACGGGGCAGCCTAGCCTGCATTTGAATTTCTGCCAGCTGTATAAAACGGCAGTATGAATGCGGTTTTGTAGCGACGTTTAGTCTTTGAGGACTTACAAATGGAATAGGATGTAAATGAGCTTATCATACAATCTGGAACGGACTATTTATAACAATAAATGAAACGTCGTATTAATGATGATATTTCCTACCTACACACAAAAAAAAAATTGAATATTTCCAGTAGTTTAGCCACAGGACCATTTTTTTAATTTAGCCTAGTCTTTTCCCAACTACATTGGGGTCGGCTTCCAATCAAGCCGGATTTAGCTGAATACCAGTATTTTACGAGGAGCGGCTGCCTACCAGGCCTCCACAACCCATTAACTGGGGTATCGCGGTACTTCATGGCAAGACTAGAGTCAGATTAGTAGTATTTATTGTTAATAGGAGAATACGCTGCTATATTATGTAGATTTACATTAGCCTCACCTCTCTCATGCTGTAGGGGAACAAGAAAGCGATGTTGTAGTCGACCAGCTCCATGAGGGAGAGCGTCTCCTGGAACTCCTCCTCCGTCTCGCCGCAGAAGCCGCAAATCATGTCCGTTGATAAGCCCACTGAGAAAACACCAAATAAAATGTTAGATAAAGTAGAATTCACGACTACATTATGACATCTTTTGACTAAATTGCCTCAGATTTGGAGGTAAACTAATTTAAACCTTATGCATCACGAACTAAAGTTGAGTTTCTATTATTCACTGCCACTAAGATTGTTTTTAATCCCTTAAACCCATGACAACCTTATACTATAGACACTAGCCACTGCAGGCATGGGCTTGCCGACGAAGAGAAACGGGTAGCTCGCCGACCCGCCCTCTGGTAGCCGTCGAACCGAGCCCAAGGCATCGAAAACGCGTAGTGTTCAAAACGTCTCAAGGACATGTCAGCAAACCATAGAGGCCCAGCGGGGCTGGAGCTTACTGGGGCCATGGGTCGTCTAAAAAGGAATCTTGGGGTCCTGACACGCAAAGCAAAGAAGGAACATAGGAGTGGGGTTTAGTCAGTAATAGTCTGACACCCTCCCGCTCTACCCTAAAGCGGCAAAAGTCATTGGATGATTTCCCATCTAAAATACTATAGACACTAAAGTTTCACTAGTTACCTCCAGGAATGGACGACCATTCCTTCATGACGTCTTCAACGAGCTGTAGATAAGCCTCCCGGGTGTAGCCGCGGCGCATCCTCTCCGATACGGCGTTGGAGCCCGACTGGTTGTTAAGTTTAGTTAGTTACCTCCAGGTATGGTCCTCTTGACGTCCTCAACGAGCTGTAGATAGGCCTCCCGGGTGTAGCCGCGCCGCATCCTCTCCAATACAGCGCTGGAGCCCGACTGTGCGGGGAGGTGGAGGAGTTTACAGATGTTGGGGCGCTCAGAGATTATTTGGAGCACCTGGAAAACAACATGTGTGCATTTTATCCAAATCCTTACGGACGTGTGAGTGTCAAACAGTAACAAACATACTAACACACATATATGTATAAACTTTCGCCTTCAAAATTTTAATGTGATAGTGCAGTAAAAATAGAGAGCAGTAGTGGCCCAGTAATAATAGCCCCGACTAACGAGTTGAAGGTCCGTACCGAACCAAGCGTATTACTTTGTGTAATTTAATTCATCACCTCTGCTCTCAAAATGGTGACGGAAAATATCGTGAGGAAACCAGCATATCCTAGAACCAAAAATTCGCAGGCATGTCAAATCCACCAATCTGCACTGATCCCGCATGGTAAATCACGGCCCATTCCGGCTCTTCTATAGAGGAGGCCTGAGTTCCAGCAGTAGGAAAATTATAGGGTAGACAATGCCATGCTATGTGATAAAAGTACGAAATGATCTCGTACGTTTCTGTCTCTTCAAAACTGTCAAGCCTCGCTGGTGCACAAACATTGCCCACACAGCTTCTATAAGTGAAAATTGTAATCTAAATTCACATGTTAAATCCTCTTGAATCTTACAATAAAAATCCTACGAATAGGCTATAAGAACACTCGCAACTGACCTCTTCAGGAAAATCTTTAGGATGTGCGGCAGTGAACCGGATCCTCATCTCGGGGTCCACAGCCGACACTTTGTCCAGGAGATCTGCGAACCTCATCCCGCCTTTCTTTGTCTTGTATACTGTTTTGAATCCTGTAATGTAAAACAATGAGCTTTAAAGTTAATAATATACCGACTTCAAAAAGGAGGAGGTTCTCGATTCGTCACTATCTTTTTTTAATTACAGTGACCAATCTGTTGACCGACTGCGGACCCAGATTGGCCGCTATAAAAACAATCTGGCCAAATGGGGCTTCCTCGACCCATCCTTAACACAGTGCCAGTGCCCAGTGCCCAATCTTCAACAACCGCCTGTGTTTTTCAGGATCTATACAAGGCCAATAACAGAGCCGTACAAGTTACCAAATACTGGGCAGAAAAAATTATCAGAGTACATCGACACGAAAAAAAAAAGAAAAACTACTGGAAAATTGTTCGAAAGTGGTTTGCTGAGTTGCTGAATCGTACCGGCCAATGCTTCGATGCGCAGAATTGGTGTTAGTTACCATAAGCGGACTTTTGTTAATGTAGGCGTAGACGGAGATTGGGCGGAAGTGGAGGCATGGCAGTGGCCGGCCACACCCATAAGTAAACGGAACGATATAGCATTGCCTAAAGCCATGCTCACCTTTCGCCATATGAGTATCAAACTTCTCCGTGGACTGCGAGAGATCTCTGTAGCTGTTGACGTTCTGTCCCAGCAGGGTCACTTCCTTCACGCCCTGGTCTGCCAGCTGCCGCACCTCGTCCACGATGGACGCCACCAGCCGCGAACAAACGGCATGATGCAGCATTGAGGCTAAAGCCCCAAAGACACTTACCTTTCGCCATATGAGTGTCAATCTTCTCCGTGGACTGCGATACATCTCTGTAGCTGTTGACGTTCTGTCCCAGTAGGGTGACCTCCCTCACGCCCTGGTCTGCCAGCTGCCGCGCCTCGTCCACGATGGAGGCCACTGGGCGGGATCGCTCGCGCCCGCGCGTGAACGGCACGATGCAGTACGTGCACATGTTGTCGCAGCCGCGCATTATTGAGCTGAAGACGGAGTAGATAAATAGATAGGTATACTCTTTCGTGCACCGTAATTAGAGGCATAACAGAAAGACAATAGCGGTGTGCGAACACCGGCGTCCGCTCTGGGCTCAACAGATTAAACCAGAAAAATACAGTAACGTCTCCTAAAATTAATATAGTACAATAGGCGGTATTATTGCTAAAAGCTATTTTTTACAAACCATTTTTGGATGGATTTGACAGAGAAAGAGAAAATGATGGGTGTATGGGAGAATAACATTCTCCGAGAATGTCCATACACCCATCATTTTCATTGAACATTGTTAGTAAAGTCCTTTTTAATCCCTGAGACTAAATTGATACAAGCAAATGTCAAACTTACAATAATAATGATGCCAGTTCTTTTGTGTTGTGACAAGTGTGACAACCCACATAATCTACATAACCATCATTTTAGTCTGAGATTAAAAAACAGACTACACTTTATTCTCATGAACAAATCTTAGTAGCAAAGTGCTTATCATACATAAAAGCTGAGACGCTATCTTCATTCAGCCTAACTGGCACCACATCGGCATATGTCTCATCTAGGGACAGCAATACATTGACTGCTGGCTGCCCATTCTCCGTAAGTGCTAGAAGACGAGGCAAGTCTCTGTAGCTGTCAGGACCTGCCACTGAAATAAAAGAGAGAATCATTGATTTAAAATAAATCAGTTTAAGTAGTTTTGGTCAGTCAGGTTTTCTGAGAAAATGAACCATTTGAAATGATAGTGATTTTCGAGAAAACAAAATTAAATTTAAAAAACATGATTTAAATAAGAAAAAGTCTAGGAGAATATTAACTGTGTCTTACCAACATCAACTGCTTTCTCCTTTTCAATGAGTTTCTCCTTTAGTCTCTCGGCCATGCACCCCAGAATGCCGATCTTTACAGACCGATCTTTTGCGCGTCTTTTGAACCCTCTGAGGTGATCCAAACGATGCCAGATCTTAGTTTCAGCGCCTTCCCTAATAGCACATGTCATCACTAGGAATATGTCAGCATCTTCTTCAACCGACGTCTTCTCAAAGCCTTCCTTCTTCAAAATAGACCAAACAATGTCTGTGTCGTTGAGATTCATTTGGCAACCGTAAACATCAAAGAAAACTTTCCTCTTCGTCTTAGTTTTTGCATTTTCTAGCAAATAAGGTATGAAGGGACGATCTGTGAGAACAGGCTCAGAACTATCAGTTATAAAATCTTTTAAACTAGGCCCTTGTTTTATTTTTTCTTTGATTGTAGTTACTCGACTTGAATCTGAGTAATATCGGCCATTACTCGTAGAGGCAGTATTGATAAACTTTGACAAACGCTTTGTGCGCCTAATAAACATCATTTTAATGCTATTTTAATTTACCAAACATTTCACTAAAGATTACACTCATAAAATAAACATTATAAAATCACATAACCTAAAAATTGTACTGTTTTTCTGTCAGCTTCGAAATGTCAGCTGACACAGTAATGCTACTATATAGGGTAGCGTATTTTTAAATTGAAATAGAAAGAAAATTATAGGAAGCCGATTCAAAGTAAGGGCTTTTCATTTTGGTCGTGTGTCGTTTCTGTCGTAACGTTCAACGGTGACAGGAATAACTAAACGTGATTTATTGTAAGCTCACAACTTTAGTAAAAGTTGCCTAAAGTGCAACAAGCCTCAGTATAACATTTTATTTACGATTTTACCAATATAAAACATTGATTGAATCGTATATAGCATAAAAACGATTATTGTTATTTTTCTTAATTTACCTACTGAACTAAGAACAAAACGTTTTGTTCGATACCAAGAAAAAAGTAGTGTTGGGCAGGACAAGCGATTTTGATGAGTTTGTATGAGTAACTCATTCACCTTCGTGAGGTAATACATTGTACCACTTCAAATGAGGTGGGACAAAGTCTCAATAACGTGATAATTCCTCGATATTGTGACAATGTCATATCGTTAGTACAAATTAGGCCAATAGTCGTTAATGTGACATTGTCCCACCTTTTTGTACTATTAACACAAAACACATTTTAATGCTTTGAGGTGAGCTCAAAAGTATGAGGGATTATATTGGAAACTATGATACTATCTTCTAAGACATACATGAGTTCAACAAACACATCGTAGATGCGTACCTATCTAGTATCTATGTCATTCATTTTCATTCGTATTTTGTCACAGTGAAGCGGTACAAAATATTTTTTTGAGGTGTTGGGACATTCATTCATACTGTATGGGACATTTGAAGTGCCTCTTGTATGTCCTACCCAACACTAGAAAAAAGCAATAAAAGGAAAATGGCTGTCGTTTTGTCGTGGTGATTTACCAAATGGAAAAATAACAATATTGTGTAGTTCCTGAACTATTTTGATGTTTGGTACGCTTTGAAACAAAACAACAATGAGCGGGCGTTATCGGGACTACGACACAGGTATTAGAATGTCATGAAGCGAATAGTTCTATATAAAATTCTGGTGATAGATCACCCCTCTGATCAATATTCTCACTTTTAGTGTTAGTTTACTCAGATAAGTATTTTTATTTATCTTTGCCAGTGTTTTCGCATTGGCAGGGTCGACTCGATCCACGCGCGATGATTCTAGGCCGTACAAGGAAAGGCGGGAAGGTCGGGAAAGGGCTGAGCGAAGACGATCCAGGTCTCGTTCTCCCAAAAGATGGTCGCCGCCAGCGCGCAACGACGACTCTCCCGCCAGATCCTCGAGTAGCAGAGAACGAGATCGAAGGGATTATGAAGGTTAGTATTTTACTTCGTGTCAACAATATTTAATACTTACATTAATTAATTAATGATGACCTAAATAGCGCAACAGTTGTTAACATTCAACATATTGTTTACATTTTCTTCCACGAGTTGTCAAAAAATTGCTTTTAAATATGTATTACTTTTTGAAAGAATATCAACATAATAAGGTGAAGTACTGACTATTCACCAAAACTGTAATGATTAATTGAATATTTCAGATAGGAGTCGCAAACACGCAGCTGACTGGGAGGAACCTGAAGAAGTGCCGGCACCACCACCACCTCCTCGCATCACCAAGATTTCCATTGGCTTCAACAAACCAAAGGCTCCTATCAAAATGAACATTGGTGGTCCTGCTAAGCCGGTGGCCAAACCTACTATAGCTTCAGTATTTAATGCTGATGATGATGATGAGCCAGAAGAAATGCCTGCAGAAGCTCGCATGAGGATGAGGAATATTGGAAGGTAAGAAAGAACAAGAATACAAACAGTTTCAATAAATCTATAAAAGTCTTTAATTACGTAGTATATGTCATAAATCCATGGCTGCCATGAATAAGTTGACATGTGTTTTTTTTTATTGGCTTTTCCCATTCTACAAATCTTTCATTTGTCAACATACTACCACAGTTGATTGCTCTAAAATTAAGGTACATTTGGATGTGTCAATTTGTTTCCTATAAATTCCTAGTGTGTAGAATGCGTTAAACCAATAAAGAGGGAAATATGCATGTCGACATGTCAATTTATTCACGCTGGCCACGGAAGTAACATATCCATGTTGACCTTGAATTAGCATTAGCATTATCGGTCTTCTAATGTTCCCACTGCTGGGATGCTGGCCTCCTCTCTAGGAGAGGCCTTGACCTTGAATAATGGAATCAAATACAATGGTTTCATATAACCTTTGCACCAATCATACCTAATATATCAATAAATAATAGTTATCATATTTCTCCATAAAAAGTCAATAACAGCAATGAAAACTTATAAAATGATATTTAAAACATGCAATAATTTTTCACAGAGAAACACCGACCTCGGCTGGACCAAACTCCTTTGGTAAAACCAAGCAAGGATTCTGTGATGCAAAGAAAGTATTTGAGAAGAACCTGAAGCAAGCGCTCGAAATGGCTGACAAACCCGTTATGCCGAAGTTGCCACAAACCATTTATAAGATAGCGGGCCCTTGATGTTGAACAGTTGAGGGGAATTAACTGCAAATTATGTTACTGGAGACAGCCAAGAGAGAGGTGCCACAGTTATATTTATGTATAGTTAAAACAATTCTCCAATATGCATGTTGAAAAGACCTGGGAGATAAAATCTATATTTGGTAGACGAAAACTGTAATATGCTAAGATACCTCTGTCCTCATAAATTATTCAGATCAAGTCAAAACTAGTTTTTACTGGTGTCAGTCAAAATTCTTTAGTTCAAACCCATTTGTTTTATAAATGCTAACGTTTGAATCCCCAACCGGTCCTATGAGACCGCGCTGTTATTGTTTTACTATTGTGTCTCGTTTCGCGGGTATCTGAGTAACTACCAAGAAAAAAAGGCGTTTGAGTAAATATTAGTAAGTTATTTTAAAGAAATTTTAACTAATCAATAGTACTTTTTCTTACATTTTTGCTTTATTTTATATTTGCTAAGAATACATTAAACAGACTACCCCCTTTTTTATTCTTTGTTCTTATAGTCCATGCTAAGATTGTCTGGTAGATATTACTGTAAGTGGTAAATATGCCACATACTCATAGATTTAAGTTTCTGTAAAATTATTACTGTTTTAATGTACAAAAAGTTTTTGTTCTAATTCTTGAAAACTTGATAAAAAGTGGTTTTGACCAATTAGTAGTTTTGACTGTCACATAATAATCAAATGTCACATCACGGAGACAATTGGAAAAGTGCACTGTTTTGTAATACTATATTAATATTGAAAAGTTGTCTCCAGTATCCTATTTGTAAGTGTTGTACACCCTAAATAATATAAAAATGCAAACTTTGCCTAGCTTTAGTTAAATTTAGGAGCAATTTTTTAATTGTCTCATAACTGCAACACATGTTTTATAGCTCAAAACAAAAAGTTTACACAATTGAAAAATAGTTCCTAAATCTTGTATTAATGTAGCTTGATTTAAAATGCCTTTCAAATCGGATTCGTAGTTCAAATCTTTGGGAATTGATTCAGAATTTACAAATATTTTATTAGCCTTCCACACAGTCTACGTGGGATAGCGATGCGCGATATCGAGATGTTTTAACAATCAAAAGAATCGAATCCGTTAAAATGAATATCGAGTCGACCATCGACTCGCCGTTCTACAAAATAATCGATAGGTTTTTCGATTGTTTCGAGTCAACGGAATCGACCGCTTGTTTTCAATTGTACGAATCAATCGGTGATTGATGAGTCAGTCCACTCGAAACTCTTTAGAGTTCGCGTATCGCTAACCTAAGATGTAGCCTGTTGTGGATGCCTTTTTACTCGCTGAGCATAGGTATAGATGGAGAACAAGTGTGGCCGTTGAAATACTTCCTGAGGCAGGAATTGTCCTGAAAGCGCTGGCGTCGCGCCGTATAGATAGCGAAATATTTTGTCTGACTTATTCCACTTTTTACCTCAAAAACCATATTTCTATAATACAAGTAACTTGATCGGCGTCATGTGACTTTTGTTAGTACATAAGGTTTACATTGCTTTTATTAACATGTACTCGTTAAATATGTAGTTACTGCAACTAATAATAAAAATATTGACTTATACTGTATATACCTATTCTAACGTGTGAAAAATTAAATAGGTAAAATAAAACGGCCAAGTTTAAGTCGAACTCGTGCACGAAGGGAATCTGTACCGACCGTAGCAAAAAAAGGTAATAAAAACCTGTTTGTTGTATGGAAACCTCTCAAATATTTATTCTTTAGTATTTGTTGTTACAGTCACAACAGAAATGTCATCTGTGAAAAATACAACTATTTATCACTGTTCATGAGATGCAGTCTGGTGATAGACAGGCTGACTGAGGGTTCCGTTTTTACCCTTTGTGGTACGGAATCTTAAAAAATATACAGTGTACGAGTATACTGTCTGAATTCCACAATTTCGTTTAGCAGCTTGTTTTGTTGTGCAAGCAAATTATTCCATTGTTCTTCTATGAAATTCGAAACTCCAATAATTACGTCACAGCGTGCAAGTTACTTGTATGGTAGAAATGCTTAGTACATTGTTATTCTGAATTCCAGACTAGTATAAATGGAGTGTTTCACGTTTTCAGCTATCCAATCATTTCATAGTTCGTCATTTTGTATAATGACATTGTTGTAGCATTGTAGTTCTTGTTTTAACACAATTTTGTTAATATCGTAGCTAAATATATCTAAGTTTGTTTTAATAGTCCTGCAAGATAGTTTGTCTATTCAATTTGTAATCAATCCGTTAAGTATCACAGGCATTGCTCTCAGCTTTTATTCCTATATCATTTAGTTGGTATTTTTCCCACTGGAAATACAATTTTCATCTGTAACTTTTGTGTATTGTACTTATAGACAAATAAAACTGATATAATTGACTACATCTGTTTACTTTTTCATACCTATAATAAAGTTCCTAACTTGTTGGGCTAATCATCATCATTTCAGCCGAAAGACGTCCAATTTTGGACATAGTTCTCTCCCAAGCGTCGCCACAACGATGGAGCGGTCTCGCATCCATCTGAATCCCCCCTACCCTTCGCCAGGTCGCGTATTGCCAAACTGTATGCTGACCCAGACCGGGGTTGCTCTGAGTTCGATCGCAGTTTGCCTTTGTAGTTGAAGAGCAAACTGTATACCTATTCAGAGAGTGTCTGAATCAAAATACATTTTGCTTTAAAATACTAGAGCAAAATACATACGAGTCCAGACGTCCAGCGTCTGGTGTAGTATGTAATATGGCATTGATAATTTAGAGCAAAATGCATGTGAGTGGTTTTCATTTAATAAAGTGTAAAAAAAAATAGAGTTACTTTAAAAAAACCGACTTCAAAACTGTTATTTATAGATCGATGCAAGCCTTAATAATTGGAATAAGATGGTCACTAGGCTAATTTGCGGTACGATTATGCCGGTAGAAAAACAGTTCACATTTATTTACTGATATTTGTAATACATCATTTTCATTTCGCACTTTTGCGTTATTAATTAACCAAACCAATTACAGTTTTGAAGTCGATTTCAATTACTTACCTATTGAGTTCTTTTAATTCCTTTTCTATTCATCCGTTTTTATATTTGTGCTAGGTATTTATAATTTTCGATTGGGAAGTAAACCACAAAATGCGTGGCGTGACGCCATCTCTTGCTATTTGAGTTTTTGTTTTTGGCATTCAATGCAAATCGCCATTTTCTGTTCTTCTTTTATTAATTTACTTTGTTATCATATCGACTCAATTGAGTTATTACCTTACCGAAATTACAAACGGGTAAAAATTATTGTGTCAGTACCTACATCTTTCTTATGAAAAATAAAATTAATAAATACTGTAATCGGAAACACTTACCTATAGTTTTTTAACAACCTGTATAGTTGTTACAGTTCAAATTATTTTTAGTCATACTAACAAAGGGTTTTTTTTAGTGAAAACTTAAATTAATTCACAAAAGGTATGTTTTTTATGGAAAGTTGTTCAGTTTCACGGATAGTTATAACAACCGCAATAGTATAACAAAAAAATACGGGAAATTATGAAACACGTTGTCATGAAACACGTCAGTCAGTTACAGATATTCGCGTGTCACAGTTTGCTTTACATACAAGCGAGCAAAGTGCATACAATCTCAGAATGCTCTGAGCTCGTATATACTTTGCTCCAATTTGTTTGTGATTTCAATGAGCACGACGTAGTTCAGTACAGTCTATGGGTGTCTGGGTCAGCATACAGTTTGGCAATACGCCGCCAGGTCGTTGGTCCACCTTGTGGAAGGCCTTCCGCTGCATCTTCCAGTATGTGGCCGCCGCGGCCGCTCCAGAACCTTCCGTCCCCATCGACCATCCGTTCTACCTTAAGTTTGGCGATTCATCATCAGGCTATGTCGGTAACCTTAGTTCCCTTGCAGATTTCTCATCTCTGATGTGATTACGCAAGGAAACCCCGAGCATAACCCTTTCCATTGCTCTTTGGATGACTTTAAGCACCCAAAGGGCACAAAATAATTCATTTAAAATAGTTCAAATCTTACCAAAAATAAAACAAATAATCTAAAAATAATACATTATATATTTGAATAAACATACAATAATATACTTTTCAACATGGATATAAACTTGCAACATGATTCTCAACAGCGAACATACATTTATTTCTTATCATACTTGTAGAATCCCTCTCCGGCCTTGACTCCGAGCTTGCCTTCCTTCACCAGTTTGTCCAGCAGTGGGATGGGGTTGAAGAGCGGCTGGTCGGGGTACTTCTTGTGCCAGCCGTCGAGGATGAACTTGTTGGTGTCCAGGCCTACGTAGTCAGCCAGTTCTAGGGGACCCATGGGGTAGCCGGCTCCGAGTTTCATGGCGGTGTCGATGTCTCGGGCTGATGCGTCTCCTGAAAGATATTATAAATATTATGTTAAATTTGGAATAGATCTTGCCGCCAGTAAACTAAGATTAAAATAGAGCCAAGAACTTTTTTATCAATGAAAGATTTTTTTGTAATTGGTTTAGTACTTGGACGTCAAAGAAAAGTTAATCTTTTCGACTTCATAATACAAGTTTAGTATTCAAGGTTTCCAATGCAGTTCAGTGAAAAAAAAGTGCAGATTGTGTCACACCTGCAGTACGTGATGGCCTTTTTTTAAGGTGGGAAATAATCAGAATGACTTCTCCCGTTGTTGGGCGGAGCGGGAAAGCGTGTCAGACTTTGACTGACTAAAACCCATTCCTTTGTTCCTTCTTTGCCTTTGTTCCAGGGTCCTGGGTTTTCCTTTCAGAACCAAACCCCAGAGTATACGGCACGACCCTCACCAAAATGTGGTAAGTAAACAAACCTCTCTCATAGAGCCTGACAGCCTCACAGATGTAAGGCACGAGCAGCCTGTTGACCACGAAGCCGGGCGTGTCCTTGCAGGTGATGCAGGTCTTGCCCACCGCCTTGCCCCACTCCATCATGCTCTTGTACGTGGCGTCCGACGTCTCCGCGCCGCGCACCACCTCGAGGAGACGCATCACCGGTACCGGGTTGAAGAAGTGGAGACCGCCGAATCTGGTGATGTCAAGAACAGGGTAAGAAATATTTTGGGGAGTTGAACTTGAATCTATTTAGTTGGTGAATGTGCAAAGCGGTAGGTTCGTTTTACACGAGTTGGCCTTCTATTTTAACTTTAGGTATAGAGTAAGAGCCCGTGAACGCCAGACCTACGTTATTTTAAAGTTCGTCAGCGCATGGTCCCAACACGTGTAAAAACGATGGCCAATTTTGAAGTTTCGGTTGCAGGTCAATTGATTTCAATTCAGTTGGTGAGGTTCTATTAGAAATCTAATAGAACTTTGCTTTTAACACGCTAGGGAAGCACTCTGTTTTTACACACCACTGTCGCGGTGGTAAGGCTCCTCTTTGAGGAGTGCCTACAGAGTC
This sequence comes from Mythimna separata, assembly GCA_030763345.1. Classification (NCBI taxonomy): domain Eukaryota; kingdom Metazoa; phylum Arthropoda; class Insecta; order Lepidoptera; family Noctuidae; genus Mythimna; species Mythimna separata. Next base: position 20,150,086 of record CM061187.1, on the reverse strand, counting down.
ATGGAGGACACGGTTGATTTTAGAGAATCCGGTGTCGGATTCGGCGGGAAAAAACCCATGTTGTCACCTTTGTCTGTATCTCCCAAATCACATATCACACACACATCTTCGTATTTTTTGGTTCAAAGTCATCAAGCCAGTTTTCTCAACCTTTTTGAGAGCAGTAGCGATGAAATAAATTACACAAAGTAGGTAATACGCCTAGCTGAGATTGAACCTACGACCTACAGCTCGGAATTCGGGGCCGTTACCAATGGGCCACCACTTCTCCTACCTATGTGTATTATGACATTACCTAAACAAGCATACATATTCAGACTACTGATCGACAGGGTGTTTAGACCTACTAATTATTAAACTCATACAGTCAGTTTTTGGTTGCCCTAAACTCCGTTTACTGTAAGATTAGAAATTTAAAGATACATGTTTTACCGTCTGTTCAACCGATTTTGACTTATATTGCATTCATGACATGACAATTGACGACTGCAGAAAAAGTTGGTATTGTAACCACTTTTTTTGCTTTTAATGTCATCCTTATGTCTATGGAATGGAAGTCAAAATCGGTTGAACGGACAGTAACACAAGTTTCTTTTGTTTTCTAATCTTATTGTAAATAGAGTATAGTAAATTGGATACTTATTGGCCAAAACCGAACTTTGGATCTGCCCTTTTGTACCTGTTTACAAATGATTGATTAGTAATCTAGATATAAGCCTACTTATAAGCCTCATATTATATCACAAACTTAACAACCCCAGCAAAGGTTAGATAAATAAACTGATAATGATAAGACTTGCTATATCACTGTCTGATAACATTACCTGTCTTTCCTCTTGACTACCGAGCAGATCTCATTGATGGATAGCGAGGAGGTGTTGGACGCGAAGATTGTGTGGTTAGGTGCTACCTGCAACAGTTACACATACAATATTAAGCAATAATAATTGAAAAAAGCAATAATAACTGAACAGCTGAATGAGGAATGGGGCAACTAAGGCTAAAAAAATATAGAAATTGTATTTAATATCATGTGAATGAAATCTTATGGAATACTAGCTTCTGCCAGTAGCTTCGCCTGTATGAAACTAGGAAATAAATAGTGAAGATTTAGATATTATGTAATAGTGAAAGTATTTTTTAAATCGGTCAAGTAGTTTTTGCACGAGTTTTTGTGTTAAAATGTAACAAAGAAACAAAAAATCAAATCTGTCTATAATATTAGTTTAGATAAATATAGACATGTAGTCAAATATCCTAGTATTTATGTTATCCTACTTGTACAGAATTGTGTAACGTCAGAAAGCAGAATTTGCATAGCAAGCAAAATACTAAGTAGAAGTTTAATCACCCAATTCCGTAAAAGTATAATATCTTAGACTAATAAATAAAAAAATAAGTCTCACCCCATCAAGTTGTGTGAACAGCTTATGCTTGACACCCATATTCTCAACGATAGCCTCAACAACAAGGTCTGCCGACTTGGCCGCCTCTGCAGGGTCCGTGCTGGTCTTGATCCGGGCCATGGACTCTTTGACAAACTTCTCACCCTCCTGGGGCTTGTCTTTGTACATCTTCTTAGCCACTCTGCCGAGGTTGGCTCCGATGGACTTCTGGGACTTAGCCAGGACGTCGGAGCTCAAGTCTACTAGAATTACATTTTGACCCGCTTGTGCAGAAACCTGAAAGTAGTATTAAGAATGTAGCAAGAAATAAGCATTGGCATTCAGCGTGGCAATGCTGCCAGTCTTTTGGGCACATTACCAGTCGACAGCGATGTGGAGGAGTTTATTGATGCCATATTTTAGTTTGTTTTAAGTTAGTTTAGAGTTAGTTTTTATTGAGAGGAGCTCGTGGCTAGATAATAACAGCCACACAGGTCGATCTTCAAGGTTAAGCAACGCTTGCCTAGGTTGGTCTGTGGATGGGTGACCATCTTAACATAACGAGTTTCCTCCGTGCCTCGGAAAGCACGTTAAGGCGTTGGTCCCGGCTGTCATTTGGAGATCTTTGGCAGTCGTTATGGATAGTCAGAAGCCAGTAAATCTGACTCCAGTCTTGCCATGAAGTACCGTGTTACCCCAGTTAATGGGTTGTGGAGGTCTGGTAGGCAGCCGCTCCTCGTAAAATACTGGTATTCAGCTAAATCCGGCTCGACTGGAAGCCGACCCCAATATAGTTGGGAAAAGGCTAGGCAGATGATGAGAGTTAGTTTTTATTATACTGTAAATACTTTGTACCTATTGTCATATAAAATAAAAAGAATTTTTAGAATGTACCAAGTTAAAATTATAATTTCTAAAAAAAATAAAGGGCTAAGGCTAGTATTTACTCTACATTACAGATTTACAAGAACATTTCTTTCGGTGACCTCAACTCTTATTAGAAAGTGTCTCCGAAACTGAATAGTGTAATTCTATGAAAATCAACAATGTGGTCACGCTCGAGTGGTCAGTTAAATTACTATGGAATGGTTGAATAATGCTTGAAGAAGTTTTGTTTTTCCTAAAATTGATTAATAGGTGGGTAGCTATCTAATAAAAATATTTATTTAACCCTAATCCTGAAATACTAGTAATAACTGGAAAACATATTTCTGTTTAAAAAAATATAAATTATAATGAAGTATCAATAAAATTCAAAACAAACCTGGGCGATGCCGGAGCCCATAAGACCTCCGCCAATAACTGTAACATTCTTGATGGCAGCTTGCATAGCCGAAGAACTGGAGAAGTTCCTGGCAATAACGCCAAACTGAACCAACTTCGTCATTATTGATCTAGCTATTTACAATTTTACAAGAATTATATCACAGTCGACTCTCTGTAAACTTTTTCGAAAGTTATAAAATTAAACTAAACTCCAAAGTTCAACCCGGCTGTCAGATAAAAAATACTTGCTGGTAGTTACTATTGTTATCAATAATCTCACTACTTCCTCTAATCAGTTAGATTTCTTGGTTATTTTAATTATTTCTATAATTCAAGGGAAGGTTTAAATTAACCCAGAGTAATTAAAAGATCATAAAAAACATATAGCCTTTTGGTTTTATTAAAGATTTCTAATTAAAATTGTGAAAGAATATATTTACTATATGTATAGGTGAAAACTAAGTGAGTTTTCTCGATTGTAAATCGAAAAGCGAGTGAGAAAATAAATTAGTAGCTCGGGCTCCGCGTATTCATTCGTTTAGAAACAAATACGACTAGTCTAAGCGAGAAAAGCTTGTCAAAATTGTTGATAATCTCATAAATTCGATTATTCGCGAATGGGTTAAAATGCTTTATTTCATTAAGGGCCTGTTTCACAATGTCCGAGTAGGCACTACTCACTGAATAAATTAAAAAATGTGACAGAATTTGTATGAAATTATCTGCTACGTAAGATACTCGAAACTTAATCATAGAAGGTGAAATAGGCCCTAACAGTTTGTTGAGATATATTCTGGCAGTTAATGCGGGAGATTAACGCGGTTACCTTGTTTAAAAAATATTAAGTACGTTTCTGGACTGATTGGTTTATGTCAGATTCAACATGTGGTTTCTGAGCGTTTCATTCTACGTAATAACATAAGTGAATTTATTTGCATCAATTTCTTCTATAGATATGTAAAAATAGGTACAGTTTTATTTAATAGTTTCTTCAATTTTTTCGTTTTGATCATATATTTAGCTTAATAAAATGTTAATATTTATTTTAGATTTAAGAATTTGAAGAAGAAACTTCATCGTGGCAGAAACTGAGAAAAGGAACGTTGACACATAAATAAACATTCTCACTTTCCAAAAAACCAATTTTTTTTCCATATCTCTATTTACAAATTATCAAAATGTGTAGTGTTATCATATCAAACAGCAGATCCCGTTATGGCAGGTATGTAAGATTATAATAGTAAGACGCTAGGAGATATAATTATGTGATAAAGTTTCTTTATCAGTGTTTGCACTTTGTCCGAGCGATGTTCGAATACCTACACTAATTCAACGATATTACTATATTTGACAAACAAACCGGTTACAATTCACGCATCGTTTTGAGTAACCTGTACCTACTGTTAAGTTTGAGTACAAAGTTCTGCGACTGGAAGTCTTGCGGGTTGTTTACTCGAATACGTCATTACACGGCCGGCTTTCGCTCGTATAACACATACAAATTATTCAACATGAACAAGTTAATCGGTGTAACGAGGAGTTTCTCGTCTTCTACATCTTTAAATGCTATTAAAACAGTAACTGTCGTTGGCGGAGGCCTTATGGGCTCAGGAATCGCACAGGTAAGTGAAGTTCTAAACTTATAAATATGTAAGCTACTTTAGAAACTTTCTACTGAATATTTAAGTTGCTCTAGCACTGGGAAGTGATAGTTAAGAGTTAGGAAACTTGACTACCTACTTATAACATTAACTACAAATTTCCTTGCCATGAAAATAATTAACTAAATAAATAGTTTACTAAAAACTAGAAAAAAAATAGATTTGGTTGACTGAACACACAGCTATTTATAGCATACTCCCACATTCTTACAGAGATACCACATTCATTGAGCTGTATTAAAACAAATACTGCTGATTAAAAATACAGCAATTAAGTTGGTTAGACACACAACAGCCAAACTTGCAGTTCATTGTTTTGTGTGAAACAGTCATTTACATATTGTAATTAAATGTATAGTGTGCAAAGGTTATTGCACTATCTATCTAATGTCTGTGTTGTTTACAAAGCAGGAAGGTACTCATTGTTTATCCCAGAACAATATAATTAATTGGTTACTTAATTAATACATTTAAATGAGATTGAAAAAAATGTACATAGTGCTAATTGTGCTGTGTTTTATTTAATATTATTTGAAAAAAAAAGAGTATTACATTATATTTACACTTATTAATACAAATAAAATAAATGTAATAACCACAACATTTTCCATATATTAATGTTGTATTACTTATATTCTTTCTCACACTTTTTGGTGATCCTATGTTTTCTACTTTTTACACAACTGCCCAAAAAAAAGGAGTGTAATATTTTATTTTGGTTACGGTGAGAACCTGAAATTGACTCAATGTCTCATAAACAATGGTTATCCATTTTTTATAGCTGTTGGTTCTCCTATGAATAAATAAGTAAAACGTAAGTACCTACCATTCATTTTGGATGTAACAACTAAAGTGAGAAAAATAAATGGTATTAAACTAGGTACAAATAAGTACATAGTTCATTTTCCATAGGATAAAAATAACTGCTTGTAAAAATTATCTTTAGTCCACTCAGATAAACAGTCATTGATAACAACTATGTAATTTATCATTGTGGAATAATACTTTGACATACAAAACATGACTAGGAGTTGCTATGTAGAGAGACAGAAATCAGACACATGCATCCATCATAACATCTTGTAACTAATACCGTTGTCCCATGGTAATAAAGAACAAACTATACATGGTCACAAAACAATACCAACATTCTCAAATGATAAATGTTCTGGGCACTAGGTCTACAGAGAAAAACCTTGTTTCTCACCATTGGGAACATTTGAATCAAAAAACTAGTCCCACTCTGGGTCCACCCAGTGGAAAAGTTGGACAGTCCATGTGTCCAACTTTACACCTGCTCTATTTATTTTATCAGACTTATGTGAACATAAACATATGGAGCAGCTGAATTTTGTTTCAGGATTTCTCCAATGAGTTATCTGTATCAATGAGTACAATGTCCTCTTTTAAGGGAAACCCATCTATTTATTCAACATTTTATATAAATCAAGATCTTACCATTGCTCTAAATCTTAAGGTTGCAGCACAAGCCGGCCAGAATGTGACAATCATAGACGTCAACGCTGAACTCCTGAACAAAGCCCAAAAGTCCATCCAGACCAACCTGACCAGGGTTGGCAGAAAGCTGTACAAGGGTGATGAAGCCAAGATCGACAGCTTCGTGAAGGAGTCTGCTGAGAGGATCAGGGTGTCCACCAAGCTGGAGGATGGAGCTGATGTGGACCTGATCGTTGAGGCTATTGTGGAGAAGCTGGATGCTAAGCAGGAGTTGTTCAATAAACTTGATCTGGTAAGTTTTGGGGTTTTTTAAAGTCTAGTTTGTGGGTGATGACTGTGAAGCACTCATTAAGTAAGAGAAGTAGTAAGAAGTAGTTTTTTAGTAATTAAGAAGTAGTAAGAAGTAGTTTGTTTATTGCTTGTTACTCAGTGGTTACGAGCTAAAACAAACTGCTTCAGACTACGTCACTGATTTATTAAGATGTAGACTTTAGGTATTAAATTCACAACGAGCCGTGAGACTGTTCCTAGAGCTGTGTTGGCCACGCGGATACCGACAGAGAAAAGAGGACTGCATCTGTGGGGTTGCAACTTTGACCCGTTCGGTTCGCGCGAACTCAGCCTCGACTATCAAGCGGTGTCAAACTCAACATAAGCACAAGAACATTATACAAGCTTCAACAACAACTTTATACAAACTTCCGTTCTAGATGGTTCTGGACTTCACTGACAAATAAATAGCATCCGTACTGACTAATATAATAAATGTGAACGCAACTCTGTCTGTTACACCTTCTCGCAGTAGTTTCCGCTATGCGTTGATGTCAGTCAGTCAGTTGCTTTTTTTATCAATAGATGACCAAAACCATATAACAAAAACCGCTGATCTGAAGGTTTTTCTTAGAAAATTAAGATAAAAGACAATGCAATGCATTTACATTATGAATACAGAAATATTAAATGCAAGATGAATCTAGCTATTAATTAGTCTCACGTCATAGCAACGCTTTTTTGCTACGGTTTTGTGAGGATTAGTCGAAAATGCTAGTTACCATTCTGGAATAATCTATACAGGCATGTACTTAATTTTTTATTTTACAATTTCAGTTGGCGCCCGCTCGCACGATCTTCGCGACCAACACTTCCTGTATTTCAGTGAATGCTATCGGTTCCGGGATCCAAAGAAAAGATAGGTAAGTCGACTGTCTAAGTCTCTTTAATTTAATCAACTAATAAAGAATTTCCTAACGGCCTACAGGTCGTAGTTTCGAACCCAAACAGGAATTTTGTGTAGTTATTTCATCATTACTGCATCTAATTTTGAAAACCGATGAAGCTAACATCGTAGGGAAAGCGCCCGCAAACCTTCGAGTTGCTCATGTGATATATTTTGGTCCACTCCCTCTCACTGGGAGTCATCATCTGCCTAGCCTTTTCCCAACTATATTGGAGTCGGCTTCCAGTCAAGCCGGATTCAGCTGAATACCAGTATTTTACGAGGAGCGGCTGCCTACCAGACCTCCACAACCCACTCCCTCCCAGTCCCAGTTAATAATCCTCCCCCACCGAATTTCGATCACGGTGGCCAATCTCAACAGAGATCAGCCAAGTACGCAGGAGATATTATAGAGCACAAGTGTGTGCGCAAACACAGGTGCACACTCTGTTCCTTTACTTTACATGGGACGGCAATCCGACACGACCGGAGAGAGATCAGGTGCAGGACCAACGGCAACGTCTACGGCAACGGCTTTACGTGCTTTCCGAGGCACAGGGGTATCACAATGAAATTCCTAATGGCAAAACCCAATAGCTCTTTTGCCCGACCCGGGAATCGAACCTAGGACCCCTTGCTCAGCAGTCACTCTTGAGATGCAATTGCAAGATTGCAATGAAAACTATAACCTAGGGGTCGTCAAGAGTGAATAGATTACTTCTAAGCAAGCGTGCTTCGTCGTCGGCTAGATTATCGCTAAACATCAGGTGAAATGTAGTGAAACGCAAATCTATAGATAATAATAAAAAAAAAAGTTGGCATAAAAAGAATAGAATTATGTTTTTTTTCTTTGCCCCGCTTTTATCACACACAAGCTAAACATTTCCCTCCTTTATGCAAAATAACGTCGCAATAACTAGTTACAAACTCTTCTCACCACTTTCCAAAACCTTCCAGATATGGCGGGCTCCACTTCTTCAACCCGGTACCAGTGATGCGTCTCCTGGAGGTGATCAAGTGCGACGCCACGTCGGAGGAGACGTACCAGGCCATGATGGAGTGGGGCAAGGCGGTGGGCAAGACCTGCATCACCTGCAAGGACACGCCCGGCTTCGTCGTCAACAGGCTGCTGGGGCCGTACTCCGCTGAGGCCATCAGGATGTTGGAAAGAGGTTGGTGTGCTTAAAAATAGCATTCGGTTCTAAGCGATCGCGACTCAGTCAGTCAGTCAGACATGCGACTTCGACCAGGTCGCGCGACTCACTGCAGTATGGATTTGGTCGCCGTCGTGGGTCCCAGTAGCCTAGTTTGCTTAGTACTCTATATTAATTATAAGCAATGGTTTGCCCTATCCTGTCGCGGTGGCGGGTCGCGGTTGCTAAGAACGGAATGCTACATTTAGGGTTCATGGTGTGGCTTTGGAGCTGGTGGGGTTTAAGTCTTCTATAGTTTGGTGCTTTCTGTAGGTTAGCTTGTGGTATGTTTCCCGCTTTTTTTGAGGTTTACAGTAGTGGTAGTAGAAGTACAGTCAACCGGAGTGAATAGGAACAAAAATTTGAATGGGATTTTCACGTTATTTAACCGATTTTTCCAGCATTTAAGTACATATTCCTATTTATTCATTAATTGAAATAAAAGTCGATGCTTAGATAGAAATCAATGTAAATTATTTAACCTAAGTAAAAATCCTAATCAAACTTTCGTTACTACCCTCCCCGTTTGACGGTAACATGTCACGTAAACTAATATAACGTTGTACGAAATTAAACCTTATGTAAACGTTGGACAATCGTGGAGCTCGTGGCTAAATAATAACAGCCGCACAGGTCGATCTTCAAGGTTAAGCAACGCTTGCCTAGGTTGGTCTGTGGATGGGTGACCATCTTAACATAACGAGTTTCCTCCGTGCCTCGGAAAGCACGTTAAGCCGTTGGTCCCGGCTGTCATTTGGAGATCTTTGGCAGTCGTTACGGATAGTCAGAAGCCAGTACCTAAATCTGACTCCAGTCTTGCCATGAAGTACCGTGTTACCCCAGTTAATGGGTTGTGGAGGTCTGGTAGGCAGCCGCTCCTCGTAAAATACTAGTGTTCAGCTAAATCCGGCTTGACTGGAAGCCGACCCCAATATAGTTGGGAAAAAGGCTAGGCAGATGAGATGTAAACGTTGGACAATCGAATTTGAATGGTTGTTAAACTTGTTCCTTCTTTCGCAATTACTATTGCGCATAGAAACCGTGGGCTAGACCATGCTATTTAAATATACACCACTAATTTTTAATTAGTACAAATAGGTACTTAACCTATGACATTACCCAGACAGAATATATATATATAGACACAATAGTAAAACAATAACAGCGCGGTCTCAAAGGACCGGTCGGGGATTCATGAACTAAAGGGCTTATTAGAAAAGGTCTAGTTAGACATATGTAAAGTTTCAATAAATAATATTCATAAACAGCAAATTTGTTAGCGTTTGTTTATATGCAAAAAGGTCACACAAATCAGATCAGTAACTGGTAGGGATAGAGCCCCATTTTTTTATTTATTAAAAAATAGTGGTGTATCATTTGGTGAGTAGGTTGGCTTGTGGTATATTTTCCGGCTTTTTTTATAACGTTGTACGAAATGAAACCGTATGTAAACGTTAGAAAGTTGAATTTTATTTTTTTGTTACAATAGAGGAACTATTGTTGCTTTCACAATATGTATTGCGCTTGCGCATTGGAACCAAATAAATGGTAAGGGGCCAGAGTAATGTGTGTGATTTTCTAAACAAGTGTTAAAAATACTTCATGTTTTGGGTGTGTTTTTTTATCTATAAGGATGGTTTTAATTATTTCCATGTATTATTATGTAAGTATCTATTATCTATATTTTAATGTACAAATTACATTTAACCTTATTTTTCTTGAGCATTACACTTGGCCATCTAAATTAAGTCAGTGCCGCTATTCATAATGATTTTAGTCAAGATATGTATAACTTAACATTGACCTGCAAAATGCAAAAAAAAATAAGAATATAGTTTGAACTTCACGTACTACTTTTGGTCACCTCCACTCACCCCCTTAATACAATTGTAAACTAATATTCGCTGGTTGCTCTCACACGAGATACGTATACAGTTTTTGAGTGGCTTTGCCTTAGTATCTGGCTTCACGAGCTAACGCTAAGCTACGTGTCTTAGTTGCAATAAGCTCTGTCAAACCTTTCCTTACGCAAACTGTTATGATTTGATTATTATTTTGTATTTTTATGAGTCTATTATGATGAAATAAAGCTGTATTGTTATTTCTCAACAGGTGATGCCACAAAGGAAGACATAGACATCGGCATGAAGCTCGGCGCCGGCCTCCCCATGGGCCCCTTCGAGTTGGCGGACTACACCGGCCTCGACACCAACCGGTTGGCCCAACAGGCGCTCTACTCCATGACCAAGAACGAAGTGTTTGCGCCCATCGAACTGCTTGAAAAGATGGTGCAGGAGGGAAAGTACGGAATCAAGTCTGGAGAAGGATTCTATAAGTATAATAAGAAGTAAAAAGAAGATAAGATTTAAAAAGTATTTGTTATGAATTGTTAATGGTGCTGTTGAAATAAATATTTTTTCTATATTTTCTTTAGTTTTTATTGATGTTTAACTTTGACATTTACTGTAGACGGCTTATAAGAAGTCAATTTTTATAAAAACATTAGCCGTCGCGAATTAACCTAACCGTCTTTTTTTGAGGTGGGAAAACATCAAATACCTTTTCCCGTGGCTCTGGGTAGAGCGAGAGGGCTTGTCAGAATTTCCATATCCAGAGCAACTCTTTGGAATAATCCCTCAGCCCTAGCAGACATCGGCCCTAGAGGTTCCCGTTTTCATTTTGCTGATATCTATTTGAGGCTTTAGGCGCATGGAGAACACAGTGCGCCGTCAACTCGAGCTTGGTCCCCACTGGGTAGCCGGACAGCGAGCTATGTTATTGCTCGTCGTTCGTAACCCCGCACCGTGGCCAGGAACAGTCCGTCTCCCGAAGCGGCAGGATGTGGAGATGCCCCCTCCGTTATGGTTTCAGCCACCTCCTTCACTAGCATTAGTGCCCGCAGAAGTCAGTGACTGCTTCCCATTTGCTCTCGCCCCATACCATGCCTTGAATCCGTGTCGGACGCGAGAGGTCGCCGCCTCCGATCGATTCTGGACATGATAGTGCCCCATCCAAGCGACGTAGACTTCCGCCATGTCCTCCGGGCGATCCACACAATTTTTAACCTGCTACAACCCATGCCTAATAAACGTCTGGGATCAAAAGCGTCCCAAGCTCGGAGTTGGTCGGTTGGACACCAAATGGCCAACAGGCATTGTATTCCATGATGATATTCCAATAGAATGTTTAAAAGAGGAAGATAAAATGGAATTAAAGAAGGGAGCTTCTATAAATATACCTAATAAGAAGTAATTGTTACGAAGTAGTGTCGATGAATGAAATATTTTTTTTTGTTGTTCAACATTTACCTACTTGTGTTACATAAATCTAAGGATCTAAATAACTACTGTTATAAAAAGAATCCGCTGGACACAGATCTGGAGTACTGATCCGATCACTCATAAAGTCATATGTAACCACTGTAATTTTACAGTGAGAAAGGACGTAGGTATTTATGTAGTGTTATAAAATATGTTCTATGGCAGCAATAGTTGACTACCACATAGTAGGTAAATAAACCGCACCCTAAGTGCGATTTCACTTACCTAAACGAGACACAATAGTAAAGCAATAACAGCGCGGTCTCATAGGGCCGGTCGGGGATTCATGAATTAAGTTTGTTTTAGTAATTCACTAGTTGCTACTAGTGAATTATTGTTGAAAATTAATAGAATTTGATTTAGTTAATGTGTGAAGTACCTACTTATAAATTACATGACATATCGGGTAATTACCAAAAAGCAGAATAAATTAATCAAGCACAACGACTGCACTTATTACAAAATCGCTAAAAATATGCATTATTTTATCATTTGTTTTCTTATTGATATTTTCGTATTGTTCAATATAATTGCGTCACAAAGATGTGTTATCTCACCGAATCAATTAAATAATTGCATTAAATCCATAAACTTACCTGATTAACGTAATCTGACGATAGTGCGATACTAACGTACGATGGTGATTGATGAAATCATTGTGTACGGTCAGCGTAAACGAACGAAATTTTTTATGATATACTTACGATCGTATTTAAATCTGATACCGATCTTTAAAGTACCTATTGTTCTCTGTGTAATCATTTTTAACAATCTAATAACTTTTTAACAATTATTATAATCATATTAATCATCAATTTCATTAAAAAATTCTTTGTTGCTGATTGTAATAGTTTTTGCTGACCGTACTTATTGCTTTTACGTAATAATATGTTGTGGTGTCGTGTTTCTAAACGTGTTTTGATAAATAAGTGTAATGTAAGTAAGTTGTTATGTATTGTTTTACTTTTGTTCCTATCTGAGATTTTGGGCACACTTTTTAGACTATTTTTTCCTGTTAGTTTTATCTGTGATAGTGTAATTATCAAGTATTTACAAATTGGATTTTATTAGCAAAGCCTGTTGAGTTAGGTAGGTAGGTACAATTTATTACATGTATTTTTGTTTTGCCTTCTGACTAGTTCTGACGCTTATCTAAGCTAATGCTTTGTTGTATCAAGGCATTCTCCACCTATATGAAGTTTAAATAAATATTTAAAAAAGAAAAACTGCAGACAGACATGTCAACGCACAGCCGAAACTACTGGGACTAGAAGTGTGAAATCACAAGGTTTCCTTATAATGTAGTCGACCACTAAAAGAACCAAAATCCCCTAAAATGAAAAAAACGGAGGTTCAAAGTTTGTATGGAGAAACCTAGTTTCACGCGGACGACGCCGCTGGAAGAAGCTAGTTGATGTATATTTCATAATTTTTCTCAAAATAAGTACCTATTTCGCAGTTTCCAACTGATATCAACAGTACGTTATCCGTATATTTTTAGATACTCATTCATCTTACAGTACACGTATTTCGTTCAATGCGATTAAGATTTTATCTTTTCGCATTGAAACTGGGAACATGTACTTATCTTCAAAAAAGTTTTTACGTAAAGATAAGTCTTAGGGCCTGTTTCACCACCTATGATTAAGTTTCCGATATCTTACTTGGCAGATAATTTGGATGAAATTCTGATCCATTTTTAAATTTATTCAGAAAGTAGTGGCTACTCGGACATTGTGAAACAGGCCCTTAGTGGTACAGGCATTATCATCAACCATAGGCCATATTTAATAAAATAAAAACCAAAGGCTGCTTTTTCTTTTTCCTTCTATTTGCTTCGCACGGTTTGTACATTTAGCCAATGTTATTAATATTCTCTAGTTATGGAATAATTCTTAATTCTCCACAAAAATAAAAAAAAGTAAACTTGGCGAGCACTAAAGATAATTTTCTAAAATCTAGCTCCTAAGCTAATTCCATATAATATTAAGGTTATGCAAAGCGACCAAAATTGCAATAAAACTTAATACAGTGCACTAATGATTTATTTTTATCTCTGTACCCTTTCTGTACCCATGGAATTTGGTATTGCTTTGTACTTTATAAGTGAGGACTTTTTATTTATTAGCTGGCAGTCTAATTTACAGTTACTTATCTGTTTTTTTTTAGTCTTCTATATCATTCAAATAAACAAATAAATAAACCTTACACAACTCCCTGCTTACTCACTCTTCTAATCTACACATGTATCTTCCTCAATCAATTTATACCTAAACAACACAATTTATTGCTTTTACAACGGAATATACATTATTTATCATCATAATAAACAATACCAACGTTATTTCAGGTGATGCGTCAGCCCAAGACATTGATATAGCCATGAAACTCGGCGCCGGGTACCCCATGGGTCCTCTAGAACTAGCTGACTTCACCGGCCTGGATACCAAGAAGTTTGTCCTGGGCATCATGTATGAGAAGACAGGACATCCCGTGTTTAGGCCCATACCGCTTCTGGATAAGTTGGTGGGGGAAGGAAAGTTTGGCAGAAAGAGTGGGGAGGGGTTCTTTAAGTATGATAAGTGATGTTTGTGAATGACTGTAATGTAATGTGGAATTCGAATAAAATAGTTTGCATTTTTAATGCTCATGAAAATTGTTATTTTATTTCAAAAAAATCTTTGTTCCTCACATCTATAGGCCATAATGACATTTCTGTGCGGGAATCGAACCAGGGACACAGCGCAAGCGCATATTTAACTGTAATTTCCTTTAGGTTGCGAATATTTGAAGAATTTATCCTGGAAAAGGACACTAAAATATTAAAATAAATACCAACTACTTTAACATACCGCCTCGTCGTTTATCGTACATCCAGGGACAGAATCAATTTGCCTGCTGTGGTCTTCCCGTCCGATTAATCGATTATCATTTAGGTGTCTTCAATCTAGCCTTGAAGAAGCCTACGATGTGTGTGAATAGGCTCTTAGTAAACTAGTGCGCTTATCCATCAACGATTGCATCACTGCTTACCATCAGGTGGGATTCCAGTCAAGCATCATCTGCCTAGCCTTTTCCCAACTATATTGGGGTCGGCTTCCAGTCAAGCTGGATTTAGCTGAATACCAGTATTTTACGAGGAGCGGCTGCCTACCAGACCTCCACAACCCATTAACTGGGGTAACACGGTACTTCATGGCAAGACTGGAGTCAGATTTACTGGCTTCTGACTATCCGTAACGACTGCCAAAGATCTCCAAATGACAGCCGGGACCAACGGCTTAACGTGCTTTCCGAGGCACGGAGGAAACTCGTTATGTTAAGATGGTCACCCATCCACAGACCAACCTAGGCAAGCGTTGCTTAACCTCGAAGATCGACCTGTGCGGCTGTTATTATATAGCCACGAGCTCCTCTGGGATTGCAGTCAAGCACTACGCTAGTATTGAATCAATTTACAAAAAATAATGTTTGTTTTTCGTTATAGAAATCCTGAATAGACTATCTATCATTCACGTTCGAAGCATGAATCGGTGTAGGTATTAAATTGTCGTAGGCTGAAGTGTTCTCAGCTTGATGATGAATCACTTCAAGTCACTGTACCTACTCTGTAAGTGCGAACGCACTTGTTTTGATGGCACGGTCTGTGACCTGCGGTAATGTGCAGTGCCGTAACTAGGGCCAAATGAGTGGTGCCCCGGCCCAGGGGCCTTGGAGGGGCGTAGAAATTGTCAAACAAGAGCCACGTTTCGTATCAAGCTTATCAAGGTAGTATTTTTTAATAAGTAATATAATCTAGTGGTTGACTGAGGTATTGCAGTCAAGCACTAGATGTAGGCCGTGATGCAATCGTTGATGGTGAGGGCGCACTAGTTTATTAACCTATTCAGTTTTTAATAAACTAGTGCGCCTCTCGCTTTGAAGAAACCCAAATAATGTAGTTATTAACATACTTGAAATAAGTATTATTTATCGAATATGGGTGTTAAACCAATCACAACAATATTGAGAACCTAACTTAGGCAAGGTGGGCAGAGCAGTATTTATTAAAATAGTTTTGAGCTTATTAATCGTTTTTCAAGGGGCCCATTTGTAGAAATTCGCACCGGACGTTTAAAAGGCTGGTTACGGCACTGAGTATGATGAGTATTTGACCTAAGCAGTTTACTTGGTGAACTGGTTTATTAACTAAGTACTTATGTAGTGTGACCGACTGTGCCTAACTGCCTACGAGTTGTAGGTAATTTGTTACGTTTTAATGCAAGAACAACAGAATATTTCGATTTTATAGTAAGTAGGTATCAAACAAATCAAACTAATAAATTGGTTCTCTTAAGTGCGCAAAATTACACACATTTGTTTTAAATTCTTCTAAGATGTGAGTACCTGTACTCACGAGTAATCAGTAAGTACAACAAAAATAATATCAACGAATACCGTCATGTGAAGTAATATTCTATCTACACATATTAATAAAATTGAAGTGTCTGTTTGTGATGTCAAAAATAGGTTTGTTACTACTTAAAGTATAAACGACGAACGAACAAAAATGGGATTATACTTTTTGTCTCTGTCTGTTTGTTTCGGCTAATCTCTGAAACGGCTGAACCTATTTGCTTTGGCATGCGCGGGTTTATGAGTTTACGCGGACGAAGTTGCTGGCACCAGCTAATTTATTTAGCTGTAACAGGCAGTCTATAGAAATAGTGATCAGATTATAATTTAAATTCGATATTTCATTGATGGAAATCTATAATATGACTCAGTGCCACAACAGTTACCTTAGCCTTGGCCTGCTAGGTGCAACTGAAGGAAAACACGCTGATATTAGTCAGTACAAATCTGACACTCCGTCTCGCTTCACCCAGTGTGGAAAAACTTATTAATTCCCACGAAAAAGAGGGTACTTTCACAAAAACAAATTGCACGGCCCAATGACAGGCCACAAAAGCAAACCCACTTCAAAAGCTAGTATTACAACATTATCGTTACGTCCATGATGTTGAACGTCGGAAAAATGTATCGATTGATAAACTCAAGTCAATCTTGATTTATAAGTTGATTAGATAAACTAAAGTTAAATCCCTGATACAACGTCGCGAATATTTTTAGTTACGTTCCGTATTCGTTCCTTGCCGCTGTTTCCGCCGTTAATAGGTACCATTAGTAACGTTCCACTCATTAAATTTGTTGTTAGTTTTAACACCATTTTGTGCTTCGTCATTCATCGATCATCACTTTGTTTTGGTAGCCGTCATTTTCTTATATTTTTTCCTGTATTGTGTTTGTGATTTGTTTTCTGTTAATTGTTGTTTCTTGCAAAATGGACAAAAGAGGTAATGTGTTATGTTGATTATAAGATAGATAATAATGTGTTTTAATGAAAATTTGGTTTAAGGAAAATGTCAATGAATGACTAATTTAGAGATAAGAAACTCAGCAATTGAAAAACCTGATTGATTTATTCACAAAGTTGGTACTTGAAGATATCACCTATCTAAAATATTGTATGTGTGTTTGTAACGCTTGAATGGCTGAAGTGAAATTTTGGCACATGGGTAGACCATTCTACCTGTGTGCCAAATGGCAACAAAATGCCTCCTGGATTGGCTTATACGTACTTTTTTTATCTCGGGAAAATGTTTCCTTAGGATATTTTTTTTTCACGCTGCTGGCGAAACTAGTAAAATACGTACTTATTATAATATACTAGCTTTTACCCGCGGCTTCGCTCCCGTCAAATGACTATCCTATACAATCTGTAACGGAAAGGGGGTATACAAAAAAATTCCAAGGGGTCTTTGAATGATAACAAACGATATTGCAAGGGTTTTTTAATCCTATCTCTACATGTTCATAAATTATGAGAATTTTTAACAAACAGATACCAGAAACCGAATGTTTTAAAATGGAAATAAATACATCACTAGCAATAAGTCAGCTGATCGGTGTCAACGAACTATTTGCGAGTAAAAATAAACCTCTTACTCCTGGTATTTCTGAATAAAGGGTTCCGTATGTTTATTTTTTGTTTACAAAATAATACTGACTTTTCCTAAACTTAGATTATGTTTGTGAACAAATCACAATACGTACCTTGTCTAGGTATCAAAATTAACGAAATAATATTTAGGTACCTATCTACATAGTAATTAATATTCCACCTTACCAACGTACACAGTAAATACCTACCTAATTTAATAACAGTATTCCTGTAAATTTACGAACGTTATCCTTTTTTGCTGGTCATAAGGATAAACGATGTTTTGTTTTACATCGATTTTTTATCCCGTGCAGCATGGAATTATACTCTTGACTCGATCTTCTCAAAATTGATAAACAATCTTAATAAAATAAATTAAACGACTCATAACAAACCCTTATTTTGTGATATTTTCAATTGTCGGGTAGGTTTAAACTTAAAAAAAAATGATAACCTTTCCGGCGTTATTCAATGATTTTCATTCAGATGGTACCTACAGATTTAGTCGGTTAAAATAACAATGACATTAAGTAATTCGAAAAATCGTCAGCTCGTATACTATTGAATTGATAATAAAATGAAATCGTTACGTGCATTCTACCAGGAATTGCTTAAATAAACATTATTATTTTCCATTAGACTAAGAATAGAAAAAGGATTTAGAAACATAATTTATCTCCAATTGAACCCAAATTAACATCTTTAGGCAACTTATGCATCTCCTAGTATAAATAAAATCACAATGGGTTCCGTTCATAATTTTTAAAATAAGGTCGTAATATTTTTTTCTTATTCGTAATGTAATGATGGAAAAAGTTTACTTTTTTAATTAAAAAATAATACACACACACATAATTACTATCTGTCTGAAAGACTAACCGAGAGAATTACCGGAAGTTTACGCTCTGGTCGCTCTGACGGTGGTGGTTATTTTAATGGTTTGAGCCTTTGAGCACGTTTATTCAGTCTCTTTTCAAAGAGTTGCAAAAGAATGTCGTAAAAATGTACCGAACTGTTAAAAGAAATAAAATAAAAGTACTAGGACTGCATGAGTAACAGGAATTAATATTGCCGAGTTGAAAATCATTTGATCACAGAACCCCGATTACACACACATTATAATTTCGTCATAGTGTGTTATAACTGTGATGTAGGTTTAGGGCGCGCGTACCAGTTGTTGTCCTGTAGCTTAGATTACTCCTAGTAAATAAAACTTCGAATCCTAGATTTCAATATAACAATGTCTTTTGATTAAAGATTAATTTATGTTATTTTAAAATAAAAGCTCTCGGGTTCCGATTCTAACGTATTAATAAACGTACAACATAATAATATGATGAAATGTACTACATTAATGATCTTTAATGATTTTTGAATTAAGTACGTAATTAACTCTTCTTTTATTTATGCTCTGGTATGTGATTTACTTAAAAGATCATCGGAATTTAGTTGAATAATATTAAGATGAAATAATATTGAACAATATTTTTTAATGTCAGTGGACACAAATTGGGACAGCCACCCTATTACCAGGATAGTAGGGAATAACTTTATTTTGCAATTATTGTTACCTTGTCAGTCGTCAACTGTTCCGCGTGTAGTGCAGACTGCAGAATCGTTTCTATCCGTGTGATACCCGCATATTGTTTCGTGCGTGTTTTGCAAAATGTATTTGTCGTGGTGAATATTACGAAATGATGTTGTGTGTCGGAGCAGAATATCCGAGCTGCCCGAGAACTGTACTGTCATCGTTTTATCGACGCGAAGGTAGACCAGATCCTGAACGTCGCCCGTTCCCTTCGTTGGCGTGTTTTAGTCGGATGGTACATAGTCTGCGTCCCCGTTGGACTCTTATTGTGGGGGTACATGAAAAACATAGTGTACGCAGTGTAGTGTGATACAGTGGACCAAATAAAAGTGCGGTTTGATGCCGCTTTCAGGACAATAACACCAGACACGCTACGCTCGTTTGTCCAGGTGTCCCTGAACAACCGAGCGGCCTTGTGCATACAATACCAAGGTCACCACATTGAACCCCATCTTTAAAATGTAAGTCAATTTACTAGAGTAAACAAAGCTTTAAGATTTTACTGTTTAAGTAGGTATTAATAAGGGATGAAACTAGTTATCCCAAGCTAAGTTTTGATTTTTTACGTAAGTTTTGTTACATAACTCAGTATTTACGTGAAATTTCTGTCTTGAAATTTTAAATCAATAATAACTGGAAATATGTAAATCAATAATTACCTACGTAATAAGTATTAATTCTTACTAGAATTATGTTTACATCACGGTAAAGTAAGTAGGTGTGTATGGCGCGCACGCACACACACTCGCTTAGCGGCGCGCGCCGGCGGCGCCTTTGTCAAACAACAAAGAACGCCGCCAGTGCGGTAGGCAGGAGGCTAGTAAGAGATACCAGGAGCGCAGAATTACGGAAGAGATTTATCGTGATATTATGCGTTGTACTTGTAACATGGAAAGTTATTGACCCGCGTAGTGCGGTGACACGTTTGTTATGATTTGAATTTAGGGAACATATGAAACCGGAAATTTGGTATCAATTCTTAGAGTATTTTATTTTGAGCTGAAACCCTCGCAATATCGTTTCTTATCAGACAATGAAGCCACGCTGTTCGGGTGGATATACCCAATCCGTTACACGTTGTATATCCTACGCTACCCTACCCTACCTTCCCTACACTACCCTACCTACCCTACACTACCCCACACTACCCTACCTACCCTACATTGTCCTACCATAGATTATACACTTTATGTTACCCTACACTACCCTACTCTAATCGTGAAATAGAAGACTAAAAGTTTTGTAAATTTTTTTTTTCGAATTTTTCGGGGTAAAAATTGTCCTATGTCCTTCTTCTGGCTCTAAACTACCTCCCTGACAATTTTCAGCTAAATCGGTTCAGTCGTTTTCATGTTATGTCGTGACAACGGAAAACGGGTTTCATTATATATATATAGAAGAAGAAGATAGATAGATAGATATATATATACCTATCAGTGATTATATTCTGCTGTTCCCTCTCCTAGAAAGGAGGCCTGAGTCCCAAAAGTGGGAACATTACAAGGCCGATAATGCTAATACTAATACTAATAATTCTGCTGTACCTCTCACGGACAAGATACATTAGCGTAACATCTAATACCTATAAGTAAACTGACAAAACAAACACCATAATTCTAATAACGTTAATTTATTAGAGTAACGCAGTAGGTATTGAAATAACTTACATTTCTACTTAGCAATGAATAATATATAAAGTAGAGTAAACAATTTATGTAAAAACCTGTGAATCATAAACTCATGAGTTCGATAACTATTCGTGTTTAGTGCACCCGTATACATAGTCGCCTTTAATTTTGTGAAATAAGCTAGTGTGAAAAGTTACGACACATTGCCGCTTGCAAAAATTCTGCAGGTAGTATTTATTACATTATAATATTTTTTTTTTTTGCACAAGTTTCCTCCGTGCCTCGGGAAGCATGTTAAACCGTAGCGTAGGTCCCGGCTGTCATTTGTAGATCTTTGGCAGTCGTTACGGATAGTCAGAAGCCAGTAAATCTGACACCAGTCTTGCCATGAAGTACCGTGTTACCCCAGTTAATGGGTTGTGGAGGTCTGGTAGGCAGCCGCTCCTCGTAAAATACTGGTATTCAGCTAAATCCGGCATGACTGGAAGCCGACGACAATATAGTTGGGAAAAGGCTAGGCAGATGATGTTTTTTTTTTATAACATAAACTAGTGATTGACTGTAATCCCACCTGATGGTAAGCAGTGACGCAATCGTTGATGGTGTGGCGCACTAGTTTATTAAGGGCCTATTCACTCTAGCCTTGAAGATACCCAAATAGGTGTTTTACCTATAAAATTGCCGTTTTTTAAAACGGGATACTTTGAATTGTGATATCTTTGGATTGAATTGGAATTGTAAGTTCAAATAAACTTTATAAGGTACGTTAGTATATTTTTGTTAGTAATTATTTATCGGTTCTTTGGGTTTCGTATTTTGTTTTAAGACCTTTTTCGAGGGGAAACCTTCAAAAGGCGCCCGGACTTTGGGGACAAGTCCGGGGAGTGTGGGACCATCAGCACATAGAAGGGGCCCCGTAACCTCTCAAAAGACCAATTCCGTAACCCCCTCTGTGCAACGCCTATTTTGTTTTAAGACCTAGGTAAAACTTACACGATTAAAATAATACAACAACCCTACCTCTTCTCCCTAGGTCTTGTTTTAAACCTAGGTCTTAAAACAAGACCTAGGTATTATTTTAATCGTGTAAGTTTATATGTTGATTATGGGTGTTATTTTCAGTGAAAATTGTTAATTGCATCACTTTTAAGTGCAGTGCAATAATTATTGATAAGTAGGTAGGTACACCGTACATATAGACAGGTTAAACAAAAGCATTGTCCGATTAGTGTTTATTTTTGTGATCATTTTTAAAATACTAGATATTTATAGTAATTCTAGGTAGATACTTAACTTGATAAGTAATTAAAAGTTATTGATTGTAACATTACCTCATGAATCGATCGATCGGGGGCAGAACTAATCGAAGTCGACGTCGATTCACAATTATAATAGTTACCTGTCAGTCAATATTATCAGTCGAGGAACCATCGATTGGAGTAGGGTCGGGTGTCTCACATTGAACCAGGCAGCTACATTGAACCACCGCCGAATCTCGAAAATGCGACATTGCCAAACCGCACTAATATGAGTGAAAGAGAGGTATTTACGTTCCGTTGCTGCCCACTAGTTTGCGTGGCGATCACGTGCAAAGTTGTTGTGTGAGGAGTATTCGAAAGCAAACTGACTCAAAAAGTAAATATTTTTTGCCAATTTCATTCTTTTTTAGCTTTTTTCGTTTAAATAATATCAATTTATTTATATGTACACTGTTTTCTACGGTTATTTAGCAATTAAAAGCGCTATAATTCGTGATTTTAAGAGATTGATTTGCCGGTAAAATTTTGAGTTTAGTGATAAAACGTGGTCTCACATTGAACCACCTGAGGGTGTTACACATTGAACCACGGTTTACTATGTACATCCCAGTCGTTAAAGGAATGTTTTTTACAATTATTTTAATTTAATTTTAATTTGTTATATTATGGAAGGTACTTTTGTTTTTATAATTAAAAACTGTTACTTTTGTTTTTATTATTAAAATATGATAAGAATTTGACTGAAAAGGTTTTGTGATGTATAAAACTAAGACTCTCGGTTTAATTGCATATGATTTAAAGTGATTTTTATAAATATAAGGCTGATTTTTATTATAACTGTTTATTATTATTATTATTATTACAAAGTATTTACCTTATAAATTGAACTAGAAGACATCGTTAATAAGGTGTCTCAATGTGGACGATACCCTGGTTAAATGTGTACCACCGGTGGTACACATTTAACCAAAAATCATTTTTCATAAAAACCTGTTTTACACCGAAACTAAAAGGAATATGAGAAATTAATGTTTTACAAAATTGAAGCTAAATAAATATGCTAACTATACACAAAAAATTAAAGGCATTGATTGAACATCCAGCCCACTATGAGACTTTGAAATTTACCTGGTTCAATGTGGGACAACTTACCATATGCGTAAATCCCCCAATGGCATAAGTACTAACGAGCTAGATTGATCGATTTCCTTTCTGTATTGTGTGTGTGTTTGATTGATTATAAGTATGTTTGATTAATTTGATATTTATTTTGATGGAGCTACGTATGGTATTCCGAAATACCGCTCACCGAAAGGACGGTTTTCCGATAACACTCTACTCCGACGATTGGTAGTCCGAATGAATCCTTCGCCGATGAACGCGATTTTTGATGTAGGTACATTTGGATGTATGTAGAGTATCGTGTCAATCTTTACTTTTGGGTGTGAAATGATTAAATAACGCTCGCGCTCTGTATGGAGCGGGGTTATAGGTCAGACATTTACCAAAAGCCACCCGTATTCCGTGATTTCCCATTTGCATTCCATAGCCGCGACACCTAACTTTTTTTAACAATCCCGCAAGTATTATGTCAACATAACCTACTGCTTTTTTTTCGGTAACATGTGGGTATCTGTTTCCCTAGAGAGCGAGTATCTACACAAAATATGTAACGTCTTTCTTATACCCTGAAACTAAAATGACATTACAACACAAAAGAACTGGCATCATTCCTATAACGTCTGTTTTTTATACCCTGAGACTAAATTGACACGGGTAATGTCAAACTTACAATAGGTATGATGCCAGTTCTTTTGTGTTGTAATGTCATTTTAGTCTCAGGGTATAAAAACAAACAGTACCTAGTTAAATCTTTTGTGGCGAGTAGGTATACCCGCAGATTTCAGCTAATTACCTATATAAATTAGATGATAATGGGGTGACATCAACATTTACCGTGTTATCCGACTAATTTCCAAGTAGCTGTAAACTGGAGGTAATTGCTTTAGCGATTTAACGATTAGGTAAGGTCTTTGCGGTTTACCTGCACTGAACTAACTTGGCGATTAGTTTAGTTAACTTTTATTTTTATAGCGCACAAGGATGAATGTAAATTTACATGTGCTTTATTCTTAATAAGCAGCAAAATAATTATCATCAACTAATGGTTAAATCTTAATATAATAAAGAGGTAAAGTCTGTTTTTTTGTTTGTATGAGGTAGGTAATCTGTGGACGTACTGGTCCGATTGCTAAAATTGTTTCACCAATAGAAAGCTGCTGTATTCCTGAGTGACATAGGCTATATTTTATGTACGCGGGCGAAGCTGCGGGCTAAAGCTAGTTTTCTTATAAGATACTTAGATTTTTTTTCCGGTAGTAAATCATCGTGATTACTTGTCTCGCTCTGGGAGCGGGAGGGCGTGTCAGACTTTTACAGACTAAAACCTGATCCTGTTCTTTCCTTGCCTTTGTTCCAGGGCCCATGAGTAGTACGGTGTCCACAAATTGTGGTTTTCTCTGCGCATCTCATTTTCCAATAATTCGCCAACACGGTCGAAGGGGATTTAACGAGGTCTATGTAGGTCCACAGCGGATGGCGTATGCTTGACATCGTCCACAACCGATCCGGTCTATTACGAGAGCGGATTTGGTTTCAAACCAAATTTGTTAATATTTTAATATCACTGGCATTTACATAACATTCCATGGACTCCTCAGATCTTTCAATTCTCAGCGTGTACTTATACCTACTTGCTTTATGATATACGTTTTCGGTTCCAGGCACACAACTAAATGAGCGATGTATCGGTCCCTCCCGCTCGCCGTAGCATCCGCCGCCAGCGCTCCATCTACCAGGTGCACTACAGCATCAAGCGCCAGGACTCGGAGATGACGGCCAGGCCGCTGGTGCCGCCCACCTCCCCCCCGCAGATACAGGCCTACGCCTTGCAGGTAGCAGGCCACAAGAGTACGGAAGACACCAAGTATCTGGGTAAGTTGCAGATAGAGAGGACACCAAGGATGAGCTTTTTTTGTACACACACGAGCAAGCAAGGAATCTCTTTCTTCGTTTGCTCTTGCCCATAACGAATAGTGCGTAAGGCACTAGGGTTAAGAATGCAAGAGCAGCGAGAACACCAAGTATCTAAGAGCGGGAGAAGTCATTCTGATGATACCACGTCCTAAAAAAAAAACTAAGTATCTGGGTATGGTGTATTTTTTTAAATTGGTATCGCGATCACACCTGTTAGTAACCAGTGATGCAATCGTTGATGGTGAGGCGCATTAGTTTATTAAGAGCCTAATCACTCTAGCCTTGAAGACCGCTAAATTATAATCGGACGGGAAGATCGCAGCAGGCAAATTGTTCCAGTCCTTCGATGTATGCGGTGTAAACGACAAGGCGAAAGATTTAGTCAACAACGTAAGGGTGGTGGATACTCGCCGTGAGACGGTTTGTCTGATGGTAGAATATGTATGTCACATACTAGCTTTGTAAGTATCAGTACTGTAATACCTACACTAGTCCCCCGCAGATACGCCTTGCAGTTGGCGGGCCTCAAGAGCACAGAGGACGTCAAGTATTTAGGTGAGTGGTCTGTCGCATACTAGCTTTGTATCGGTAACCTATAAAACACCAAACGGCGAGCAATGGTTAGCTTTCCGTCCGGCACTACGGTAATCATCCAGACCGAGCCCTCGACGACGAGTCATCGACGACGCGTACTGTTCCACGCGCCCCTCACAGAGATGTCAGTAAAACCGTAGGGCGTAGCGGCCCAGCAGGGTCGAAGCCTCTAGGGGCATGGGTTGACTTCTGAAAGGAAAACCCTATGAATGGGTTTTAGTTAGTAAAAGTCTGTTCCTTGCAGATACGCTTGCAGGTACGCTTTACAGGAGCAAGAAGAACACGAAGTATTCGGTTCGTAATTAGTAAGATCTCTGCAGTATTAACGACAACTCCCAGGACACCAAACACAGAGCTGTATGGCGTCGTATCGCGAGAGAGGCGGTGACACAGAACTCGACCGAGACATGACCACGACCACTCTGTGAAGAATGCACGACTCAGAAGAAACAATTTGTACGCTCACGATTCGTGGTTTTTTTTCAAACTAGCTTTCTCATAACTAAAGCGAACCAAGAATTTCGTTTTCAAGCTGGCTTTCTCACAACTAAAGCGAGCCAAGAGTTAAATATTCGATCTAGCTTTCTCATAACTAAAACGAGCCAAGAGTTCCATTTTCAAACTAGCTTTCTCACAACTAAAACAGCCAAAAATTGCATTTTCAATTTAGCTTTCTCACAAATAAAACAAGTCAAGACTTTCATTCTAATGTAAAATGAAAGCTACACCAAGCATGCCAAGACTGTGAGTTTTACCTGTACACTCACTCACGAGCGAGGAAAGTAAGCTAACCCGTACTTCCTCAACTGGTTCCAGGTCTTCTACAATGCAGCAACGGCACCATAATGAAGCCCATCATCAAGCCGGCGCAGCAGCGCGAGGTGCACTTCTACTCGCGGCTGGCCGGCAGCGAGGATCCCGCGCTCAAGGAGCTGCAGACCTCCGTGCCCAAGTACTTCGGCGTCCGCAAGTACAGCTACAACGGCTTCGAGCAGGACTACATCATCCTGGAGGACCTCACGCAGAGGATGCTGGAGCCCTGCATCATGGATGTTAAGATCGGTAAGTGCAGCTATACATTAAAAAAAAAAATGTTTTTTGTATCTACAAGGATACGTCAACTCCATTGTACCTTAATCAATATAAATACAGCCAGCCAATTGTGTTTGTACGGATGATGTACAATAGTCAGACAAAATATATCTAAATCTTTTCAGTTAAAAGTTTTAAATTGAACATTCCATGGAATGGGGCAACATGTTTAGCATAACATATTCCGAGCTATCCTAGTAACATACTAGGATTGTATCAGTGCGGAGGACACGGTGGATCAAACGGTAGAGGTGGGCCCCGCTTGGGCGGATCACCGCCGTGTCCTTGTAGAGGCAATTGGTGGCAACGATCGAAAAGAATAGCATACTAGGATTGTGTCATTTGTACCAGTCCGGAAGACACGGTGGAGCATACCGTATAGGTGTACCTCGCTTGGGCGGAGCACCGACATGTCCTCGTGGAGGCAATCGGTGGCAACGATCGGAGAGGATCTAACACTGTATCAGTACTGTAAAACATTTTAACAAATGCATTCGCACGTTCCAGGCAAGCGAACCTGGGATCCACTCGCCTCGGAGCAGAAGATCGCGAACGAGCAGATCAAGTACCAGCTGTCGAAGCAGCAGTACAGCTTCTGCATCCCCGGCTTCCAGGTGTACAAGCTCAGCACCGGCAAGCTGCACAAGTACGGCAAGGACTACGGCAAGCGCATACACGGACAGGCTGTCAAGGATGGTGAGTAAGCTTGCTATGTTGTCTCGTCATCATCATCATCATCTCAGTCGATAGACGTCCACTGCTGGATATAGGCCTCCCTCAAGCGTCGCCACCACTGTGCGTCTCGCATCCAGCAGATTCCCGCGACCCTCACCAGGTCCACAGTCCACCTTGTGGGAGGCCTTCCAACGCTGCGTCTTCCGGTACGTGGCCGCCAATCCAGAACCTTCCGTCCCACTTCCATCTGCCACTTAAATTTGGCAATTCTTCGGGCTATGTCGGTAACATTGGCTCTCTTTCGGATATCTTCATTTCTGATGTGATCACGCAAGGAAACTCCGAGCATTGCCCTTTGGGTGACTTTAAGCCTTCTGATGAGGCTCGTTGTGAGCGACCACGTTTCAGATTCGTAAGATATATGTCTATCCTAATATTATAAAGAGCAAAGATTTGATTTTTTGTTTATTGATTTGTATGTTACGATTTAACACAAAAACTTCTTGACTGATTTCAAAAATTCTTTCACCATTAGAAAGCTATATCTTCTCTGAGCCGTAAGCTGCCTAAGTCAGTTATTGAACTTATAGCGACTATGCTTGTTTGGCAATGCATAGAGACTATGTCGAAGACACGCTTGTTTGGTAATGACTGCTTCCGAACATGTGGCCCCCTGGTTACTCATAAACTGCATTATTGTGTAAACATGTCTATTAACTGCTCTATGTTTGTTTTAATTTATAAATTAATTTTTTATTTAAAACATTGCTTTTGAAATATTTTTATAGTATTTAGAACTCAATCACCTTAAAGTCAAAGTTTTTATTTATTTTAGTTCACATCTCATTTGTTGATAGATTTGATTATATATTTTTTTCTTATACTACATGTAACATAATTAACGCACACCTGTCTTGGGGGGTTATTGTACTCATCATTATGAACAACTTTTATTAAGGGATCACACCTGAAATCGAGAAAAAAATATCAGCTGTTCCATACATTTATGTTGATTTATTTCGTCAAAATGTATGGAACAGCTGATAAGCCCCCCAAGAGGGTATGTGTTAATTGTATGTGTAAATTACATTTTGTATAACCTCTCTCTTATAGTGTGAATGTGAGAGCACTGTAGACAAAGGATTTTGATTACTATCCATTTCATCCCAGTTTTTGACTAATATTATTTTTACTGCGCTTTTGGGTACAATATAGTCAATATTGTACACACTGGTTTTTTTTTAATATTGTAATGTGGAAATATTGTAAACCTAATAATTTTTTGAAAAGAGTAGGTAAGCATGGACTTTCTTGCCGGTTCTTCTCCATAGGATACGACCAATTGGAAACGTGCACTAGCTTCTGACGTTTAGGAGGGGTGGCATGCGGTCGCCTCCTTCTGCGAAGCAGTAATGCTCGTGAAGGAGGCTGCTGACCGCGAGCGCGTGAGGGAACGGTCCTCATGCCGCCGCCGCCGAGGTCTGAGGATCTCGATCCCGATTTCCGACTACCGTAGGCGCGGGATCGCGGACAGCGAGCACTGGGTAGCTCGCCGTCCGGCAGTGTGGAAATAATCTGGACCGAGCCCAGTCGTCAACGGCGCGTTCTGTTCCACGCGCGCCTCAAGGAGATGTCAGCAAACTGTAGGGGCCCGGTAGGGCCGAAGCCTCTGGGGAACACTTGGTATTCCGAAAGGTTGACACCGAGTCCCCCCCAGATCATAGGCAACGAAGGAACGGGGTAGGGGTTTAGTCAGTAAGAGTCTGACACGCCCTCCCGCTCCGCCCAAGAGCGAGAGAAGTCATTCTGATGATTCCCCTACCAGAAAAAAAAAGCTTCTGACGTTTTATAAGCGCCCATGTAGGCCCCTGTGAAATAAAAATATTTTTTATTTGATTTGATTCGAAGCAAACAGTTGGCTTAGCTCGCCGTGTAGGTTAGGACCATCTATTTTCCCGTGAAATATTTTACACATAATAATGGTTTTGGTTTACGTGTTACTTAGTGGTTTGGTGGCCTTTAAAACCTACAACAACTACGAGAGGATCGTCAACGTCGAAATACTCCAACATGTTTTTGGTCCTTCGAGCCGGATTTTCGTCTTTCCAATTTTAGGTGTTTTTTTTTTTGACAAATTTGTATTTATTTTCAGCTATCCGTAACTACCTCAACGGCATCGGCACCAGTCTCTGCCGCGCGTTGCTGCTGCAGTTCCTCTCAGAGCTGTGGAAGATCCAGAAATGGGCGCGACGTCAGTGTGCCGTGCGCCTGTACTCCGCGTCACTGCTGCTGGTGTACGACGCCGCCAGGCTGCGCGAGTGCTGCCAGAACCTGGAGCTCACGTGAGTAGTAGAACAGAGTATCATCATCATTACACCCGAAAAATGTCCACTGCTGGATGTAGACCTCCCCCAAGCGTCGCCACAACGACCGGTCCTGTGCGTCCATCAGATTCCCGCGACCCTCGCCAGGTCATCGGTCCGCCTTGTGGGAGGCCTTCCAACGCTGCGTCTCCCAGTACGTGGCCGCCACTCCAGAACCAACCATCTGTTCTATGAGCAATATGTCCTGCCCACTGGCACTTAAGTTTGGCGATCCTACAGGCTATGGCAGTAACCTTGGTTCTCTGGCGAATATCTTAATTTCTGAAAAACTTGCTCCTTATTTAAATAGTAATTTTAAAGTTCTCCTGCGCAAGCCCTGTGTAGACAGACTGACGGACGGACTTCGGATGCTTAGCAATAGGATTCTGTATTTCCCCTAACAACGACACTAATACAATAAAATGTTACTTTACAAAGAAAATGAAAAGGGGCACTCCCAGACGTTTACGAAAAAAAGTTTATCTCTCAAAATACATTGTTATACTATAAAAGTATAATTTCACGGAATTCCCTCAACTTTTATCATGAAAGCAAACAATTTCGTCACCAACGACGACGGTGACGGGTGCAAAATGAAAAGTTATCTGAAATTTTGTGATATTTTTTAATAATAGCGGTGCCTAACTTACTAAAAAAAATCAACACAATAAAATTATTCAATTTCACTTTACAGACATCACCTTATTTTTGTTTATCTTTTTCTTTTTTTTTCGAAAAATGTTTACTATGTTGTGTATTTTTAGTCAATCATTGCAATTAATTTTATTTTAAAAGAGTAACCAAGGATTTTTCTGCCGGTCCTTCTCCATAGAAAACGACCAAGTGGAATCTTGCGCTAGTTTCTGACGTTTTATAAGTGCCCATGAGGGCTACGTGAAATTTATTTCTTTATTTAAATTTTAAATTTAATAACGCATACTTTTACACTTCCTACCCGTCGAATTAATTTCACACAAAAATATTCCATACAAAATTAGTTCCAAACTCGTTCAACAGATGGCGTTGTTAGTTGAGCGCACATTGCTGAATCGCGCAATGGTTTCGTTACAAGCGGGAGGATATATACCTCGGCGAAGATGGGTCGTTAAAAAAGGGTGTTTGCCGCTTGTATGGCACACACGCCGCGAGGTGTGTGGGGTACGGCTCTCAAGACATACCCAACACATAATTTTTGTATCAGAGAGGCTGTTGGTACCAATAAATACCGGCGCCTCTTCTGCAGAATTTATTATAATGGAATGGAAATAATTGTCGAACGCTATGAGATTTGAGAGTGATCTGTGATTTCTGTGTAGTTTTCTTAACTTATGCCGCGATATGTTAGAAACTAATATTTTTTATTATTTATTCAGAATTTTTGTCATTTTAATATTAGTAATAATATCCAAATTTGTAAATAATAATAATTAAATAGACATAAATGCAACAATAATGTTTTAAATAAATTATAAAGTAAAATAGATTGTAGAAAAGCTTTTTAAACACTAATTTATTGAAATTGCATTATTTAATTAAGTAAAATTTAAAGATCTTATAAAATTTTGTTTGTAATTATTATTGTATTATCTCTTTTTAATTAAATACATAATTATTAATTATAGTTTTAAATATTTCTTACAAAAAATAATATAAAAATTATTTTATTATTTATTTTTAACCTCCGACGCAAAAACGACGGGGTGTTATAAGTTTGACGTGTCTGTGTGTATAAATGTATATGTGTCTGTCTGTGGCATCGTAGCTCCCAAACGGATGATCCGATTTTAATGAGGTTTATTTTGTTTGAAAGGTATATCAGTCGAGAGTGTTCTTAGCTAGAAGTTTGGTAGAAATCGGTTCAGGTCTTCAAGGTCATCAGGACCTGAGAGGTGGAGAGTAAGTCGGAGATTTTTTTTAAATTTTAAATTTAATTTTATGATTTGTATTGTTGCATGGAATAAAAGGCTTTTTCATTTATTTATTATATTAGAAACATCGCCGTGTTAGACTATTTTATACCCTGCCCTAGAAGGAGGGTAATGTTTTTCGAAATTATGTATGTTTATTTCTTTGGTACACCACTCTATGGATTTTAACTTAATGAGAATTTACATGTGGACGGATGGAGAGGAAGAGGGAGACCAAAGAAAAGATGGATGGATTGTGTGAGGATTGATATGAAAGAAAAGGGAGTTGATGATAGCATGGCGGGTGATAGGACAGAATCGAAGAAAAAAACATGTTGCGCCCACCCCAAATAATATGGGATAAGGGCAGGAAGAAGATGATGTCATAAAAAAAAATTAAAAAAAACGACTTAAAATAAAACTTTTTTGCTGATTTTTTTTTGAGTTGTTTAGAAAGTAATTTAACTATGTACCTATTACAATATTTAAATAATATCAGAATCAATGCAGACTATTTTTTTTATATATTTACTCGCAACAGTCTGGCCTATTTTTTTCGGTTTTTATTTAAATAACTAACTTTAAAGTTATGTTTTACGTAGTCGGCTTTTTTTATTAAATTAATATTCATTACTTCTAAAGATATTCTTTTACACTACATTCACAGATTTTGGAAAAAAATAAAGTAAGTCATTTTTTTTTATGATAGATAAAAAATATGGAAAAAAAGTCTTGATTTGATTCGGGAATTGAACTTTTACGTACTAAGTTGTTTATAGCTTTCAAGTGGCCACACTTGGTCGGTTTTTTTTGCAGCTAGCCCTAACCAAAATCAAAAGTTTGTTCATTGCCGAAGTTTGACTCTCGTATGGAAAAAATATTTGGCGATTTATATCATTTCTTATGCTCATACCCTAATGTTTCCACTGAGCATTTTTTTTATTTAGACTATTTTTTTTTGTGTTAGCATTTTTTTTCTGACTTAAATACTTTTACAAAATCTGACTTGCGACTTTGTTTTTGTTTTGAATCTCTTATATATTGTGATGGGGGTGATCCAATATTATTTGTTTTCTTGTTTTAAGAGGCCTGCGGAGACCGCGCGCTATCTCGAGTTGAGACGAAATAAAACACGTTTTTGAGGTTGATGGAAGCAATCCAGATAGTTTAAACAATTCTTGGACACACCGACTGGAGTAAAGTCATCATCCACACACTGACAGTTGCTTGCTGTGATAGCAATACAAACTATTGGAAATTTGGGAGAGGTTCCGTAATACCAAAAATAATGAATGAAAAATTAATGTATTTCCATTATTGTTTCAAGTATTTATAACTTGATAATAATATCTGTGTTCCTACGAAAAGATATTTTGAAATATTGTTGTTTATACTATAGAAAAAACAAAATAAAAACATGACATTTTCGCTGTGAAAATGTGCAAATTTAAATTCGCTTAAATTTCGTTTGGGGTAAGTTTTTCAACAAAAAGACGATGTAGGAACCTAGATAATTATTGTCTGAATCCGAATAACATCATATTATGGTGTAAATATGCTTAAATTGCAAATGATTTTGGTATTACGTTTGTATGGATAATTCTAACGTCGCGCCCGCCTTAACTGTCAGTAATTACCAACATAGTCGTAAGTTTTACTAACCATTTCTAGTCATGGATAAGGGAAAAAAAATATTCTGACGCCTGTAAAATCAAAATTTACTCATCGATTTCATGTTTCCATTGCAGCGCGCGCGCAGGCTGCCGGCCGGCGACGCCCGCGCGGCGGCGGCACTCGCTGCACGGCGTGGACTCGTCGGGCTCCAACTTCAGCGGACAGCTCAGCTCCAAGGGGCCCGTCTACAAGAAGCTGCAGCCTGTCTCCCTCACTCCCATGACTCTCACCCACTCTAGCTTCTCAACACCTCCACCTATTTCTTCCCCCTGGAGTGACGCCCTCGCCAGTTTCAACCACAACCATTCCTTCGAACATAACTACGAAAACAAACTCTCTAAGATCAAGATGAACTACAGAGCTATGCTTGATCAACTATCCTACGATTCCCCTACTCCCAACCCTTGGGGCACGGTGAAGATCATAGACTTCGCACACGCCTTCTTCAATGAAGAAGAGGAAAGAACCATCGACGAGAACTTCAGAGACGGCGTCGATAGCTTCGTGGAGATCTTCGAGTGCTTTCTCAGAGAAACTGATGATCAAATCATTTGATAGATGCTGTGTGTATGTCATGTCGATAAGTGACAGTATTAAGAACATTTTAGAGTTGATTTATGTGAACTTTGAAGACTTTTAGAAGAAATTAGTAATCAATT
The DNA here is from genome assembly GCA_030763345.1 of Mythimna separata. Taxonomy (NCBI): domain Eukaryota; kingdom Metazoa; phylum Arthropoda; class Insecta; order Lepidoptera; family Noctuidae; genus Mythimna; species Mythimna separata. The sequence continues at coordinate 20,116,129 of CM061187.1, read as the reverse complement.
AAGAGGTGATTCTCGATTAACAGTGGCCAAGTGATGACTTTCCAGGATAGTTCGCAGATTCGATATACAGTCGAAACCAATAACTTATCTGTCACATATCGGAGATAGAAAAACAAATGAAACAACAGAAAACATGTATAATTTTTAGATAGGTTATTGGGTTCGGCCGATAGCAAGAGACAAGTTCTGTTCCAGAACGAATTTTGTGCATGTGTGATCTCAGATCAGATCAGAAAAAATCTAGCGTTGGGAATATTACTACTGTGTATGTACTTAGGTTTCATGTGCTTACTATAATGAGATCTCCCACCTAAATACATGTTCTTTCGTAAACCTTTACAGTATAACTATTACGGTATTTCAATGTGTCAAAGTATTTTAAACTATGTATCTTATTATCTACCTGTTTGAATAAGTATCTACTAACTGAAAATGTACCTACTCTTTTATGATAATCTATTGTTAAAACTGAGTTTTTCTATGTACCTATATAAACTAATGTAATCTTGTTATAAGACTAGTTTGTTGTAGTTATTGTATAATATTCCAGTCTAGTGCAACTCAATGTAATGCTCAATTTTGTAAACAATTCCATTCGTTAGGTGTTCCTACTCGGGACATGCTAAGTCAAAATATTTTAGTACTTAAATAGATTTTATTATTCCAAATAATAGTTTTATATTTGTTATATAATAAGTGTGAAAAATGTAAATAAATTGTTTGACGCTCTCGCGTTATAAATATTTATTATCGAAATCAGCCAAAATTATTTCTCCCAAATAAACATTAACTATAAACTTAAATTATACAATCAAATACGAAAAGTAGGCAAACCCAGCCGACAATAATGATTAATGAGTGGCCTGACGTGCAAGGGCGATGACGTCACGGCGCGTGACGTCACGCAGCGCGCGCCAGCGGACACACCGTCGCACCAACATGTCCGCTCCAGTCCGTTTTACAACTTCAATATTTACAGTAGGCCGTCGAACAGCACACTGTTCACAGGAGAACGCTTGTGACGTACAATCTATTATTGCAGTGTTAGACTTTCAAATTGGTTAGTAACGACTACTGATACATATTACTTACGAATTAATTTGGAACAACGTTAACATAGTTTAGCTTCTGTCGCCACGAGCGCTCTCCCACAAACGCATGAACATCCGCTGGCGCCGCGCAGTGCACGACACACGAGTTTAGTGGCATTCCAGAGCAGGCAAGTAAGATATTCATAAAAAATAATATGTTTTAAGCATTAATTAATCTAGTGTTATACAATGTATTATACAACAACAAATTAGGCCGAGTGCTCACCGGACGACAACAATGTAACACGTCGTAACTCCAGCACAAGCATCGCGTCACCTGTATCATTATAACATCGTATTATTTTACAATCGCAGTCTTTTGTTTACAACACAGATACTTTCCTGTACCGCGCGCGTACTAGATTATGAAAGTATTTACAAAAGACACGTAACAAGGGCTCCAATAGGGGCCGCATTATAACAACAAGGGAAGGGCTATCGACAGGTGACTGGCGAAGCACTGTACATCCTTGTACTGGACTTACTTATTATATAAACTTGCTTTCTAACAATTTCTAATCATTTGTACTGGGTAATCGGTTCTGCCGTAATAAAATATAACAATTTGAGAGGCGAGCGCCCGGCGTAGAAACCATGCGAGTAGAGTACGCGTAACGCTAGCACGGAGTGAAGCACCGAGGTGCTGTTAACTACGGTTACAGCGAATATACATTACTTTTTTTTTCAAATTTTTTCCACAACGATTTCATTAGAAAAAGAAAACAAAACACACACTTTGCTCCGGATTTTTGAACATTTTTATCTTAAGGTAATCGGCGGCGCGGCTAGATGCGCGGCAGCTTGGGCTGGTGCGGCGGCGGCGCGTCGGGGCGCACGGCGGCGCGGTAGTCGTACGCGCAGCCGTGCACCTCGGCGTAGCGGTGCGGCGCGCAGTACGCGGCCCCGCAGCGGCAGCGGTGCAGCGTCGCGATCGACAGGCGCTTGCGGCACCACGCGCAGCGCGCGCGCGAGCGCCGGGCGGGCGGCGCGGGCGCGGCCGGGGGCGCCTCCTCCGGCGCGGCGGGCGCGGCGGCGGCGCCCGCGGTCTCCGGCGAGCGCGGCCGCGGCACCACCGCGTCGAGGCGCGACTCACTGAGGTGCAGCTGCGAGCGCGGCCGGTGGCGCGACAGCGCGGGCAGGATGCGGCTGACAACCAAAACATTATCCAATTAACTCACAAAATCGCTCGACAACAATGCCAATAACAAAAAAGTTCTTTCTGAATCATAAATACCATTTTCTTATGGGAAACAGATAATCAAACAAACAGATCAACTTCCTAAAACACAATCTACAATACTATCGTCTGTATTTTTTATTTTGACACTACCTGTATCAATTTAGTCTCAGGATATAACATATCAATAAAATGTGCATGTTTACTAATGTAACTTATTTCGTAATTTGTTAAAATCTTAACCACCATTGACAATAATAGTCGGTTAAACTAAAAAAAAACGGTTAAACTAAAAAATAAAATTCCGCACTACTGAACTCCACTACAATACGGAATATGCATAAAAAATAAAATGGCCTGATTTTTTTTTTCCTAAACTTTTAAGGTCGTAGTAATACACTCAATTCGTTATTTTCTAATTTAATATGCATTTAGTTATTTAAAACGTAAATCAAAAAGTGAAAAATTTACGAGCGAAATTCAAATTTGTAAAACGCCTCACCATTGGTCGTATGAAAACGACCAATGGTGAGACGACGACGGCGACGACTTTGACGTCACAGGGCACAAAACTGACAGGAATTATGAATTTATCTGGTGTACTTTTTATAGTGTTATACACATCGGTATCATGCAATATCTATAAAATGGCTTTTTTCTTCTTCCATGATTATTACGTGACTAAAACACTTTGTTATATAAATGATAAATGATATTTATTCTGCAAATAGGTTTTTTCAAACTCTTTTACACGTCAATTTTTTTTTTTGGACTTTTTTTTGTTACTAGATGAGGCCGGTGTTTCCTAACTGACTACCCTGAGAAGAAACACCGAAACAAACTCAGGGGTCACAGTCTCTTTTAAAGTCCATACAACATGTAAGTAAGTCATATGCGAACCATGCAGATTAGTGTCCGAGATGGCCTTTTGAAGAAAGAACCATGCAAATTTGAGTGGACCTGTCCAGTCAGTGCAAGCATTTGTCATTATTCGCAAAGCTCAACTCAGGACTACTAAGGAGCTCTACGACTTGACGAACAATACCAAAGAGAGGACATAATGGTTTAGGCCACAGAAAACACTCGAATTGCCGGACATAAGTTAAAATGACTAAAAAAAAAATAAAAATAAAAAAGCAATCCACATAGTCCTCACATTCACAAAAAAGAAAACAAAATAATACAAAGTGTAATACTTAACAAATTAAGCATTTTTGTCAAACAGAAATAAAAAAAATAATAATTAAAAAATGTCAAATTGTAAAGTAAAAATTATTTTACAATGTCAAATTGTAATAAATAAATTTCAAATTGTAAAATAGTACAATCGAAAACAAAATAAAATAAGAAGATAAGACAACAGTTGTAGTGCGCACTGGAGCGGGTCAATCCCAAGCCTTTACGTCCTCAACGTAGTCCTTTACAGTGTAATAAGCCTTTTGGCAAAGTTTTCGCTTAACAAAAGATTTGAACTTATTAAGGCTTAGTTCTTGCATATGACTAGGAAGCCTATTATAAAAGCGTATACATTGACATCTAAATGAACCCCCTATTTTTTTGAGCCTGGTTGCAGGAACAACAAAATTATGTTTGTTCCTGGTATTAAAATTGTGAATATCACTGTACTTTTTAAACATGTTTTTGTTTTTATGGGCGTACAAGATATTTTCATAAATATACTGTGAAGGCACAGTCATTAAATTAATTTCTTTAAATTTATCTCTGAGGGAGCATCTGGGACTTAATTTATAAATCGAACGAATAGCCCTTTTCTGCAAAACAAAAATTGTCTGGATATCGGCGGCATTTCCCCACAGTAGAATACCGTACGACATGACACTATGGAAATAGCTAAAATAAACTAAACGGGCTGTCTCTACATCAGTTAAATTTCTTATTTGTCTAACAGCGTAAGCGTATATCAAACTAACTCTCAATGCAAACAATAAACTGACAGGACGTAACCTATGACGTCACGCCTCAAGCGCGCGAGAAATAGTAGCGTTTGAACTCGTCAAATTAAACCAATATTTTTAAGATTTTATAAAAAAGTAATTACTACTCTTACGGCTATGGTTTATTTTTTTTCTACATAAAAATGAAGTGAATATTGAATAAAAAAAATAAAAAAATTGCCTGCATATTCCCTATTACACAGGGGTATGTTCACTAAAATTCATCTATATATATTTAAAACTAAATTAGCTTATGTTTAGTTAGTCTTGTAAAAATTAAAATATTTTTAAAAGATTACCTTTCGCGACAGTTTACTTACTTTTCTCAAATATCACTCACTCATATGTACGTAGCTATACGATTACAATCATTATTGTAAATAAAAACCAAGAAAAACCGAAAGATCTTAACATATAAACACAGATCCTTTATACACAAATTATCATTAGTTAGAAGATGTGCAAAAACATTTGTCCAAATAACATTTTCAAAAAGTACTTAAATTAATTACTATCTATTTATACTTTTGTAATGTAATTTTAACAGTATTACGGATATTAAAAGATTAAAACCAACTAAACAAGTAAACAAATTCACTGCTAGCCTGCCATGATTGATTACCTAATTAATTTACCCGCGCGAATTTATCAATGTTAGGTATGCAAAATTTGAAATTCGGAATGCGGTTGTTTTTATTTTCACTTCGTCCCATTTGGGCAAGCTAAGGTCTTAGACCATACCACCTTATTTTCAGTAGTAAATATTTTGAGATACATTAGAATACTGATGCAACATATTCTAATGATTTTGCAGTATTTGGTAGAAAATGTATCAAGTCAAACTTTTCGGCATATAGAGGAGGTAGCACTACAAAAAAAATTCCGACCGACATCGCACCTGTTTCAATGATTTTACATATTTTTCCGTTGCGGATACACTTGAGATACAAAACTAGACCAATTTTAAGTATACCACAATAGCCTAGGAATCAATTTGTGAATAATTAAAACCATAGACACAGACGAGGTGGTACTATGATCTGTGACCTTAGCCTACCCAACGGGCTAAGAAATAATAAAAAATGGCGCCATTATACAGTTTTTTGACAAGATTAATTAGAATTTTACGACAGAAGTTTTCTATATAAATAATATTAAGAATTACTTGCTCAAAGTACCTAAAGTTGGAATGAAAGATTAAAATGAACACCTGAATAGCTACATACAAATAGTTTGTGTAAGTTTTTCAAAAGCAATCAATAAATAAATTGTATTCTTATGTACATTTAGGACCATATTACTGTACCCATTACTTTATTAGTTGTATTTAGTTTTAGGTAATGCAAGAGTTCTTGAGTAATGATTTGTTATATATATATAATTAACAAGCGACCCGCCCCGGCTTCGCACGAGTGCAAAATTGATAGTGTTTGCTTACTATATTATACATATAAACCTGCCTCTTGAATTAGTCTATCTATTGAAACAACCGCATCAAAATCCGTTGCGTAGTTTTAAAGATTTAAGCATACATAGGGACAGAGAAAGCAACTTTGATTTATACTACGTAGTGATTATAAGCCTTAGAAATAGCATACCTGAAATAGCGAAAAGGGTCTTCTGTTTGATTGAATTAATGCATTCCGACGATTAGGTAGTATGAACATAAAATCGAAAACGTGAGATTATGTAATTTTCCTTAATTTTAGAATTAAGATTTAATAATGACTACTGGCTGATGGTAAGTTCTTTTTAGTGTTATGTAGTGTTAAAAACATTGCGGGAAAAGGACTTTTGTGTTTTCAAACTCATATAGCAGCTACAGTTATTGGAAAATCTACAGTTGTAGTAGCGTAAAGTTCTGGTCGTTAATTTTTACTTGAAAGTAGTGTTTTTGTTTTCTGCTCAATGATAACGTTTGAATCCCCAACCGGTCCTATGAGACTGCGCTGTTATTGTTTTACTATTGTGTCTCGTTTCGCGGGTATCTGAGTAATTAATGTTAGAGTATAAAATGATCGTTACTGGAATGATGTCTTCAAATTGTACAGACGTAGTTGATGTTTATTTTTTTCTGCCATAGTGGGCTGTTTGACTAGTTTTAGGTTTCAGAACAGTTTGAGAAATACTTGGTTTTGAGATTGTGTTCGCAGCGGATGAAGAGCTGAAAGGTAGATAAATCTGTAAAGATGTGATGAGCCTGAGTGGATACAGACCTGTTCCTCTTAAGCTTCTCCAAGTCTGAGGTGGAGGAGGAGAACAGCGCGTCGCAGAGCGGCGCGGCGCGGCGCGGCGGCGGCGCGGCGCGGTGCAGCGACGACGCCGAGTGCGAGTGTGCGCCGCGCGCGCCAGAGCCGTAGCACACCCACGAGCGCGGCGACCCGCACACCAGCGGACCTGGGGAGAACAAACATGCCAAATATTAGAGATAGGAACATTTTTTTCTTAATACCGGATTTAGACACAAAGAAGTTAGATCACGCATGGCACAGATGACACTCCTCGAGGATGGCGGCTGCAGCAGTATGTGCGACAACACTCACCATACTCCGCCTGTATGGGCGCCAGGCTCTTGGAGTCCTGGCGCAGGCACTCGTCGCTGTCGAGGCACTCCTCGAGGATGGCGGCTGCAGCAGTATGTGCGACAACACTCACCATACTCCGCCTGTATGGGCGCCAGGCTCTTGGAGTCCTGGCGCAGGCACTCGTCGCTGTCGAGGCACTCCTCGAGGATGGCGGCTGCAGCAGTATGTGCGACAACACTCACCATACTCCGCCTGTATGGGCGCCAGGCTCTTGGAGTCCTGGCGCAGGCACTCGTCGCTGTCGAGGCACTCCTCGAGGATGGCGGCTGCAGCAGTATGTGCGACAACACTCACCATACTCCGCCTGTATGGGCGCCAGGCTCTTGGAGTCCTGGCGCAGGCACTCGTCGCTGTCGAGGCACTCCTCGAGGATGGCGGCTGCAGCAGTATGTGCGACAACACTCACCATACTCCGCCTGTATGGGCGCCAGGCTCTTGGAGTCCTGGCGCAGGCACTCGTCGCTGTCGAGGCACTCCTCGAGGATGGCGGCTGCAGCAGTATGTGCGACAACACTCACCATACTCCGCCTGTATGGGCGCCAGGCTCTTGGAGTCCTGGCGCAGGCACTCGTCGCTGTCGAGGCACTCCTCGAGGATGGCGGCTGCAGCAGTATGTGCGACAACACTCACCATACTCCGCCTGTATGGGCGCCAGGCTCTTGGAGTCCTGGCGCAGGCACTCGTCGCTGTCGAGGCACTCCTCGAGGATGGCGGCTGCAGCAGTATGTGCGACAACACTCACCATACTCCGCCTGTATGGGCGCCAGGCTCTTGGAGTCCTGGCGCAGGCACTCGTCGCTGTCGAGGCACTCCTCGAGGATGGCGGCTGCAGCAGTATGTGCGACAACACTCACCATACTCCGCCTGTATGGGCGCCAGGCTCTTGGAGTCCTGGCGCAGGCACTCGTCGCTGTCGAGGCACTCCTCGAGGATGGCGGCTGCAGCAGTATGTGCGACAACACTCACCATACTCCGCCTGTATGGGCGCCAGGCTCTTGGAGTCCTGGCGCAGGCACTCGTCGCTGTCGAGGCACTCCTCGAGGATGGCGGCTGCAGCAGTATGTGCGACAACACTCACCATACTCCGCCTGTATGGGCGCCAGGCTCTTGGAGTCCTGGCGCAGGCACTCGTCGCTGTCGAGGCACTCCTCGAGGATGGCGGCTGCAGCAGTATGTGCGACAACACTCACCATACTCCGCCTGTATGAGCGCCAGGCTCTTGGAGTCCTGGCGCAGGCACTCGTCGCTGTCGAGGCACTCCTCGAGGATGGCGGCTGCAGCAGTATGTGCGACAACACTCACCATACTCCGCCTGTATGGGCGCCAGGCTCTTGGAGTCCTGGCGCAGGCACTCGTCGCTGTCGAGGCACTCCTCGAGGATGGCGGCTGCAGCAGTATGTGCGACAACACTCACCATACTCCGCCTGTATGGGCGCCAGGCTCTTGGAGTCCTGGCGCAGGCACTCGTCGCTGTCGAGGCACTCCTCGAGGATGGCGGCTGCAGCAGTATGTGCGACAACACTCACCATACTCCGCCTGTATGGGCGCCAGGCTCTTGGAGTCCTGGCGCAGGCACTCGTCGCTGTCGAGGCACTCCTCGAGGATGGCGGCTGCAGCAGTATGTGCGACAACACTCACCATACTCCGCCTGTATGGGCGCCAGGCTCTTGGAGTCCTGGCGCAGGCACTCGTCGCTGTCGAGGCACTCCTCGAGGATGGCGGCTGCAGCAGTATGTGCGACAACACTCACCATACTCCGCCTGTATGGGCGCCAGGCTCTTGGAGTCCTGGCGCAGGCACTCGTCGCTGTCGAGGCACTCCTCGAGGATGGCGGCTGCAGCAGTATGTGCGACAACACTCACCATACTCCGCCTGTATGGGCGCCAGGCTCTTGGAGTCCTGGCGCAGGCACTCGTCGCTGTCGAGGCACTCCTCGAGGATGGCGGCTGCAGCAGTATGTGCGACAACACTCACCATACTCCGCCTGTATGGGCGCCAGGCTCTTGGAGTCCTGGCGCAGGCACTCGTCGCTGTCGAGGCACTCCTCGAGGATGGCGGCTGCAGCAGTATGTGCGACAACACTCACCATACTCCGCCTGTATGGGCGCCAGGCTCTTGGAGTCCTGGCGCAGGCACTCGTCGCTGTCGAGGCACTCCTCGAGGATGGCGGCGTCGTCTGCAGCGTCTCGTCGTCCCTGCACGAGGATGGAGCCGGCGAGCGCGTCGGACAGCTTGAGGCGCTCGCTGTCGGCGCCCGCCTCCTGCACCGACTGCTCCGAGTCTGCGCGGGTGCCGATGGGCGGTAAGAGAGTGTACCTGATTGAAAATGTCACAATTACCGTACAAGTACTGAATAGAACACCACTTGTAAATTAAAACTCGTAAAAAATAACCTTTTGATCGCCACAGTCTTCTAAACATGACAAAAAAATCTTATTGTTAAAAGATGAAATCGCTGAATTATCCGTTGGCGCCAGATTAAGAGACCGTTCAAATTACAAGAAAATGTGGCACTAGCCACTAGTAAAGCTAATTTTTAAATTGTATCCACAAGAACAGATTTTTTTCCGGCAGTAATCGTAGTAGTGTAGGGCTTTCAATACCGGTATTACGGGATCCCGTAATACCGTGATCACGGATATATTTTGGTCTTTTTTCAATACCGGTATTGACTAGCCAATACTTACTACTTGATTACGGTATTACAATGTGTAATATATGTACAGGGTGTTTGGGTGTGCGTCGGAATGGCTGGTTGTATGTGGCGTTGGTCTATGAGAGTTGATTCGAAAATCGTTACATAATTGCTTATATTTGCTACATATATAATAAATAATTGCTACATAGGATATGTATTAAGAAACACCAGCCATTCTTACGCACGCCTGTTTGGTGCATCGTGTACAAAATTAAAATGGTTGACTGGAAGGGTCATCTCCTATCCCTTCAGGCCGCCTAAACACTACAAATGCCTTGTGGATTTTTTTCATCGACGTTTTAGTGTTTTTTGAAAAATAGACCAAAATTTTACATTTAAATTCAAATGTTAGAAAATGTATAAGGCGTAGACTCTGAATTTTAATTTTATTTAGACGTGTATTGTATAAGAGTACTTTTAAATCAAAAATTAGTAACATTAGTCATCTAAATATTTTTATATTTACTCGCAAAGTTTCGTACTTAAATTCAAGCTGTTCATGTTACAGCTATTTACATGGTTCAAAAAAAGAACCAAAAGTGACCGGAATCTTCAAATTCTCTCAATAGTTCTCTAGTCTATCCTCTTGCTAGTGATGTATCACATGCTACAAAAATATATTTACAACTTTGTGCATTCGCTAGTTTTGTGAATCGAGTTCATAAGTTTTATATTCAAAATTATGCCTTGAAAAAACATTTTTACCTAAATGGTACCTGAAAGATTTATTTAATCAGTTATATCACTCTTATAAGGTAAAATCTGTCTCGTATCTCTCATTTCGTGGGTTTTTTTGGAAACAAAATAATAAAATTGTGTTTTTAACCAATAATTTCATTATTTATTTAAATATTATTATGATTCGAAGAAAAAAGAAGCTCTAGTTTAATAATTAAAAAAAATACAAAAAACTTGAATTCAATACCGTGATCACGTGATCACGGTATTGAATTATTCCAATACCGGTATTGATACCGGTATTAAAAAAATGGTTGCCTGTAAAGTCGTTTTTACGGGCGAAGATTTTACGTGACAACGTCTTTTTCTCGGTAGAATATTTATTGATATGAATATAATTAAATTGCACAATAAGAACAAGGAATTGAATGAAAATAAGAATTGCACAAATTTTAACTATAGAAATATATTTTGTTTACTAAAATTCTCTAGTGCTGCGCGCGCGGCAGACCGATCATAGTTGAGTGGGAGAGAGACGCAAGGCATTCGGCGGGCCTCTCTCTCGTTCGGTGACTCATCGTAACGTTACCGAGCGTTACACTTTTTCATAAGTGACTCCCAGCCGCAACCTAATTTAAGACGTTGTCACGTCAAAAAATCCGGTATTTGAAAGCCCTAGTAGTGTAGTATAGTGGCTTACCGGTCGGTGAAGGAGCAGTCGTAGTCGTATCGGGTGTAGTTGCCGTCGTAGAGCGGCGCGAAGGCGTCGTCGTCGGCGAAGGGCGCGTACGACGCGGCGCGCGCCTTCAGCCCCTCCGAGCTGTCGTCTAACAAACTAGGGACGGAAAGAGTTTCCTCGCTGCGAGTCTTCTGGATCTCTACTTTATCTGGAAACGTGACAAATATGTATTTATATTAACTATGCATGTCAAACCGGTGCGCGCAGATGGCGAAACAAGCATACTATCTGGTGGTGGTTATTTTTTTTAAGGTGGGAAATCATCAAAATGACTGGTGTCAGACATCTACTGACTAAAATCTACTCCTGTTCCTTCTTTGCCTTAATTCGAAGATTTTCGTCCAAGCCAGGGTCCCAGCAAGCTTTGACTTGGCCCGACAGGGCCCCTAAAGTTTGCTGAGATATCTTTTAGGCGCGTGTAGAAATATACGCGTCGTCGACGACATGGGTTAGGTGCGGATCGGACATCCGTCCGAAATCGGGATCGGATCTCGGCAGTGGAGGCGTGAGGGTCATGCACTCTCGCGTGCGGCCGCCTCCTTCGCTAGCATCACTGCTTCGCAAAAGAAAGCTATAACCTGCCACTCCTCGCTCCGGACCATGGCCTATACCAGAGCCTATACCAGAGCCCGGCGTGAAAGGTCCCTGCCGCCGATCGCCCCCACGAGGACACGGCGATGCTCCGCTCAAGCGGACCACACCTCCACGTACTCGGTTGTGTCTTCCAGGCGATCATCACAATGGTGACACCTGGGCCTTTATTCCGCACGAATCCGTTGTAGTAACCTCCCGAACTCCACATGACCGGTGAGCACGTCGTGTTGCCTTTCTAGCCTCTCCTCAAAGTGGGGAGTTATCGTCATAATGATGGCGTGCCCAGCACTGGGTTGCGACAGTCGCAGTCACCATTCCACCATGAGATCCCGCCGGAATTATGTCCGCCATGCCGCAGCTTGTCGCGGTAGCGGACTTTCGCCCCGGCGTTGCATCAAATCGCAAATCATGCATGCATGCAAGGACTGTTGCCTCTAGATCCTGCAGTGGCAGGCCAGCAAGGAGGATCGCCGCTTCGCGGAAGATCGTGCGGACCATCCTGATGGCCTTGACCCTCAGGCAGGCGTTGAGCTTGGCCGCCGGTCGCTTAAGAAGCATCGGCGCCCATACTGAGGCCCTGTAAAGGGCCATGGACTGAACGGTCCCCGCGTAGAGTCTCTGGCAGGAGGCGTCTAGACCCTCTAGGTTGGGCAATAGCCCGTTCCAGTTTGGGTGCCAGATTGCGAAAGTGCTCCTCGAAATTTCATCGACTGTCGAAGATGAGTCCCAGGTACTTCATTGTCAACCCGACGCCGATGTGAACCCCTCCTGCTGGTATTTGGGAACGTTACACTAGGACGTAGAACACTTACCGGTTCTGTCGTCAGTCCTGGCGGGCGGGCTGCGCTGCACGGACAGCGTCTCCATGCGGCGCCGCAGCTCCAGCATCTTGCCCATGGTGACGGCGTTGTCGTGCAGTGAGCCCGCACCGGAGCCCTCCGAGCTCTCGCGCTCTGATACTTGTGTCAGCGATGACGACGTGGACGAGTCTGGGGGCAGCAGAAAGAGTAAGAAGTTACGCCATTGCACACATTCTCACCTAAGCTAAGATTCCCCATTTCTTGGCAGCCTACACCGCTTTTATTAATTTAAATTTCATGCAACATAATGGTACAAAGGCGGACTTAATGCCTTAGGCATTCTCTACCAGTCAACCAAGGGAGGTGAATAGCACCGCTTTTGCCTCGATGTAAGAGCCGAAATTGAGGGTAGACGACATCGTTAACCTAAGAAGCTCAAGGTGGTCGGTTTTCGGCACGGTTTTACACCCCAGCAAGATGGAACCGGGCGGAATTGGTTCCGTTTAGCGGATAAAAGACACGCCTGGGTTTTAACAGCATTGCAACTTGGCCAGATTGGCTTCCCCTCAATCTGATAATGCCTTCAAAGACAAGTTCAAGCATTCAACCATAGCCTCTCAGTAAGACTGGATCTGTGACCCACGTGTGTCTCTCGAGGAACAGTGCTATCGTCTGCATACCCAAAAGTACCAGGTTTAAGTAGGTACGTAATTTATGTGCAGCAAGAACAATGTTCGTTCGTTCGAGCATCGTACCCTGAAGGACCCAGGCATAAATATCCATTTGACCAGATGAGCAACCATCAATAACCATTCGGATAGATCGACCAAAGGGTCGTAGACTTTTTAATTCATGAATCCCCGACCAGTCCTATGAGACCGCGCTGCCATTGTTTTACTATTGTGTCTCGTTTTGCGGGTATGTGATAGGTTAAGGAAAAAGTCGTCGATCCAATAAAATAAACCGGCAGGCATACCGAAGGAAGGAAGCTTAGCAATAAGGCTTTCGTGTCAGACCCGGTCGAAGGCCTTCAAGATATCAAGGAAGACTGCAAGCGCTCCATGCTTCTCGATGGCCTCGCTCCAGATATGAGTAGCATATGCTAGAAGATCCCCAGTTGACAGATTTTAGCGAAAGCCGTATTGTATATGATTTTTTTTGCAATTTTTTGCTACGGAACCTTCGTTCGCAAGAGCAAAGTTGGAACTTCCGATTTTTCACCTCTGATACAGATTTCGGAAGTTATATTGGAGGTACAAATCAGTTTATACTTGTCGAGGGAACCTCCCTCCCTGCGCTGCGTCTTCCAGTTCCGATTCCGATAAACCAAATTTAAAACCCAAACTTCTTAATTTGGTTTCGATATAGGTAACCACTTCCGTTACATCCATGCTCCAAACTTTCATGACTTACTAAATGTCATAGTCCGACTCTGAACCATTAGTGTTCTTCAAGCAAAACATAAATAAATAATTGTAAGTCTTCTTTCATGTCAACGCGAGTTCTAAGAATACTGCCAAGAGCAAATTGTAAGATTTGTAATACGTAACATATTATCTACAAGGACAGGAAAGGCGTAGACTAAGAGTCTACACGTGTAAGATTTAAAACAATTATACCACCTACTACTAGACTTGAAAACTGACTACATTGTTTGGATTTTAACGGACTTCAAAATGTAGGCTCTCAATTCGATTGTATTTTTAGGGTTCCGTACCTCAAAAGGAAAAGTCCACAGTCCCTTGAAACTGTGCAAGAATCAAACTTGTAAGTTGACGGGAAAAAAAGATACGCCCGTTTATGTTGCCAAAACGTACATTTCGACACGGTCAAAGGAATCAAAATTCATAGGGTACTTCCCGTTGACCTAGAATCTTGAAATTTGGCACGAAGTAAGGTATTATAGCAGTAATATAGGGAAAAGTCTGAAAACTGAAAATTTGTTGTTACGTCACAAGTTTTTTTTTTTTAAATCTTCAAGACTCGATTCGAAAATTGAACTTTTTTCATAGGTAAGTGAAAAAAGTTTTCGAGAAGAATTTCGAGTTGATGAAACTGTGCAAAAATCAAAATCAGGCATTTGAGTAGGGTTTGAGATATTTTAAACTTATAATACTCAATTCAAGAACCGGTCCTAAGATTCCTAGAAAATGATTTTTGGCCTAATTTTCTCCATAAAGATCTATGTTTGGAATATGCAAGGAGCTTCATTTTTTCGGTTGACCTATCAAAATGATTGAAGCATGTACAAATTGGTATATTTGAATGAAATAAAAGCTGTTTTGAAGTCTATCTATCTATTGCGGTCTGGTTTCCGCACTTACGCCCATTTTCAATAACCTACCGCAATTCATAGATAGATAACTATCCCCGATAAACAGTAAGATTCTATCTATCCATCCACAACTTTAGTAGGAAATGCTATACGTCGGTAGGTTATAGGAAAGCAAGTAAGGGCAAAAGGACAGATTTGTTTATCTTTAGTAGCTGCAACTGTAGATAGATAGCTTATTGAAAACGGGCGATAGTCGACAGCGAACCACTGTGCATGCTGTTTTGGAAGTAAAGGAAATAATAAGGGTACAGTTACATTTGTTGTGGTCGAGCGGCGAGTAGGTGCCGTCGTGGTTCTCCTTGACGCGCAGCATGTTGACGCGCTCGCCGTCGCGGAACACCAGCACCGTCACCTTGCAGCCGCTGCCGCCCCACTCCGCGTCGTCTCTGTCAACAAAATTATGTTCATCAACTAGATGCCAGTGGCTTCGTCGTGTAGCGATATCTATCGCATCTCATAAGAACTACGAATTCTGCATCGCGCAATTCTAGTTCTCCGTGCGATTTTAATAAATACAACAGCCCGAAATCATCTATTGGGCAGTTAACCACCAGACATAACACTCGTCTAGTCGGAGCATCCTCCCTTTCCATTGAGGTTTCTGGGACTTTACTCTCTGTTCCACATACCTCCAAAGTCGTTTATACCGCGTAAACGGAAAGACTGGAACAAATTGCCAGCTGCGGTCTTCCCATCCGATTATAATTTAAGTGCCTTCAAGACTAGAGTGAATAGGCACTTAATAAACTAGTACACTTTACCATGAACGATTGCATCACTCTCACCATGAGGTGAGATCGGATTCCAGCACTGGTTTATATTATTAAAAAAAAAGTGTGATACGTGATATTGTCACCAGCTTCATCTTGCCACTTGCCAGTCACTCGACCCGTGTGAAAATCAGAAATTATCTCAAGGGAATGTAGTTCTGGGACCAAAAGTAAGTTGGTTCAGCGGTTTGCCGTGACCGTGCACATTGACCTGACTGTTGTCAATGCTCCTCACATCCAGCAGAAACATGTTTTTCGGGTTTACATCGCTGATGCTGTGCTCTCGCAGACAGGGCGAGTCGTGCAGCTCATCATACCTGTTAGTGTCCAGCAGGCGCTCGATGTCCCTCCAGGGCTCCTGGCTGGGCGGCGGCGGCAGGCGGCGCGTGGAGATGGGCCCGCCGCGCATGCCCAGCACGAGGCGCAGGCGCGCGCCATCGCTGATGCTGTGCTCTCGCAGGGAGGACGAGTCGTGCAGCTCATCATACCTGTTAGTGTCCAGCAGGCGCTCGATGTCCCTCCAGGGCTCCTGGCTGGGCGGCGGCGGCAGGCGGCGCGTGGAGATGGGCCCGCCGCGCATGCCCAGCACGAGGCGCAGGCGCGCGCCATCGCTGATGCTGTGCTCTCGCAGACAGGGCGAGTCGTGCAGCTCATCATACCTGTTAGTGTCCAGCAGGCGCTCGATGTCCCTCCAGGGCTCCTGGCTGGGCGGCGGCGGCAGGCGGCGCGTGGAGATGGGCCCGCCGCGCATGCCCAGCACGAGGCGCAGGCGCGCGCCATCGCTGATGCTGTGCTCTCGCAGACAGGGCGAGTCGTGCAGCTCATCATACCTGTTAGTGTCCAGCAGGCGCTCGATGTCCCTCCAGGGCTCCTGGCTGGGCGGCGGCGGCAGGCGGCGCGTGGAGATGGGCCCGCCGCGCATGCCCAGCACGAGGCGCAGGCGCGCGCCATCGCTGATGCTGTGCTCTCGCAGACAGGGCGAGTCGTGCAGCTCATCATACCTGTTAGTGTCCAGCAGGCGCTCGATGTCCCTCCAGGGCTCCTGGCTGGGCGGCGGCGGCAGGCGGCGCGTGGAGATGGGCCCGCCGCGCATGCCCAGCACGAGGCGCAGGCGCGCGCCATCGCTGATGCTGTGCTCTCGCAGACAGGGCGAGTCGTGCAGCTCATCATACCTGTTAGTGTCCAGCAGGCGCTCGATGTCCCTCCAGGGCTCCTGGCTGGGCGGCGGCGGCAGGCGGCGCGTGGAGATGGGCCCGCCGCGCATGCCCAGCACGAGGCGCAGGCGCGCGCCATCGCTGATGCTGTGCTCTCGCAGACAGGTCGAGTCGTGCAGCTCATCGTACCTGTTAGTGTCCAGCAGGCGCTCGATGTCCCTCCAGGGCTCCTGGCTGGGCGGCGGCGGCAGGCGGCGCGTGGAGATGGGCCCGCCGCGCATGCCCAGCACGAGGCGCAGGCGCGCGCCATCGCTGATGCTGTGCTCTCGCAGACAGGGCGAGTCGTGCAGCTCATCATACCTGTTAGTGTCCAGCAGGCGCTCGATGTCCCTCCAGGGCTCCTGGCTGGGCGGCGGCGGCAGGCGGCGCGTGGAGATGGGCCCGCCGCGCATGCCCAGCACGAGGCGCAGGCGCGCGCCATCGCTGATGCTGTGCTCTCGCAGACAGGGCGAGTCGTGCAGCTCATCATACCTGTTAGTGTCCAGCAGGCGCTCGATGTCCCTCCAGGGCTCCTGGCTGGGCGGCGGCGGCAGGCGGCGCGTGGAGATGGGCCCGCCGCGCATGCCCAGCACGAGGCGCAGGCGCGCGCCATCGCTGATGCTGTGCTCTCGCAGACAGGGCGAGTCGTGCAGCTCATCATACCTGTTAGTGTCCAGCAGGCGCTCGATGTCCCTCCAGGGCTCCTGGCTGGGCGGCGGCGGCAGGCGGCGCGTGGAGATGGGCCCGCCGCGCATGCCCAGCACGAGGCGCAGGCGCGCGCCATCGCTGATGCTGTGCTCTCGCAGACAGGGCGAGTCGTGCAGCTCATCATACCTGTTAGTGTCCAGCAGGCGCTCGATGTCCCTCCAGGGCTCCTGGCTGGGCGGCGGCGGCAGGCGGCGCGTGGAGATGGGCCCGCCGCGCATGCCCAGCACGAGGCGCAGGCGCGCGCCATCGCTGATGCTGTGCTCTCGCAGACAGGGCGAGTCGTGCAGCTCATCATACCTGTTAGTGTCCAGCAGGCGCTCGATGTCCCTCCAGGGCTCCTGGCTGGGCGGCGGCGGCAGGCGGCGCGTGGAGATGGGCCCGCCGCGCATGCCCAGCACGAGGCGCAGGCGCGCGCCATCGCTGATGCTGTGCTCTCGCAGGGAGGACGAGTCGTCCAGCTCCACCAGGTTGTATAGCAAGTGTTGTTGGGACACCGGGATACCTGGAATGGATACAGTTTTATGATATTTACTATCTTATTAGTTATCTTCGCTAGCGTTTGATCAGCCTTTCAGAAACTGTAAGTAAGACACTTACAGTTTCTGAAAGGCTGATCAAACGCTTTTCAACTGCCATGTTATGTATTACAATTAATATCTCGGTTACATGTTTCTTATCGCTACTATTATATGAGAATAATGTAAATAAAGTAAAAAAAAACAACAATTCTAAATACCTATTATAGAAATTAAAATAAGCCACAGCTAAGAGATGACCAGTCTCAACTGACAGCGCCCGTTCAGACATGACGCGTATAATCAGTACCACTCAGCGCATACGAGACCTAATGAAGTCCTATACAATTCGCAATAATCGAGCTTGTCATTGAAATCATATACGCACTGGCTATCAGCTCACATTACAACTAGTGCGAGATATAAAACTAATTCTCTTGAAGACGAGAAAAACCCATAGATTAGTACCTATAGTGAGGAAACAATAGCCGTACAATTGCATTATTTATTGAAAACTAAATCTTCTTATCATTTCCTCAATGCTAAATAGTCTTCAGAGTATAAAGCTCGCGCTCTGATTGTGAGGCGATAATAAATGTTATTTATTTACATCAAGATGCCAAAAGATACGAGAACAAACTGTAAAATCTGTTATTTCGGTCTCAAACAACAATTAAATCATATCTAATTCTTCTAGATTCCTAGAATACCTATCGTATTTACATTCATTTATCTAGATTAGTCAAAACTGCTATTTAAAACTGTATAACACCTACATCTACAAGTCTAGGCTAGCATAGCAACGTTTACGTCAATATCGAAAAGCACTAAAATCCACGTTACTATTCTTACGCTTGCAAAACTGTACATAATCGCAACACAATTTGAAATGACGTCACTCGTAAAACCTACACGTGCCTGAACGCGACATAACATCGTCTCAACGAATTTGGCAATGAGTTCATAAAAGTAAAACATCTGATAAGTGGCTGATGCGCTCGCGTCGGGGACGTGAATCATGTATTTTTGTGGCTGGAGGGTCGCCAAACGAATCCTGTCACCAGGGAAACTTACTTTCTTTTTTTAAAAACGATTACATCAGAAGGTGGAGGCTGGATTTGTGCCCAGTTGATGGTCTTAGACTGGCGTGCCCATACTGGACGTCCCATATTATTAGTGGACGTGGTTTAGGGACTTGTACGCTCGAACATAGACAGTGTAGGAGCGGTTATCTTGGTTAAGCAACAGCTGTTATAATACGGCGGCTATACTTATTCAGCTTTCTCATTTTATCGTGGATGGACACAGAAGGTAACCCAGGTACTCCAGACCATGACCTGAACGAAGGCCGGGCGTGAGAGGTCGCCACCGCCACGAGGATACGGCGGGCTCACCTTCACCGTGTCCTCCGGGCGGTCTGCGCAACGGTGAGAGACCCGGGGGTTTCTTATTCCTGAATCCAAAAGAGGAACCATCCGAACTGGCCATGTCCAGTAAAGAATAGCGTCAGGTGGAACGTGAAGATGGTGTGGCTCCGTTTCAGTCAGTCCTCAAAGAGCCTTCTGCTGCGATTGGGTTGTGCTCAAGAACAATATGTAACGCCTGAGGCACTTTTGTAGCAATAAACAAAGAAGTGACTCTCTTTTAATATCCATATAGTACTGTGAAGATCCTAGATTAGGCAACGAGTTGTGACATTATTATGACAGTCATAACAATATTTCGTAAAGAAAAAAATCCTCAGATAATTCTAGAACGAACCGAATCCGTGAACATTCTACACAAGAGAGATTAATGAAGTGACGCGGAGTCGACGTTACTAGTTGCGTCACACGTCCAATACACGTGCGGTTACGTCGCATTCTATTCGTCACGTCAACTCAAGGAAATACTGGATTATATCTATTTACTAGAAACTGAATTATGCTGAACACTTATTCAGCCTTCTCTTTTTATCGTGTATGACGAGAAGAAGACGGCTTGCCATTCGATCCGGACTATGGCATGAACTATGGCCAGGCGAGAGAGGTCGCCGCCGTCGATCGGCTCCACGAGGATTCGGCGGTACTCCGCATAAGTGGGGCATACCTCCACCGTGTTGTGGATCGGAATCTCGGCCTCTTCCACTCAGACTGCGGAGGACCAGTGAGAGTGCGAAATCGACTCCAAATGACAATGATCACGCAAAGACTACAAGAGTACACTCTGTTACTTATTTCGCGTAGCACCCCCACACTAACGTAATAAATGTGTGTGTCAAACGCAAGCGCGTGAAACACAACAGGTATTATCGTTGTGTGCTACAAATTAACTCGTCTGCGCATCGTCATCCCAGCGAGCGGCTACGATTGGTCGGCCCAGAGGAGAAGTGCGGGGCTTAGTTCCGTTTTCTTACGCGCGCGCCGCCACTGTCATTCCGCCGTGGCGCAATGCGTATGATACATGTCTGACGAGTAAGAGGTCCCAAGTTCGATTCCTATCGTCTGATGTAATAGAAAGATTGCTTGTTTTTGTTTTCTATTTGATTTACCCGTTTTTTAATAGTAATGTTATAGTTACTCCCATAATAATTAATTATCTGTTATTTTCTTTTTGTTTTACTCATGCTTTTTTTTAATAGTAATGTTATGGTTACTCTCTTGTAATAATTAAAATATTCGAAATATAATTTTGTAATTTTATACATATAAACTATGTATATTTACGAAATTAATTAACGAAATTTTTGTATATAACTTGTAATATAAATAATTTTATAATATATATATAATACATATATTATTTACGTAATATAATAATAGATACGTTATTATTATAATTATTGTTAGTTGACAATACTTTCATTGTCAACTTTTTTTTTATTTTCGCAAACATTCACTTATGAAATTATTATAGTTATTTAAAATAACATCAAACACTTACACTTAATCTTTGGAAAGTATATTTTTATGATATGGGTAGGTAATCAGTAATAATGTTCACAATAATCAAGTAGCTGTGGGTATAAATCAAAAATAAAGTAAAACCATACCACCAACCAATTCACCTATTCAACTAATATTATGTAGCCAGCTCAACTCGTAAACAAAATATAACTCGTTTACTACTCGATATACACACACACATATATATGTGTTTGCTACGAATCAGATAAACAAATTCGCTTCATTCATTAGTTGGTAATTTAGCACTGATTATTAAGTGCTTGCTTGCCGTTAAAGGAGTATCGAGTTCGATCCTCGCCATTGACAAAACATTTTTTTTCTACTTTATTGTAGTATAATGATAACGAAGTTTAATAAAACTAAAACTTAGAATATTTGCTTTAGCGTTTGAATCCCCAACCGGTCCTATGAGACCGCGCTGTTATTGTTATACTATCGTGTCTCGTTTCGCGGGTATCTGAGTAATTAAAAACTAAGTGTATGAATATTATCATCTACCCACTTTATTAGTTATTTACTAAGAAATGAGTCGGATAATAAGTTAACCTGGCATAACGCTTTTGCCTATCACGATCGTGTGTTCTACAACTTACTCCGAGACAAAAAATAATTAATCGTTGTGGAAAGTGATACTTTTTACAAATAATAAACAACATGTCTCATTATTTTGTCTACACTTTTGAGGGCTGAGATAATAGTATTACATAAACAAAATGTATCCATAAGTGAAATTTCGAGGAGATTAATGCTACCGGTAAGTAACAAATCCAAACTTAACATAGGTAATGCAAAATAATTTAACATTGTTGATATTAATTGTTAGGTTTTAACGTAATTTTGTGATTGTTTACAGAGGAAGACTGTGCAGTTTTGGGTGCATAGATATGCAGCTGAAGGGACAATCGATGCGAAACGTCCGGGTCCAAAAGCAATTGCATATACGGATGCCAACCCACTGCATCGAAATATTGTTGCTACGTATAGCGCTGACGGCTTTGCTACAACAAGAAACACTGCAATTATGCACGACGTGTCTATGACAATTGTTCGGCGCCACTTACTTAAAATTAAATGTCGCAAGCCCGCGAAAAAAAATTTACTGACGGCGTTGCATAAGGAAGAAAGGATGCGGTTTGCAAGAAAATTTATAGATTTCGATTGGTGCAATAACATAGTTATATTTAGTGATGAAAAGTGTTTTAAGTCAGATAAGGATGGGCGTAAAATATTATGCAGAAAAAATGGAAAACGTTACCATCACAAAAATATTCTCCCATGCAGGTCTAGTGGTCGCATTACGTTAGGGGGGATGCTTCAGGTCAGCCCGCGAAATTCAAATTTTCTTACGTTTTTTGCATTTTGCAATCCAGTGGTAGGTTATATGAAGTTAAAAATACTTACGCGACTGTAAAACGTAACTAATTATATAATTATAACCATAAAAATCATCAATACTAGTCTCCAAGCTCACCTAAGTGTTGGAACGATTTTTTCGAGGTCAAAAACGTTCCTGCAACTAAGTGAGCTTGGAGGCTTGTATTAACGATTTTTATGGTTATAATTATATAACTAGTTACGTTTTACAGTCGCGTAAGTATTTTTAACTTCATACAACCTATCACTGGCTTACAAAATGCAAAAAACGTAAGAAAATTTGAATTTCGCGGGCTGACCTGAAGCATTCACCTTAGTTATTGGGGCTGGATGTCATCGATGGGTCCCGGTGAGTTAGTGGAGGTAGGGGGTCGCAATACCAGTCAAGGTTACTTGGACATCAAGAGTTACGATACCTATCATAGTTCATTTTTTAAAACATGTTGATTGATAACTTTGATAAGTAAAAAAAAAGACTAAGAAGTAAGCTGTAGGTAATTATACTGTTGTTGTATTATGTGACATGATGTTATTGTTATTGAGATCAAGAGTTGCGATATCTATCATAATTCATTCTTGATAACATGTTGATTTATGTCACTAATAAAAAACTTAAAAAAAAGTGACGTCCATCCTTGTCTGACTAACGGCCCGACTCAGGGACATTCATTAACGTTAATCATCACTTAAGAAATTGTCACATTGACAGTTTTACACAGTTTTTCAGTGAAGGTTTGACAATACTTAACTTTAATGGACGCTAATGAACCATTAGCTGGACTATGCGTTCGGCCGTTAGAATATTTTCACTTTATATATTGTATTAAGGATAATCATGAACAGATTCGTTAATTGTGACCATTCCGTTTAATGTATGTAATTAATAAGTTGTAATAAACATAATTGGATCGTTATCGCAGTTTTCTTTGTCACAATATTTTCAAAATATTTTAATTATTATGAGAGTAACTATAACATTACTATTAAAAAAAAGGTCAAATAGAAAATAAAAACAAGCAAACTTTCTGTTACACCAGACGATTGGAATCGAACTTGGGACCTCTTACTCGTCAGTCACGTATCATACGCATTGCGCCAGGGCGCCGATAACAACAGTAGCCAATTCTTGCTGTAGGTACTTTCATAGTGGTGTACGGCTACTAATTGCTTTTTGCAAGAGTGTGAGTGTAGAAACGACGAGTTACTTTGTAGCACACAACGATAATACCTGTTGTGTTTCACGCGGTACACGGCGCACACATTTATAACCTGCTACGGAATCTCCGCCGCCGTGTGTACTTAACGATACGAATGGCGACGAGCCCTGTGCTACCATTTTTGTTTTCTCACATTTTTGTTCCTTTTGTTTAAGTGCTTTTAAGTCCTCCAAAGTGTATTACTTTGGAGGACTTAAAAAATGCCACTAAGGGACAATAAACGTGGCGACCTACTGGGCTTAAAAGCTGTAGGGAAGGAAGACCATCGAAACGAAAAGAAGTAGAAGAAGTGAATAAATTATAGCAAGAAGTTCAACATGGTAATTCTGAAGAAAAGTTAAAGATCTTGTAACTTCTTGTTAATATGTACTGTTCCATGTAGTACCATTGTGAACTCGACCTTATTATACCTATTCACATCAGTAAACAAACATCGGCATCGTCCCAGGTGCCTCGATCCAAACACACATTATTTTCGAATCGATTCCACACACATTCTGAACACATACAGCCGTATAGTAGTAAATCAATCTTGATAGAGCGATATTATGAGTGCGGGCAACAGAACATATCTGAGACGAGCGTTCTGGCACGACATCAAACGTAACGAGGAGTAAACCTCAATGACCCCCGTCCAACCAACATCGACATTGTGAACACACCTTCGGGTTTAGGAATTTACTTGTTTCGCCAAAGAACATAAATTCTACTACAGACTTATTCTGTGACTTGTATACATAATTGTAAATGAAAATGAAGTGTCTGTTTGTAATATCTTTATGGGCACGAGCTAGTCTTAAATGTCAACATCGGGAACTCATTTACCTTTCTATTACTTCCTCTTTTAAGGTTGGAAACCATCAATTAAAATAACATCCAGCGGTTTTAATAATCTCGTAATTAAACAGTCTGTCATTCAGCAAGGACTCTCCATATTTTATAAACATATTAGACAGAATTTCAACAGAAAACTAATTCTGTTTATCAAAACATCCTTTACGAAAGTTTAATTTGATAAGGTCGCGAGTAAAATGGGAGCAATGAGCGAATAACAGTTTATTTTCGAGAGTTGTTGACTCATAAACATTGAGACCTAGAAAAACAGATTTTGAAGCTGTTGTCTTTAATTCGTATTATTAGCTTTAGCTGCGCCGTGTGGGAGGCACAGAGATTGATGGTACACAGGAATTGACATTACCGATGAATAAAAAATCTGTCACGAAGTTTATCTGAACTCGGAACTGTTTTGTCAGTGGCCTTGTCATGATTAATAGCTAGTTATGGCAGACTTTTTATTTACTTTTCACATCTCTAGAGTCTTACTTGCTACTTGACCAGTGGCGTTGCTAGGAGATCAACAGCCTTGGGGCAAAAAATCTGGCGCCCTTTTTTACGTTACGGAAATTATCAAACAACTTCTTTCTTCGGAGTTGTGCGGACATGCCAAGTCAGACTTTTACTGACTAAAATGTTTTGCCATGATACAAGTAATCTGGCAAGCTATTTTATTTAAATTTCTAAAGTAGTAGAATGTTTTCGCTAGTTCATAAAGGATTGCTTATCAAGTTTTGGGGGCTCTGCACTATCTAGCTGTTAGGTAGCTTTGGCAGTGACTACTTTTTGAATTTTTGTGGCGCAAAATGCGTTCTAACTTAATTTCCTACTGCAAATACGTACAAAATGACACACTTCATCAATATGCTAATTGTAGATAGCATAATTACATTATTTATTGTTGATTTCGATTCCTGAGTACACTGAAAATAGAAATGATTAAGTACACATTCCATTGATAAAATCATATCCATGCTTAGTACATTTTGATTGGGGTACTTACTTACAGTATTATGTTCAAACAATTCAATTTACACCATTATTTATACCTACTTGGAATTTTTGCTAATACTTTTATTATACTCGTAAACATCATATAGGTATTCCTCATTACAGGGCAAAACCCATTTATTTTCACAATTAGCATTACAAATAACTTTTCATGCATGGTAAATAAAAAAAAAGTGACTCAGTAACCAATATAACAGAGAATGTCCTTCTGCTGAAGAAGGAAGCAACGAGAACAAAGCCATTTCATTGAAACAGATAAAAACAATTTATGTGAGCTGTTAACTTTTTTCCTCACAAGGTGAAGATGCCTTTGTCCATACAACTGTGATGCTGAACACACATACACACACAACAAGAACCTTCCTTTGGTTTGTTCCTTTTCATGATTTATGAAGTTGGGTATTTACCTCTGCTAATTTTTTGTACAATATTGTTCTCATACAAAAAAATGGACTAAAAATATTTTATTTTGCGAAAACACAGTTAAAATTTGTTATGAAATGATGTAGGAAATAGCATTTCAAATATCGATTCCAGAAATATGTATGAACGTAAGGGACGTTATGGGTAAAAAGACCTTACGTCCATAGTCGTAAAGGATACTTTTACAGTTTTAGTAAATGTCCCTTATGTTAATTCATATTTCTGGTATTGATATTTTTATGAGAAAGAGTCATGAAGGGAATGTCTTGTATGTGCGTAATCTAATGACACAAAGGTCATATATTAGTTTGTGCCCTAGTTTTTTCAGTTAGGTACTTATTTAATTTTGAATGAAGATGAAAAATTCTCTTTAATTTCATAGTGGATAAAGATACTTTTTGATATTAGTTCATGAATCCCCGACTGGTCTTATTATTGTGTCTTGTTTTGCGGGGATGTGATAGGTTAAACAATAAAATCAATTTCATCAAAAATTCAATTCTTTCCTGTAAACAGAAGTCTTTCCCTGGGTTTTTCAGTAAGTTGAGCTGTTTATTTACATTGACCTAAATATTTTACTTTTTCATTTACAGTTTTACATTACAGCCAGTATTATTTTTAAAAAGCTGCAAAAGTGGAAAGTCTATGTCAAGGTGAACAGATTACTAATTAAAACTGTTATTTAAAATTTTATCTCAACTATTTCCAACCTTTGCCTCACATTACTAGTAATTTAAAACTTTAAAAACATTTAATAATGAGGACTCATTGGATTTTACTTACATATCCCAAATTTCTAAGAATATTATGAGGAAACCCTAATTTATCAGCTTAAATTGTTATTACAACTGTTTAACCTATCACATACCCGCGAAACGAGACACAATAGTAAGACAATAACAGTGCAGTAGCATGAGACCGGTCGGGATTCATGAAATAAAAATTGTTTATTGTCCTTATTGGATTTTAAGTACTTACATATCCCAAATTTCTAAGAATATTACGAGGAAACCCTAATTTATCAGCATAAATTCTTATTACAACTCTTTAATCATGCATTAGGTGTGACTGCAACTAACAGTACTCCTAAGTCATTGCCATATTGTTTATGGTTTTAAACTTGAGTCACAACTTGGAACATGAATAACAGGTTATAACTTTATTTTTTATTTATTATCTTTAGGGATGAATCACCAAGACCAGGTGCATTTCTCAAGTTATGAATTGAATTTGTAAATATTATGAAATATAAAAGAAAAGGGCATTTATTTAGCAAGATAGATTAGAATGGTTAGCTTTCTAGCTAATGATTGCAAATGCAATCAATGAATACTAATTTATTTGTAACTAATTTTAGATGTCACAACTCACTGATGGCATTTGCTAATTTATTCCATTTAAATATTGAATTGACCAACCATTAAATTAAAGATTGCATTGTTCTAGTGTGACAGTTCAACAGTTAACGTTTGAATCTCCGACCGGTCTCATGAGACCGCGCTGTCATTGTCTTACTATTGTGTCTCGTTTTGCGGGTATGTGAAAGGTTAATGTGCATTTAGTTTTATTATTGACAAGGAACATAAACACAGATTCTGAGAAACTATTAATGAGACCTTGACCAAATCAGTAAACATGTTAGTGGGTCACTTATCAAGTTTCTGGACTCAATTAGTATATGACTACAGATTTACATACTTAATTACCCTGCTCTACAAATATTCAATTAAATAAATATTCCTTTGTAAAGTCTATCTGAAACAACATCCCATATGTCCTGTCCAATTGCTCAGGACCTTGTAAACTAATGACAAAACAATAGTATCAAATTAAAGATCATAAGAATGATCAATTCTATAAATAGAACATCAAGTAGAATCAATGAATCTTGATTACTGTACAACACATGATTATGTTAGCAAGAAATATTATTGTTTGCTAGAAACTATAAATATGCATCAACAAACCAATATTGTTTGCTCAGCTAGCATTAGTAACAGCTGGAAAAAGGTTGTAACAAAAAAAGAGCAGGTGATAGATAAAGCAAAAAATCCCTTTGTCCATGGTATGGCTTGAATTCATGCCTATTTTGAAAGCTTTATGGTATAAAATACAGCTGGCATATATAATATAAAAATGCTAATCAGAAGCCATAGGAATCTGAGGGCAAATATAGCTCAATGTCACTTTTCATATTATGTGACCATAACCTACCCCAATATCATTTTTTTGTTCGACTTTTTTGGTATTCTGCCAGGCAGGGCTGTACTGAGAATAGGGAAGGCTAAAACATTGCATCTTGCCCCTAAAATAGACTCAATACATAACTTTTTAATTAGAAAGTAGGAGGGAAGACTTCTATACAGGTTTATTTGACATTTGTAGGCCAAATGAATGATCTATTCAATAATAAAGTTGTTCACTTTGTGTGTACACAAGTATTGTGCACATCAAGCTGTATTAAACAACACACCTACATACAATATTGTTTACATAGATACTGGACTTAACTCTTACACAATACTCTAATTAAATTACTTATAAGTTTTCAACCTTCTTCAGTCTAATAAGTGTGGAATTTAGTTGCAGAGTATGTTAGGTTTCTTATTGCCCAACATAGGTTATCAGCAAAGTACCGTGGTTTGCGACGCACTAACACCACAACATCCTTTGTCGAGCGTGGATGACGCACGGTCAAGCCTACCCTGTCAAATAACACATAAATAGTTGTGTAATTCACAATCAGACATACGACTCACCTTCGACCCTGAATATTTTCGATTTAATGGCAAATATGGTGTCCGTGGGCAACACGGTCATTTCAAATGCGGTTCCAGTAAGGGTCTCCACAAGAACCTCCATCGTAGACTGACTCGGGCCGTCATCCTGGAAACCTTTGGATCTATTCGACAGTCTCTCAGGGCATCCATGATGTGACATTTCACACGCGGTACACAACAATTGACTATCTGCACAACATCGCAATTCACAGAAATGTTTTCACAAAAGTTAAATAAGACACGGAGCACTGAGGACAATCGCACGATGACGGAGTAAAGTTAAATTCACTGCTACGGATAGACATCGAACATGGTTGCAATTATTGTATGAATCACGCGATATAAGAAAACAAAGGATTTTTTACAAATCTATTATTATTTTGCAACAAAAATAATATTACAGCGAAATAAATTCTTCGTGACAGACGATTATTTTTTTTCTGTTGATTGATGGTGAATGGAATGAATGAGTCACTTGACCGTTCGGAACGTGGAACTTTACGTTGTCAATGGATTTATTTAATTTTCTTTTTTCATCTAGCTTTATGATTGACAGCATGCTATTTATGAATTATTTGTGTCCTAATAATATTTCTTTGTTTGATTTTATACATGTTTCAATTATAATAAGCCAGGAATGCGTCTAAAGAGCTTTAGCAAGAAATACAACTGGATTGGTGGTTTTGAAAATTTATTTTATTTTTTACATGGTAACATTATTACTGAATGAAAGGAAATCGTTCAATGTCATCATTGAACGAGCAAATTGTCTATGCTGACAATTTCTTTTCCATCGGTTTCTGTTCACAGATTCGGAGGTTAGAAACATGGTGCGTAAACTTTTTGAAATAAATATGAACAAAATAGTGCAAATAATCAGTAATCAAACGGAACAAAATCTGGAGTATTATGATTTAACAATTCTCAGTTAATGTGATCCGTATCTGCTTCGTCTGAGCTTAAAAATACACGCGTCGCCTTTGTCAAGTCGAGCATGTGGCTTCATGTGAGGATGATTTCTGTTTCCAGACTCGCAAACGCCGTAATGGAGGACGGGCTAAACACGGCCGTGGCCACGTGAAGGCTGTAAGGTGTACCAATTGCGCGCGTTGCGTGCCAAAGGACAAGGCAATCAAGAAGTTTGTGATTAGGAATATCGTCGAAGCGGCCGCCGTCAGGGACATCAACGAAGCTTCCGTTTATGCATGTAAGTACTCAGCGTTTATTATCTTAAAATAATTATACTTTAAATGGTCATAGAAGGGTTTTCTATGTTGGTAATCAACAAACAACAATTCTAACCTATAATGTAAATGTTACTACTGACCACTGTCAAAAGCGTGGAATTTCAACCCTTCAGTATCTCAGCGAGGGTCAGCAATGGCTCTGACCAGGACAGGAACTTGATATGGTATCAAGCCTGACAGTGTGTGGTCTTTATCCAGTTAACGGTGCTGTCATGATCTATTACAGCTTACAATCAACCCTAAGAACCATATTTGTTCTCTATTGCTACGATTCCGAAGAAGCAGCAAGTCACTTACACTGCAATCTAACTCATTCATGACATAATACCTTCATGACTATGCCCTTGCAACTAGATTGTCTGAAAGTGTTACCGCAGCACTTGTAAAAGAAAAAAGTTGTGCTTTTCTAAATTTATTCCCTTTAGTTCATGAATCCCCGGCTGGTCTCATGCGACCGCACTGTTATTGTTTCACTATTGTGTCTTGTTTCCCGGGTATGTGATAGGTTAATCTAGCATGTTCAATAAAACCATTTGATTCTATGTCTAACCATAACCCTTTCTCTTCCACAGCATTCCAGCTGCCCAAGCTGTATGCAAAGCTCCACTACTGCGTCTCCTGCGCAATCCACAGCAAAGTGGTGCGCAACAGGTCTAAGAAGGACAGGAGAATCCGCACGCCACCCAAGAGCAATTTCCCTAGGGACATGCAGCGCCCACAGAATGTGCAGAGGAAGTGAGCTGACTATCAATAAAATATAAGAAAAACCCAATTTTGTTGTTTTACTTTTCTTAAGCACCTTATTTGACAAATACCTTCCCTTCACAAGACTGAAATATGGATACTAGTACGCCTCTCTGGCTTATTCTTCAGGCAATGCAGGTGTAATGTTTTGTAATATAGTTTTGAAGTAAGCTACTACTACTAAACAACTTTATTATGGCAAAAGGTCACTTCATGCTGTGATAAACAGCCTCAATTCATAGATATCTCAATTTCTGCAAGGGTAAATTCCACATGCAAGCTCTTACTTTGTGAATGGGTAGAATAAGCCACATTCCCAGCTGTTTGAGCAAGGCCTTTAATACTGACTTACGCTCTACCCTGCATCCTGGCCACCACTGAGCAACTTAGGAGTAGATGACTTGCTATCTTATCTTCCTCCAAAATGGACTAAGTACCTAACTTCTACTACAAGCTTTGTAATAATACATGGCCTGATGAAGAATGACTTCTCCTACTCTTGGGCGGAGCGGAAGGGCGCGTCAGACTTACTGACAAATCCCCTACCTACCCTGTTCCTTCGTTGCCTTCGATCTGGGGGACACGGTGGGCTGGCTGAGGATAGATTAGTGTGTGAGAGGAGATGGAGGCGGCCTTCGCCCAGCGGTAGGACTAACTGTTGTTTTCGACAAACCGCCTGGCCGCCTCGATCTCTATAGCTATGAGTTGTTCGTTTCGTACCGAATTCCCCGACAAGCTGAAGATGAATACCTACTGTCTCTACGGAATCCAAAAATACCAGGAGAGACTGGAGAGGCACCCTAATGATCTAGTGTCTGCGCTTAAAACCAGAAGTCGCTCAAAATGACTGAAAAGGAAAGACAGGAAAAACAGTACATTACCTACATACACTAACAAAGGAAAAACAGTACATTAATTTGCAAAAAGTATCTCTGCAATTGATTGGGTCACGCCCGCCGCGAACTCAAACTCTAATACACCTGTTAAAAGTAGTGAAATTGATGACATACATATATGCAGGGCCGATTTGATTAATAAAATAAAACAACAATAATCATATAGAATACCATGTTACTTACAATAAAATTACACAATAGTTTAGATTTAGAACTTAAATTACGTGTCGTAGTCATCGTCTTCGCGCTTCCGTTTCTGGGCGGCCTGCTCGTCCAGCTCCATCTTGACGGCCGTGTGTGCTGACGGGCCCGCAGTCACCCTGACGGCGGGCTTCGCTACCACCTGGAAATAAGAGGTAATGGTTTAGAAAGAGGTAAATACTGACCAGGGAGAAAATGAATTGGAGATTGCCCACCATAAAGAGCTATTATTGAGTGGGAGCTTCTTTCAAGATGATTACAAACAAGATAATTATGGTCATGTGAAGAGGAGGGATGAAACGCATGTTAGGTACTAAAAGAGTTCTGAATTTACGTGTGGATGGATGGAGAGGGAGAGGGAGGCCAAAGAAAAGATGGATGGATTGTGTAAGGTCCGATATGAAATAAAAGGGAGTTAGTGATAGTGTGACGGACGACAGGACAGAATGGAAGAAGTAAACGTGTTGTGTTGCGCCGACCCTAAGTAATATGGGATAAGGGCAGGAAGAAGAGGAAGATTAGAAATAAGATCAAACTAGATTAGACGGCATGGTTGGCGCAGTGCTTGAGCGATTGTTTGCTGCGCTGCGGTTCGCGGGTTCGATCTCGCACCGCATATAATTGTATGGCACTACAGGTAGGTACCTCGGGGTCTGGGTGTTTTGTATATGTGAGATTACATGTTTGTGAACGCACCCATGATACAGGAGTAATTCTTAGTGTGGGGCAATGAAGGAGAAATAAATAACAAAATTTACGATTGCCGACCACATGAAGCTATTGTTAAGTAGGAGCTTATATTTTCAAGATCAAACTGCAGGCAATACTGTTCAGCTTTCAAATGTTATGTTACCCTATCAAATCAATTAGCTGCCTTGTGGTCTCGTGGTCGCATACGCGACTGCTAACTTGCTGAGCGTGGGATACTGGGTTTCGATTCCCGGGTCGGAAAAAAGTGCTTTTGGGTTTTTCCATTAGAAATTATTCTAACTGCCCTGAGATAGGAAGTTGGTGATGTGATACCCCTGTGCCTCGAAAAGCACATAAAGATGTCCTTCGTCAGATCTCTCTTTGTGTCGAACTATGACAGTGAAGGAACAGAGAGTGCACCTGTGTTTGTGCACACACTTCTGCACTATAATATCTCCTGCACCCTTCTGTGGTCTGGCAGTTATGCTGAACTGGACCTATTGGGTGCAACCACTATGCTAGTTTTCTTTTAAATTTTAAGTTGTTTGTTATTTCTACATTGTGTGTGTCTATTTGTGGCATATATGTACTTTTTTTTTTGTTAAAATCTCTATTGAGATTGGGCACCATGATTGAAATTTGTTCAGGAGAATTATTTTATTAACCTAAGTTATCAACATTGTAGATTCATTATAGAATACCAACAGTCCCTGAAGCAGTACAAATATTGTATGCTTATCAGGATGGGCTTCTGCCATTAGCTTTATCTACATCACAGTATGTTGGAAATTAATCCAAGTGAACATTGTCCTGAGATAAAAAGTACCCTATGTCCTTTGTTCCTATTGAAAAAATTAGTCAAAATTGGTTTAGTAGTGTGTAACTCAAGTCTAAAATATTTAAAATATCAATTAACTATTTAAAGCTTACCTTAGTACCAGATGTGAATTTGAGAACTGGTTTGGGAACAACAGTGGGTTTGGACGTGGCCACATTGACGATAGCACCAGGTGGCCGCTTCACCACCACATTCTGTGCAGGAGAGGGCTTGGCTGTGGTGACTGTCTTGAGAGTCGGTACTGCTGAGATGGTGGGCTTGGGCGCTGCCTTCCTGGCAGCTGGCTTCAGGCGGTAGTTGCAGGCTGATAGGCAGTAACTGTAATGAGAGAAAATCTTCTTGTTAGTTATTGCACACAGAAAATATATAATTAAAATAGCATGATTACTAATGCATGTTGAATTAAAAAAAATAACAGTATTATGCAAAGGAATCCACAGTTTTACAAATTCCACAAAGAATGCTTGAGTACAACATCCAAATACTTCATGTTTCTTTGTTTACTTTGTTTGATAACATTACTCTAAATATACTTGAGAACTGATTGAGCACTAAAGAACCACTGGATTCTATTTATTGCAACAGACTTCTGTTTGGGCTTATACAGTGTCAACATTTTTATTTCCAAATGAAGAGTTGATTACAGTATCTGCTAGGTCGATTTGGATCTTAGTAAACATCAAAACAAGGACAGATTTACTAACCGATCGGGCGGCAGCCGTAGTCCACAGTGTGGCTTGATCATCGGCAGAGGATTAACATTCTTCACCCTCGATATCTCCAGCAGCACCTCTCTCGGGGGAGGACTTGTAAACGACTTCTCTAATTGCATCTGTACAGCCAATCTAACATCTTCTAGGTCAATAGTTTTCTTCTTCGAATGAGTCGCGAACACTCGCGCGTCGTCCAGTACTGATGTCACGTACCGATACGTGAACTCAAGCAGTTGGTTCACGACCCGAGGCTCATAGTCTGTGATGCCCACCTCCTTCATTATCGTCATGATAACTTGCGCATCCTTTGGTATGTGTTTTGCTTGGACGTTCGCTTTCGACTTGTCTTTCTCCGACATTTTTGCGGTTTTATATTAAACTAATTATATCAGATGTTGCCTAAGATTGCAAGCTCTGTCCAAAAAAAAACTGGACTAATAGTAGTCCACTTAATACTGCCTTTATTTATTTTTACGGACTATTGATTAATAAAATTAACACATTCCATCGACTTGCTTAGTGTTTTGATTGACAACAGGACAATGTTGCCATTTTTATTTTCATTGTAGTGATGTGTCGTTCGCGAATGAATCCTTCAAATGAACTACTTCAGTTACAATTAGTTCTTCATTCACTAGTCCAGTTCCAATACAAACATATCTTTAGTTCACTAGTTCACGTAGTTCGCAGCGGGGGACGGGGGGATGACGCGAATACGCGATGCGCGTGAACTAATCCGAACGCAGATTGTCAGTCCTAAGCCTGAATAAAAGTAAAGAAAGAAGAAGAAAGAAAAACTCTTTATTTACATGAAGGGAAATCTGTTATTTACAGTAATATTTAAAAAAATATGTATCTCCTCACAGCCAAGACAAAATCTCGGTCGCAGTTCTCAGTAATCGAAAACACCGCACAAGCCATTGGACTAAATGAGCTACTGAACTATAAGAGTTGAAAACATCGCACTGATCGTTGAAGTAATCAACGAAAACCATCGATGAAATAAGACCTGAGCCATTGGACTAAATGAACTACTGAACTAAAAGAGTGATATACTTCACTATGGTGAAAAGATATGTATATATCTTTTCAATTCAATGACACATTCTGCACATCTCTATTTCATTGCCTGACGTAGACAGTGAATACATTTTTTTAGTGATGTACCGAATATTGCTTGATCTGATGCATAGTCGATTCCTGGTTCGGACTCGCCAACTCAGGTAAGTACCAATTCATTTTATTTATTTATTTAAACTTCATGTATAGTGGTGGTACATAGGCGGACTTAATGAATCAAGGCATTCTCTACCAGTCAATTGCCATTGCCATTACCTACCCTTACCTTACCATTTTGTATCGAGTACGGTCGGACTTGAGTCTAAGGGTCCTTGCCCACGGCGACTTTTTGCAGCGCTACTAATGCGCTACAGTCGCATTTGAAACGCGTGTCAGCTGCGTTACTAACGCGTGACTGTAGCGCGGCTGCCGCGTGACCGTGCAGACGACAGCTGAGAGAGGACGGAGAGAGGGTAGCACGTGAATGAAAACCAAAAACAATCTATATACAAACCATACACGGTCGCGCGTTAGTAGCGCTACAGTCGAGATGCAGTAGAGTGGCGGACGCGCGTTTGCATCGCGACTGAGAATCGTGGCGTAGGCGGGAGTAAGCCGCTAGTGACTGCATCGCGACTGCCGCGGCGCGCTCTGCATCGCTTTAAAACGTCGCTGTGGGCGAGGCCCCTAATACGGGAGTGAGAGTGAGACTAATACGAGTCTGTTGACTCGCGATTTCATTCGCAGCTAGAGTTTTGAGACACTTTTAAAACGCCAAAGTGTTTGTGTTTTAATTCAAAGATTGTCTTTAAGCTTATTTGATTTGTCTTGATGCAGTGTCTGTAAAGAATTAATGGTTTGATTTTATTCTAATAACTTCTTGTACAGTTTTAACAACTATCAGAACAAAATTAAATATCTGAAGTTCTTATCTGGATATCTATTCTGTTCTGGATATTCTATTTCTGATTTCTATGATGTGGATGTAGCACATTGCAATGTAATTTCATTACTCATGCTCTGAAAGTAGGTCTGAAGTTGTCTTAGGAACGGGTTGAAACTAATCGATACTTATTATCATTTATCACTAGGGAGAGTCGCTTTCACATTATTGATAAAAAAAACGAATGATTCTATCTTCACATACGGTAACCACTATATTCTGTTCAATAATTCCGGAGACTAAAATGACATTTCAACACCAAAGAACTGGCGTCATTCCTATAGAAATTTTGACATTACTTATGTCAATTTAGTCTCCGGGCACTATGTGGTATTGGGCCTCAAAAGTTGGCCAAAAATGACTTTTTTTATTTTTGGTAAACTATTTCAAACTGTCGATCCTTCAAAAGTTAAGTAGTTGGTCTACAAAATGGCCAAAGAACTCCGTGCTAGCTTATCATCCCGAGCCGCTAGCTCAGTCGGAAGTTACCGTTCGCGTAAGTGATCGTGTGATTGTTCGATGCGCTCAAATTTTACTTGTTTTTAAAACGTAATATTTTAGAAACAAACTGTTTTGTGGTGGATTTTGTGATGGATTCCTTTCAGCCAGGTATGGAACTATATGGAAAATGTTTTTTTTCTAGAAAAGTCTCGATCGATTTTAATATATAGGTCCAAAAGTAAGTTGTCATAAATTATTGCAAAAATTCTTACTTTTCTATGTTTAAGAGACTTTTTGTTATATTATTTAGCACTCTTTAAGCACAAATGCTATTGTTTCTTGTAGAGTAGACAGTCCAGAACAGATTTATAAAAAATTCAGCCGCCCGTACCCGCCCCCTTTTTTTTTGAGATTTTTTTTCGTTTGTACCTAACAATCTTGTATAAATATTCGTTCATAAGATTTAGTCTTATTTTGTTACAGGGACTTCGGAATTGAGGTTTATGACTTGGATTGAGTTGTATGCTGTTATGCAAGGTTCTGATGAGTCAAAATTTGACGGAAAATTGACATTTCTGAAACAGCGACTGCTAAGATCCTACTGTGATGATGATATAAGAATTCATGATATAAAGCAAAAAATCGCTAATATATAACGCAATTTCAAGTAGCTATTGTACTGCTAACCATTTAAAAAACACAATCGGCCAAGTGCGAGTCGGACTTGCGCACCAAGGGTGCCGTACCGACTTACCTATGAAAGAAGTTCAATTCTCGAATCAATAATTTTTTTTTTCAAGTGACATAATTAGATTTTTTTTAGTTTTCAGACTTTTCCCTATATTAGTGCTATAAAACCTTGCTTTATGCCAAATTTCAGGATTCTAGGTCTACGGGAAGTACCCTTAGTGTTGATTCCTTAGAGAGTGTCAAAATGTAAGTTTTTTTTGCGATATAAACGGCTGTATCTTTTTTTTCCTTAACGTTTGAATCCCCAACCGGTCCTATGAGACCGCGCTGTTATTGTTTTACTATTGTGTCTCGTTTCGCGGGTATCTGAGTAATTAACTTACAAGTTTTAATTTTGCACAGCCTCAAGGGACCGTGGACCTAAGTATATAGTTTTAATTTCAACTCGATACCTCCACACGTTCTCGAGATAAAGGATCTTGTTCCTTTGTTGAGGTTCTGTTTTTTCCTCTTAGGTACGGAACCCTAAAAAATTAAACCAAGGAAGATTCAAAGAAAATAACGTAGAGTGCCTATCCGGATCAATATCGTTACATTCGTTACCCAGAAATACTGCGATAAAACTGGTGAGATGTATGTGGCTTTAAATGGGTATTACGCTGTGTCTTCAACACTGCATAAAGTACTTCGTAAAGGTGCTAAGTGATACAACACGCAATTTTTCCAATAGGTAAACTTTCTGAAGAAGCTGCGGAATCAATATTTTAAGAAAAATAGAAAGATTGCGTAGAGACGTATTCAATTTCCTTAATGAGAGTGACCTGACCAATGAAAATGTATATAATAGTGACGAATAAATATATATTTCTAACTGTAGTAAGTCTTTTATTACCTATTTTAACTTATATACTCTAAAAATCATCGTTCGAGTCATAAAATATTTTTGACCAAGTTTTAGGGCCTAATACCACACTGTGCCGGGTTTATTGAACAGAATATATAGTGATTGCCAAGCATATAGTGATTGCCCACATGAAGAAGCAATGAGTTTTTTTGGTAATTTTTAAAAGGTTAGTATAAATTTAATAACCATAGATGTTATAGTAACATCAACAGCAGTATAAATTTAATATATTTATACTAACCCTTTCAAAATTACCAAAAACATGCATTGCTTCTTCATGTGGGCAATCACTATATGCTTGGCAATCACTATAGTGTTTACCCTATCTATTTTCTATTGAACCATGTCCCAATTTGCTAGTCAATTACAGCACGATAACGATAACTTAAGATAATTTAAAAAAATTTTAGTAAAAACAAAAAAAAAACAATGAAAAAAAAATTAAATGAAAAATTACGACTGAATAGCTGGCCATACACAGAAAAAAAAAACTAATAAGGCGGGAGTCGGGAAAGTAAAGTACCTAGCAATCCGGCAATCCGAACTGCACTTTTGTTTTTTTGAGTTTTGTTTACAATTTTACATTGCAGCAGAGATGTGTACTTACACAATAAGTTCATCAGATATGGATTTAACGCCTGATTTCATAAGAGGAGAGGCTAAAACAGTCTTGGAAAAACTTTAACCGCCTATATCAGAAGAAGTATAGGTACCTAACTAAAATCATACTACGCCTTAGGTTTTACAAGCTTTTTATTTTATACAAAACTAAAGAGTTTTTTTTTATCACAATATTCACTAGGAATCGATTTGCAAACTTCTCTACTGTCGTCGTATATCTAAAATGCCGTTATCCGACAAAATCATTTTTTGACTTACGCGGGTTTTTTGTATATCAATGGTTACGCGCAAAAACAGCGTAAAATTACTAATTTATTAGCTAAGTATAACTATTTGGTACTTAATTTAGCTATTGATATTAGAAAAATACTACCTACCTACTTAGGGAGATCGATATAGAATTTTTAGCGTCTAAAAACAAAATCTCGCCAAATGTATTTTAGATATACGACGACAGTCTAGTATTTCTAGTTACCTACCTATGCTTCAAAGTAACTTCGAAGAACTTTCATATCCATAATTGCACAGAGATAAAACTTTTGGTTTCCCAAAAGTGGTCACCGATACGCAGTCAGACTTCGGACGCTACATCGGTTCCATGTAGTCTCTGGTCCCTGGTCCTCCACTACTACTACTCAACATTCCGTGTGCGTATACCTACCCATGCCGGCAGCTAGGAAATATTCCTTGTCACCGCGTAGCATGTAGTCGTAACTGATGTCACACAAGGGCGGGCCCAGTGGTGATCCTTGCGAGACACCGCACCACATCTATCATACACAAGAAAAGCGAAGCCTATGCACAGTGGTGGGCGAAGTGTGCATAAGTGTGAAAATTCTGGATCAATATACAAATCAAACACATTGTTTATAATAACCATTTCGATTTTATTCAGTTAAAATATGAAATAACTTACGTGTACAGTAAAAATAAGTTGTTTTTAGATAGTCATTGAAGTGTTAACTCAAGTATGTATACCGCTAGAAGCCGCGCGGCTCGCGTCCCACATGGCGACTACCTTAACACCTTGTTTACCAAGTGTACTAAAATACGTTCTAATGATTACATTATTGTAATTTGTAATAGGTACATTAACATATAAATGGACAATTTGGACGTTCAGTTGTGGTTTTATATTTACTATAGTGAGAAACAGAATGTTCTAAGGTTACAGCATGTTTCCTTCACTTTCGTTCCATAAATTAGCGTTAATACGAGTATTTACAGATTTTATACTAGACCTAAAATATTAAATATTATTGTATACTCTCGCAATTTTATTATAATTTCATATTTTTTACGTTTTAACACAGTTGTCTTCTGCTTTCAAGATCTCAATGCCGCCAAGCAGCCATTTATAATTTTAGATTAGATACAATCCACTATTCCCAAGAAAGTGAAACTTCAATGAAATTTACGAAATAAACAGTTATTTATATTAATTATAAATGATATATTATACTTGATTAAGTATAATTTATCATTAATAATAAATTTTCCTGAAGCTCTTTATTGGCAATAGTAGATTAATATTTCTATGGAAGCCTAGAGCCTACCTCAAGTTTCAATGTGGGTAGCGAAATTGACAAAAGCGAAGTATTTACTTTTTATATTTTACTCTTAACATTCACGTGTACCTACAACGTTATGGAACAAAAGTAAAGCAACATCTCAAACGAGCGATCACTTCATCGTAGAATGAACACCATGTCGAAAGTAAAAACTATTGTGTCGTCCGTGATATGTTTAGAGCCGAAATCATTAAACAATATGAACAGTGATGTATGACCGCTCTCGAAGGCGAATAGAAAACGATGTATTATTGCTCTCGTAATAACATTAACGATTATACAAAATGATGCGCGTCACCAACATGTCACCGTCCTGCTTTAACTTCTATAGCTAATAAATTGTGCTATTTGCTGAAACCATCCGTTAGACTATCATCATTCTTTATTATCCTTATTCATAATTATATCACCTAGTGAGGTTTCAAACAATAACCTACGAATCCCTCACACGTTAAGCCTTTGATGAAGAGTCAAATTATATCAACTTCATGTTAGCGTCGTGGAAATAAAATCCGTACTATTGTAACCCTAACTGTAGAAGAGACCGGAACTATTTCACGAGTTATCATTAAATCCTAACGAGACTTATATGTTTCTACAAAGCGAACCTTTCGAGGCAAGTATCAACGTATATTTGACTTATGTTCTATTTCCCGCGAACTGGGAGTAACAACCGCAACATGGCCGCCGCGCGCTACGGCCGGCGGCGTGTTTGTAACGTGATCAATAACTATTTCTATGAGAACTCGTCTATTACGTATTTCGATTTCAGTTCTCTTCAGCAACGTGTGAGGTGACCTATATGAGACTAATTAGGTAAAAATGTACTTAATGATCTACTCTCGTACACGCAATACAATATTATCAACAACGTAACTAGGGTCTACTTACGAAAAAACTATGAACATCACAAAATCCCGAGTAACTATCAGACATGTGTATGGCTAAGAAACAAATTATAATACACGTTCATGCGTCACTCATCGATTACTTCACAATTGCAAATTCTTACAAAACTCACTGGTGCTCGAGTACCTACCTATGGCAAAAGGTTCAGAATGGCACTGTACTATTAATTCGTTTAGAAATTCTTCAACTTGTTGGCAAATGGGGATAAGAAAAGAAATTTGCAATAGTGACCATTTAAGTTAATTAATTAATATTAAAATATAATAAAAATTCATAATTGCACAATTAAATTGAACATAATATTTTACAATAAAACAGTATAAGCTCAACTCTTTATTATTAATATTTACGAATAATTCATACAGTATTATAATTATAAATTAAAACAAAAAGTTTATAGATAAAATATTGCATCATTAAACAGGGAATCCCTTAAGTCATTTATTCATTAATGTATTTTTATTACAAAAATATTCAAACATATCAAAGTCAGTCCATACGCAGAAAATCACCAACTTTATGTTGTTTGCAGTTCGCAAAAGGCACTCCTTAATGCAAATCAATAGTCCAAAGTCGTGAGCCTCGAGGGCGCGTAGGAACCGGTCATTCAAACTGTTGAGCTTATTATAAAAGCATCCCATATTGGTAAATTAAAATTACGGCTTATCACTATTTATATCATAAGAAACAGGAAGAAACTACAAATAGACAAGTCCATAACGGTATTTAAAATAATACAAACAAACCAGTACATAATAGAGTACAAATTTACTTCAGCTACGCTACGGGTTATTCTCTGTTATGCTGCCTAGTTTAATAATCGTAGTGTCTGAAACATTCACTCTCCGTACACAAGAAAATGAACGAGTCAAATTACTTTTTTTCCTATACTTTGCACTTGTTTCCATTCCGTCGAGTATTGCACATAACATTTCCACGATAAATATATACATGAGTTAGTTATTGTATGTATAACATGTCGATCACTTGTAGCTTGGAGCCCGCCGGTCGGCTACACTACCCGCTAGCGGCCGCCACGAACACTCGGTATTACGCGTTGAACATTGTCCTTGCACTGTGTTCGTGGATTAGATCTCGGCGGTCAGCTCTGCTGAAGCCTGCGGGAAATAAAGTATTTATAAACATTTGATGTGTATTAAACACTGTTTTAGGCTATCACGGTTTTGTTTCATAATTTAAATTAATTTAAATTTTGATGTGTATTGTTTGTTTTATTACACATGTAGGACAAATTGGCAAAAGAAGGAAGGAAAGAAAGCGGTTCTCTCACGTTTAGTCGCATTGTGGGGGCATTAGTTGTACAAAGCGGTCGGAATTAGTTGTTAATGTAGGGTGACTACAAATTATGAAGTTCCGATCCAAAGAAAGCTTAGGTTGAGTTGATGTATGCTTGTTATTTCTCTTTGCGGGGTTTGAACCTTTTGTGGTGAGCACTTGGGTTGCGCGTGGGAGGCGCGTACTCCAATAACTCCTGGAAGATCAGCTGCTCCCACTGGTGCACCATATACCTATGTGATGAGCGCTGGCTGCACGTGCTCGGGTGGAGATTGATGCGTGGTGGGCGTAAAT
The DNA here is from genome assembly GCA_030763345.1 of Mythimna separata. NCBI lineage: Eukaryota > Metazoa > Arthropoda > Insecta > Lepidoptera > Noctuidae > Mythimna > Mythimna separata. The sequence goes on along the minus strand of CM061187.1, from coordinate 20,073,650 downwards.
TGCACTACTGCCTGGAAGATCAGCTGCTCCCAATGGTCCGCTGTGTGTTTCCTGTGTGTGTGTCACCTAAGCGGTGAGCATTGGCTGTGCAAGGTTGGTGCATACTCCACTACCGTCTGGAAGGTCAGCTGATCCCACTAGTCTCCTGGGTGTTTACTGTATACATACCTATGTGGTGAGCGCCGGCTGCGCGTGGTCGGGCGGCGGCTGGTGCGTGGTGGGCGGCGGCGGCGCGGCGTACTCCACCACCTCCTGGTAGATGAGCTGCTTCCACTGGTCCACCGTGTGCTCGCGCTCGTCCACCGAGTGGTCGTAGGACGCGGGCGCGGGCTGTAAGGTACACAGAGACACAGTCAGACACAAATCAACTAGTCACCCCTCTTCCTCTTGCACTAGACTGACTACGTACCGCGTTGACCTCGCCCTCGTCGTACCACACGTTGATGTAGGGGTGCAGCAGCGCCTCGTCCACGGAGATGCGGCGCTCGGGGTCGATGACCAGCATGCGTGACAGCAGGTCACGTGCCTGCGACGCCTGCCAAACGAACACACACGGGATCATTTCAATTGTCAAGTCTTTATTGTACACCAAACATAATACCTATAGTGTATTCGTGTTAAGATAATAGTGACTCGTTGTCACTCAGCTTAGCCCCGCCCCTGACCAATTAGATTATAGTAAAATAGCAAGCTGTGATCACAATCACCAGTTGAAAAATTAATGCCTTACTTATTCTTCAAAATGAAAGCGAAAATTCTGACGATTCTGATTTTAAATTAATAACATAATGAAATGACGTCTACAAACAACACTATCTTATGGTTATCCTTTATGTGGTATGAAGTCGTTTATGTAAATGAGAAACAAAAATGGGCCAAGATTTGAGCCCTGTGGGACACACATTTTTACTACAGATCCGGGAGAGCTATTTCAGTTTTCGTTAACTCTTTGAATCCTTTCATTCAGATAAGATGTAAAAAGTTCCAGGGAGGAGTTCCTGAATCCGGATCCCATAATGGTGTAGTTTCCTGATGAATGTTTCATGGAGAACGCAATCGAAGGCCTTTTACAAGTGGGAAAAAATGACTAAAACATCGCATTTGTCATCCCATGTATCATAAATTTGTCAAAATATGTAGAATCAATATTTTCTTAATGAGATGTATGGCCATAAATTCATCTATACTAATATTATAAAGAGGTAAAATTTGTAAGTTTGTATGTAGGGGGTAATCTCTGGAACTACTGGTCCGATTTGAAAAATTCTTTCAGTGTTAGATAGCCCGTTTATTGTGGGATGCTATAGGCTATATATGACCCACGGGAGCGGAGCAGTAACGAAAAATGCGGGTGAAACCGCAGGGGACAGCTAGTAGGTATACAAATAAAAAAATCATAACTTCATAGAAAGTACTGAAATATTCTAAGAATAATCGGTAAAAAGAGTATCCCTGTATGTTTACTCAGCGTAACGAACAAGCAAACGTCAATTTTTTTTTTCAAGTTAATTACAAATAAATTTTGTAAAACTCTTCGGTAATTGAGTTTTGGCGGTACCGACTACGTTTTGGAGATTTTGCACGATTTTTCTTACTTTTATAAACTCAACGTTGTGTTAAAATTAACAAGAAAAACGAAACTTTGTTGGCTCATAATTTTGTAATAAAACCGTTTAAAAAGGCATTTTTTTTTGTTTTTTACTCCTGCACAGACAAAACTGATAATCAGATGAAACGATATAATATTTAATTTTGGATGTAGAATGTCAAATTAAGGAGTAATACCTATCTTCCAGAAAGTATTTAAAAAATATCGACTATACTCCGTCGGTCGGTTTAGGTAGTTAACTAAAGGTAAACAATCTTGGTATGTCTTTTTATACTAAAGAGGTCGTATATAATATACACGAAGATTATTTAAATTTAGTTTATTATCTAACATCGATTTAGGTAAATACCTAGTCGCAATGATTTTTAAATACAATTTTTAGACAACTTTTAGATAAAAAGACATGCCAAGATTGTTTACATTTAGGTAACTACCTAAACCAACGGAGTATAGTGTAACTTTAACAGCTTACCTTGAGCCTATTGTGCTCGTTGCTGTCGCTGGGGAACAGTATGTCCGGGAAGAGGCGCTCGAAGCTGTAGCCGGTGTACCGCGGCCGGTTCTCCACGTAGTTGCGCACCGTGGGCTGCAGGCGCGCCATGAACGCCGCCGACGGCGTGCCCAGTTGCTCTGTCAACCGTATTACATAACATTGAGCTATAGTTATAGAGCACATTGATCGCAGAATAGATGGCGTGAATCAGGAATGAAGATATCCGCAAGAGAACCAAGGCTACCGACATAGCAAGAAGAATCGCCAAACTTAAGTTGCAATGGGCACGTCGCATTATTCGTAGAACAGATGGCCCTCAGAGCCAAAAGGTTCTGGAGTGGCTACCGCGTACCAGAAAACGCAGCGTTGGAAGGCCTAAAAAGTGGATGACCTGGTAAGGGTTGCGGGAATCCGATGGATCGACCGAGCAAGCACATGACCGCTCATTGTGGTGACATTTGGAGGAGGCCAATGTCCTACAGTCGACTGAGACGAGGTGCTAAAGTCAGGTCCGTTATTATCGCATCAAGAATATAATTAATCTACTGAGGATCTTCCTTTTTCAATGGAGGTTTGCGGGACTTTACTTTCAAAATCTAGGACATAATAGCGACGCTTGGGGGAGGTCAATGTCCAGGAGTTGACGTCTTTCGGCTAAAATGATGCTGATGAATAGCGTGTGTACTGACCAATAATCTTGTTCCACTGGTCGATGTGGTCTGTCCCGGGGAACAGCACTCCGCCGCGGATCATCTCGCCCATGATGCAGCCCACCGACCAGATGTCCACGTTCTCCGTGTAGCCCATGCCGAGGATCACCTGCCGAGCAGATTAAGGTGGTATAAAGCTTACGTACTATGGTATGGAACAGAAAAATTAGACAATATTTAAGTTACATGAACACACGCGTAACACTTAGTAGATGTCTGACGTCACTGCGGGGTGCCAGCTGAAATCCAGCGGGGGGTATCTGATGCCTAGTTTTTTTTTTGCTGAGTTGGTGATCTTTTTGGTTCAAGAAACGAAACGCCTGATACTTTTTTGGGTTTCCTCTTAAACTTTTGCAGATAGTATTGCCATCATTGGTTTTTTTGGATTTGCGTTGTGACGAGAATGGAAAAAGTAAGACGCCATCATCTGCCTAGCCTTTTCCCAACTATATTGGGGTTTGGCTTCCAGTCGAGCCGGATTTAGCTGAATACCAGTATTTTACGAGGAGCGGCTGCCTACCAGACCTCCACAACCCATTAACTGGGGTAACACGGTACTTCATGGCAAGACTGGAGTCAGATTTACTGGCTTCTGACTATCCGTAACGACTGCCAAAGATCTCCAAATGACAGCCGGGACCAACGGCTTAACGTGCTTTCCGAGGCACGGAGGAAACTCGTTATGTTAAGATGGTCACCCATCCACAGACCAGTAAGACATGAGAGTATGTATTAGAGGAAGTTTGCCAGTGGCACCAGTGACTGAAAAGTAGATGAAGTTTATCTTGGTAAAGTGAGTGGTACATACCTCGGGCGCGCGGTAGTACCGCGTGACGACGTAGGGCGTCATCATGAACGTGGTGCCGGCCGTGCGCGCCAGCCCGAAGTCCAGGATCTTCAGCGTGCAGTCGCTCTTCACTACTATATTGGACGGCTTCAAGTCCTGCAGCAAACAACACCACATTAAAGTCCCTAAAACTTTGGAAGCAAATATGCTAATTGTGGCAGAAACAATTTTAAAGTTATACGATAGGGGGTAAAACGTTAAAATTGTTTCTACACCAAACTAAGGTCGACTGGTTGAAAATGCCTAATGTATAATAAAAAAAACTAGGGTTCCCCTTTTATCTGATTGCGGTAAAGCCCAGTGCTAGTACAGTTTAAGTATAAACCCAAATAACACCTAAAAATTCGGCAATTCGACAGGCCAATGGCTTGAGAACCTCTCATTAGTAAGAATTTTGAGTTTTTGAACAGTTATTTTATACTTTCAACCGAAGCCCTTGAAGCCGGCCCCCAGGCTTCAGGCATCATAACCCTTATATTCATACGGCTGATTCAGCGGCAGCTACGACCCTACTTCTAATGGACGTGTTCAGAGTAGTGATGTGCCTGGCGGCAATATTGTCACTGCCGGTAAAATACCAATATTGCCAGCAACATTGGCAATATTGCCAATGTTGCCTGTCAAATAATAAAAATAAATTTTATTATTACTGCAGAAAAATCGAAACACTTCCGTTTTTATGGTTTCTGTCCTAATTTAACACAAAATAATTTTCAATCCATAAAAAAAAATACGTGATTGTATTTGGATTGTGTTGGCAGTTTGGCCATTACAGTCTGTATATTCTTAAATACACACATTTTTCTGATAATCAAAACATAAACTTGCAAAGTGTTTCGATTTTTCTGATGAGAAGTGTATGTGTTATTTCTTATAGTCACTATCGTGTGCGGCAACATTGGCAAAATTGCCGGTAAATTACCGGGAATATTGCACAAAAATGCTGGCATTATTGGCAATTTTACTCAAAACAATATTTTATTGTATATAATGTAGATTATGGTCTTGAAACGCTAATTTTAAGTATTGTAAATAGTGTCCCTACTTAATTTGACATATAATTAACCAATATTCCCAAATATTTCCACTCCCGGGAATATTGCTGGCAATGTTGCTACCAATATTCCCACTTCGGGTAATATTCCCGGCAACGGCACATCTCTAGTTCAGAGTATTAAATATCTCACCCGATGAATAATCCCAGCAAGATGCAGATGCTTGATGCCGCACAGCATCTGGTAGAGCAGGTAGCTCATGCGCTCGTGGTCGAGGTCCATCTGGATGACCTGGCACAAGTTGGCGTCCATCAGCTCCATCACCAGGTAAACATCCTGGAACTCCTCCAGGCTCTTCTGCGGCGTGAACGCGTTTAGAAGACCGATTATCTGCGAAGGAATTGAAGAAGACGGTTGAGGTTTAGGTATCATAGTAATATTTATTTCATCTGTAACATTACATTATGTGCGCAAGTATTACATGAGTTATTTCCGCCATCTCCCTTTTACCATCGGACAAACCGTCGTACGGCGAGTATCCATCCCTACGTTGTCGAAACCTGCACGGTCCGGACAAAGCGTTTTGCCTCGTCGTTTATACCGCGTACAACGAAAGATTGGAACAATTTGCCTGCTGCGGTCTTTCCGTCCGATTATAATTTGGGTATCTTCAAGACTAGAGTGAATAGGCTCTTAATAAACTAGTGCGCCTCACCATCAACATGGTGAACATCCTATTCATATGCACAAAGCGTTTTGGGAAAACATTTATTGTGTATACAGCTAAGGAGTACAGTTCCTTGCCGGAGTCTGTTTCCTGATAGCTAAAACTTAGTGGGTCTTAAGTCAAGAGTGAAAAGGTTACTAGGTAAGCGTGTTCCATAATCGGTGACATCATCGGTTACCACCACGAGAGATCAAACGCGAGCCTATGCATCATCATCATCTACCTAGCCTTTTTCCCAACTATATTGGGGTCAGCTTCCAGTCAAGCCGGATTCAGCTGAATACCAGTATTTTACGTGGAGCGGTTGCCTACCAGACCTCCATAGCCCATTAACTGGGATAACACGGTACTTCATGGTAAGACTGGAGTCAGATTTACTGGCTTCTAACTATCCGTAACGACTGCCAAAGATCTTCAAATGACAGCCGGGACCTACGGCTTAATGTGCTTTCCGAGGCACGGAGGAAACTCGTTATGTTAAGATGGTCACCCATCCACAGACCAACCTTGGCAAGCGTTGCTTAACCTTGAAGATCGAACCGTGCGACTGTTCTTATCTAGCCACGAGCTCCTACTATAATAATCCTACCATAACCACCACCATACCTATACATAATAATCAAAAGAAAGTTTCCTTGACGTCTTGAAGGACTTGGAATAAACTTTTTTGAAATTTCAAATCCTGGATATAAAAGAAAATGAGACAGCCAAACAGAAGACGAAACCATGACAGTAAACAGAAGAACTGAAATATAATTTTTTGTTAAAACTCTGACAAGAAACAAATCGCATGACGAAAACTTAGTCAAAGTATTCAACGTGTACTTACATTTTTATGATTGACGAGTTTCATAAGCTTGAACTCGCGGTACGCCCGCTTCGCGTGCGTGACATTCTGAAAGGGCCGCGACAGCTTCTTGATGGCGACATTCTGTTGCGTCACCGTGTCGTACGCGGCACTGGAACCAAACATAACGCGCCATTCACTAAGCGAGCAGGCAATGGATGATGAAGAAGAGACAAGGTCACTTGCACAGAAGTTTCTTACGTACAAGAAGGAAAATCAAACAATGACAAACAAGTAAATTTGAATAACCCTTGATGCATAAAGCCAGGCAAATAATACGTTGCTGTTTCAGTTGAGTTATTGTTTGTTATTTTTGTTTAGTTCGAGGCGCAAACTGTTAGTTTTGCTGTTAGACACAAAAAAAATATCTGATGTTTGGATAAATATGAGTATTAATAACGTTTTATTAGTTTCCACTATGCAACGTTAATAGTTGTTAGTTCAGTCCATGTTCATGTATGAAATTCCTTGTCCATGATAAATTTTGAATACCATAACAGAAAACCCCATGAAAAAATACCAGAAAAATAACAAAAAACCCAAACCACCAAGATGAAATAATACAAATGAATACTTGAAAATGAATAATTCAGATATTTTAATCACATTTTCGGTCGTGTCTATTGATTGAATTTATTCAAACGTTTCCGTAATTTGGAATGATTCTGAATTTTCGGAGAATAAAATTGAATTGTGTCGTGTCATGAAATCCTGAACTTGGTTTAACTGCGGAGAGATAGTAACGGTCCTTACTGCCTGGGAAATAATTTATTTAATTCTTGATGGTGGTAGAGAACACTGTTGGAATCAATGGTATAATGCAGCAAATTCTGCAAAAATACCATCAGTTTTGTATGAAAGGCCAATTCTGTTTTTTGTAAACTAACTTAGGGCTTCACACAAAATAGGTATAAAGAATTGTGGTCGTGTCAATATTAGTATTAATCCTAAAACCAAAGCAGACGAAAACATGTAAAGCGGCGGCCATGTTTGCAAGGCGCCCGGTCTTACCACACCATCCCCTGTGCGCCCGCGCCGCGGCTCACTAGCTCAGTGTACCGCGTCGGGATCGTGAACACACTGTCACCGAGTGTGACCGAGTAAAACTGAATCATCTCTAACGGCTAACGTACACTACTGGATCAGCTATAAAAGAAACATTATTATATTGGTGACTGTGGACGTAACCAGGGACTTTGAAAATTCTGGATCTTGGTTTAGAATAATAGTGTGATACAGTCATGCCTTTAAACATTGCTTCAGAAGAGGGAAGAAGACAGCAGAATTTCTATTGAGGAAGGAATGGAAAGGGAGAAGTTCTCTGGTGCAAAAAGAAGGAGAATGGCAAAGTTAAGGCATAACTTTTAAATGTAGAGTCTATAGCTTCCTTAGTCTTGATATTCTGGCTACGCCCACATTGACAAGCCACTACAGTGCGTAACATTACGAGTGGTATAACAGTGTGCTAGGTGTGCAGTACATGCGTGTGTGCGTGCGAAAAGGGATGCATAGAGTTGCGTGTCTTGTTCTCACGCTTGTGCGTGCTAAAGTGGGAAAGGATATTTTACTTGCGTAAGTTTTAGTCGTAAAGTTGCTAGTTTAAGGTAATTTCTGATATCCTTTTAACCATCGATTGGTCCGACTAGTGTTTTCGTGTCCTATTCCCCAGGGTCGTGTGTTCGCGACTGGGTACTACATCTCGTTTAGCTCTACAATCCTCATAGGTGTCACAAGAGCTGACGAGATGGAGTATTTGGTCGTGGATGTGCGACCCTGGCAGAATAAACGTGAGAATGTTTGTCGGATATATCCGACACAGGCGGATAAAAGGCTAAAGCAGTGTTGTTGAAAATAATAGGATCATTTCGAGAGTATAGACTAGAAAAAAATTGTGTATGTGCCTGTAAAAATAAAATATGAGATACTTAGGCTAATATGCATGCTTGTATTGTATTGTATAACAAAGCGAAGGTTTCAGAGAATCCCCAGACTTGAGTATAATACAATGATATGAAGCCTGAATGTTTCATACAAATGTATAATTAGCGATAATTGAAACGGCGCCAACATTATATTATGTTGCGTAAGTGCGGCGGAGGTGGGTTAATGAAATAATTATACCGAGAATTACTTAGTTCCAAAGTATGAGAAATGTTGAGCCTTCTAATTAGAAAACTTACAGCCCTCGGTACATTGTCGGAGGTTTTCTGAAATTTCTCAACTTTCCGAGTACTGTCAATCTTGCTAAGATTTTCTTGAGGAATTAACTTGAGATTCAAAAGGACACCCTAACCGTGTAATTTCATAAAACAAACTAAAACTGATTCATTGAGAATGGTTAAAGGAGCTTTATCGTCATGGAGTTTGATTTGGTAATTTTACCTGTCTCTGTCAACGATGACATTCGTAAATCTCAGCTCAGATTGATATTGAACATTCTAAAACTAACGAAAAATTACTTTATCAAAATTTTGATCATACTCGTTCATAAGGCAAACTAATCAATAAGTATATGATTTCTATCCTATTTCGTGCTATTGAAATCACATTAGTTAAATCCAAAAAGCTTCTGATCACTCGGCCAAAATTAAAAAGTTTTACAGCAATCTAAGGTCAAAAATAAAACACGACAGGAATAAAGGACAGGGCGGACCGCGCGTTTTCTGACGGCTCAATTTGACTCAACGTGACCGGAGCTGCCTCACTCGCTCGGTTGTCGTCTTTTCATACGACACTGGTTATCTGTTCACACGACCGTGGTAGTCTGTTCACTCAACAGCGGTCGTATGCACAAGGCTTTAAAATGGCGTGTTTCTTTTGTAAGCTAAATGTACATAAACATAAGCAAACGTTCGGACTGCCCAGTCATTACAATCTATGAAGAAAGGCTTGTACTGACAGTGGTAGATGTAGAAGAGACTTACCATACTATTCCCTGCGCGCCGGATCCGATGGGCTTGAGGTTCTGGTAGCGCTTGAGGATGGTGAAGCGTGTGTCGCCCACCTCGACGGTGTAGAAGTGTGGGTGGCGCGGCGGGGCCGACATGGCGGAGGCTGGGAGCGCCGCGTGGGGCATGGACCACCCCTACCTGAGGAACCACAAAAAAATACGTACAGGTAAAAAGGAAAGAAGGGAAAGTTTACAAGACTGTTGCAAGCTAAACAACAATGTATAAGATTCTACAGTCCCATCAAAGGATTAAGTAAAGCCAGCCGCATGTCGGTCTGTAAGTACCTACATGGGTCCTTGTGTGTCCTGTGGTGTTCAATTTTAGTTAATTTTAGTAATCAGTATTGCGAAAGACGCATCGTGATAACGTTACTGGGATTTGGAGTTCAGATAGGCTCGCTCCTTGTAAAGTACTGTAAAAGAGCACCGTAGAGCTGAGCGGATTTTCAAATAAAACAAATGAACGCGCGGCCCTGAGCCGGACAGAACGGAATCGAGCGGACTGTGGTGACGAGCGGAGAACACAAGGCGGAGGATAGCTCAATCCCACAGCGCTTCGCTCCGCTTCAATGAAACCATTTGCCACTTTTCACTGCTCCTTTCCGCTCCACCCAGCTCCGCTTCAGTGCAAACGCACCTTAATCCGAAGATTCGAAGCATAGAATATGTTTTAGTGCACTGAAAGTGATGGCTTATAAGATTAAACTTCAAGACAGCAAAAAAACCTCTAGATAATCTTCTGAAGATGCATTGAGTTCCCCTTTCCAATACATACACACATAGGTATATAAATATTTAATTCTGTCACGGCATCTTTGAGCTCACATCAAAGGCTCAATTGCTTATTAAAGTTTTAATACCCTCGGCGCAAGAATATTGAATGTCGGGATGATGAGGAGAAAGCTTTAGGATTCAATACACGACCAGTGATGACACAACAAGTTTGTAGGTACTACAAATATTAGTAAATTGTTGCAGATGTTGTTTTTGGATTATAAATTTTCGTTTCGTGATATTTATTTTATGCTCAATGCTAATACCGTAAAAATAGTAAAAGGAGCTTACACTCAGAAATACCTAATAAAGGGTCGAATAATTTCCCGTTGATGATGTATTAACACTACTGCATGCGTCGATCTCTAAGTTTAAGGACCAGCAAGAGTCCGTCATTGTCAGAAACCTGAATGTCGGACAATCAGTCTTGCCAATAAATATCGTGTTACTCAGTAACTGGGTTGCGAAAGTCAGATAGGCAGTCAAAATACCAGTATTCAGCAGTATAGATGGAGAAAGGATTAGGCTACTATAAAACTTTGCAAGCTTACTTTTCGTGAATGTGTGTACAGAGTGCGCGGGCGCAGTCCATATATTGCGCGTGCTCAGGGTCCACGGCGGTGGCACACGGCTTCACTCTCTCACGGCTGGCGGCGGAGGCTGGGAGACCAGGCAATTACGTCTGTTGGCAAAGGAAAACACGTGGTTAGAGATAAAATAGTAAATAACGAACATCAGGCTTGTATTTCCAGAAGAGTTTAGGCAGAGGCCCACATTTCGTTAGTCATCATCATCATCTCAGCCGAAAGACGTCCACTGCGGGACATAGCGTCCCCAAGCGTCGCCACAACGACTGGACCTATGCGTCTGTCATATTAAAGAAAAAAATATCATGTCTCAAAATTATCCCAAAGAATGTACGCGATTATGAAACTATGGATTATGGAGGAGTGGTAACCTGATGCTGCGTAAGCGAGATTGCGTTAGCTACGCCATTCCTAAGGCACACCATGTCAGCTTTATGGCCTATTGCAGTAATGGTAAAAACTGACTAATCTGCACTAGTAACTAAAAAGTTTTGCTAGTAACTGTTTATACGAGTAAATCTGATTATAATTTGGGTGTCTTCAAGGCTCGCCTCACCATCAACGATTGCATCACTGCTTACCATCAGGCGGCGTCGCAGTCAAGCACTAGTTTATCTATACTAATATTATAAATCTATACTATCTATACTAATATTATAAAGAGGAAAACTTTGTTTGTTTGGTTGTAATGAATAGGCTTAAAAACTGCTGGACCGTTTTTAAAAATTCGTTCACTATTCGAAAGCTACATTATCCACTAGTAACATAGGCTAAATTTTATTTTGGAAAAAAATAGGGTTCCGTAAGATATTTGGGTTTTTCGGATAGAAGGTGTACAAAATCATGTTACATATAATTTATATGGCAGAACAACGTTTGCCGAGTCAGCTAGTGTTATATAAAATAAATCAAGTTTTGTGAGGATTTACACACACACATTAGACATGATAAATCCTAGGCATAGCTTGTAGGTATTGTCCTCTAAGATAAAACTACTCGTTAACCTCAAAAAACGAATCAATCTTTCTTCTATATAGAAGAAAATTGATAGCGTCTGATGCTGGTAGTATTATCCTTATTCTAGTTTACGTGGATAAAGTGTTAGACGTAGGTTTCCTTTGAGCTATTAATCTTCATTTGTAAACGTCACCCGTTGTGGATTTCAGACACCTGCGATTAATTTTGTAAGGGATACAAGCATTGAAGAGAAGCAAAACATTTTATGAATATTTTGATTCATGATAAATAAATATCTATATTATTATTTTAATTGGTATAAACTAGTGCTTGACCGCGATCCCACCTCATGGTAAGCAGTGATGCAATCGTTGATGGTGAGGCGCACTAGTTTATTAAGAGCCTATTCACTCATTTATTCTTATAGACGACGGCAAGCCAATTACAAGTCCTCACGTATTACAGGTAGTGTCAGACCTAAAATTGAGAAGTGAACATAAACAGCCCTTAACATAATGAGTTAAACTTATTAAAAGGGTAAGGTTACAAAGTCAATTGCAAGGGTTGAAGAAGTAGTTCATTGAAACTTTACAATAAAATTAAACAGTTTACAATAAAATGATCGATAGTTAAATAATTAAAGAAAAGTGATCAATTAGAAAGCTACTTGAGAAACCCGAGGCTTATTTTGCGCTTTCAGTCATTATTAGGTATAAATTTAATTTAATAAGAAAAATATTGTTAAAGGGCTTTTGTTTCTAATAAATAATTATTTGGCATTTGAAAGAATTTATTTTTATTATTATATTCTTTAAACGCCCACAATTCACCTATAAAGGTGAGACCTCGGCGAATTTTCACGATTCAGCAAATTTTGAGGGTTACAAACTTTAAATTAGTACTATGGCTGTATGGAGCGGGCGTTGGTACAGGTCTGTAAAGGTGAGTCGGGGGCTTCGGGCTCCGAGGGTGGCCGGTGAACTGTGAACGTACTCGCGCGAATCTGGTGTCACTTTCATAGTAGGTCGACGGTAGGTACCTGATAGAAATTGAACCTTGCAAGGTGAACTCCAAGTGGGGTGTACAAGTTTATTCTAAACTAGCTTTTTCTAGGGGCTTCGCCCGCGTGATAATATAATAGATATAGCCTATGTTGCACAGTAATAAAGTAGCCTTCTACTGGTTAAAAATTTATGAAAATCGATCGTTTTTATTGAGTTTATTGATTCAAAACAAAAATATAAGGCATTTCTTTTTTATAATCTTATAGTATAGACTAGTAACCACCCACTCCGGTTTTGCACGGGTGCAAATTATACACATACATAAAGTGTCCATACGTCCCTTTGTCCTCAAACAAAGCTCTGGGACAAAAATGCCTCGTTTTGGGTTAAAATATAAATGCTTAATTTAACCTTCCTTATATTAGTGAAAAATCGCAACAAAATTATTTGCGCGGTTTAGGACTAATTAGGAGATAAATAGGCAGACGCGGAAACCAACTTTGTTTTATACTACATAATACAAAGAAGATACAAATTAGTTTCAAATCTTAATTTTTTTTTTAATGGTTATAAACTAGCGGTTGACTGCGATCCCACCTGCTGGTAAGCAGTGACGCAATCGTCGATGGTGAGGTGCACTAGTTTATTAAGAGCCTATTCACTCTAGCCTTGAAGACACCCAAATTATAATCGGATGGAAAAACCGCAGCAGGCAGATTGTTCCAGTCCCTCGATGTACGCGGTATGAACGACGAGGCGAAACGCTTAGTCCGGACCGTAGAGGTTTGGACAATGTAAGGGTAGTAATTATTGAAGTGTCAAAATTCCGACAGGATGTTTCACACCGAATACAAACATTTAGATACACTATAGACTAACAGTAAATCCCAGACAACAGAGCAACATCGCCGATCGTGGTCTGGGCATTCACACAATGGCGCAGGATGGTGTCTGGCTGAATTTACGTTCATGTTTATTAAGACGTGAACAACAATAGGCAAGTTTAAATGAGAAATGTTGCCGAATGTTTGAGCGAAAGGGTTCGAGTTGAGAGACTGAACTTGAAGTTACATTAGTAAGTTTATGCCTAATGAATTTAGGCATTAGGAACTGTAATTGTTTGCAAATCTCGTAGTTTGTAGGTATGGCTGCGATTTTGATTAGTATCTAGCGTAATGAAGGTTTCTGACAGCGGGTTTGCCTACGTGAAAGTAGAAAATATATAGTCAATGTTACTTAGTGGAATGCTACTTTATGGTAAAAGAATAGTACTTCTAGAACCTAGGTCCGTGAAATGGTCAGTAACACCAAGGTACTGCTGGCCTTCTTTGAGGAGTGAATGACACATTTGTCAACAAAATACGCGCTTCAGACGTGTTGTTGCTGACACCAGCCCTAAATACAAATACTGTATAAAGTTATGTAATGCTAACAAAGTCTTATTAGCAAATTAGCAACAGGGGCAAAAGTCCAAAGAGACAACGCATTGCGCCGACCATAAGTAACACGGTACAAGGGCAAAAAGATCATAATCATACATAATACATTTGGACATTTTAATGAAAAATCCCAGCGTTCTTTGTCGTTTTCACATCAGTAACGTTACATTGTGTTCAGGCGGGCATGAGCGCGCCCGATTGTGTGTAGCTAACGCATCGTTTACTCTGTAACGCACATACGCGCCTGTTTATAATAACACTGAATACATGTTAGCGATTTGGCGGCGCTGTTGAGTCGATTTGCTGCGCACTGAATCGTGGCGACAGATCACTGAAATATCTGAGGATCTTTACCCGATTTTACGGCGATTAGATTAGTCCTATTTTGTTGTAAAGAGACTTTGAAATACAAATAATAGGTTTATCAATAACCGCGAAACGAGACACAATAGTAAGACAATAACAGCGCGGTCCTATGAGACCGGTCGGGGATTCATGAACTAATATATAAAAATTACCTAAGGTTTGCTGTAAGTAAAGACAATTGTGCGTTAAGTTCGCATTTCCCTTTGTCAGACCATAACTTGAGAATGAGTTTACCGGTTTCATACATATCTATTTTCGAATATTTTGTATAAGGTTCTTACGAAAAGAAAAAATAGCAAAATTGTAAAAAAAAAAACAGAAAACTTAAAAACGATTTCACTTTCGCGCGTTTGATAGTTAGTAGCTACGAGAGGCCGTTGTCTGTTGAGTCAGTTAGTGTGAAATAAAATACTGAAAGCAAAAGTCTGACACTCCTCACTCCAGCACAAAGCAGATATTTTAGATTTATTAATGAGTTCCTATCTCAAACAAAACAATCATAATTTTTATCATCATCGTCATTTCAGCAGAAAGACGTCCACTGCTGAACATAGGCCTCCCCCAAGCGTCGCCACAACGACCGGTCCTGTGCGTCTAGCATCCATCGGATTCCCGACACCTCAATATCTTCCTCCCATCTATTAGAAGCCCGGGACACAGCAGACATGTCCAATATTAATTTAAAAGCTAATTTGCAGCCGCCCAGGCTGGCAGCCGGCCGGACCACACATGTCATATAAATGTCAAGCGGGACCGCCGCACATAATCACGTTAGATCCGTTTCATATTTCCACAGGGAATTCTCACATTTTCATATTTGAAATAGCCTGTTGTGGCAAATGAGTTTGATATTGATCGTATTGGTGAAACTGATATTAAAGAAGGAATTGTCAGCCTCGGTAAACGAGGGCTTGCGGACGTTGAGCAATGGGTAGCTCGCCGTTTGGCTGACAAGTAATCGGCCGGATCGAGCCCAGTCGTCAACGCGCTCCTCAAATAGATACCAGCAAACTGTGGGCCCAGTAGGGCCGATGCCCGCTAGGATCGCGCGAAAATTCTGAAAAGGAAAACCGAACTTCTAGAATGCAAAGGGCAAATTAAGGACACAGGTGTGATTTTAGTCAGTTAAAGTCAGTCTGATCGCTGAGTCGCTCCGCCCAGGGCGAGAGAAGTCATTGTGATGATTCCACACTTGAAAAAAACCTCATGAATAAAGGTATCGCAATTTCTCGTTATCCACTGGTACGGCGAAAGGCAAGAAAAACATTATTCTTACTCTTCATTCTCCAACTTTTTAAACAAGCTTTCAAGCCATTCATTCTGCTTTAAAACTAAAAATACCGTTCAAGTGACAGGTTTTCCTACAACACAGAAACAAAATAAAGTTAGTAGCGAGTCTACTGGCGTGGCGACTTGACTCGCTCCAATTACACCGCACTCGCGCCGTACTCGCGCGCGCACTCGACACCGTTGCGGCTCTTCAGCGCCAGTCGTGAGGCGAGCAGCTCGACCTAACTTTGATGCTAGTAAACAGTAAAACAAGGCAACAAAGCAGCTTAGTCATTTACAATCGATCAAGATATTGTTCCTTCAAAACACATGAAGACTAATATTTTCCCAACATAAATCTTCCTCGACAATAACTTTTTCATCAGCTCTGACCCAATTCTACTATCTCAAATGGGTATTTCTGGGCCTCAGACAATTTCTGTCGTAAAAATCCACAGAACCTTCAAGACAATGTAGGTCACATAGACATAGTATCTAACAAATCTTTTTGTAACGAAAAATCGATACTGTGGGCATGATTAATGGTCTAACCTCGTCCTACTTGGTTGAAAGAAAATATGGAGGTTCTCACCTAAATCAATGACAATTTCATTTGCCATTATCTTTTGAGACATTCTATTTATTACGCCAACAGCTTCGATATACTCCCCCATTTTTTATTCGATCAATCAACTCAATCTATCGACAACACTGGGTACATGCCTGCATCAAAATTGAATATGAGTTGACCAATTCCGTGAAGTGACTTGTCCAATATAATAACATTTTACGTAAAGGCGCAAAAATGTTGGGGTATTCTCTGAATAAATAATTACTTTTCCCGGCCCGTCCCGAAGGATGGCGTGGAACATAGCTCATTCGTTCGCCGCCATTACGGCGAGCGGAGTGAACGGGCCCCCGGGAGTGAACGGAATCACGCCGACGATATAACCGCTCGGTGATTGGCGCGCGGATCGCAGGAGCTGTTAGTGGCAGACCTGGTAATGGACTGCAATTGAAGGATTTATTGCGCGCTCTTTTTTTTGAAATGAGAATAAAAGTTTGATGGCGATTCTAATTGGCAGTTGGAATACAATGCGTTGTAGACTACCTACTCGTTTTAAACTTCACACGCAATTCAGAAGAGATTGCTTCTGAATGGTGTTTGAAGTGTGAATGGTTCTTGAAAGAAAATATAGATTTGATAGCTTTTGAGACAAAATTGATTGCATTTTGTTTGCAAGAACAAACAAAATGCAATAAATTTTGTGTTGAATATTTTTTTTGTAGTCTATAATATTGTACCATCTATTGTTAACACAAGAAAGATACTCGTAACACAAGAAAGATACTCGTAACTTGTGTTACGAGTATCTTTGGCTGAGGTATTTTATATTTTCAGACGTGTACTTAAGTTTCTTCAAAAAGGTTCAACATTCTGTCAGAAGCTGGTTTTACTTGAACGGACACTTTCACTTTGATCGACAAGTAACAGATTTCAAAGATTATTATTATCCTATCGACAATATTACATAAAAAGCAAATCTCTAAATATAAACAGCGATCAATTGGAAGAAGTTGTTACGTTACAATCGATACGAGCCCAACGTCGAGTGTCACCCAACGCGATTGTTAGCCGCACTAGGGCTGACAACACAATATCAGGAAAACTCTCAAGAGACGGAAATATTACTGGACATTTTCCCTCTGTACACTGCATTATGTTACTTCCTGAGTTTCGACCAAATATAATCTACAAGATGACTTTTACATTATTGTTGTTTTCGGCCGTGTGTTAGTAGGTTTTTCCATACGAACATTGGACACCCGTTTCATTTTCATGGGAGATGAATTTTGAAAAATCTTCTCTGTCAATTGGTAAAAACTACAATAAATTCAGTTCGGTAGTTTTTGAGTTTATCGCGTTTATACAGACAAGCAGACGTGCTGAGGGACTTTGTTTTGTAATATGAAAGAATATTAGAACGAATTACATTAATCTTATTATTTTAGACGAAGAGTAAGACCTGTGGTCCTACTACACAATGCTTTAGAGGTTTATACAAAACATATTGATTTTATTATTTTAGATGATATAAGAAATCATTTGGTCCTACTATACAATTCTGTACAGGTTTCTACACAAAACAAATTAATGCCAAAAGACCAAACCTACAGGAGCCAGACCAAACGAACCGGACTTCAGTGTGCCTAATCCAAACATACCGTTGTTCGCGTGCCAGCCCTAACAGGCCGCCGAAAGAAAGGTGCTATACACCTTGGCAGGACGCCAAGTGCCAAGCCCGGCTTTGCTTACACAATAAATGTGCCGTATTTACATTAACATTTACATTTAAGGGGATCAGCCGCAATGTTGTGCTTTTAAATAAAACGAAATTAAAGAATAACACAATGTGTAAATTTAATTTGGAGCGAGAAGTAATTTGGGCTGTGTTGTGGGTAAAGAAACAATTTTCTTTACAATTGAAAGACTGTTGAAAATATACTACAAGTATTTCTTAAAGAAACTGCAGCTCAATATCTGTTTTGAGAATGTGTCTTGGATAATGCTTTCTTGATATACCATTTTCGGCACACTTACTCGAAAATCCTTAGGAGCGGTGCACATAACGCTTTTAGGCACGTAATTTACTTATTGTTTTTCGCACTAGTGCATAAAAGTGGACACGCTCGCTCCCGCTACAATGTATAAAATGTCTCGTATTAGGCTGGTTGCCAAGCAGCTCCCACTTAATCGTCACCAAGTAGCTTCCACGAGTCGCTGAGCAGCTCACTTTTATTAAAATGTTCTATTTTGTCAGTCGGATATCATCAAATAATACTTCGCGCACAGGATCGACAAAGAGAGAGTCTCAGATTTTTACTGACATAACTTACCCGTATTCTTACTAGATCTTTATGTTTCGGGACCGCGGTGACTCTTTCGAACAATCCCCGCACTCTTAATATAGTTGCAGCGCCATTTTAGTATAAAATCAACACGTAAATCAAAATGGCCGCCATCTAGTTCACACAACCACTAAACTTAGTTCACAAATAGGCGTCGAGGGGCTATTCGTTATGTATTAGAGCACTTTGAGGCCCTAATTCGTAATTTCTAAGCTATAACCTACCGTCCTACTTCCAGCGAGCGCGTCCAGGGAAATGAATGCAAAATGCATTGTAAACCAGGACATTTAGAACTTTACTACAGGGTATTTTCAACTCTAGTACTATAAAGATATAGTCTAAATTGGAAGTTAGGTACGACGACCAGGACATTTAGAACTTCACTACAGGGTATTTTCAACTCTAGTACTGTAAAGTTAAAGTCTACATTGGAAGTTAGGTATCAAAGTAGGCGACGATTCTGTAAATTTTTTACTCGAATGGCAGTGGGAATGTTCTTAATCGGTCTGATGGAAGTTCATATTAGAATAGGTAATGGATGTGGGTTTTTTAATGAGGAAATAGATCGATGGCTTGCTTCGTGAAACATCCCCTTTTTAATGGATATAAACTAGTGTTAAACTACGATCCCATCTGATGGTAAGCAGTAAGTAGTGATGCAATCGTTGATGGTGGGCGGAGCGGGAGGGTGTGTCAGACTCTTACTGACTAAACCCCTACCCCGTTCCTTCGTTGCCATCGATCTGGGGGACACGGTGACAGCCTTTCGGATACCGTGTTCCCCAGAGGCTTCGGCCCTGCCGGGCCCCTACAGTTTGCTGACATCTCCTTGAGGCGCGCATGGAACAGAACGCGCCGTCGACGACTAGGCTCGGTCCAGATTATTACTAGACTGCCGGACGGCGAGCTACCCAGTGCTCGCTATCCGCGAGCCCGCGCCTACGGTGGTCGGTAATCGGGATCGGGATCTCGGCGGCGGCGGTGTGAGTTCCGTTGCCTCACGCGGTCGGCAGCCTCCTTCGCTAACATTACTGCTTCGCAGAAGGAGGCGACTGCCTGCCACCCCTCCTCGCTCCGGACCATGGCCTGTACCAGGGCCCGGCGCGAGAGGTCACCGCCGCCGATAGCCTCCACAAGGACACGGCGGTGCTCCGCCCAAGCGGGGCACACCTCTACCGTGTGCTCCACCGTGTCCTCCGGGCGGTCCACACAGTGGCGACACCCGGGCGTCCTTTCCTCCTTGATCCGATGCAGGAACCTCCCGAACTTACCGTGTCCGGTGAGGACCTGCGTCATACGGAACGAGAGGACGCCGTGACCTCTTTCCAACCACTCCTCAAAGAGGGGACTTACCGCCGCAATGACGGCATGCCCAGCACTGGGTTGCGACAGTCGCAGTCGCCATGCCACCCTGAGATCCCGCCGGAACTCTGTCCGCCATTCCGCGACTTGTCGTGGCAGCGGAGTTTCGCCCCGGCGTTGCATCTCCACGCGCAAATCGTGCATGCGTGCAAGGACTGTTGCCTCCAAATCCCACGGTGGCAGGCCAGCAAGGAGGCTCGCCGCTTCGCGGGAGATCGTGCGGTATCCCCGCACCATCCGGATGGCCATGACCCTCTGGCAAGCGTTCAGTTTGGCCGCTGGTCGCTTACCCAGCGATGGCGCCCAAACTGGCGCCCCGTAAAGGGCCATGGACCGAACGATCCCCGCGTAGAGCCTCCGGCAGGGGGCGTCTGGACCCCCTAGGTTGGGCAGGAGCCGCTTCAGAGCGGCACCAGTCCTGTCCAGTTTGGGGGCCAAACGTCGGAAATGCTCCTCGAAAGTCCACCGGCTGTCGAGGACGAGTCCCAGGTACTTCATCGTCGACCCGACGCCGATGTGAACCCCCCCTACCGTATGCAATCGTTGATGGTGAGGCGTGCTTTATTATGTTTATCGTTGCGTTGGTATGCCCCACATCCTGTTTTTATTTATCAGTATCGCGCTTTACAAGTTATTCTCGTAAATTATAAGGAAAATAAGGGTGTTTCTAATTACAATTGTCAATTAGGTTTACATTTCCAAGAATTAACACCAAATCAGTCCTTCGATTTTCGAGACCTTTCATTACAATGCCCTCCGACATTAAAATAATCCTGGCCGCTTCTAAAAATGTACCATTAACTTTTTTCACCTCCATTATTTAAGGCAAACAAAAATCCTTTTTTAATCAAGCCTGTCAGTGTCCAGTGTCACGGTAACGAATAAGGGTAGGGTGTACGGGACGTAGGCGTTTTGTACACGACACGTTTTTGTGTACCGTATACGGCGAACGCGGCATACGGTTAATAAAACGTACCGTGTACAAGAGGCCATAGACTACAATATAACACTGATTAAACGCGACGGCAAGAAGCCTTAGCCCTCTTGAACACGGCACGATTTTATGCTGTAAGTACCTATGTAGCAACGGTTATTTCGCCGTCCATAGGCACGGCGCGCAGTGTTTTTTTTTTGTTCATAGGCTCGCGTTTGACCACTATCTCACCTGATGGTAAGCGATGATGTGGCCGACGATGGAGCACGCTTGCCTAGGAGTAACCTATTCACTCTTGACTTGAAGACTCCTAAGTTGTAGCTATCAGGAAACGGACTCCGGCAGGGACCACTACTGTTGTATGGACCACTGAGAGAGCTTGTTGACACAAACGGCGACGCTACGGAACGACGAAACCGCCGTGTTTCATCAGTGTTGTATCCCAGTCTATGGCCTCTCACGGTACGTTTTATTTACCGTGCCTACGTACGGTGCAAAAACGTGCCGTGTACAAGAAGCCTTATTCGACACATCGCGGGGGTATCAGAGGGCAGGCCTTCAAGCGACGCGCGGCCTTCCAGCGGATACGCCGTCATTAGTAACCCGCCGTAGATAACCATCTGACATAGCTAAACCTTGGTAATTTGTTGTTTCAGCGATTAATTGGGGAAATATATAATGGGTCGTTGTTTTTGTAAAGATAGGAGCCGTTGGTTAATCGCTTCGCGTAATTTTGAGTTTATTTGTCGATTGGCAACACAACGAGATAATAGACAATAGAGAATGAAAAATAAAAATGTGTTTTTTTACTAGGTATGGATAGGCCCGCATATCGGCTTGTATGGATTCTTTATCAATAAATGACTATGACTAGGACTACTAACTCATCTGATGGTAAGCGATAATGTAGCCGACGATGGAGCACGCTTTTCTATTTGAAAAGATGCTGCAGTTAACGTAGCCACCTACTGGGCCCAAACAATTTAATGAGTTTGCCATCGATTTGAAAAGCAGAAGAGTTTTAAGTTAATTGACTAGGTCTCTAGTATTCTATCACTTCAATTAAATGAAATAGTTAAAGGGCCACAAATAATACCCGCATATCAGCATGTTAAAAGCACAGTGGATTAGAAGGCTCCTGGCTCTAATCTGACGCGTAAGCGCAGGTGCTGGTTCAAAGCCGCGATAACTAAGGTTAATCCCCTGAGTCGCAGTAGCTTTCGAGGTTTACTGCTTTAAATGTGTTTTGAGTGTAAAACTTATTGACGGTTTTGAAGTTTGTTTGGCTTGAAGTGAAATTTCTTGAGTTGAGCTTGAGTGTATTAAATGAAACTCTGTATTAATTTCATATTGTCTTTTATCAGGAGAGATTCACCATCATCATTTCAGCCGAAAGACTTTCACTGTTGGACATAACTTTCTAAAGAGTCGCCACATTGATAGATCCCGTGAGTCTCGCATTTATTGGTATCCTGCGACCCTCACAGGGCCATTCATCCAACCAGTGTGAGGTGGCCAAAGCTTGTCTCTTTTGGTACACTATCGATACTTCACAACCTTTTACCCCCTTCGACTACCTGTCCTACGAGCAGTGTGCCTTGTCACTTAAGTTCAGCGTTTCTTTGAGCTTATGATAAGATAGCACATTTATATTCCCAAAATTACATAAGTAAGATAAGTTGGATCAAATTATCTACGCAGAAACGATAGCTGTCGTTCCGCGAAAACGCTGACGCTAAGGCACATTTAGCGCCAGAATCTAACCTTCTACCGCAGAAAACGATAATACTAAAAGCAATGTAGCAGTGAATAAGGAGCCCAATAAACCTAGATCCACTCCAGTCTATACCTAGGTCTTCGGATTTAAGCTGTAAAATGCCGCAGCGTCGACAGAATACTAATTTAAATCTGGCATTAACGAGCAGGCTGGCTTGATTAACTCACTTAGGATAAAACCTGTTTCACTTATTAGCTCAAATAATTCCAAGTGCCTTTGAAAACGGATTTTGGTAGAGAAGCAACTTTTTTTTTAATTTCATCAAGTAACTCGATTTAGCTACTTGATAAAGATTATGTCCTAGTTTTCCAAATCGATTTTGTCTGTTCGAACTTACACAGATGATGTAATTTATTTTTATCACACATTAACCAGAAGGCTTTTATACTATAAAAGAGTATCTTGAGGACAAGAAGGATTGATCTGCTGCAGTGCGCACTATAATTGTTTTATTTTTATGTTGTTGTTTTGTTGTATTGTCCTTTTTATTATTTTTTAGGTTATACATGAATATGTACTTTGTAAAGTATAATATTTTGTAAAGGATCATGCGATTATATGACCAAATTGGACTCAATGTCTACTAAAGTTACGGCATATGGCAATGTAAAGGGTTTGTACTTCAATTGTTACTATGAACACCACCTCAATTTCGTTGCAGAAAATAGATATGCACTTAAATAGGTTTTGTAGGAAAAGACAATTGGGCACTCGGCCAATTATGGGCATCAATGGGAACTAATCTAGAACGATTAGTGTAACATGTGGTCAGCTTAGTTCTGACATAGTTGGCGTAGTTAGTCGGGTTATGAGATTTGACACTGAGATATTGCTCCAACATTGTCCGGCCCAGATTATCGCTTGATGAAGCACTTGCTCTTAGTTAAACGTTGCCTCTATTTCAAGCAGGAGATAAACGCCTCCTCTTTAAATAACCCTTTTAGCAATTAACTAGTATTTTGAGGGCAGTTTAATTACAGTTTATAATCGCCTGTTTAAATATACATTCGAAACAAATACCCTAATAAAATAAATCCCTCGACACACTTCTATGAATTCCGTTCAAAAATATCTGTAGCCAAATTCAAAGCTGTGCCAAAAGTGGGGTGAAAAATGTGCGATGCCGTATTGGAGCGAAGGATCGATTTATCAGCGGCCGCTTCAATAATTTATTTTCCTTTTTCAAGCCTCCGTTCAGAATGTAATCTGACTTACTCCGTATTATCGATGATTATCGTGCCGCCAGGGAGCTCGAGCTTGGACTCCTTTTGACATATTTTTATTTATGGCTCGAGATTTTGAAACGATATCATTTTTTGCCATTTTAAAGATATATGATATTACGCACGAATGCGCAGCCAATTTTTATTGTGAGCGGTGTTAGAGCGCGCCGCGCGTGGGGTGATGTTATCGCTCTCAAATGGCACAATTGATATGATATTAAGCTCAATAACTTAGAATTTGAGTCGGCTTCAAATCGAATAATTTTGCTCCGCGTCAAATACCTATATTAGGAGGTATTGAACATTACGGAGGCTTATCTAATGTCGGTGTAATATTATTATTAGGTTTCGTTTTGCGTCAGAGGTCTTGTGCTACGTTCCGCATTTTGTTTTAACAATTATTATACTAAATTAGGTACATTTTAGAGTAAATGTTTTTTTTTATGAGGTGGGAAATCATCCAATGACGTCTCCCGCTCCTGGGCGGAACCGTGTCAGTCTTTTATTGACTAAAACCCACTCCTGTTTCTTCTTTGTCTTGCGTTCCAGGACCCCGGGTTTCACTTTCGGAAAGCAACCCAGGGCCCCAGAGCAAATAATACCTGCCCTCATAATGCTACTAATAGAGGCTGTCTTACTCATTTTGAGTAAGGGTTTCTTTATTTTTGCAACTTCTTCCGTTTGTTAGGAACATATCCTACTAATATTATAAACAGGAAAGTTTATATGTATGTTTACTACTCTTTCACGCAAAAAATACTAAATGGATTTCGATAAAACTTAGTATACAGGTGGACCATGTTCTGGAATAGCATATAGTATACTTTTAATCTTAGGAGTATGTTCCCTTGGGATAATTTTCTACTATAATACCAGTCAGCGCATTTTCCTCAGAAAATTCCATCTTTACACATTCTGTGAGTCCAATACAAAGGTATTACAACAACAACGGAATGTCAAACTTACCATAAGCTGCACGTGCTCATGTTGTGTCTAAATGCCGTCGGTTATGCTCACCCCGTCTGCAACAAACGTCGTGATGTTAATACGAGCCGAGCTAATAGCGTTATGTAAGACTCGCTTGCGTATAATGTGGAGCAATCATCATTTTGGTTAATGAAACTTATGTGGAAGTACAGTTTTGGTGATAATCTTGATTTTACTGCTTCAGTTCAAAATAATGATGGTATGGTTGGCGCGGTGGTTAAGCGATTGACTGCAGCGTTTAGTGTCGCGGGTTCGATTTCCGCAGGGAACAAATATTTCTATAGACAGATCGTTTATTTATTTATGTATACTTTATTGCACACCAAGATCACAATTTCTACAAAGGAAAACTTCATTATTATAAATATACAATTGGCGGCATTATCGTCCTCGGCGATTTTTTCCAGGCAACCTAGCTCCAGAGAAAGGATCCTTGTTTTAGATTTGGGCCAACCGTACCATCTACACATTGCGTGCCTATTCCTTGATAATCAAAAACATTCACTGACATTCTGTTACTTACATGCGGTGGAAAAATACCACTAACTCCACGCAATGTAACAGTAGATTATATTTTATTAACGTCACCGGTGTTGTGGCAACTATTCCTACCACATGACTGTACATTGGCGTTTGTAGTCGCAGATTAAATCTGTGCTGTGTCAGTAATGGGCAATGGACACGCAAATCAATTGATACTCGACACTTTTGTACGTTTTATTTTATAGCAAGGTCAATCCTGTATAATGTATGATTACTGTGATTAGACTTCAATTTATTATTCGATATAATTATTAATTTTAATATGTATAGAAAGTGTTTCAATTTAGCCGAACCACTCGATCTACTATAAATCGAAAAAGCTGTTGCAATTGCTTTGGTGGTTCAATGTACCTTACGAATTTACAAACTATATTCTATTTACTGTAAGATTAGAAATTTAAAGAAACTTGTTTTACCATCCGTTCAACCGATGACTTTTATTGCGTTGCTTTGATGACATGACAAATGACGTGACGGCTGCAGAAAAAGTTGGTATTGTAACCACTATTTTTGCTTCTAATGTCATCCTTATGTGTACGAGCATGGAAGTCAAAATCGGTTGAACGGACAGTAACACAAGTTTCTTTTGTTTTCTAATCTTATAGTAAATAGAGTATAGATCAATTTGTACCTCAACTATTATGATAGAAATTACAGTTATTCGCCTCATTCATCCAGCGGAGCCTTCGATTCTATTACGCTCGGAAAACATAAAAATGTTTAGAACAGTTCAACTGTTCTGTGGTTTAAGTAAAGCTCACTTGTCAACCTATATAATCAAGGATTTGGATTTTACAAAATTTTGCGTGTGCGTTTTTATAGACTGAAAATTTTGGCACTACACCCCGCATTTCTCCTCTGGACGGCCTAAGAGCAACTCGCTGTGATGACGATACGTAGTTAATTTCCTAGGAGCCCTTGAGTGAGAATGTTAAAGCCGTTTTAGTAGTAGGCAAGCATAAAATAATGAACATAAAAGTTAGCATTTAGTTTCTAGCGACCGCGACGCCTGCGACCCATTGCTTAGTATGGATTTGTAAGGAGTACTAAACAAACCGGTGGCATACACATCCATATTAAGCAGTGGGTCGCGCCTCGTGGTCCCTAAGAGCCGAATGCTTAACTTACTTAACTGAAAACTTCAGAGAAGGAAGTACTTATACACCCAATACATCACCACATAAACTTTCTCTAATTTATTAAATAAAAAACCATTTTTATGGCCAAACTTTCTCTTCGGCTCGCCATTTATAATTCTGCGTTAACAGCGCCATCTGTCGTGGTAATTTATTCGATTGCTCTTAGCGAAGCGAGCGGATTACGCGCAGAAATGGCGTCAATGAATTAAATTAGAATTCTTCTTCGCAGCCTGACGCTGACTTGACCTATAATGGGTTGGAAAAGGTCTTGTAAATGGGTTAGAGGAGTGGGCAGTGACATACATACTAATACTTATACAAGATGTACAGTTTTGTATCTGCAAGAAAAATGAGGAGGCAATTATGTTAGTGATTCTCGGCGTGAGGCAACAATATAATGGTAAGGTACCGGAAATAGATGAAAATCTTTTCGTAGAGTACCTGGGCGGAGCCATGTACATGATGTCCGATAAATGGTAACGGGTGATTTGTTATTTCGAAGAGGTTTATTATGAGAGTTACTTTGAATAGGTCCAAAATTAAAAAAAAATAGAATAAGAAGTATTATTATGGTTTTATAACAACCAATTGCCCCCAAATGTTTGCATGCCGAATGGTAGAATGTGGCATAGATACAATGTATCTTAAGAACTATTAGCAAAATAAAATTGTATTCAATTCACCACATCATCATCATCTACTTAGCCTTTTCCCAACTATATTGGGGTCGGCTTCCAGTCAAGCCGGATTTAGCTGAATACCAGTATTTTACGAGGAGCGGCTGCCTACCAGACCTCCACAACCCATTAACTGGGGTAACACGGTACTTCATGGCAAGACTGGAGTCAGATTTACTGGCTTTTGACTATCCGTAACGACTGCCAAAGATCTCCAAATGACAGCCGGGACCAACGACCAATTCACCACATATACTAATTCAAATATAACATTGTATTTTATCAAAACGAAGTTAACAATACAATTTCTAAATGTCAGCACTCTCATCCCTTTCACAAGTGCCATCAAAACGAATTCCACGGTAGAAAACAATATTTTCATTTTAATTAATATTTCGATGATCGAGTCTGTTTGAGAGTACCCCTGACTACGGAACCCGTGCTCTCAATAGTGGGAGGCACTTGACCTAATAAACGAAATACAGTAGAGATATTTTTTATTGCATTCGTGGGTGTTTTTTTTCAAACAGCTATTACTAGTTACTGCTAGCGGTTTCGCTCGTGTGAAAAATGAAATTTATCCCAAGAGAACATAGACCAGGGATAAAAGTAAATATTCTATGGGATAATCCAGGACTTCTTCTTCCTGCCTTTATTCCATATTACTTGGGGTCGACGTAACCCGTTCTTTTCTTCCATTCTGTCCTGTCACCCGCCGTACTATCACTAATTTGTTTTTCTTTCATATATGCTATTTCAGGACATGGGCTACTTGTGTGCCTTTCACCCACATCCATTCGAATGTCAAAAAGTAACAAACGTGTGTATCACAAGCGAACTTTTGTCTTTACAATATTAGTGTGATTATTTTGTGAAGCCTGTGTAGGTTTCGGTAATAACCTGGTTTATTTATATCGTAAGATCGTATGGAAATAGGTTAACTGATGTTATATCGTAATATTATATGTAAATGTGTCGATAAATAGCCGTATTACCCGAGTCGAATCTGTTTTGATTTCATAGTATGATCTTAAGTAAATAGAGTTTTACATACCTAGGTGTATTTTTGGAATCTTTAGAACATTTGGAACATAAGTAATTCATGTCTAACTAGAACCTGCATTATTCCAAAAACTAGTTTATACCAATACAGTTATTTTTTTAATCGTAGGTCCTTGACTTTAATCTGCAATTATATGATGAAATGCCTGATAACTACTCGTATGAGATTATTTCGCGCGAGTCTACATGCTATTACTTTTCTATACTCTGTTTAGAAAGTTCTGTCTCAAGTCTCTTTTTTCTGAAGGTGGAAAATCATTTAATGACTTCTCCCGTTCTAGGGTGAAGAAGGATATCGTGTCAAAATTTTACTGACTAAATAAGTGTTTGTGAAACCTATTTACATAATAAATATAATTTATCCCATAGCTCTAGCAGGGTCAGCAACCCTGCTGGGCCTCTACGATAGATACACATCAATACCTTATATACGAACGTACAAACATCAGCTATTTACTCTTGCTCCGTATCGCATACAGTAAGGATACCTCCTATACAACCTGCTACGAGCTACGACACTTCAAAGCATCTCTGACCTAAATCTCGTAGCGGACTGTGCTACGCGCTACGCCGTAGCACCGTAGCGCGTAGCCTCGGGACGATGGGAATGACTACGTTGCTACGCTTTTGTTTGGTTGAATGGATGATGACGGATTACGTTGTATTGGGTTGTTGATGACTGTGATTATAATGTTTGTTGTTTGGGTTTGTTTAATCGAAAAGGTTTCGCCTAGTGTCGGACATTCAGATTGAACAATTGTTTTATCACGATACTGACTGGGTTTTTAAATGATTATTCTGCTGGCGTGTACACCCGATCAATACAAAAAATAAATTGATCACCAACAAACATTTTCTATTAAGAGGGCTGTCACAATTTTTGATGAATTTCAGCGTTTTATCCGATTTTTGACGTGTGACGATGCTTTAGATATAAAATAAATAAAAAAAACAAAAATATGGATAAGAAAGTTTGATAACTTATCTTGGGAGTGCTTTAAATAAATATTTGAATTTGTTTACCTACATCAGTAAAATCCTTGTCTCCGCAAAGGATGTTTTATAAAATGTTGCTTTTGGGTATCTTTTGACGCCTTGGTGCACCGAAGATATTAAAGTTTAATCATTTATAAAAATGTCTATGATACAACTGTATCTTCTACATTGGAGTGCTGAAACCACTTTATTACTATTCATACAGTAATACACCAAAAATAATTCTGTAAAACCAAGATCTACTGACAGTTTTCCGTACGAAACTACAATTTTTATCTACGAAATTATAATCCAAACTCAAATAAAAAAAATTAACCAACTAAGGTGGTATTTCTATATATCTTGAAAAAAATAAATTGGGCTATTTAAAAGTTAAATAATATTTTTAATTAATTTTTGTATGCAATGCAAAAATCGAGCGCGACTGCTGCCGCCCGTCGTTTAATTTACCTATCGTCTGTTTTTTATACCCTGAGACTATATTGACACAGGAAATGTCAAAATTACTATAAGATGATGCCAGTTCTTTTGTGTTGTAATGGCATTTCTGTCAAAACGCTCAAATTTAAGAAAAATTGTAATAGCGCCCTTAAACACACAGCATCTTTAGCTTACAATTTGAAAAAAAAAACATTTTCAATATACCATAGAGGGAACCTCTGTGAACATTTTCAACTCTTTAGTTCCATACGTTAGCAACTTAATTTGAGTGAGAACTGTCCTTTATATATTTATAAATACTTTCCACCATTTAGGAAACTACGGTTTTCAGTATTACCGACACAAAGGCCTTCCTAAGTCTTCTGATTAAGCACGAAGACTTAAGAAGGACTTCCACTACGAAACTTTTAATAATACAGGAGTTCACTTTGTAATTAAAATTTGTGATCAATTTCCTTGATGCTTTCACCCTTCCTGCATCTTTTAACGAAGCCACACAGCTCCTCAGCCGATCTCAAGCAAAAATAAAGCCTGTTGGCTTGAGCGTGGCGCGCAGGGGGCGCGTCTCAGCCTATTTGCGCTTCTTTCAGCGAGCCTCTTGTGCTGCATTCAGCGCTGAAAGCGCGGGATTAGCGCAAACATCGTCCACACACAGCCCCAGGAAAATAATGTTTATTTTCGAGTAGGGTTGGCGCGTGGATGCCTGGGTATCGATATGAAAATATTGTTCATTCTAATTTTAATAGAATTTTGACCATGTCAAATGTAATGTCAGCTTCTCTCTCTAGCTACCTTTATTATGAGCACTCAACGGCTAAAGCAAATATTTAGAAATGTGATAATCAAAATGGAAACGATTCGTGTGTTGATTAAGACGCAATAAAATGGTAGGAAACAAAAATAAAACGTATAATAATGTAGTTATCTTCATTTATCTTGCCTTTAGTGGCCGAAATTAGTAAAACGACAAACTTACCTATCATTATAAATGCTAAAGAAGATTGTTGAAAGGTAATGTAATCATTCACTTGAATGATAAATCAATATGATAAATATCTTTTTTAGGTTGGAAATTATAAATTATCTTCTTCCGTTCTGGATGTTATGATATGATGTTAGGCTTTTTACTGATTAAAACCCACCCATGATTCTTAAGTTGCCCTTTACATTCCAAGACTAAGGTAACTATTGTGTACAATCCCGCTACCTTGAAAGGTATTAGCTTTATCGGCCTTGTAATGTTCCAACTGCCGGGACTCAGGCCTCCTCTCTAGGAGAGGAACTAGGCAGTAATACTGAAAGGCATAACAATGACAAAATGACGCTTCGTTCAAGTGCCCAATACAATAAATATGATTAAGTAACACGTGGAGTATAAATCGACTTATCGTGTATTTAATATTACAGCAATCGTTTGATTGCATTCTGACGCTTCCGACATCGGATTGATTTTAAAATAATGTGTGACATTTGATCAGATCCATTTCGTTTTCATGTACTTCTTATCGTTTTTAATTGTGTATGTAGCGGAAATATTACCGATACGCCTGTATTCTTAAATTAAATATTAAATGCATAATGAGATTTATTTTTAAGTGGGATATCATCCAATGACTTATCGCGCTCATGAGCGGAGCGGGAGGGCGTGTCAAACTTTTACTGACTAAAGCCCACAGGGACTGTTTCGGTCCCATGTGATAGAATAAATCTATTGCCACCTACCAGGTACAGCTGCTGGTTCACACTGGCAATTGAACCCAGAAGCTCATGTCTTACAAAGCAACACAAAAAATTGTTTAGTTTTATTTTAGATACTTAATTTGTGTTGTTATTTGAATAAATGAAACTGTATTTATAATCTGGAACGTTGTTTTATTGAACAGTACACTACAGTGGTAACTTACTAAGTAGTTGGCGGACATTTGTTTTTTATAACTAACAAGAACATAGACAGTTCACTCTATCACACTGACACAGTGTTGCCAATACATAGATAAAAATGTATCTACATTGCTTGTCTATTAACAATTTGAATGAACACAATGTAGACATAGCACACTTATATCGTCATTTGTTCACAGTTAATTCAAAAGCCAATAACGTACATCCTTCTCAACAAAATTAATCCGTTCAAACGTGAAACTAGACTAAAAGAAATCCAGATAGGATTCAGGATTTAAAAGAAGATTATTCAGCCATTGTGGAATTCCTGCCATGCACCATGTTCGCATAGATAACAATTTTTTCTTTTTCATGAACGCTTTTGTTACTTTCCTGTTACATCCAGTCGGTATTTTTCCACGTATTAATCTCGTTGATAACATCTAATTGCAATTAGTTACAGGATTTCCTCTCTGCGAACGTATCTAATAATAAATATTGTTGTTGTCTTGTTAGCTGTGACATCCTGTGCTCGTAATAAACAAGGTTAATTAATAAGATTGTGATGTTGTTGTACTTAGACTAAGATAATGTTAAACTAATAAGATAATAAAACAAAACCGAAAGCATATTTTTTTGTGATGGAATATGCTTCTCTTAGAAGAAACTGGAGAACATGACAGACTTTTACTGACTAAAACTACACCTATGTTCATTTAGTTGCCTTTTATGTTCTAGTTCTTTATCACTTTGAGTCGCGCATGGAACAATACTTACCG
The DNA here is from genome assembly GCA_030763345.1 of Mythimna separata. Classification (NCBI taxonomy): domain Eukaryota; kingdom Metazoa; phylum Arthropoda; class Insecta; order Lepidoptera; family Noctuidae; genus Mythimna; species Mythimna separata. The sequence goes on along the minus strand of CM061187.1, from coordinate 20,041,365 downwards.
TCGACGACTCAGGCCGTACGGTTACCGGAGGGCCGAGCGTCGTTCGCAACCTCAGGCCTATGGCAGCTGGTAGTCGGAGTCAGGGTCTCGGCGGCTGGGGCGTGAGGATATCGGTTCCCTCACGTGTGCAGCCGCCTACATTGCGGATCATGGCCTAAACCAGAACTCGGTGTCAGAAATTGCCGGCCCCGAAATAGAAAACATGTACATTATAATTTCGAGTTTAGTAACAAGATAAAATACGTTCCCATCTTTTCCAAAAATAACACAGTGCCTCAACAGCATCTACCCAGCCCACTAATGATAAGGAAGGGAGAGATAATATCACCTAATTAAAAGATTCAAGGATCACTCGGGTTCCGCCAACAATAACAGTTTCTCGAGAGAGTCTCCTGGACCCTCCTCATCCCAAGCTTTCCCTTTGTATAAATTATCATAATGAGCTCAATAAGAATTTTACGACGGACGGATACCGTTGATTTGAGTACTATGTAGGGCTGGCTAAGGTTTCAGGCCTGCTATGGAAAATTGAATTTGTAATAATTGACTGGCCTGTTGGTCTAGTGGTTAGTGGTCTAGATTACTATGCCAGAGACCGTGGATTCGATTCCCAACCAAAACAAACTGTGCATAGATTGGGACTAGATGGCGTTGTGTGGAAGTTCTAGAAAAAAAATAATAATATCTATCTACACACATACGAAACTACCGAACAATTACCGCTATGTTCTTATCGTAGTATCAATTAAAACTGGCTGCGGAAACGTTTGTAAGAGTGACCGTTGCCCTAGAACGCAAAGGCCAGCTGAAGGACAGAGGTGGTTTTAAGTCAGTAACAGTCTGACTAAAACCCACCTCTCGTTCAATTCCAGAGAGGGAGAAGTCTTTAGATGATTTCCCATCCCAAAAACATTACATAAAAAGAATCAATTAAAAAAACATTAATTTAGAAGCAAATATTTAAGAATACTCGGTACTAGTTCTGTTGATGTGTCTACCGAACAACAAGGACCCATTATAGTTAGTTTAGTTGTCATATTGATTTTCTTTTCAAATTCCACTAATCAGCCCGTCAGATCTTGATTGTTAAATCGTTCGTCCGTTATTGCTTAAATGGTCACTTAGAGGTAGATTGGTAGTTATTTAGCAAATCAAAATAATAATACACATACGTAACTAACTCACGTCATACCCGTAGGGTTCGGCAGAAACTTAAGAAACAACAGAACACTAGCTGATGCGATTTATTCTATATATAAAGTCCTTTCTTTTTTTCCTTTTGGGACAAATATTTGTATATCCTTCAGATATTTGTTCCGGGTTTTCGGTTAGTTGTTTTGTTTTTTTTTTGGTAGGTAGAACATTGTTCAATGTCTTCTCCTGCTCTAGAGTGGAGGAAAAGGGCGTGTCTTGTGCTTGTGGCAATCAACAACATATGTTACTGCACGAGAAGAACATATGTTACTAAACGTAACCACGATACAGAAATAATTCAGTGATGCAACGTTTAAAAAAAATCCCACTAAAATACACTCATTAAAGGAATCACTCAAACAGGTTAGCAAGCAGCCCTATTTATCCGTATTTTACGTGCCACCCTGGCTATCATTACATTACAATTCTGGGATTAAACCTCGCCAGGCGTGTCGAAGTCTGCGCGGACTCGTCACAGACTAACACAGACACAAGGGCCTTTGACGAGCATCCACTATTCAGTTTAATGCTCTTTCGGAGCGTTTACGTATATTTTATGGCAACATAATGATACTGATGTTGGCAACATAGATTTTAAGAGCCTCGTGAGGAGTTGTGTTATGGTCGGAGAAATATTGTTCGGCACTCGTAAATAGTTTCTGATATAAACTGTGACTGAGTGAGGGCAGCTATGAACTTCTAATTTAGATGAAAGTGTTTTATTGTCATGATATTAAACACTTACAATTTTAACGTATCTACTCATAGTTCTCCGCCCTGACTTCGTACGGGTATAAATTATATAAATTAACTTGTCTCATTTGTTGCTTTTATCTTAGTGAAAAACCGTTGCATAGGTTAGGTATCGGATAAACACAAAGTTTCCTATAATGATGTAGGCAACTAAGAAAAAATTTGGCAAAATGCACTCTCTAAAGAGGCTCAAAAGTTTGTATGGAGAAATCTACTTTCAAGCAGGTAGCTATTTTTGTGTAGGTACACAGTGTTGGTAGAAACTAAATAAATTCTTGCTAAACATTTGTTACTACTTTACCCTAGACTCCATAATTTCAATTGCAGCAAAACCCAGGCACATAAGCACGAACAGTTTCCACCTCCAGAAGCCTTAATTCAAAGCGTCACTTAGCACCAAGGCTACAGCCGCGGACTATTTCCAGAGGTTAGCCGGCTCATTTGAGATGCATGCAGACGCATTCACTTGACTGGCTTCACTACACACACCGCATCCGGCCGGGTTACCTCGTCAAAGAGATGCGGTCAACTCTGAAAGACTTTGAACGGATGTTGATTTGACTTGACCTTGTAAACGTTATTTGAAGCTGTGACTGAGGTTTTGTTTGCTTTAAAATATTAAGGTACTACTAGCTTGTTTTCACGACTTCACCTCCATGAAACTGGGTCTAATTCCTGGGAAATGATTACCCTTATTTTATGATGCGCTGCCTCACATTAGGAATCATTCGTGTATCGTGGGTGCAGCAGAATAGCCTGGCCCAGAACAAATGGAGGCCAGAAAAATATTTGATACGATCGAGAAAGAATAGTTTAACTATTGCCCCAACTTTCATCATCATCATTATCTCAGCCGAAAGACGTCCACTGCTGAACATAGGCCTCCCCCCAAGCGTCGCCACAGTGACCAGTCCTGTTATCGATATACATAAAAGAAAATCGTTTCTGACTGACTCAGTAACACTGTCGCAGATGTTTATTATGACGTAGGCATGCGCTACGAGAGGATTTTCCAAAAGTCACCCCTTACATCCCCAAATGGGGGTCCAAAATTGGTATGCAGAAACCTATTTTCACGTGAGCGAAGCGGCTGGCTTCTCCCGCGCAATCATATGTAAAGGCTTCATGAAATAAGTAATTAGGTATGCATAATTATGTATACCTACCATCCGTAATCTGTACATTATTCCTTATTAAAATTCAGGCAAGCTTCAGAGGATCAACGATTTTAAACTGGTCATTTTATTCATTCACGGCTTTTTTTTCACTTTACTGTCGTCCGCCTGCGCTGTGTCGAAGATTCACTTTCTTTTTTCAAAGCAGAATTAAAATTATCATTTACTCGTAAGCAAAAGAATAAAACCTAGGTTCTAACATCCCGTGCGCGTTGAGAATAAACTGTTGGAAACCGTATCTTGATAGTGCCACTAAAATCTAATAGTCGTGCACTATTGCACCGTTCAAATTCAATCGCTCTTTTATTATCACTGAACAACTGCTTTATTTTCATGAGCTAGCAAACGGCAATATCGGGTAAATAGAAGAATACTTAGTAGTTTTCTGCGTTCTACTAACTTATATAAATACGTTTGAAACTACATGTAGTAAAATACAACATTTTACATAATTACGCATATTCTGAAAGTAGTATGTTCAGAATTGGCTACTGAATCGATTTCAGCTACTTATCTATTTTAGAACCAAAATTACCAATATATATAAATTATTGTTAAATCTTGTTCACAGCATTTGCGTGCGTGCGTATATTAATGTCGATGCGCTATCAGCGTAATCCGTAGATTTTCAGATTATTTGCCTCCAATTAGGATAACTAATTACTTAAAAACATACCCTAGAGCAGTGGTTCTCAAACTTTTTTAATGACGGAACCCTTTTGGGAAGAAAAATACTTGATGGAACCCTACAATAAAACAATTGTTTTTTTAAGTGTATTTTTTATTAATCAGCATAATAAAAGTACAATGTAACAGTTACTAATATTATTTACTTCACCACCTGGCAATGACAATAATAGAAAACATTAAAAAAGAAAGAATCTAACTAGTGGGAGGTTATGAAACTGTTTTTTATTTTTCATCAATTGGTTGATATCAGGCTTGATGGAAGAAAGTTGGAGTCTCATATCAGCCTCGGCGTCCAGTCTATTGCGATATTTTGTTTTCGTGGCTGCGTAGGTCCTGTTTCACATAAATATGTAGTTGGGAACGGGAGAAGAATATCCAGAGCCATTTGGCCAAGCATTTAATATTCATCTTGGATTCTACACCAAAAATCATTGAGAGGCGTCGTTTTGAACAATGACTCCATACTTGTGTCTGATGACATTTCTAAAAGAGATTCATAGATTTCGTTTGACATGTTTTCAGGCTTTTCCAAGTTGGGTAAAAAAGGATTATGAATCCATGAGTTCGCTTTAATTTTTGTATTGTGCTCTTCTGGAAAATACTCCGCGGAGCGACCAGAGAGAGGCGTTTTGATTTTTTTTTTCTAAATTCTTGCGGAACCCCTACAGAGGTATTACGGAACCCTAGGGTTCCGCGGAACACACTTAGAGTATAGCTGCCCTAGAGCATTTAAGTAAAA